>SSNS01000001.1:8044096-8638631 GCA_006937985.1 Aphyosemion australe
GGTCATCATTGAACCTAATGTGTAGTTTACATAGAAATGCTGGGATTCACTGAGGTCCATGTCATGCAACAGAGCCTGCTCATCCAACCTTTCATACTTATCAATTGAGTGGCGAGAGAAAATTTTACATTTTCTGTAATCTGCTGTACAAAGGGTCATACCACAAATGGAATTGAAAAAGGTTTGGTGTATGATTTTTTACATTGTGTATGTTGTACCTGATCCATGCATTGGTGTATTCTATCTAAAAATGATCAGGTGACGCTTACAGGGAAGCAAACAACCAAGAATAGTCCTCTCATAGGCCTCTGTTCTTAGAGCATCAAGCCATTGAAAGTAGTTTCAGTAACAAGTTTGCAGGATCATTGTAATCCAGCTTTTGATCCTTCCTCCTATTCAATCTTTCTCACAACATGGTTCCATGGTGTAATGGTCATCACGTCTGTCTAACACACAGAAGGTTCTGGGTTCAATTCCCAGTGGAACCAAGCAGTGCTTTTGTTCTGCATTTCTAAAGATGCTATATGGACATTTTGTCATTTAAAAACAGAGCACAAAAAAGAGTAGCATTTGCCACCTAGGTTTTCATTCTTTCACCTTGGTTCTATAGTGTAGTGGTCATCACATCTGCTTTACACGCAGAAGGTCCTGGGTTCAATCCCCAGTGGAACCACAAAAGAGGAAGGTTAAGTTTGCTAACTTTCTTTTCATTGAACAGGGTTCCATCAATAAACTGCTAGAGACTTTTCAGATAACCAAGAGTATTCCGTAGTGTAGCTTTCATGATGTCTGCTAAAGATCCTTAAGTTCTTGACTTTAAATGTCACTGGCATTAAACTTTGAAAGTTGGCAAATATTTTCTTTTAAACACTGTTGAAAATGTCAAAATGCACTGAATAATTCATCTAACGGAAAACAATGCTACAAAATAGAGCACCACCAGGGTTCCATAGTGTAGTGGTCATCACGTCTGCCTCACACGCAGAAGGTCCTGGGTTCGTTTCCCCGTGGAACCAAGGCCACTGCGCCACCTAGGTTCACTGCCCAAAGTGTAGTAGTGGGCCAATGTAAAGAGCATAATTCAATGGTCATCATTGAACCTAATGTGTAGTTTACATAGAAATGCTGGGATTCACTGAGGTCCATGTCATGCAACAGAGCCTGCTCATCCAACCTTTCATACTTATTAATTAAGTGGCGAGAGAAAATTTTACATTTTCTGTAATCTGCTGTACAAAGGGTCATACCACAAATGGAATTGAAAAAGGTTTGGTGTATGATTTTTTACATTGTGTATGTTGTACCTGATCCATGCATTGGTGTATTCTATCTAAAAATGATCAGGTGACGCTTACAGGGAAGCAAACAACCAAGAATAGTCCTCTCATAGGCCTCTGTTCTTAGAGCATCAAGCCATTGAAAGTAGTTTAAGTAACAAGTTTGCAGGATCATTGTAATCCAGCTTTTGATCCTTCCTCCTATACAATCTTTCTCACAACAAGGTTCCATGGTGTAATGGTCATCACGTCTGTCTAACACACAGAAGGTTCTGGGTTCAATTCCCAGTGGAACCAAGGAGTGCTTTTGTTCTGCATTTATAAAGATGCTATATGGACATTTTGTCATTTAAAAACAGAGCACAAAAAAGAGTAGCATTTGCCACCTAGGTTTTCATACCTTCAACTTGGTTCTATAGTGTAGTGGTCATCACATCTGCTTTACACGCAGAAAGTCCTGGGTTCAATCCCCAGTGGAACCACAAAAGAGGAAGGTTAAGTTTGCTAACTTTCTTTTCATTGAACAGGGTTCCATCAATAAACTGCTAGAGACTTTTCAGATAACCAAGAGTATTCCGTAGTGTAGCTTTCATGATGTCTGCTAAAGATCCTTAAGTTCTTAACTTTAAATGTCACTGGAATTAAACTTTGAAAGTTGGCAAATATTTTCTTTTAAACACTGTTGAAAATGTCAAAATGCACTGAATAATTCATCTAACGGAAAACAACGCTACAAAATAGAGCACCACCGGGGTTCCATGGTGTAGTGGTCATCACGTCTGCCTCACACGCAGAAGGTCCTGGGTTCGATCCCCAGTGGAACCAAGGCCACTGCGCCACCTAGGTTCACTCCCCAAAGTGTAGTAGTGGGCCAATGTAAAGAGCATAATTCAATGGGTCATCATTGAACATAATGTGTAGTTTACATAGAAATGCTGGGATTCACTGAGGTCCATGTCATGCAACAGAGCCTGCTCATCAAACCTTTCATACTTATCAATTGAGTGGCAAGAGAAAATTTTACATTTTCTGTAATCTGCTGTACAAAGGGTCATACCACAAATGGAATTGAAAAAGGTTTGGTGTATGATTTTTTACATTGTGTATGTTGTACCTGATCCATGCATTGGTGTATTCTATCTAAAAATGATCAGGTGACGCTTACAGGGAAGCAAACAACCAAGAATAGTCCTCTCATAGGCCTCTGTTCTTAGAGCATCAAGCCATTGAAAGTAGTTTCAGTAACAAGTTTGCAGGATCATTGTAATCCAGCTTTTGATCCTTCCTCCTATACAATCTTTTTCACAACAAGGTTCCATGGTGTAATGGTCATCACGTCTGTCTAACACACAGAAGGTTCTGGGTTCAATTCCCAGTGGAACCAAGGAGTGCTTTTGTTCTGCATTTATAAAGATGCTATATGGACATTTTGTCATTTAAAAACAGAGCACAAAAAGAGTAGCATTTGCCACCTAGGTTTTCATTAAACTTTGAAAGTTGGCAAATATTTTCTTTCAAACACTGTTGAAAATGTCAAAATGCACTGAATAATTCATCTAACGGAAAACAATGCTACAAAATAAAGCACCACCGGCGTTCCATAGTGTAGTGGTCATCACGTCTATATATATATATATATATATAAATATATATATACACACACACTGCTCAAAAAAATAAAGGGAACAGTTAAACAACACAATGTGACTCCAAGTCAATCACACTTCTTTCAAATCAAACTGTCCACTTAGGAAGCAACACTTATCAACAATCAATTTCACCTGCTGTTGTGCACATGGAATAGACAACAGGTGGAAATTATAGGCAATTAGCAGGACAGCCCCAATAAGGGAGTGGTTTTGCAGATGGGACCAGAGACCACTTCTCAGTTCCTCTGCTTTCTGGCTGATGTTTTGGTCACTTTTGAAAGCTGGCGGTGCTTTCACTCTAGTGGTAGCATGAGACGGAGTCTACAACCCACACAAGTGGCTCAGGTAGTGCAGCTCATCCAGGATGGCACATCAATGCGAGCTGTGGCAAGGTTTGCTGTGTCTGTCAGCGTAGTGTCCTGAGCAAGGAGGCGCTACCAGGAGACAGGCCAGTACATCAGGAGATGTGGTGGAGGCCATAGGAGGGCAACAACTCAGCAGCAGGACCACTACCTCCGCCTTTGTGCAAGAAGGAACAGGAGGAGCACTGCCAGAGCCCTGCAACATGACCTCCCTCGGGCCACAAATGTGCATGTGTCTGCTCAAACGGTCAGAAACAGACTCCATGAGGGTGGTATGAGGGCCCGACGTCCACAGGTGGGGGTTGTGCTTACAGCCCAACACCGTGCAGGACGTTTGGCATTTGCCAGAGAACACCAAGATTAGCAAATTTGCCACTGGCGCCCTGCGCTCTTCACAGATGAAAGCAGGTTCACACTGAGCACATGACAGACGTGACAGAGTCTGGAGACACCGTAAAGAAAACTTCTGCTGCCTGCAACATCCTCCAGCATGACCGGTTTGGCAGTGGGTCAGTAATGGTGTGGGATGGCATTTCTTTGGGGGGCCACACAGCCCTCCATGTGCTCACCAGAGATAGCCTGACTGCCATTGGGTACCGAGATGAGATCCTCAGACCCCTTGTGAGACCACATGCTGGTGCGGTTGGCCCTGGGTTCCTCCTAATTGAAGTCAATGCTAGACCTCATGTGGCTAGAGTGTGTCAGCAGTTCCTGCAAGATGAAGGCATTGATGCTATGGACTGGCCCGCCCGTTCCCCAGACCTGAATCCAACTGAGCACATCTGGGACATCATGCCTCGCTCCATCCACCAACGCCACGTTGCACCACAGACTGTCCAGGAGTTGGCGAATACTTTAGTTCAGGTCTGGGAGGAAATCCCTCAGGAGACCATCCACCACCTCATCAGGAGCATGCCCAGGCATTGTAGGTAGGTCACACAGACACTACTGAGCCTCATTTTGACTTGTTTTAAGGACATTACATCAAAGTTGGATCAGCCTGTAGTGTTTTTCCACTTTAGTTTTGAATGCGACTCCAAATCCAGACCTCCATGGGTTGATAAATCTGATTTTTATTGATAATTTTGTTATCAGCACATTCAACTATGTAAACAACAAAGTATTTAATGAGAATGTTTCATTCATTCAGATCTAGGATCTTATTTTTGTGTTCCCTTTATTTTTTTGAGCAGTGTATATAAAATACATATGTAACGTGAATTAGACCAAATTCTTGCATATATATTCACATATATAGGATGGCTTGCCAGGCTACTAGTTTCCATCTTTCACAGAAGGAATCTCACCTGAGTTCTGACACTGCTGAATGGGTTCAGCATTGACGGCTGTTAGCAGCTATGACATTCACTGCAGCTCTACGCCATTTTTACTGCTCTATAAAAGTAGATGCTGGTGGTTGTGGGACTAAATCTGCTGCTTTTAATTTGTGTTCAAGTCTTGGGTTCTTGTGATGAATCAGAGGATCATTATCACCCCCCCCACCACCACCGCATAAAAACAAAATGGAGCAGGAAATGCATTAGCTTGCTTTTCAGTATTTATTACACCATCCTGTTTGATAATATAATCATAACTAAATTGACTAGGGTATTTCATAAATAAACAAGGTAGTGCAACTTAATACAACTCTGGAGGGTTAGTATTGTTACAATGAAAACAAAAAACCCACAAATGTTGGAACATTTCATAAATTACTAAATATGTTCAAAAACAGAACAATTCAGATAATGAATATACATGAAAGTTAAGAAAATACAAATATACACAACACCTAATGTTTTCTGCTGATGCACAACACTATATTCAGATCCCATTTATATATTAAAGACTTCCTGTTCTATGACACGCAGCAGCTGAGATAAATCCATACTTCATATTTCTAGAAGGAGAGTATTTAATACAGATCGTAAGAAGAGAGATGATTACATGAACGCTAATTTGTGACAACTCATCTGAAAGTGGAGAAAGCCTAACAAAGTCTACAAAGAAAAGGTTAAAACTCCCCCACATCCACCCTCTTGTCTCTGAACTTGCTCCTGGCTTTGGTCCGAGCCTTGAACGCAGCAGAGTTGTGGAGATGCTGGAAAAACAAAAGCAACACGGATCAGAACTTGTTTCAAATAAAAAAGGTAAACATGTTGAGGACACTTACCCTTTCGAAACGAGAAATTTTCATGGCCTTCATCGTAGCAGAGTCGACCAAAATGGGCGGCCCGAGCTCAAACACGTCTCTGATGAATTCATTTGCCTGGTTGGAAAATGGTTGATGTATTAAATCTGGTTAGCAGCAAACACAAAAGATGCGTAGAGGAGATTAATGTTACAAATGTAAGGTACCTGTAGGTGGTAGTTCATCCCAGAGCCGACAAACTCTCTGAAAGTATCATAGGTCCTCTTTCTGACCCAGCTGTCAATGGTCATTCGTTCTGTTCCGAAGCGAATAGTCTCCGTTTGGAAATCCCCCTCCTGGAAAAATATACAAGAAAATACTTAAATGCAGTCAGTCGTCTCCAAAACTCTGAACGCATTCTGGATTTAAAAAAGAAAAACAAACTTCACCTCAACAGCTTTGAGAACATCTCTGAAGACCGACCGCTGCTTCCTCTTGTCAGTCTTTGCTCTGTGTTTGTTGCAGTCTGTAGCTAACGCATTCAGCTTTTCACACAGTTCATCCCAGCCATCGAATTCAAACTCCTGAAAGACAGAAACGTTTTTAACAGTCAGACACGTTAAATGCTGCCAGCCACTGGTGGTACAGAAGTGAACCTACAGGCTCGATGTCCCTGGCCAGCTCAAAGAGCAGAGCAATGGTCTCCCCTGCAGCAATCCTCATGTTGACGTCGTCACTCTCCAGCAACCTCTGCAGTTTGGACAGGTGTCTGCACAACCACAGAGAAGCTGATTAATGGTGGAGCTTTCATTTAGAAAACCAGTGGTCCAGATCTTACTTGTGCACGATGTCTTTCAGCTGATTGGCCGAGCAGATGGTGAGCAGCAGTGCCCAGGATAGAAGGGCGTTGATGTGGAGCTGGCTCGTCTGCGGATTGATGGAAGGACAGGTACCGTCCGCCCTCGCGTAAGAACGGGTGAACAGGTTCTCGAAGCACTCCATAGTCGCCTGAACATCCTGGAATCAGAGATCACACAAAAACAGCCTTTAAAGTCTAAAATGTTCTGATGAATCGGTGCGTAAATACTCCAGGCGTGTTTGAGCTCAGCTGTTAATTCTACTGACTTCATGAAGTGTCTGGATCGGATTAGGCACAATGTCAGTGCCGATGAGGAGGAAAAACACACGTCTGACATAATGCTGTCACAGTGACGCCCTCAAGCCCAGATATGTCAGAACCACAAACAAGACACCAAAAGTGATTAAGAGCTCACCAAAATGTCATCCTCTGCAACAAGTGTACAGAGTCCCAGACTCGTCGCCACCTGTCACAAAAAAAACAAACAGAATTTAGTCCAGGGGGAAAATTCTAGACGCCACAACTGATGCAAGTAAATGTACAATCACCACAACGATCCTACTCACCGCTTGTCTGGCTTGTATGTTGGCTGATCCATCCGCCAGGATGTTTTTGAAAATAGGCTTCAGGGTCTTGAACACCTCCTCACTCTCGATTCCTGATCCCAGCTGAATGCACAGCAAGCAGGCTAAAGAAGCAGCCGCTCGCTGCTCCTCTCCTTTACCTGACAGAGGCAGGGACAGATTCATGATTTATAGTACGTTAGCCACAAGAATCGATGTAAGACGCCTGAAAATACCTTTCTTGAGGCAACGTTCAATGCTGTCTGTGATGGTCATCCTTCTCTCAGAGATGAACTCGTACAGGATCCGTGTGGCCATTGCTGTTTTAAGGCCATCCAGAGCTCCTTGTCTCGTCTTAGCACTAAGAAACAAACGAACAAATGTTTTATCTTCACTTAAAAAGATTCAGAAATCACAACACTTAAAACAAATGATCTAGACTTTCTGGCTCCCATAGAAGCTCTTCTCTGCTTTTATAGCAGTGCCCTGACCCCGTCTTATTAATACAACTGATCAGTCAAGCAGATCCAGTTTAATTAGTTGGGGTTATAATAATCATGTTAAATAATCGTGATTTCAACATGAGGGGGGGCTAAATTTGTCTTCATAATCAAGCAGATCAAAGGTCAAATTGGAGGTCTATAACCTGCAGCCACATGCCAAATTAGATAAGATTATAAAAAGTAATGTATGCATTTTTTCTGATATCCACAACATTGAAGAATTTACACATGGGGGGGGGGGGGGGGGGGGGGGGGGGGGGTTTGCTTACATGACAGATTAAGGAGAGATTCTACTAAACATGGCAAGTTTTCTGAACAATAACAAGTGAAGGTTTGTTTTTGATAAATTATGTTTTTCATTGTTAGGATTTCAGTAAACCAGAATTAATATCTAGTGATCAAAACAGGTCATTATTTCAAACTAGGATATGTATCCTTAATAAACACAGAAAGAACTTGCATAAATAAAAGGTTTACGTTTCTTTAGAAGGGCCATATATAAGAATATTCTTCACCAGATAGAGGTCTCTCTTCATTTATCCTAACATGACACTTCCTTAATACCAAGATGCTATTTTTATTTCAAGCCACTAGCACATTTTGCAGCTTTGGAGGACATTTTTTTTTTTTATTTGCAGGAGGAATAACCGGTATGTAATATTCCCTGGACACAAACTAGATAACAAGTAGACATTTTAAAATCAGCGAGGACTTTCACCTCTTGTCCACAGTGCTGTCTATGAACCCCTTCAGCTTGTACTGGAAATCCTCCTGGGCAGCGTCCTCACCTGCCTCTCCTGGAAAGAAAAAATGAGTTAGAGAAGTTTTGAAAGTGACTCAAAGCACACGTGTAATTTATCAGAAAAGCCCTTTAGGGCATGACACACAAGCTCAAAGTACAATGTGACACAAACCTACCTTCATCAGCCACACTGGTTACGTCACTGAAGCTGCTGCAGTGACTGAGGGTCTCGATGGAGGCATCCTCATCACTAAAAGGCTGCACAGCTCCATGCTGGCTCCCTAAAAACAAAACTTTATGAGTGCAGGAAATAAGATTTGACTCATATGTTACAGAAGACTACAATTTCATTATGTAATCCAGCCACCACACAGGTATTACAGCAAATACCATCATTATCTAATCAGCTGTGTGTGCTCTGTATGGGGGGATGATTAGGAAATAGTCAGGGTCAACTAACTTTAGATCCCTGTGACACGGGTCACCAAAGACTGGGGAAAACACTCCTCCATTGTTGTTTTTGAGCTGAACAGGAGCTTCTTGGCAGAGGAAGAGGAGGAAACAGGCCCTCAGCTGCTGGTTGTACAAGTTCCTTTCTACTGAGAAAAGGCCATTTGTTGAATGGAACTTCCACAGTAAAAAGTAAAAGAAAAACCTGCCCAAGACTTGACATGAAGTCAAACTAGTCTAGAAACAAGAAATAAAGAAGGATTTTTTTAATCTACCGGAAGTGGTCAAACTGGGATCAGACCAGAACAGACCGGACTGAGTCACCCAAACAGGCTGCTCTGCCTTGACCTAAATTTACCTCTGGAAGACATGTTTGTTAGCTTATCGTGGTAGCATGCAGTTGTTTCAGCTACATTTTCGCCATGTCCATACAGAGCGCTAATGTTGTTCACTTAGCAGATGTCTAATCAGTGTGTTTACAGGTCGTGTTGACGTGGGCTTTCCCCCCACAACAGCTGATTTCAGAGAACCGGGCGGCGCCTCCCTCTCTCTGCTATCCCGGTCACGGAGTACATAATGTCCTCTTTTCGTCTTCACACACCGAAAAGTCATTAAAACAAACATTAAAAAGGCACATTCCTCGGTGATATTATAGTTTGACGTCAATAAATGTTATTTATTATGACTAAAAGGTTAAAATATATAAATTAGCTAACTATATAGGGGTGAACCGACTCACTAAACTGACCATCTTACACCGTTTTTGTTAATATCCGGTAAAAAAAAAAAAAAACCACTACAAAATAACATTTACCCGCTTGTCGAGGAAAACAAACAGTAGTGGCAAAAAGTGTGCCAGTGTGTCAAAACATTGA
Source organism: Aphyosemion australe (assembly GCA_006937985.1). Classification (NCBI taxonomy): domain Eukaryota; kingdom Metazoa; phylum Chordata; class Actinopteri; order Cyprinodontiformes; family Nothobranchiidae; genus Aphyosemion; species Aphyosemion australe. The sequence continues at coordinate 8,053,508 of SSNS01000001.1, forward strand.
AATATTTAAACAACGTTGACCTAGCAAACATATTTCCATTTATTCGGATAGTGGCGAGCGTTGGCTTGTCAAGTATGGCTGCTACACTTATAAAGGGTTTAAAATGTGTGCAGAACAACTTATAACGACTGTTAAAAATATCAGCATATTGTCGAAGGTTTTATTGTTAAAAGAACACCGCAATGCTTCGTGAAACAATGGCTAGTTAGCTTTGTGTGTTCGCGTAAGCCGGTATGCAACGTTTGTAGTTCGCATTGTAAACACGTTACATTCAACTGAAGGGATTGGCAAGGCCAAAAGAACTACAACTACCATGGACGGAAGCAAGGCCGAGGCGTTGCGGGCGCGCGTGGACTTACCCCGGTTATTCTTCTTCTTGGTCCTTGGCATTTTCGTGCAGATTTCAGTAAAATTGACCAAAATCAGCCAATACACGACCAGCCTTTATTGTACAGTCTGGTAAAATAAAAATGTTCCCGCGGCACAGTGGATAAAAAGAAATCGAAAGCGATCTTGGAGAAAAACTGTGGGCCGAGACGATACATTTTCCCCTCATACACCAGTGCTGCGTAACCAGAGAACGGCTCTCAGTATTTATACCGGCAGACATGTCACGAGGAAGTTTCCCTGTATCTCTGACCAATCAGGGAGCAGAAACAAGCCTCGCGTGTGTTGGCGCGTGTTGCATTCAAAGACTGGTTGCATTGCACAAGGAAGTGGGCTCTGTGCATTCTTTTTAAATTGTTTTGGAGAAATGTGTATATATTTAAGCTTCTCACTAGCTTTTGTAGTAATGCCTCCTTTTATGTTGCATCACGTTTTCTTTGGTGTAAAAGCAAACATGATAGTACAAAATATACATGTAAAAGTGTGTCTCATAGGGTTTTAGAAAATGTTTTTATTGTTTTCTTTAAACTTTCTAATAAGGACCTCTGTGCTGCATTGCAGAGCTTACTGGAATAAAGTTCCACTGGTGCTGTAATCACAGGCCTCTATGTATGCTCTTATGGTCCATCAAACAATGTGATTACAGCACTGCTCAAAATGGGCTGTAATGTGTGGTGGGTGGAGAAACAACAGAATAAAACAATGGATTTGTTTTCACTTGTTTAGCCTGGAGCTCATAATGAGAAATATTTTATCTTAGGGACTGTGCTCTGATAAGTGGAAATGTAAAACGTGGGAAAAAATAATGATAGGCTATATCTTATTATAATTAATTTCAAATGCAAAATATTTCCAATCAAACCCAAATATGTAAAGTTAAACCTCAACATTTCTACTCAAATCCAAATATGTAAAGTTACATCAAAATATCTAGAATAAAATCTAAACAATAGAATAGAATAGAATAATCCTTTATTGTTGTTATACCCAAAGGCTCAGCAAAAATTGTGGGTGTTCCCACTGAGTCACCATGCACCACAAAAAGAGTTACAGTATAATGAGGTAAATAAGATATGATAAAAACACATTAAAATGTGCAAATGCATGGCACAAAGAGGTAGCAAAATCTAAATATTTAGAATAAAATATAAATGTATGAAGCTTAATGTAAACATTTTGAACATATCAAAATATCTAATGACGTGGAAAAAATATTTATATGCAGTATATAATTTAACACAGGGTTAATATCCCCCGTTTAATATATTTGATGTTTAGTCAGTTTAACCAATAATTAGATTTCAATATTTAAATATTACGTTATATATTTAGACCTGATATTAAATTTGTTCATTTAACTTCACACATTTGAATTTTTGTGTTATCCTTTATAGTAGAAACAGTTAATATATTTTTTATTCAGGACAAGAGCAAGATTAGGATGATGTCATGAATTATACCTGATGCATATTGTCTGTCTGAGTGGGAGAATGAAAGTCAATGAGCTACATTTCCTAAAATGTGGGACAATGTTTTCAAGCACTGCACAGTTAACACTTGCACATCCTTTGCAGGTTTGCAACTTAGTTTTTTCTTGCAAAATTTAGAGTTACAACATTTTTTTTTCTCACTGTGCTCATTTTCTACTACTCTGGTATTCACTGCATTAAATGCGTATTTCCCAACATGCATTGATCCACTTCCTTAAATCTTTACTGACTGTTTTTTCTTTCGTTGCACAAGTGGAAAATCTCACAGGTGCAGCCTCCCTGCTGCCTTTCCCACGGTCAGACTATCAGCTCTGTTCTTTCCAGCTAAGACCTGACAGAAAGGTTTTATGTGGCTTGCAGAATCCAAAGGTGACTTTCATTTTTCACACCCCGCACTTCAGCCTGCTGGGAGCTTTCCAGAGCTGCATCCAAACACATTCATTCCTACACACATACGTACATATAATCCTTTTTTATAAAGATAAAGTGCATCATGTCATCAACCTAAACTTAAGAAGGTTCACTGGATCACTGCACTCAAGCTGCCCTTGGGCCACAGTGTGTCCAGATAGAACCGCTGTTCTGTTTGCAGCATCAAAGCTTGAATAATTGATTAGCCTATGTGTGAGGATGGAGTGTGTTAAGTGGGCTCAGCGGCTGTGTGTGAAGAGTGTGAAGTCAAATGGGAAACGCTGTGAGTAATGCCTCCAAATCCCAGATTTTTAGGCATGACAGGAAAATTATATAACAGTGAGATCTGTCAAGCTGAGTTGTGTTTGACCCAAAAAGCTGGCGCGTGGCACAAATGATTCAAATCATCCAACATGGCTTGATTTAAAACGACACTCTGAAAGTGAAATTTCTCTGCAATATTAATTCCATTTGCTTGATTGGGACTGCCAGACTTAGCCGTCTTAGCACTAGGGGGTGCCATACTGTTTGAAATTCAAACGGCAGTCTCCTGCAATCACTGCAACGTAGCAAGTGATATTCTCAGAGATGTTTTTCTGATGCATAATTTATTGAGAGAGGGTTGCTCACTGCTGAGCTGTGTCTAGCTTTTAAACGTTTAATGGTCTGGGGCGTGCAATTCAAATATTAAACGAGCAGCGATACAAAAAATTACAAAAAGAAGCATGACATCTCTGCAAGCTCCAAAAGGCAGATGTTATTTTGAAGGATCTTGGAAATGGGTTAGACAAGGCACAGCAGTTTACAGAGGAGGAAGAGAAGAAACCACCTGCCAGAAAAGCAGAGTGGTAGTAGGAGGAGAGAAACAGAACAGCTCAGTCCAGTTTCACTCAGCATGCCTGGCATGTTGCGTCAATGGGCACAAGCCCCTGACCAACGCAATGCCACAGGAATACAAATCATTCCCAGCAGAGGGCAGCGAGTTAGATAGAAAGCTGACAAGAGATAACAGAAAATGTCTGAATATTAATTGTATTTGCAGCGCTTCTGTGTTAAATAATTCATCAACGATATTGCCTGGAGCTGTTTGGTGAGGCTGATTGGGTTTAGCCTGTTGCAGTGGAAAGGAGTTAGAAGTCTGGAACTCAGGGAGATCACTCTGATCAGAGGCCGTTCCCCTTAAACGGGAGACATTTTCTTTGAAATGTAACCTTCTGTAAATGTATTGATATTAAATGTTAAAAGGGAGCAGAAACATTAACTGTCACGCAGTTTGCTGCCTCAGGTTTGTGATAACCAAATGCTTCTACTGTAGAATATTCCAAATAGTTCTTCATTCATTCATTAGGGCGTCTGTAGCACAGGAGTTATTTGCCCTTGTAGCCACAGGGTTACAAGTTCGTCCTCCGCAGTCTGTCATAGTCATTGTGTCCTTGGGCAAAATACTTCACCTGACTTCCCTTCACCATGTCTGGAGAGACCGGTGGCACCAATTGTGCAGCTGCTTTGCTTCTGTCAGCGTGCCCCAGGGCTGCTGTGGCTATGATGTAGTTCATCACCACCCGTGCGTGAGTGGGTGAATTTTTTATGCAAACTTTATTTAACCAGGAAAAAATCCAATTGAGATAAAAACTTTCAGTCTCATAGATACCTAGAATGACTTTTGTGTTGTAAAGTGCCTTGGCAGGTTCTAGGAGGCCCTATATATCTGAACCACTCCAAACTTTTCCCCCTTTCAGGATTTGTGTATGATTTTTTAGAAATCCGTAAAAGTAATAGCCTTACCCTGTACTATGATATAATGTAGGCAAGTCTTTTTTTATTTGCTAAGCACGTCCGCACCGATCCGCCATTAACCAATAGCTTTAGACATCCGCTTACCTACAGCTGTCAATCACAGAGTGTGCGCGAGCATTTGAGGACGTACCTAGACTGATGCAGACTTGATGACCTTTCTATAGATAGATATATATCTATATATTTATATGAATAAGCAACATAAAATCAGATTAACAATTGTAATGTGTTTTAGCGTTTGCCGGGCTAGAGGTGCGTGTTCACGAACAAGGGGCCTTGGTTTCGGCCGTAATTACGGAAGTGATAAGAATGGCTTAGGGTGCGTTACATTTGTCAGCCTCTAGATGGTGCTGTCTGATAAAAAATACTTCGGATTGTAGCTTTAAGCCTCTTTCACACTGAATGCGGAACGGATGTGGACTGGTTTCCGTATGGCTTCTGCATGGATCAAAAATCATTGAGTCCAAGGTGCAGATTCAGATGCGGAGCTTCAGAAAGTTTCCACATGGAGTCTATTTATTCCGGTCGCTGCATGTGGATTGTCATGAAGTTACAGAAATTACATGAGCCAGACAGGAAGTGAGATGTGTTTCATTGAGGTACATCCAGTAAATTTCAAAATAAAACTCATGTTGCATTATTATTATTATTATTATTATTATTATTGTTATTAATAATAATAATAATAATAATAATAATAATAATAATTGTCTGGATACCTGATATTTGATTAACAGTCACTTTATGCCATGATCTTTATTCCCAATGAATCCATTTCTAAAAAAGTCACCAGTCACGTATGTGTACAGATCCACTACCCATTATGTTTGCTTACCGTTACTGTAATGTAGCGTGAATCAAGTATCAGATATCCAGCTTTATACAGTAACCATATAATAAAACTATGCTAGTTAGTTTAGATTACATTGAAGCATCCAGGTCATAATTGCACGCTGTTGGTCACAGATATCATTTCCCTTCATGTTGTTCTGAGAAGACTTCATCAGACAGCTTGCTATGACAGCAAGTCTACGCTGATTACCTCCTGATCCTTACGTACGTTTCTTACTGGATCATGTTCTGCATCTTCAATCTGGAGCCATTAACCTTTTCAAAGGACTCCAGAGGGATGAAGCAAAAGGCTTTGTTCAGTGTTTTACAGAGGTGTGCTGCACCCTCGCCAGAATCTATAAAATGGATTTTAATTGATCAAAGGCCATAAAACAAAATGAAAAGAATGGGTTTGACTGGAAGGTCGAGAAAATAAAGAATTAAAGCTGCAACCAGTGTCAAACGGCCCTCGCAGCTGTTCGGCTCAGCTCCAACGAGAAGTTTTCCAACTTTAGTGCGAATCCAAGCTTCTTGATGGAAGCTGTAGATACTTCTTGTTTGGTGAAGGAATAGTGAATACTCCCTTAGTATTTTGTCTAGTATTAGAACATAAATGAAAATCTCTGCACCCACACAAAAGTAAAACTTTTTCAGAATTTTTTTTTATTATTATTGCACCCCCAGCAGGTCCCTGAGGTCCAGCGATCAAAGCCTACTGGTTGTGCAGCGCAGCAGGCTAAAGACCAAAGGTGACAGATCATTTGCTGCTGTGGCCCCCAGACTCTGGAACTCTCTCCCCCTGAGCCTGAGATCCGTGGACTCAGTGGTCTCCTTTAAAAAGCAGCTGAAAACTCACCTGTTGGCCTGTTCATCCTCTTCTTCCTCACTAGCTTCTTTTCAAGCTGTTTCTGGAGAACTAGTATTTTCAGGATCCCATGTTTACTGTTTTCATTTTTAATCGCATTTATTTTTTCTTATCTTAATTTTTCATTTTCCCCTCATTTAATTATGATTTTTTTTAATCACTTATTAAAATTTTTTTATTTATTTGTTAATTGTTATTATATCTTGTGAAGTGCCTCGAGATTTTTATCTTTATCTCATATAAAAAATTCTTTCTTCTTCTACATTCAGGAGCAGATGATTACTGCCATTACTACTCCACAAAGTTGTCCATCTTTTATTTTGAAGTTACAAAAATCAGTTTGTTCTGGTTTGTTTTACTTCCTGTCTTGCATGTAATTATCATTTTTAGTACATATAAACTTTGTTTCTCATCTGCTGATTGCCAGATTTTCTTTGTATTCAGGCTTTTTCAGTCTTTGCATGACTTTTTATTCTTTTGCCTCCATTTTGCTGGCTCAGCAGCATGCTCATCTTTCTTGTGTGTGAATCCTGCATTACAAAACAATCAAATGTCCACGTTGCAGGTTTCTACAAACAGAGCCTCAGGCACAAAATGCAGTCAGTTTTTCAACAGCTTTATTTCTGGTTCCATTTCCTGAAAAAAACAGTCCCTCTTCTGTTTTGGAAACTTCCTTCCACATTCCTGTTTCTTCAGTTTGGAAAAAACTGCAGAAATGTGTGCCCGTATGAAATAAGTTCAGGTCTTTGTGAAGATTCCGTGCAACAATCGCTGCTGTTTATAGTTAGACAAATGAAAATGGTAATTATTTTTGTACCCCTAAAGTACATTTGTGTCTGATTTCAGTGAAATTGAAGGTCAGCAGAAAATAAAACTAAGCAGAAAAGCAGAAAATAAGACACAGTAAGCAATTAATAAAATGAGACATCCTGCAAAAGCAAATATAGCATCCTTCCAGAAAATGGGATAGGATCAGGAGGAGACATGATGCCCAAAGGCTAATAAAACAGGTAGATCTATTGGGGAATCTCTCCAGCTTGCCTTACTGGGTAAGTAGGCTTCATTGTTATACGTCTCCCACCATCCATCTGTCTTATGAATCCTTTTAAAAAAAATTCTCATGCTCACTGTAACATCTGCCATCCCTGCTTCTCTCTCCATCTCTCTGTGTTTTGTTGGTCGACTCATGTGGTGTCAAACATCAAATCTGCATCTACAGATTCTAGTTTTCAAGAAAACAGGAAAACTGGCAGGAGAAGGCAGAATATTTGATCCATGCAACAAAATCCCCTCTGCAAACTATTCCTCATGCAAAATAAAAAAAACACTTCTTAAAAAAAAAAAACAACTTTCAATACTGATTTTTAAATTATGGATGAGGTTGAACCATGGAAAACTCTGTTATGTTGTATCTGTAAAAGTGCCCGAAGACCTCAGTAGAACCCCCAAAATATCCCCCAAAAGGAGGAAGTTCTTTTGAAATTACGTGAAACCTTTGAGGTGGTAGGGGGAACTCAATGTTTCTGATTAGTTCTCCATGAACCTCTATAAGAAACACTGTCCAACAAACTGCACTTCACATCAACGCTTTAGTTTGCCTAATGTCCTGTTTCCACTGAGCGGAACAGTGCGGGTCAGTTCACGAGTTACTGGTCTGGCATAATCAGGAGAACGTCCACCACAAATTCTCACTAGATGATGGGCTTAAATCTAAATGCTTGTGGCGACAAACTAGTGCAACGCCAAACACGATGCATTCAGAATCAAAAATACTTTATTGATCCCAAGGGAACCCTTACATAAAAAGTTTATCACATGGTTTTCATATGTGGAACACATGTAAAACACATAGAACACATGTTTGATGCTCCACATGTGAAGCCGGTGTGTGATTCACATGTGTACCACAAGTGTAAACATGTCAACACATGTTCTGCATGTTATCCCATGTGCAGAACATATGCTCTTTTCGTAAGGGAAATTGTGCTCAGACATATTTGCTCCAGACAGTAAAGGTCAATAATAATAATAACAATCAATAAATACTAATTAATAATACTAAATTTTTCTACAATGTCAGGCTAAAAAAAACAATACTAAAGTAAATAAATATACTACAAGACTAAAATAGATGAACATTAAAATACCAGATATCACCGATGCAAGGGAAAATTGTGCATTAGACTCTAGAATTCTACAAGCAGACTGCTGCAAGCAGGAATACTTTCAGTATCGTTTAGTGGTGCATTTGGCTCTTCTCATTCTCCTGTTGAACATGCTCCTGTGAATGTCCAGCACGTCTTGGAGTGGGTGGAAATTATTGTCCAGTAATGCCTTAATCTTGGACAACATTCGCCTCTCAGTCACCACCTTCAGACAGTCCAGCTCCATTCCAACAACGTTACTGGCCTTGCTCATTTTGTTGAGTTAGTTTGAGTCCACCACCCTTAACTTGCTGCCCCAGTATGCATCAGCGTAGAGGATGACACTGGCCAACACAGACTCATAGAATATATCCTTAGCAGTGTCTGAAAGAGGTTTAACGACCTCAGCCTCATCAGAAAGAGGCGGCTCTCTCCTTTTCTGTGAAGTGCACTTTGTTCTCAGCCCAGTCCAGTTTATTGTCAATGTTGACTCCCAGGTATAGTCCTCCACTAAATCCACAGTGATCCCCTGGATGCAAACGGGTCACTGGTGACCTTGACCTTCTGAAATCAATAATCAGTTCCTTGGTCTTTATTGCATTAACCTGCAAGTGGTTCTGCTTACATCATGTGACAAATGAGTCCACTGCCACCCGATACTCTGTCTCCTCACCCTTGTAGAGTAAGTAGAGTTCCTGAGCGGAACTTTTGGTTAACTCACGCTGATTGGTTGTAACTCAGTAGGAAATGACATCAGCAGACGTCGCCCAAAACAACCGGTACAAGCAAATAAGCACAGTTTGCACTGCTTTTAAAAAGGCCATTACTAAACTCCCAACACTGAAAAACAAAGTAGAAATCCCCCCACAACGACGGCATTCATGGGGATTTGTTGTCTAACAGAGCACTGTAAAAACCACATTTCTTCTGGTCATTGAACGCCATATTTTACAGCAGCTCTCCTGGTTCACCCAATTGATTAAATCATGCCGTATTTCAACAAAATAAAACTTTTACTGTTAATAATCTTACTGTGGATGCTTTTTGGTGCTGATCAGTGACATCACTCACTGCTGAAGCAGTGGCGATATGCTGATGCCTTAGAACAGTCCTGAAAGGGCTGAATTTGGTATGGAGGCTCAACAGCGGAGAGGACCAGGATATCATATCTCCTGCTCAGTTTCCACCTCTCAGAAATTACCCTGAATTCTGACAATGGAAACACAACTCATAACAACAATAAAGTCCAGACAGCAATGCATACTTGCCATGTTTGGCTTTTGCTTCCTTAATGGCATCTTCCCTCTTTCACACATCTGTGTACGATGAGATGAGGTGAAACAACTGGTGTGTGTCTTAGGCTTGTTGCAAGCAGTGAAGTTTTTCTTTCCCTCAATCAACAGTGTGTTGTGTGACGCCAGTAGCTCTGCCCTAACCGTACTTCCACTGTCCGATGGACCACAGCTGATGCGAGCTCAGGAATGGTGAGGTATGAGTCAGTTGTATGAGTCTATATTACAATGACTAAATACTGAACTGATCACACCATATCACTCAATGAGGCATAATCAGCCCTGCAGGTGAGATCTTAGAGGAGACACAACAAACCAGGGCTGAAAGAAATATAAATGGTCCAGGAAAAAAGGTTCCTATGATTATATAATGTCTTAAAGTGTTGACTAATTTTGAAGTAATTGGTCTTTTTTATGGCATTGAATACATTTTACCTCTTATCCTAAAGGCTTCTTTAGTTCTGATGATGGATTGGGAGAATGGTCACTAAAGTTACCTGAATCACTAACCCACCTGCCATCATTTCAGTTGTAGATTTCCAACAAGACCAACAAAGTGTTTCAGTCAGATGTTTGAAGGTGCGAATGATTGTGAAACTGCCTCCAAGGCTGCGTTGGTGGATGTGTGAATCCTGAATCCCTCTTCTCTTACTCCGTTCCCAAGCCAGCTGTCTTCTATCCACCTGTATACGTCACTGTCCTCAAAAGACTGTCACCCTTCCTCAGAGTGTACAGGGTGTCGACCAGTTTTGCAAGAAAATTTTGTACATTAGGTCAGTCATCAAAAGTGTTGAAAGATACGTACATGAGACCATAAAAAACGTCAAAAAGGACTAACTTAAAGCTTCAGTTTCCCATGAGAGCCCTGCATCCAGGAAGCAAATTGAGAAACCACTGTGTTAACAGCTGACATCCATAAAAGTTTCACTTCTCATTTTCCCACTTCTCTGTTCAGCATAGGTCTCATTATGGGTAAATACCATAATAACTCAGTAGAGTTACCTCTGAGGCAGTGATACAAAAGAGAATGAGCAATTAAAATAGTTAATGTTTGACTTGCTCTGCGTGTTTCTGCGCTTGTGTGTGTTTGAGCTGCAAAAGGTTAGAACACCAGGCAGGCAGGCAGATGTTCCTGGAGTTGCCTGGCAACCCTCTAGCCACAAAGCGGGGGGAACTGTTGCACTGGTTTTGACGTCTTATGTAACCACACAGACAAGTATGAGAACTAAGAAGAAAACAAACAGTTCTGACAACTTCTCCTTATTAAATATTGGAAAACAAAACTGAATGTGTAAAAGTCCTAAATGGACCTCTTTGTTGTTGCAAGCAGCATTATACACAATTGTGTAACCAGCATCTACTAATCATTCAAAAAAAAAATTGTTTTTAGATTTTACTTCATGTAACGTTTATTTTTTATAGTAAAAGCTGTATTGATCTCGGTGATGTTATCTTTGAACCCTGCAGGAGGTATTGAGTGAATTCATGAGAAACCTGGATGCTGTGGGAAGATTTTTCTCTCCTTCATGCACCTAAAACCTCAGATAAACTCAGCCTGCAGGTATACTGGTCATGATTTGCCTGCAGTTGTGTGAAAGCATATAATGCAGAAGGAGGGGATGGAGGAAAGAGATGGGAAAAACAAGCAAAGAGCACGAAATGTTGTGTAACAGCTGGGAGACTATAATGACTCCCAGGTAGTAGACACTCACTTGCACTGTTGTCCAATCACTTTGAAACCTTGTATAATAGCAATACCTGCAACATGCTGCTATTCACATATTTATGAGCCAAGAAAACAGTGACTTTATGGAGGGAATAATAAGTTAAATTATTTAGCATTAGCTATAGACAGATATATACCAAAACACTAAACCATATGCGAATATTGTTTTCCACATTCCCCTTCACACAAAGTGAAGACCTCCCTACTGTGCAAAGACCTAGTTAGGACGTCCTACAGATGTGGTCTAGACCAACGAACTCAGTATAGACATGATCTGCACGTCCATGCAAAATTGACTGTTTGCAGGGTCCATGATGGAAATCAGCCAGAAGGTTGATGATCTTTGCAAAGTCTTGGTGAGGCCATATATGTCCACAACTGTTGGAGGACACACAAAACTTCCACAACAGAGATGTGGTGGTTTGTTATCGTGGTAGCCGTGTCTTGAAGTCCTGAGGGTGGTACAGTAACAACACACCCATGAAATCAGGCCCAAATGCACCAGAATGGTTTGTTTGTCAAGAGTTTGAAGCAAGATTGGCCATGTTGGTCTAATACTTGGACTACTACTTCATAAAGTATGACATTATAGTACATAAATGCATTCTGTCACTGTTTGAGAAAACTGTGCCAAGACAGGGTCCAGGATGTGGCCGAATCTTCATAGAAACTTGCGACTGACTTATAAAGGTGAGGCCACAGAAAAGCATCTCAGAGACGAGGAAAAAACAGAAATTTGCTATAATTTGTGTAAGTCATGGAGAGCACAGCAGAATCATTATCAAGTATTAATTCAGCCAATAAAAGGGCTGGAATTCCACATGGCGGTACAATGTATCCCAAACAAAGTACAGCCAACTTACCTGATTTCCCAATCTGAAGATATACAACACCCTTGCTCATTGGATGACATTTATGAACCAAATTACTCATTATCCTTCATTTACAGATAGATGGCATGAAAAACGTTTTCAAACATCTCATTCTTTCTCATTTTCTTTTGGTATTCAGGCAATAAGTTCATCCAAGAATCTTGCTGGCATGGCTGCTGATTTACATTAACACAGCCCTCGCTGTGCTCCATCTGAACTCTCACATCAGTGCCAGGGGCTACAAACAAAGATAAGCACATCACAGCTTCCTGGCATCCTGACCCAAGGGTCTGAGCATGGGGCAAACTGATACTGTAAACGGGATAAATGAGCACAAGAGGAGAGGCTGAGAAATGACAGTATTTGCAGGTGATGATGTAAACAAACAAAAAAGAGACTGTGTTGGGGGAAAGGCGGCTGTGAAATCTTGGAATTAGGAGGTCAAGAAAGTCAAAGGAGAGGAGGAATTTTGCCAATGATAGAGACAAAGAAATGGAGTAATGGCTGTGGGCAGTATTCAAATGAGTCTACGTGGTGGTCCAGTGCACAGATTGGCTGTGAATTATTACCACTGTGTGCTCACTGGAGCTACCAGGCCAGTAGGCACTTTGTAATTCAGAGAGATGGGAACAAAAGAAAAGACGACAGAAAACAGAAAGGCAGGGGTAGAACATGTTCAATTATACTGAAGCAGTTTTCTTAATCATAATGAATTCATTTGGAATGTGTACGTGTCACTTTGTCGCCGGGCCCGTGTCATGTTTAGCTGTGTGGAACAGGCGGAACGTGCTAGAACGGCCTAGGAGCCGTCAATGTAAGAATAAGTTATGGACCTGTTCAATCAATGAAAAACACAAACTGTAGCAGGAAAAACTTTGAAACATTTCCGTCTTCATTATCTCTTAGAGAGTAGGTCAGTTAGACAGAAACATGTCCAAAATCTGTCCCTACTAACCCCGATGCCCTCAGCCAAGAGGCATTTAGTTTGTTTTGGTATGAATGATCAAAGATTAATGCAAGGTTTGCAGTTTTATTTATTTTTTTATTTATTCATTTATTTATTTTTGGTATTTGCTGTTTGTATTCTAAAGAAACCATTAACTGAGCCAACAGCTTGTGTTCATTTAGATTTTCCGGTAACACTTTACAATAAGGGTCCCTTTATTAACGTTACCTAGTGCATTATTAATCATTAATAAACTATTAAATAAAGTATTAACAACTGCTTAATATTAATGTTAATATAAATTAATGCATTACTAAGCAGACCCCCCCCCCCACCCTTTTGTCCTAACCTTAAGGACACTTAAAGTAGCTCTCCGGAGTATTTCTTTATCTGATGGCACCATCTAGTGGCTGACCAGTGTATCACACCAATAGTCGGTCGACTCTGTAATTTAAGATGGCGACTGCATGTTTCTTGTTTATGAATGTGCTTCTGTAGCCAACAAACAGAGCTAAAACACGTTGCTTTAGAAGTATTATTCTCATGTCATGTTGTGTTTTCATGCATTTATATTTTAAACACTTACTTGTCTGTGAAAAGTTCATTAACTCTATTTCAGCCAAGGTACTTCCTTAAATCTGAAGCACGTAAGCGGTAGTCTAACACTATTGGTTAGTTCTGACCGCCTCTCAGTTCATATTGCACAGATTTTACGGGGCAGGGGGCGGGCTTAGCAAAAAAAAAAAGAAGTATCGCTAACATTATATCACACTACATGATAAGACAATCACTTTTACGGATTTCTGAAAAATAATACATAATTCCTGAAAGGGGAAAACTCTGGTGCTTTAATAGTTAACAACATCACAAACATTAATAAAGTGATTCTTTGTTTATTAATGCTTAATAATGCACTAAGTAACGGTAATAAAGGGACCCTTATTGTAAAGTGTTATCAATTATTTTACACAGTTTTACTAGACGTTATAACAGAGGCTTGTATGTTTCATGGGGTGTAAATGGCTGGATGAGGAAGCCTTGTCTGTCCCCACCTGGATGCTTTGCCAGAAGCTTCAGCTAAATGAAACTCCATAAAGCCGTCCTGGCTCTGAGTCAGCATGGTCCCTCCTGCAAAAAAAGAAAGCTTAATAATAAGGCTGTCTGGGGGGTTTATCATCTTTGTCTGTGTAGACAGGCTCTCTGTGTCTTTATCTAGATGCTGAAATCTGCAGTGTGTGTCCTGCTCTCAGTGTCTACATCTCCTCTGTTTACTGTGTTGATTCTGATTTCAACAGTATCAGTGAACAGGGGAGTGTTTTTACCTCCAGCCGAGGCAGCTGGGTGTTAGCTTGCTTTTTGTTACCCATACATGGAACCCCTAATTTTTCTGGTGAACACTAGACAGAAAGATTTTAACACTGTTAATATTTTATAGTATAAAAATAATTTTCTTAAGAAAAATAAATCAAATCCACTTCCAAACAGCTACATGTAAATAACAAAGCCCACCCACTCTCCAGAGAATTGCCAAGGAATTCATAATTTTCCACTTTTCCCCAGCTCCAAGGTGTTTTTTTTTATATTTTTAACCCTGATTCCACCCTGGTAATGTATGCAGCCAGCACAGAGATCAAAGATGCATGGATCATATTTTGCAGTGTGCATTTGCACATATATGTGAGCTGCTAACAGCCATGTAGCTTCAAAAGGCACCGTGACAATGCCTGAGGCTAAAGGGTGAGGTATACAGGTCTGGATGTCAGAAACCTGCACAGGAAAAGCAGCTTTCATATCCACACACATTATGCAGCCTCCATCAAGAAAAGTGAATTGAAAAATGAGATGCCTCAAAGCTATGTCAGTTTGTAAATACTGACTTTAGATAAATATATTTCTGCTCGTGTATGCTAATTGTCCTTTTAGCATACTGCTGCAGCCAGCCCTCAAGGACTAGGAAAACAATCATTCATTATATTGTAGAGTGAATATAAATGAGTTATGATCACATGTTTTCTTGTTGGGTGGTTATTTACTTTACTCAATAAAGTTCACTTCATAATGGTAAATATTAAAGGTGTAGTTCACTGAAAATAAATTTTTTGTGACAGGGAAGGCTGTTGGTTTAGCATCCAGGAAACAGCAGAGAACATCTTGACTAGTAGAAGCTAACCGTTAGCATTAGCAACTCCACCACACAGCAGAACTCCTGCAGGCTTGTGTTATTTGTCGAAATAAAACATCAACATTGCAGAGCAAACAGAGTCAGTGTAAGAGTCACATTGCTGTTAGCCAATCAGAGGTGAGACGTTCAAATGTCATCAAACAGGTCTCCAAATCCTGCCGTCTGAAGCTCAGCTCTGATGTGCTTCAGGAGTTTTGTTTCTCCAGAGTTCGACTTGCAAGGCATTCATTTTTACTAGAAACCACTGCTAATTGATTAAACGAGTGTTCCACACCTTTAAAATAAGAACTTTTAGCGAGCAAAGCTAACGTTATGGTTTCAGAGTATTTGTCAGACTCTGAACCAGGAAATGGCTGCAGGCAGTGAAGCAGCAGGCAGAAAGCTCCAGAGCAAACAGTGGCTCCGCCCCCTAGCCAATCAGTGGCCACAATCGCAATGCCAGCCCGACTCAGCCTTGCCAGGGACCTCAACAGAGCAGGGACTAAAATTGGGGAGAAAGTAGAGGGAAAATACCAAACCATGCTCTTGGAAAATGTGGTCGGGCTGAGCTGCACTAGTCCGAGTTACTCTGAGTAGTGCCCTTCAAAATCTGGCTTTAGTATACACTTCCTGTTTGAAAAGTGCACCAAAAGGAGGCGTCGCCTGGCAGGCTGAGAGAGCGACACTGAAGCAGTGACTCACAGCCCACCCCCACGTGTCCTCTCGTCAGATAATTGAGCCGTTAACAAGTGTGTGTGCATGCACGCACGCACGCACACACACACACACACACTGTGCAGAGTTTTAACCCAAAGAGGTTTGCAATAATGACAGTTTTAGGCTGAATTTTTACATTTTAAATAAGTTGCACTAAAATGTCAAAATAATGATTGCACATGTCTACAGCACTGTTAGATGCTCATTTATACAGTTTATCAGCAAAAAAGTTGATTTGGGGGTGACTTTAGCTTTAAAATCCCACAGCTGCCACCTCCAGATGTTTTACTTATCATCAGTGCCCAGTAAAAATCAGGACACAGGCTGCACCGCTACAAAAATCTAATTTAAAGCCTGACTTTTCTATCACTGTTATTCATTTAATATTAGTGAGAATAATCAATAAACCATCCTTTGGCGCTGAACTGCGCCACACTTCAAAGAAAAAGATTCATTTTAGAGCACTACATGTTCTTTTTGGTTCATAATCAAACAGTCTGAGCTTTCACTGACAAATTACTGCAATCATGCAAGTTGGAATGATGTAAGAAACAGAACCAAAGGGCCTTTAAAGGTTATGTCATCGTTTGTGACAGCTGGAGAAGAATGAACATCCACTGGGACTTGGCCTTGTCTGTCAGGCCACAGAAACGGGAAAGTAATAGATTTAGAAGCTATTGAATCTGTAATAACAATGAGAAAGACTCCTCAATTAAAGGTCAGATTATTATTCACATTTGCACATGATCTTTGCTTAAAAAAGAGAAACAAAATCCAGGGATGCAATTATTGCAACACTGTAGAGCTGGATGTTGGACACGTTCCATTTACTTCTGACGGATGTGTGAAGGTGAGAGCAGACGCAGGTTGTTTTTTCTTGATTTAACATACATTAGAGGAGGTGATAAACCATGGAAACGCAGCTGCTGCTGCTTCCTTCCTACTGTACACTTCTCCATTTTCTTCTTCTGTCACTCGTCCATTTTTTGATTGCTCGGTCATTTAGCCACATGGTTTGCGGGTTTGTACTTATTAAAATTCTCCAGCACTATTAACAACGTAAGCATTACTTCTGTATGCTCTGGTTAAAATGGTTATTTGGCTTTCAGGGTTTTAAATGATTTTTCAGCCATTTTGAAGAACAACCTCAGTTTGGAGAAACAGCCTCCAAGCATAGCTGAGAGCAGTCATCTTAAAATAGTGCAATCCTTAAATTTCATAGTGTTTTTTTAACCTTTACAGTCAGGGTGTTTACATGTGCATCTAAGTTTATCTACAGCAATAAACTGGGAGCCTTTACCCTGGTTTACATGTAAGTTTTACAAAACTGAATTATTGAATGAAGTGCGTGCCACTCTGCTACGGTAGGTGGTGACACGACCTTTCGTGTCGTCATTCAAGCACATTGAATTGCTTCTGTGTATGAAATGTGCTATATAAATCAAGCTGCCTTGCCTTGCCTTCCCTTCTGGTTAGCATATAAGGAGCCTAACCCCACTACTGTGGCTGTGTAGCGGTCTTCTGATAATATCGCCACAAAGTAACACGAGTAACACCATCAGGCAATACAGTACGTACCATTAAGCTGTGCTGCAGCGTTGTTGTTGTCCATTCCTTCAGCCGTTGTGCATATCCTGTTTTAACTTTGTCTGCTTCACTCCCGCCAGCCTTTGTTTACTATTTGTGTTGCTAAAAGCTAACCGGACAAAATGCTGACTTGAAAGGGCGCATGTCGCCACCGGAGTGGAGCGAACTTCATTTGAGAGGTCGGTTTTCTAATGCATTATGTAAACTAGGATAAAGACTCCCATCTTATTACTATAAGATTGACTTAGATGTTGATACTGTGCACGTAACCACACTGACTGTTATTTTGAATGGAAATCTGCAGGGGGCTGCACGGTGGCTTAGTTATGAGCACTGCTGCCTCGCAGCGAGCAAGTTGAGGGTTCAAATCCCTGCTGCGGCTGCTCAAGGTTGACATGCTTTCCCCATGCATGTGTTGGATTTCTTCAGGTACTCCAGCATTTTTTAATTGTTATATCGGATTATAATTGGTCACTCAGCGTTTAACATGAAGGCTGAACATGAAAATAGTCTTGTACACCTATCTCCTGCATTAGCTTCTGATAGAAAATAGACGGTGAAACTCTAGGATTTGAAAAGCCTGACCTCTAGATTCATCAGATGTGCTGAATTCTGCTGCTGCTCATGATGTTTGGGAATAATCATGCAAAGAAAATTTGACAGCAGTGTAAAGGTTTCTAAAATAATGTTGCATAAATTGCTTTAAATTGTGGACTTGGTTAAGCTCTGACTAGCTGTTAGCTCATCAGTCCTGTAGGGTGTCAAAAGTATTTTTCTGAACATTTGTCACTCAGGACACTGAAACAGGCAAGACAGTAATTATAACTTCTAAACAAAAAAACTTCAAAATAGCTGAGAAATCCTTTCAAAGACATCAGATCAAATCATAAGCTGTCTTGATTTGTTTTTTGTTTTGTAATAAAGGAAATGCATGTGTCATCAGCACAGATGTCACACTCAGAAAGCACGACTAAATTGAGGAAGATCTTAAGCATTGTAAAACGAATTTTCTCAGTTTTCTCGTTTAACCCTCTCCCAACTTGTGTTAACCTTTTAATACGTGCTTGAGTAAGTCCCTCACCGTGCATGAGCTTGTGTTGCTATCCCTGAACTGTGCTGCTTTCCACAGTGGGGAGTTGAGCTGCGGTTCACCTCGCTGTCAGAGTGTTATCAGAGTAAAGCCTGCTGCATCTCCCACTGAGCACAGCCCTTCTCATCACTGGCTTTCATCTGGGCCTTAATGCAACTATACTCAAACACACACACACATCTATTATTAGGGTTTTTAACTGCATGTTTTTTATAAGCATTTAACTGCTGCACCATTGCCCAGAAAATTACACAAACAGGACGATAAAAATATATTTAAAAACTATTTATATACCTTTTTGTTCTTCCCTATCCAGCATGGAGGTTTTGAAATAATCTAAGTTTAGATCTTGTGAGACAGAGACCTCATTGTCCTTTGCTGCGCTGTAAATCTTCACGGCTTTATATCCTGCTGTGATTTGTAATTCTGTCACCTTATCTTTCCGGATCAGTCTTCCTGTCTCTGGTTTTGCTGACAGTGCTCAACCACGCAATCACGCAGGAATATGCACAATAATATCAGTCGGAATAGCAGAGATTCTCTTTCATGACGTGTTTTTAACAGAACTAATTGTGTTATTTAATTTTTGAATATCTGGATCTAACAGACAAGCCGTCGCCACTGGTACATGAGCTCACCATAGTAGTAATAATATCAAGATAATGACGGAAATGCTAGATCTTTATTTACCACTTAAATTGAATTTACTGGTTCATTAACTGTGATTTGTTTCTCAACCAAACGTCTTGTAGTCAAAATCAAAGATCATCAATAAAAGGTTGTTAACTTTATGAAGCAGATCATTTAGCAGGATGACAGTTCTCTGTTTTTCATAAGGAGAACGTCCACACAGCAAGCCCTGAACGTCGCTGCATGTGTCGGACGCAACGTTTAAACTTCATCAGACCATGTAAACAAGCAGCCGCTGTAATCACACTCTGAGTGACATCTTTATGCACCCTGCGACCCGTGGATCAGAAAAGCAGAAATTATCAGCTCACCTCAGCGTGCAAATCTTGTGCACCAGCTCTTTATGAGGATTAAAGGATGTAGGTGTTGTGATTACGCTGAGGACAGCACAGACTGCTCCTCGCACTGACACCCACAGACCAACTAGCTGTTACAGCAGCTCAACACCAGCCAGAAAAGAGCAAGCAAGCTCTCCCCAGCCATTATCACCCTGTGATTTTAGATATGAGTAAGGCAGATGATTTAGCAAAGAGACCTCTGGTTATATGTGTGTGTAATAATATTTAATATGGTGATGAATCATATTTTTGAAAAACTGTCAAACAAATCCATTCCATTGTTTTGGTTCTTAAACTGCATTTGATGTGACTCTGTTCAGAGCTTCTTATGCTACCTGTAGAATCCTTGTGGTTGTGGTGATGAGTCCTGATGAGTCTCTGCAGTTGGCATATGGAGAGGTAAACTGTTCAGCAGATATGGAGCAGCTACTGTGAATGCCTTTAAACTTTAATTTGCAGCTCTGAACATCTGAGAGAAACTGGCTGGTGGACCAAAGTGCTCTTACTGGTCCTGGGGAGACCATTTACAACCTTAAAAGCAAGCAGCGAAATGTTTAAATCAATCCTAAAACGAACAGGAAGCACAAGGTGAGAGGAAAATTCAAATAAAAACAAAAGTATGTGATTAGAATAATAAAACAAGAAAGTGCATTTTTCTTTTTTTCTTTTTAGCAGCCCTTCTCAAATAAATCAAAGAAAAGTCCCAAAAATCATGTTTCATATTTTTTTATGGGAATCTCCTTGTTTCTCTTAGAAAAAGGTAATTTTAATAAATTAATTAATTGCATGTGGATGCATTTGTCTTTTGTTTTTTCTTTTTCAGGTAAATACAGATTTGGGGGATTGAGAATCGTTTTCCAAATATGCATTTAGCATCAGGACATTTTACAACTTATAGCATGAGAAAGTGCAACCTTAGTGGCCCTGGCTGTATGTGGACAGGTCCTCCGTGGCCGTCTCCCCTGCCCTGCCTGAGGTGGTACCTGGGCCTGGGTGGCTGATCCCTGGGGTGGAGACTGGATCCAGGCCTGCTGCATATACGAGTGAATGTGTGGACATTATGTCAGCTGATGTGAAAAATGATGTGTGATGGTTGCTGCTTATGCAAAGGAGACCAGTTGCCAAGGAGGGCTTTCAACCTGCTAGCAGCTACAGCCATTTATGACAGCCATCTGTCCCACACAAGTGTGTGTGTGTGTGTGTGTGTGTGTGTGTGTGTGTGTGTGTGTGTGTGTGTGTGTGTGTGTGTGTGTGTGTGTGTGTGTTCTCTGAGACACAATTATATATTTGCTGGTGTTTGTCAGGGTCCAGGTGGCCGTGCACTGTAATATTACACCCTCAGTGTGCAACAGCATGGGGGAGCTCAACAGGGTTTGGTAGTCGTAAAAACACAGACAATGATGTCCTGCTGTTACCGCGAGCCTCAAACTGGAACCTGAGAAGATTCTGGTTTTTAGGGTTCAATAAAAATCAGAACTGTGTGCATCGAATGTCTCTCTCTCTCCTTAGAGATCCAAAAAACTGAGACCAAAAATAGGAAAGTTTTTTTCTTCATTTGAAGTCTTTAAGGCAGGTGACAACAAGAAATAAACACAAGAAATCCTTGGATCAGGCTTGTCTGCTGAGACTCATGAGCTTTTTGAAAGTAAACATATTCGGTGTATCAGAGAGACGGTTAAGCTTGATAAGGGAGAACACGGGAGGAACGACTCACATCACACAACGGGGAACACTTGCGAGCGACAGGATCCCTCCACGCTTTGGATTGTGATGCATCACCTGTGTCTGAGAATGATTTTTGCATTTCAAAACTGGGAGAAATCAACCGTGGTGTTTTTTGCATTGATGCTACACAGAAAGACAGAGAAGGGCTATTTTTACATCCATCTAAAGATAAAAATGTCTACCCAGCAGAGGGTAGAGAAAAGGTTGGTGTTCCTTCTTAAAAAAGCACAAAAATAAAAGATGCTGTTCTGTCATAGATGGAAGCAAAACAGTTGACTGGTCTTTAATTTTGACTGCTGTAATAAGTTTTATAAAAGCTAGAAACAAAAACATTCCCCTGTTTATCAAATAATTTGGCAAAAAAATGCAGCAGGTATATTTGGTTTAGGTATAAACTGAATGCTGTAAATGAAACTCGAGACTGTTAAAGGTCCCTAACACTTCTTCTTGTTTAACTGCTCAGAGTACAGATTTCCCTATGAAATTAAAGACCATAATCTCTTATTTTAATGCATTGTAATATTAAAAACATCCATCTTTTGACACTTGTCCAATATTGTGTTGTGAAGGCAATAACTTCAGCAGAGACTTTCAGGCCTCGCTCTCTTCAGTCACTTCATCCAGAGGTGTTGCCAGATGTGAGAATAATCTATCCAGTAAGTCTTGGGTCTGCTGCAAGGTCTCCTTCTGGTAGGATGTGGATGAAACACCTCATGAAATGCATCCAGAAGGCATCCCACATGCTGGTGTAGATTCACATTTATCCAGGAAATGGAAATTCTAAGAATTTTAAACATCAAATTCACTGAAAAACCCTTTTTTAATGATCATTTCTGATTATAATCGGTCACTCTGAGTTTGTCATGCAGGCTGAACCTGAAAATAGTCTCCTACACCTATCTCCTGCATTAGCTTCTGATAGAAAATAAACTGTGAAACTCTAGGATTTGAAAAGCCTGACAGATCTACGTCACACTGTCACTTAACATTCATGGACTCACCCATCTTGACTCACGAAGGGGAAGGCTGTTGTTGGTTTAGCGTCCAGGAAACAGCAGAGAACGTCTCGACTAGTAGAAGCTAACTGTTAGCATTAGTGTGACACACATGAAAGTGTTGCCACATTTTTCTATGTATTTTGTTTTAATTTTGGTTGTTCAGTACTATTTATGGAAGCCGCAAACCGATTGAGTAATACCAGCTATTGCCACTGGGGGGCACTGCGTTCATACTGTTAGGTGTGGTCGGTAGCCGTTTCCCCTCAGACTGGCTTGAGAGACAGCAGGAAGCACACCACTTTTGCCGATCTCATTTTTGCTTTGTTATTCACAGGTTTGTAAGTTGTTTATTTGGAAAAGCTGTGTTAGGTACAACTACTGAGTGATTTTATAGTATTCTCCGACCGGGTGTTTGTGGGTGGGATTTATTTTCCATGCGGTTTTGCAACGTTATTGTGCCCAGTAATGCTAGCGGTTAGCCGTGTAAGCTAGCGGAGCAAAACACGTGCACTGAAGGTGCGTAGCATGGATGTTCTTATTAATTTACTGTGTTATTTACCTGAAAAGTGGTTTATTCACGTTTGTTAAAGTGTGTTTTCTTGTTTCATTACAAGTTAAAGTCAAATAAGTGCTTGTGAATCTGCTGTAATAATCAGTTTCCTATAGGGTTTTATTGTAACAACAGGAGTATTTAGGCAATATGCTAAGCAGCTATTTATACTAAGTCTGTGTGACTAGAAATGTGGTAAGACATAAAACCAACATAACGAGTAAACAGAACTGACCAGAGGGCAAATAGAACTGAGAGGTATGTAACCTTTATATATTCCTTGTGGCTAATACAAGTTATAGAGTGTATATTGTGGAAAAAAAGAGAATAATTTGGTAGTAATTTGGGACTGTAAATTGAATGAAAACGTGTTAATAAACAGACTGGCTTGAGAGACAGCAGGAAGCACACCACTTTTGCCGATCTCATTTTTGCTTTGTTATTCACAGAACAAAATTAATCCTGCGACAGGACTCAGGCTTGAGACCTGTTACATTAGCAAGACCACCATACGGCAGAACTCCTTCAGGCTTGTGTTATTTGTGGAGATAAAACATCAACGTTGGAGAGCAAACAGAGTCAGTGGTAGAGTCGTGTTGCTGTTAGCCAATCAGAAGCGAGATGTCCAAATATCAGGAAATAAGACTCCAAATCCTGCCATGTTCTATCACTCTCTCCTCCAGCTGACTTGTCCATCATCAAACAGGTGCACTGGAGCTTTTTTTCCCCAGAGTATGACTTACAAGGCATTCTTTCCTACTAGAGGCCACTGCAAATGTATTAAAAATATGAGTAAAGTTTAAAAAGGCAACAGGACTTTTGTTGCTTGAAGATTCTTTACCTTTCATCCAGAATGTTTCTTTAGTTGTGATCATAGGTTGTATTGTATTTTTTATAAAAAAAAAAAAATTATAAAGCACTTTACACACACGAAGTGACCAAAGTGCTGTACATGGTAAAACAAAACCACAGAAAGAACACAACGCCAAGAGAAAATTTCAATTAAAACAAAGCTTGTTTGTGTGATTATTCCACAACAACTTTTAAGTCTGGAACTCACAACCTTTTAGACAAGCTGGGACCAGCAGCAACATTTAAAATGAAAATATCCGTGTTCTACCTATTGACATAAATATTAGATGCTGGAATGGAACACGAAAGTTGAAGCTACAATGAACCAATTTGCCACCTAGTGGCTGGTTGCAGTAACAGCTTTAGGTCCCGCCCCCTCCATGTAAACAAACTGGCCGACTAAAAAGTAAAAACACACCTACGATGCATTTTTTAGCTGTTGACGTTCAATGATTCACACATGTTGTACCTTGTTGTTGTGTATTCATTTTGCTGATGAGTTCAGTTATTATTTTATACTTAAAAAAGCACCACTGCTGTGTGTGAGGTAGGAAGGTGGGAATCTCCACTGCATAGACAAAAAAGCATTATGGGATCACCTGTAAAGAGAATATCTTTACTTCAGTTTTCATCAATAGTTTATTACATAATACAAAGATTCTACCTCTAACTATTATGCAACCTGCTCATGATGATGAAAATCAGTACATAAAATGTCTAAACAAAATATAAAAATAGAAGTATTCTGAGTAGAAAATGCAAAATCAAAGAATTTAAATAAATATAGTTATCTAGTTTTACTATTGCTATTGCTGCCCTCACATATAGTAAGGGATGTTTTCTTCTACAGCACAGTCTACTTTCATAGCTATTTTTAGAGGCCTGTTTCTGCTGGAGGTGAGGGTATAGCCTTCTGCTGAGGGGGACATATGCCCCGCCCCTCCTTCCCTCCCCAGTCCCCACCTGACACATGCATCCTGGTGTGAATTAAATCAAAGCTGAGAAGTGCTTAGAAGAAACCGATGGGCAGTTATGGTCTCTAGAAACTGGCAGGTGTGAGTTTTTGCTCCATTGTTCCAGTGAAGTTGAACACTACAAACCAGCATGATGTGGTGGTCTGGAGGACTGTTTGCTACAGTAATCTTGATGTAAAATAACAAATCTATTTCTTCTTTCATTTTTTTTATTCATCCATCACAGACGTTGAATATTTGTGGCCAGAGATGAAAAAGAAATGGTGAGCAATCATCATGACCGGTCTTTTGGCTGTGGCAACTCCACCTTCCCGCTTCAAATCTTGAAACTCAAAAAGAAATATTCAAATCTCCCAGATGAAACTTGGGAGAACAGGTAGGGGTGGTGGGCAAATGAGAACAGAGGAATCAGCATTCTGGAGGACTTGACATGCTCTCTGTCCAGCACGATAACCCATCTCTGATCCCTTTCACCATTTTCTTCCATATTCACCATTCCAGTCATCAATCGTTCTAGTCCTTGCCTTCTCAGTTGGAAAATATTCATGAAACTCTTTTATCGAGGACTTTTGCAAAATCCTAAATCCCTACTTCCCCTCTCTTTTGCTTATTTTTTTATTTAATAAATCTTTAACCATCAATCTTTTCTACACGTCAGTAAGTTCTAAGTGAAAGCCTGAGGTGAAATAAATCTGTCTTCCCCCTTAGAGTTTCACTTCCAAGAATAATGGAAATTACTGAGAAAATGATATTTATTATACATTGCACATACACCCACCAGCCACTTTATTAGTCATACAAGTAAAATACTGGGTGCAAGCAAAAGTACTTCAGCTGAGCTTCTGCTTTAGTTGCCAAGTAACTTTGAGATACCAAGTGTACATAAATAATTCACTAAGTAATGTATTTAATGTTCCACGTGAAGATGATGCCATATGTTTTAGCTGAAGGATGAACCTTAGACATTCTTAACAGGAAAATAGATATTTAGTTAGGAAAATTTGTCACATTTAGTAATTTTCTACATTAAATAAATGGCATTATCTTGAAATTTTGTTACATAATTAGCTAAGATTTAGTTTTTTAGGGGAAAATAAGCCAACCTTGAACTAATTACTGCCAGGCTTTTAGAATTAGGCTCCCAGATGTGTGGGAGGGATGGGAAGGAGGGTTATATAGGATCATTTTAATCTGTAAAGCACTTTGAGTTGCATTATTTGTAGGAAAAGTGCTTTATAAATAAATTTTGATTGATTGATTGAGATCTCCACATATTCCTCACATGCTCTACACTCCTACTACACCATGTTGCCATCAGTCCGTCGGTTCAGGTCCCTCTCACTGAAAACAAAAAGGGCTTCCTCTAGCTTCCTCCCCTCCTCAATACGCTTGTTAAATGCTGAGCCACAGTCCAAGTGACTGTGGATCAGAAGTATTTTAGGATTTTAGTGTCCCTTTTAATTAATTGCATGTATTCGATGTTTTCCTTTTAATCAATTGTATGTGTGTGTTTTGATTGTTTTTATGGGCTGTGCTGTACTCTCTCTGCAAACAAAGTTCCTAACGGACAAATAAATTGAATTTAGATTTTTTTATTTGATTTTTTAATTAAGAAATAACATGGACGCTAAAAGATCTCAAAAAGCAACATATCATATCATGCTCTAAAAAGATTCCAGAACAAAAGACCATCTACAGCCCTGCATGGTTAAGGTCAAAGGTCATGACCAAACCTCTGTTGACCCAAAATAATACAAATACTCATCTCGCCTTCACCAAACAATGTCCAAATGATTCCCAAGACTTTGGAGGAAAATATTCTTTGGACTAACGAGACAAAAAACAACTTCTTAGAAGGTGTGGATCCGGTTACATCTGGTGTAAAACACACACTGTAGATCAGAAACCTGCCATACCAACAGTCAAAAATGGTGGTGGTAGTGTGATGCTCTGGGACTGCTTTGGTGCTTCAGGACCTGGACCACTTTCTGTAGTTTATGGAGTCATGAATTCTTTCCTCTAGCAGAAATGTCAAAATAAGAAAATTCAACCTTAAAGAGGCCGTTCATGCTAGAAAACCCTCCAGTGTGGCTGAATTAAAACAATTCTTTAATGAAAGTGGAACAAAATTCCTCCACAGAGATGAGAGACTCATTACCAGTCAACACTTGATTCAGTTGTTTCCACCACTAATTAAGTTTTTGGGTGAATTCGTTTTTCCACACAGGGTCAGGCTGGTTTGGATAGATTTTTGCTGCAGTTTTTTTTCTCCTGTTTTCTTACTTGTCTTGGTTCATTTTCTCTCTTTATTACAAATATTCCAAATCTGACATTTTTCCATTGATTCAGTGACGTTGAACTCTCGCTTCCTCGTTGTAGGAGAACAAGTGCATTCTAGCTGCAATCTCCTGTCCTCTCAGGGGTGATTCCACGGGGTTCCTGGCTCACTTTACTCCTCGACTCATGGTTTATTCATATGCGGCGCATTCCAGCGGTGCCATGCTCTCCTCCCTCACCCCAATCAAAAATATCGAAGGCAGGCAACAAAGCTATAATGCTTTAAAATAATTCAATTCTGTTTGCTTGTCTCTCTCTTTTTTTCTTATTGTTATTCTACGCAGCATGAAAGCTACCATTCATGCCGCACAAATGTGAGCAGAGTGTGAAACGCGGCAGATATGTTTCAAAACCTGCAAAGCCTCAGGTTGCTTGCTTTTGTTGAAGGCACGTTTCCTCATAATTCAGCATAAAAACTACAAAGGTAGAAGGGTGAGTGGACACACTGCGAGAAAAAGGCTTCAAAGCCTTTGAGTGCATTAGAATAGTCGTGCATCAGTAATGTTTTTTTTTACAAAAAAAGAAAGAAAATGAAATCTTTTGAGCTTGAGCACAACAATAGCAACAGGCAACGTGATGATTTAAGTCCGTGACTAAGTGGGAAAATGAAAAATCTGTTGCATTTATGGTCAAACTCCGTCTCTCTTCCTTTTTAAGTCTTTAATTTTGGCTGTGGAAGTCCCTCCAGTCCTCCACTTCCTCCTCCCACAGTCTCATGCAATTTTCATGCAGCAGAAGGCATCTGGCTGAGAGGGCTCTCCGCTGCTACAAGGTCATGTTTTACAGCTTTGCCCTCTAATATGCATCTTAATGGGTACATTTAAATCAGTGCTTCTGCCTTTCTGACAGGTTTTGTGGCTCAAAAAGACAAAAAACGATTCTGTAAAAAAAAAAAAAAAAAAACCCCAAAAAATATCCTAATCAATCAGATAAAATCCAAAAACTAAAATAACAGCACCCCAATGCGCCCCAAGGGTTATAAATGAAGAGACCTTCACTGACGTCATTTGTCTGGCACTACAAATCCCAGAATGCACTTCTCCAGTTTCTTGCTGCTTTGGCAATGAAGCTGCGTTCAAGTGCTGCTCTGAAATCCAAGCTTCAAAGTACTTGCTCAGTGATTCGAAATAGTGAAATTAACATGTTGATCATATGTCTCAATGCTGGATTTGGAGCAGAAAACCTGTTTTACTCCAGATTTAAGAAGCTTATTAAGAAGTCATTCTGATTATCCTACCTATTGCATGGACAACAGGCTAAAGTTCTTAAATTCTAAATAGGGAATAGCCCAACAGAAAAAAAATGAAACAAAAATAACAAACAAAAAGTTAACTTAAGCTAATTTAAGTTACGTTTATGTAGAGGCCAATTTCTGCTAAATGTAAATTCTCTGTTCTGATAAATTTTTACAAAGTAAACAAAAAAAGAGGCATTGCATTGAATGGTATGTGTAGTTTTTTTAGCTACTACCTCAGCAGCATCAACTGAGGAAAGCAAAAAACCTCCTCCACTCCTTCAAAATAAGAGTTTTAAACATGTGCTGGTACAGGGTCACGATGGCCTGCTGCAAATCAAGTTCACGATGCTCATTCCCATAAAATACACTGAAAATTAAGACACATGGTTCAGTTTAGGTTAGCATTGTACCTACAGAATATGTGGAAGAAGAAAAACAAGTAACAAGGAGTATGAGTAGGAGGTTGGTGTCCCTCATTATGCTTACCTATGCCGTTTTTACCTATGCTGTTAAACCCACACGTTTTCCAAAATGTTGAATTGTTCAACAACTTTTTGGCCCTTCTTACGGCTCCTAAATGAAAGTCAGAATCTTCAAATGATATTGCTTTGAAGGAGGGAAAAGACATCACGATGGAAATGAAATTAGACATTGTAAAGAAATCAACAAGTGGCATGTATCAATAAAGACCACATCCTAGTCCAGTGGTTTCCAACCTTTGGGGACCCCCTTGCTTGTGTCCAAGACAAGCCAGGACCCCCATCTCCAACTCCATATTCACATACACACATTTAAGCAAACACTAGTTTTTAACACTTTAAGCTACTTTCAAACTAGTTTCAGTGGTTCTTGAGCCATAAACCTGAATAACTTCACATTTGACAGAACTTTACAGCCCTCCCCTCACCAGAAACTGGGCTTAACAGTATTGTGGTATGGTAGTGGGAGCTCTCTACCTGCTTCATGGCATTAGCTGTTTACTGTGCCGTAGCTAATATTAAGCAGTTAGCTTTTTCAGTTCATCCACCGTCAACATAAAGCACAAGAAGAATTTTGCTATTTGTGTTGGCATTATGGCGGAGACTAGAAATAAAAGGATTGTCTTCGGAGGCGAATTGAAGAGCTAAAACCAGAGCAAACATCTGCATGGCCTACACTCTTTCGAGGGAGCTAAGGATGCTATGACCTGGTTTTGATGCTACTGGACTTGTTAGCAATAATAGCAGAGTAGATCTTTTTATTTAGGGGCTTTTTTTAGTATCAGTTGGCCTGTGTTAGCGTTAGCTCATTGTTAGCACAAGCTACAGCAAGCTGCAGCAGGGCAGTTTACAACACTTGTAATTCCACTTTCAAGCAGTAGGAGGGAAACTTATGTAGTGTTGCTTTAAAAGTGATCAATTACAAAAACGTATTCGCAAAAATAAATAGGTTTTTGTACAAATTATTACTGATATGTTATGGGGAGTTTTAAAATGTAATGTTTACAAACATAATTTTGGTAACTTCGCAACCTCAGCACAGACTTGGTCCCCTTGTGATCCTAGTGACCCCTCAGGGGGGAACCACCCTTCAAGAAGACCTTGTAAAGATTTAAGCTCCTATAAAATTGACTGTATTTTGTAAACAGCTAAGTGCCATAATGACTGAACAGTCAAGATTAGACTTATACCAAAATTTGTTGTTGGAATGAATCAGTGTAGTAAACTAGAAACTGTTCCTCTGAAGCTAATTTGACTGTTTTTTTTCCTGAAAATAGAAGGCTGTTTCAGATTTGCCCCCTAGCAATTCGACTTAAATCCTAACACTTCCTTTTTTTCTTCTTCTCAATGGCTCTATTATGCTTTCATAGATTCGAGATACAGTAAAAGCACTTTCCTTACATCTTTTCTACCCTGGTATTGCAAGTTAAAAATAAATAAACAAATCAACAGAAGAGTAAACATAAAAACACAATGTACATCATTTCCATCTGTTTTAACGCACTGTTATGACAAACACCAAATATTTGTATTTGAGAACCTTTGTGAGTACGCTGACTGAGCGGTTGTTATATTTCCTACGGTTCGTGAAGGCAGCACGTCTCCGTACCACTACGAGCAGCAGCAGCAGCAGCAGCAGCGCCGCTT
Organism: Aphyosemion australe; assembly: GCA_006937985.1. Taxonomy (NCBI): domain Eukaryota; kingdom Metazoa; phylum Chordata; class Actinopteri; order Cyprinodontiformes; family Nothobranchiidae; genus Aphyosemion; species Aphyosemion australe. Next base: position 8,083,651 of record SSNS01000001.1, read on the forward strand.
TCTCCTCCTGTAACCTAAACAATGAGTCCTACTACAGACCGCAGGAAAGCACACCAATAGAATGCGTTACACAGACCGAAAACCCGACATTTCGCTGCTATTCCGACGTCTCACCTAAATGTACGGACCGTAAACATGTGGATACCTACAGAACACGAGAAATACGGCGTTGGTAAGTTTATCAGCTGTGTTTTTTAGACTGGAACTGCTGTCCTCTGCTCTCATTCTCTCGCAGTTGCAGGACATGTGTATTAGATAGCGGTGATGAATGATTTCCAGTAGAACTGTTACACTGGTTTTATTTCTAAGGGCACCAAACGCGCTCATTACAACAGCCTCATTGCAACGATCGTTCCTCTCACCTCTTGTGTTTTATTTCAGTAGATTTTTTAAAACCTGATTTTGACTGATCGTGGTATAAACTGGAGGTTTAGTCTGAATATTTTCCTGTTTTTGCTCCTCTGTGCGCGTTTGAATGGAAAAGCCAGATTTTGTCTGAGCGTGGTACATCCAGTGTTTTAGTGCTTTTTGGCAAACAGATGAAAATTCTTGGAAAGGAAATTCAATTTGAGAAAAAAAAGTGAAAGAAAGAAATCGTGGAAATGTCTGCATCCTCACAGCGCATTGTTCCAGACAGTCTGGTGCTCAAAACACTCAAGGGAGACAAAACAACGCGAGCGAATTTTAAATACTGGAATAAAACCCACAAGGATTTCTTTCTGTCCTCTTGTAGAAATGTTCTGTTTGTCGGGCCTGACCCCACGAAAACAGACGCTTATTGAGATACGGCCACTGAGAGGCGGCTTAAGTGTCTCATAATAATATTCCCCAGAGAGATAGGCTTCTGTGTGATCGCTACATGCCTCTACAGTCTCATTGAGAATCAGCCAATCACTGTTGTGTAACGTTTGCTGCCTTGTTAGGCAAAGGTGGTTTTACAAATCACTTGAAACCAATAAAACGGCCATTTGTTACAATATAGTCATATTTCTGATCCCTGATCTCTTCATGTGGCCTGCATTGCTTTTAGAGTTGGGTGTTGTTGGTCTGTGGTTCAAAAATCTGCACAACAATTGTCTGAAATCAGGAAGGCACAGCGAGTGAGAAACCAGCCCCTGGCCTCTCTGCAGTCTGGTCTGATCATTTGACTGCTTTGCAATAGTTTCCTCTGGTGTCTGCTTGTTTTCCTTCCCCAAATCCACATGAAGCCTGTATCTCACTGGGCTGAGAGTGTTGGAGACACATTTAGGTGAGAATATGCAAATTTCATTCTGGAATCTCACTGGTTTGGTACTTATGACACTTTTGTGACACCTCTTGTACCAAGAAAATATCCCCCACATCATTACACCACCACCCCACTCATGACAGGCGTAGCGTCCGGTGTGGTCTTCTGCTGCTGCAGCCCTCCTGCTTCAAGGTGCATCATGGTACTCAGTTGACTTTGGCTGGAACCAATTGTTATTTGAGCTTCTGTTGTCTTTCTGTCATCTAGAACCAGTCTGCCGTCTGAAATCAACAAATCATTTTCTGCTTAACTACTGCTCACTAGATAGTTTCTCATTTTCAGATCAGTTTTTGTAAACTGTAGAGAGGGTCCATCCGTCTGTCCGTCCGTCCGTCCGTCCGTCCGTCCGTCCGTCCATCCATCCATCCATCCTCATCCGCTTATCCAGATTCGGGTCGCGTGGGCAGCAGCCTAAGCAGAGAGGCCCAGACTTCCCTCTCTCCAGCCACTTGGGCCAGCTCTTCCGGGGGAATCCCAAGGTGTTCCCTGGCCAGCTGAGAGATAGTCCCTCCAGCGTGTCCTGGGTCTTCCTTTGGGTCTCTTCCCGGTTGGACGTGCCCGGAAAACATCACCAGGGAGGCGTCCAGGAGGCATCCTAACTAGATGACCGAGCCACCTCAACTGGCTCCTCTCGATGTGGAGGAGCAGCGGATCTACTCTGAGTCCCTCCCGGATGACCGAGCTTCTCGCCCCTATCTCTAAGGTCGAGCCCATCCACCCTGCGGAGGAAACTCATTTTGGCCGCTTGTATCCGTGATCTCGTTCTTTCGGTCACTATCCAAAGCTCATGACCATAGGTGAGGGTAGGAACATAGATCAACCGGTAAATCGAGAGCTTCGCCTTCTGGCTCAGCTCTCTCTTCACCACGACAGACCGGTACAACACCCGCATCACTGCAGACGTAGCACCAATCTGCCTATCGATCTCCCGATCCATCTTTCCCTCACTCGTGAACAAGACCCCGAGATACTTGAACTCCTCCACCTGGGGCAGGACCTCGTCCCTGACCTGGAGAGAGGGTTGTGGGTAAAAATCCGAGCTGATTGACAGTTTCTAAAATACTCGGCACAACCAAGCATGCCAGTTCTCTTTCATTCTGATGCTCTGTTTAAACTTCAACAAGTCCTCTTCACCAACGTCTAGTTGCTTGAATGCTTTGAGTTGCTGCCATATGATTGACTAATTGGCTGTTTGTGTGAAAAGCTATTGAACAGAAGTAACTCTTCAAGTTGGGTGAATGTTCACGATTCACTCTACTTTTATTCTGTTATGTCTGACATTTTTTGCACTCAGTAACTTAACTGAGAAGTGTTTGAAAATTCAGGATTGGTTCCTGATTTGGGGTAAAACTCTGCAGCAATTTAGAAAAAAACAAACAAAATGAACATAAAATCCGAGACAAAACTGAGGCTGTACGACTCATAAGGATGTTGAAGACCTTCACAAACAATTCCTTAAGAATGTTGGTCACACTTTGTCACCATCCGCTGTTGCCCGGTGACGTACTGGCTTAAACTTATCTGATTTAAGTCACTTTGCAGCTTTAGAGTATTTTATCCCATGCACACAGTCCTCTAGAGCCCATAACCCCCATGTTTTAATAGAATTAAACAGATTTAATCCATTGAGCTACTTAAACCAAAGCCTGCTGTCAAAGTTCACTTTCTGGATGAATTTAGGACATTTGTCCATTTGTTTTCATGGCTAAATACTCACCATTGTCCCCCAGACTGCCAACTTAATTGGCTTATTTATTTATCTGTTTTTCACTTCCACGCATACAGCAGTAAGACTCTTTTAATTGGCTGTGATTTATTCCTTAAGACATGGGTTGGCAGCGGCATGCTTCATTGTGGCTTGTTTCTTTTTGAGGAAGGAACAAGGGTGTTTTCCTGTTGTGAAACGCTGGTAACGTTATCCACAAACACTCACACATGCATGCCAAAACAGCATGCACATACATAAAAAGACGTCGCGAGGAGCCGTCTGGTGGCACAGGTTTGTTAGATGTGATGACAGCGACTTTCAGACTTTATATATGGAACATTCGTGGATCAGCCAGGTTGACGTGTTTTTGTTTTGAATGTTAGTGCTGGAGCAGGATGATATTCATTCTTTTAGATGGAGTGAACAGATTTTTAAGAGAAGCTGTGGTTCACTTAAACTAAGGTCATACGGTTCAAGGTTGTAATGCTTGAAAAGGTTGGAAGAACACTGGTCTTTCCCTAGGGTTGACGGTGACGGAACCCTTTCAGTACATAAAAACAAAGGGAATATAAATCATATCTGCCTACTGTACCCCGATTAGTCATGAATGTAGGGATTTTGGAAAAGATCTTAGGAAAGCCTGGCGATGGGAAAAGTCATTAGGGAAGAGGGTTTGCTCGGCCTTCTGAAGAAACAATAGGCACTTGTGATCAGGTGTACTGCCACCTTAAATCTGAACTCAGAGTGCTCTCAGTAGCCCGAGGCTTTGAAGACTTTATTGTTTGTGGTTTAAGCATGATGTGTATCCAAAGGGTCAGAGGCATTACAAGGCAGAAAATCAGATTAGTCGGTCTTCAGACTGTTTGCTTGTTTGGCTTGAAAAAAATACCCTTGTGACAGAATAGCCTCATACAAGCTGTGCACATTGATCCCTAATTGGAACAGCTGATGCCTTTCTCCCTGCATTATAGAGCAAACCACTTCTAGACATAATATCGCACCCCTGTCGAGTTAACATGTCCTTTTCGTTCCACCAAAATCCATTTGGATTTTCACAAATATTCTCCCTGTAGACTTCTAGGTCTAAACATTGGTACGAGTAAATCCTCTCATTAGCTATTTTACATGTGACTGTGATCTGCTCCTGGTATTTTTTATTTGATCACCTTTTGATAGGGATGCAGGTTATTTAAAAGGCCTTGACATTCCTTAAATCCTTGCGAGAACATTTTGATCTCATGACAAATTGCAATGAGCTCAGAACATCTTTCTGTCTAATTGGAAGGTTGCAACGTTTGATGTTGATTCAGCTTACGGGCAAAAACAAAGTTCCTGGACGATGGGAGCCACTGTCATTCATGAAATATGAATGGACTCTCCATGAGTTGATACTACAGGGCCCATTTAACCCACCAGTAGAGTGGTTATAGGGTAAAACAAGAAGGCTGGATGATAAACGAGTTCATTTTAATATCTAAATCAGAAATAGATCTCTTGGAACGTTGTGTATTGAGACTAAACCAAAAGGGAGAGTTAATTTCATACATAAGAGTCGTGATTATTGGCTCAAAGACCTTTCCCTGCAGTAAACAAGATGGGATCATAGTTGAAAGAAATTGGAAGAGGCCTGAGTTGATTTGAATCTTTAATGACAGACACAACCGAAGATGACCGTAGGTACATAAAGAGCGATCTCTCACAGAAGACAAACATGTTTTGACTTGTTCACTTGCAAAACACTTGAAGCTCTTTTGTGTCATGTTAGAGAGGGCAGACATTAGCCTGAGTGAGGCCTTTTTCCTCATTAAGACCTTTTGATTCAACCAATCAAGCGTGTCATTGCTCATCATAATTTATACAAGTAATTAAACCATTTTAACGAGCTGCTTTGGACCTGTTCGTGCTCAAGTTGAATTCTACGCCAGTGGTTGATTGGAAAAGCACATTTTAGTATGCAGCGCTGCTCCTTTCTTTGGGAACTGTGGAAAAAGCTGCCAACTGCATCAGAGAAAGGTAAAATAGAGCAGTGCTTGCAGGGAACGCTCCTGCTTCAGGCTTGTCTGAGATGGAGGGTGAAACACTTTGTTTGGGGTTTTCCTGTCCTCCTATGGCTGACATCACTGGTCCCTCCCTTGGGAGCATGTCGCTATGGTTGATGGGGTGCTGTTGGGTAGTAGGGGTGTGTGTGATTGGTAGTTGAGGGTGCTGGCGCGTGTCAGGGGGACTCACTGTTGGGGCGACTGCCCCAACCCCCCTCCGTTATCCCCCACTCCACAGGGAATTAGCAGGTTGTTGTGGAAGGAGCCCTGAGGCCCATTCCACCATTATACCCATGATTTCTTAATGCAGCAAGCCCCAGAGCTGTGTATGGGGGATGGTGGGGAAGGGGGCGTGGCAAGGTGATGCCTACCAGCTTGTAATTGCTTCATCTCCATCTGCAGTGATAGATCCGTTTTCCTTTGTGTGTACGCATAACTATACACACGGACTAGTCCAAGACAATCAATCAACATGTGAGTAAAACAGATATTGAAAAAAGCATTCCTGCTTATGTAAGGTTGAATCAAATCTATGTGAACATGTGACTTATGACATGATTTGTGTGATTCATCATGACAACAATATCCTTTGCATAAAGATAGAATGTAACGTTTGTTTATCATTCAATTAGGGCTGGGCGATATGGACCAAAACTTATATCTCGATATATTTTAGATGAATTCCGATATACGATATATATCTCGATATTTTTCCTCCTGTAAAATATTTACAAGTTAACGCCCTTCAAGATGTCTTGAGAAATTTTATACATAAATTAATCAGCAGATTAAATGCATAAAAATGTATTGATTCTTGTCCAACATTAACCTTAGTGCCATTCTCTATCAGTCTGAGCTTTAGAAACACTGGTACAGCTGTCTGTTAACACACACGTCGGTTATATCTTTATGTGTTTTACATGGTTCATTTTTATACTGGATTTGTTACTGTTTTAATGTAAACTGGACCTTGAGTCTGTAATAATATCTTTCTATCTCAGTTAAAGCTAGAGATAGGTGTCTCAAATGTCCCACAGACACCTTTATTATATATTTATAGTTAATAGAATATAATAGAATAGACTTTATTAATCCCACAGTGGGGAAATTAACTTGTTACAGCAGCCTATAAACTTAGAGAAAGAAGAAAGGTAATAAAGTACAGTTAAACACTAAGCTATTATTGTAACTGCAAATGTAATGTAACATCATTTAAATTGTAGAGGTGGCTCATATATCCTATCATTCACAATATTACCAGTAACTATTTCTTGTCCAGCGAAAATAATCTATCATGTTAAGCTAAATTCATGATGTAATTACATCAACTACTCAGAGGATTACAGTCACGTGGCTCATGCAGCACGGAGTTATTAAAAGTTATTAAGGCAAACATGGCAGCATTATCACATTATTGACTCATATCAGCGATCATATTGTAATGACTCGGGCTCTGGTGGCTCTTTTATGGGTATTTATTTAGGGCTACTGTCGGCGTAACCCACGCCTTACAAACTTTTAACTTCTTTTGTGCGTTCATTCTGTGCATTTCTTCATATATCACTTGGTTCTTTTAACAAAGAAAAGATAAGTTTTACCTTTCTTGCTGATGTTTCGACCACCAGGTCATCCTCACAGCCGCTGTCGGAGGCTTCCTTCTCTGTTTATCCGAAGTGAAGCCGCCGACAGCGACTTAGCTCTGAGGATGACCACAGCTGGTGGTCGAAACGTCAGCAAGAAAGGTAAAACTATCTTTTCTCTGTGTTAAAAAAAGAACCAAGTGATATATAAACTCTTAATTTTTTCAACAGAATCGCTGGTAACAAAGCAGCTTCCTAGCGTAACAAAACGGCGAAAACCGGAACTACTTCTCCTGCCCACCGAATTCCCTTTCAAAATAAAATGTTAACCCGCAACATGAGTCTTCAAACCATTACAAATGCCTGAGGTAATTTGGCCACTGCGGCTCGCCGTACCTGTTTACAATGGAGGGGTTTGGCCCGTCTTCACATAAGCAGGATAAACAGAGCTGTGTCGGGACGGGAGCTACGGTGCAACAGCTCGCTGAAACATGAACAAACGTCCTCAAATAATTAAAAACCACTAAGCCAAACGTAAAGCTTGGAGCAGAACATTGACCCTGAGGTTTCATGATTAAGTAGACGCTTGAGAATACATGTAATGACCGCTTAGAGACGGCGCAAGCTAGCCGCTAGCGGCTATCGCTAGCGGCTATCGCTAGCGGCTAGCTTGCTCCGCAGCTTGACTAGTTATATCGATATTAAGATATAACGTCATTTTATATCTTCTTTTAAATTTTTATCGATATTTTAAAAATATCGATATATCGCCCAGCCCTACATTCAATTAAATCACGGTCCATGTATGACGAAGCCCTTGTTTTCAGAGGAAAACACTCAAGCTGCAAAATAATTGTCCTTTTCTATTCAGCAACACTCATCTTAACCAAAGGAGACATTTGTGTGAATTCTGTTATGCTTTGCGGGAATGAAAATACGTCCTTTCAACTTTTCTTTTGGCTGCTAACACTGAGAGATGCTTGTGTGAATTCCATTGGCTTGGGTGACACTTGCAAACCAGTATGCTATAATTGCCTGTCCACATCCATGTATAATGCTGAGACAGGCAGCTAGAAGGAGAAAAGGTGGGGGAGGAGGGATTGCTGTATTTTTTTCTGCAGCTTTCTATGGAGATGATGCATCTTCCCATACGTGGATGGCAGAGTGATTACCAGCTAACCAGAAAGCATATGGTAATTTTAATGGCTATTATTCCAATTTGGCTGAATCATTGGTCTGATTTGCATGTCTGTCTGTTATTTGTCTCACTAACAGCTAATTTCAGTTGAGATTAACCCGTGGATTAAAGCTGCTAAAGCGAATCTGCAAACGAGCTAGGTCATGGAACACTCACCCCTCTCCTTGGGTATCTTCACCTGTTCCGTGTCCACTGGAACCAAAAACCCACATTGCCAGAGGAAACAAGAGCGTGCTAAACACCGGTAGCTGTTTTCCACATTCAAACGTCTTTTGTTGTCCGTCAGTTCAAACTGTGTTTTTCTTTTTGGGACTCTGGTAGTTTGTCCTAAAGTTGAAGTGGTAGCAGCTGGCTTTCTCCTTCTCTGATGTTATTGAGCGGAGGACTCATGGAAGTGCAGAAATTTGGCGGGTTGGTGAGACTGACAACCGGATGTTCCAGTGGTTGCTTTTGGTCCAAAACGTGTTATTGGCAGAGGTTTGTAGACAAATGTGAGAGAACCTCTTTATTAAATTTTTTTTAGCTCCACAATATATTTATAGCTATACTATGTTAGGGCTGGAATATACTTGCAGTTTAACCTTGGGTTGGCGCAGGCAGCAGGCTGCGTCTTTGTTCATATACTTGCTGCTGCACGGCACTGCACTGCATGTAGTACTGGAGTGTTCCACTAGGGGGCAAACTAGAATACTCAGACCGGATAGAGAGCCGGGTTTGTGGGTACAACCAAAACAAACATGGCGTAAATAAAAGAGATCACTAAATGGTTAATTTTGAGGTCATGACAGAAAAAAGAGTACAGCAGTGGTGTTGTAGATGGTGTGAGAGACCTCTAAACCAGAGATGGAGTCACCATGGTGAGTGTGCCTCGCTCGTTTTGTTAACTACACCTACTAGTTACTCGTATATTACAGCGTTCGGACATGTTGAGTTGTGTTAATTTCGGGGGACGCACACAAACGACGCTTCAAATCAACGCAAGCTAAGAGTGGCAGCCATTTTAAATACGCGTATGCGTCATTAAACAGCAAGTATATTCCAGCCCTTAGAATGTTAAGAGGCATGAAAAAAATCTTTGGATTTATTTACATTTTATTAACAAATACTTAAAAAACTCTCATTTGACATTGACATTTTTCTCTCGCTATGACAGATATTTCTTTATTTTAGAGCATAAAGGCTAACTTGTTTCCCATCCAGCCAACATTACTAATATGCAATATATTTTGTGTTCTTTCTTTTTCTCAATAACCATCCACAATCAAAGGGAGGTTAATGGGTTATGTTAGGGCTGGGCGATATGGCCTATAATCAATATCACGGTATATTGGGGAGTTCACCTCGATAACGATAAATGGACAGTAACTACATGTATGTGCAAAACCAAAAGTTGTCCACTAGATGGGGCTGTCATGTGTATTATATTGAGTCACGTTGTCATGTGACTTGAGGTGGTACAGCTTCTTAAAGGGACATGAACGTTGCCAACCTACACACATCTTTTCATTTTTTTATTACCAAATTTATTGACATGGGAAAAAATATCAGAGTCAGAAATTTCGATAGCAATAAATTTTCGATTTATTGCCCAGCCCTAGGTTACGTTTTATTCAGAACTGTTTAACCGATCCGTAGCGTTGTTGTAGTGGAGGTACCAGAGGAATCTGCCACATGTTTTTAGGTTTTGTGTTTGTGTGTGGGCTGAGGGGGAAGATAACTGGCATGCCATTTTTCATTACTGAATGGCGTTTGCCAATGACAATCACAGTGATTGATGGGTAAGAATAGCTGTTTCTTAAAAGTAGTAACTCTTGCTTTCTTGACTTGATTGTGGCAGAAAACTGGTTTTTATGGACTGGACTTGAGTCATCACTGGTGTGAGGCTGAAATCTAGGCTTGTGTGTATTGACTATAAAGGAAGCAGCCATTGATTTGTGTGACCTAGAGCATCAAAGGGACCTCAAAGCTTCCATTTCCTCTTAAGCCTAGTTTTAGCTCAAGTTACTTAAATCACCGTGCTCATTTCATTATTAACAACGCCAATAAAATGAGCAGTAATGGTCTGTTGCACTTAAATCTTACATCACTAATATATTATTAAAAGCTAATAAAGTGTTCGGACTCAGTTACATATGCATAATCTAATCATGTGAATGGGCTGAGGAGGGTGGTTTCTCTTGTCCTCATTTATCCTGCTAATTCTCCAATATAAAGCTGAATTTTAACACCCTCACTCAGACAGTCACAGTGAGGGTGGGGGTGCAGCTCAGATGTTTTGATCTTTTTTTATAATGTATTTCTTTGTGGGGTGATTTAACATCTTGAGGTCAAATCTTGTAGCATAATTTCTCTGTTCTCTTTGTTCTTTTTCAAAGGCATAAGAACATGTTCGTACTCAAAGCTTGGCTACAACCAGAATTTAATGAATGGTTAGAGGCTTTTGTTGGTTAACATACTGTAGCCCTGACCTTTACTAGTTATATGCGCTTCTATTTTAATGTCATTTGAGCCACACAGTCAACTTAATTTTGGCAATAATATCCAATCTTTGTATTTTTAATTTGAGAGCCGCTAAAGCTAACTATCCATCCGTTTTCGTCTGCTTATCCGGAGTCAGGTAGCGGGGGGCGGGGGCAGCAGCCTAAGCAGGGAGGCCCAGACTTCCCTCTCCCCAGTCACTTGGACCAGCTCTTCCGGGGGAATCCCAAGGCATTCCCTGGCCAGCTGAGAAACATAGTCCCTCCAGTGTGTCCTTTGTTGAATTTTTATGGTTTATTTGCTCATGTTTATAATCCGTCTTTGATTTAACTCTTCAGTTAATTTCCCTTTCTTCTATTTCTTGATTTCTTTGATTTTCTGTTCAGACACGCTCTCTCTGTATTCTTTGTTCTTTTTTCCCATTCTTCACGCTCATCAACAACCTTACTGTTTCTAACATTATAATTAACCCCAAAACATATCCGTCCTTACTTAGCCGGGCAAGCCATCCTATAAATGTGAATATATAGTCTGGCCACGATCCATAAACAGATCTCAGTCGTGGTGCGGAATCTATCGTCTTTCAAACTGTCTCTGCATGCTATTGGACAACAACGTGACATACTCACCGCTATGTATGTTAGTCAATGGGGCAGTCCGTCATACACTGTCAAAGAAGATGCAAATACATAATTTTTCTAAATAAAGGACTTAAGTACCTCTATCTGCTCTTGACTCAAAGAAAAACCCAAGGCTAAATAGTCCAAAGTTGATGCCAAAGCCATTTCAAACATGCTGCTGCCGCCATCTTTGTTGTTTTGTTCTGTCACAGCAACATTCCGCCCACCAAACTGATAGAGCACTGTGAATGGCAAGACACAACTTCTCAGGCCAATGGTAGACCCGCTGAGGCTCTAATGGAGCGTGGCTAGGCTAGTCCATCCTTTGTCATTCTCTCGTCTCTCCTTGTTCATCCTGCCGTGAGATCTAGTGTGCTTTAGATCTTTCCAATCAACCTTTTTGTCTACTCCGTTGCTTCCCTAATCCCATTTCCAATATCTAGTCAACAAAAGACAACATTAAATTGTTTGGTCTGGAAATTTAACCCTAACCCTCAGCTAATGTGGAACTAAACAGGTTTGAAACTCTCCCTAGACCGAAGTCTTGATCCAACAGTAGAATGGCATTGTAACAAAAGAGGTGGTCACAGTCCAGACTAAACTGAGTTCAGGTGCTTTGATTTAATGCCTTGGAACCTTTCGTACCTGATTAGGCAGGCTTTTGACTGAACTGACCAAATAAGAGATTTTGGAAGAACACTGGAATGAACGGGCCAAGTTTTTGTCAAATTATGTAGGTCAGTTTCTACCAAAGTACTGGACCAACTATGTGAAACCAACATTAGCATTTCCAGGTCAACAACACTACTAGTGCCCAAAGAAAAGCTCAAATATTTTTTTCTCTAAACAACATCCATTTCTGAAGGCTTGCCTCATATCAGAAAACAGTCAGCACCATTTGTATCAAACTGGTCTTGTCTGTGCAGAATGGCATTTAGAAACATGACCTGAATTCATAAATGAGTAAAAGCAGTCTCAACAATATTTTTCACCTCAAAGCGCAGCTGAGATTAACATAAAAGAGTCAATGTCCAGCTCCGGTCTTATAAAAGGCTGTTAGGATTTATCAGGATGTGAGGATTAGAGCTTGTGAGTTAGACACTGGAAGGGAGGTGAAAGGGCTTCATGGTAACTCCTCGACCTTGAGTTCAGTGAACGGTAGCTTTTAAATTTGCTGTGTACATCTCTTTTTAAGTGTGTCTAATACAGCCTTAGTCATAAAAAGAGTTAGTTTTTTGTGGTGGTCACTGGTTTTCCTTGGACTCATGTTTTCTGTTTCCCTCCCCACCTCTACTAATTCTTGTAGGGTGAGCTGTTTTCAGAGACAACGGGTCACATCGCGATGACCCTTATCTTATTTTCTGCCATTTCTTCCCCCCTCAGCGATTGCTCATTTGTTCCTTTTCTGTCTGAATCTTCCCTCATTCTTTTAGCAGCCCACTTCCTTCTGTCTGCGACTCTTTCACCTTTATCTCTTTTCCACACGCATCTGTTTCTCCCTCCTCCCTTCTCTCAATCCATATTCACCTGTCCCAGAAATCCCCAGACGCCGTGTTGGTGTGTGTGGTTTATATGTGGATTTGTGCATGTGTGGGAGTGCATGTGTATTTTCTTTTCTCTGTGTGTATCTAGAGGAGCCTCAGTGGACTGGACGTCTGAAGATGATAAAACGCTACAGACGGCCCTCTGGCTTTAGGGTAGAGTTGTAGATAAAGACTATGTTACACATCTATTTGTTGTACTATAAAACTGAAAGTGTTCTCTCTTTGTGGAAACATTCATTTTTTTAAAAAAAGGTTTGTGCTTTAAGAATCTCCATTTTTATTATTGGACAATTTTAGCTCATTTAGTTTATATAATGAATGCTATTTATGTAAGTAAATAGTAAAATAAATGTGCAAATGATATAATAATACAAAAGTTATATGCTAATTTTTGCTCTGAATTTACATTTGGGTTGGATTTTTCCAAACTTATCTAACATTTTGGTTGATAACTTGCAGGAAATATGACTTAAATCTATCTAAGAAATTGGGTAAACTGTCTATGCTGTTAGCTTTATCCACTACTTAAATGGGGCAGCAGTAGCTCAGGAGGTAGAGTGGGTTGCCTAGTGATTGGAGGATTGTGAGATAGATCCCAGCTCCCGCCAGGGTACCCTGCTGCTGTGTCCTTGGGCAAGACACTTCACCCATACCACCTATGTTGGTGGTGATCAGTGGGACCTCCATCAGACCACCCCAGGGTGGCTCTGGCTATGTAGTAGCTTACCATCACTAGCAATGTGTGAATGTGCAAGCACATGAATAATGGAAAGCGCTTTGAGTGCCTAGAAAAGTGCTACATAAATCTAATCCATCATTATTGAAACAATAGTCAAATGTTAGCTAGTGGTACCATTTCTTTGACTGTTTCTGGGCCCTGGCACATATAAAGGAAGCATTTTGCAGAAGTGAGGAGTGTGATATGTCTAAGAGGTCAGAGTTTAACCCAAGCAACATAACCAAAAAAAGAACTTAAAGCAGCAAAGGAAAAGACAATCTGAGCATTGTCAGATTTCAGTCTGGTCAGTACAAGGATCTACAGTTGGTGTCAAGTTAGCTTCAATTTTTCAGGTATTTCCTTAGATGGATTATTGTAACAAGGCTAAGTCAGTAGTTTTTCAACACTTGAAGCTGTATCATACCCGAGGTGTTGTGGGATGTTCAATGTGTGCATTTTGAGCTAAAACCTGAAAATCACATCCTTGATAACCCAAAATAGTTGGGCAGCTGTAGCATCATAAAGGTCATGATTAAACATTTGTCTTTTGCCAGAGGTTTTGGCATAATTATAAATTCTACTAGAATGTGTATTTAGCAGATATAGTGAATTCTGGGTCTGGTTTCATGTTTTCTGTATTGCTCATGTTTATCGTGTATATAATAATATCAATGTAACTTTTAGTTACAGAACTGACCATTAAAATTTCTTTAGACTTCACACCCACAACATGCGTATGTCATTAGGATATATAAAGTGGACTTCTAGGCTGTAGCAGCCACACTGATCGATCCAGACCCCTCTCTGTCCTCTGAGATTGAACTGTTTTCACTTCTCCATCGCTCTTTGTTGCTCTGTAAAGATCACACTGGGAGGATCAGCTGCTGCCTGGCTGATTTCTCTCCACCCTTGGCTGCTGTTCGCTGTCTTTATTACCTGCTCAGTGCATGTGTATACACCTCTGCTGTGGTTAAATTTGCCTTTTAACACCCTTCTTATTTACTCTTTGTCCCCTTTCTTGAGGTTTGCATGTGCGAGTGATCCGTTTCTCGGTGTTCCGTTGAGATGACGGTCTGGCTCGCCTCTGCGAGTCGACCTCCTGCGTGCGACGTTCTGGCTCACTGCCCGTCCTCCTCGCCACTCCTCTGTCAGCTCCCCCTCATTTCCTCTCTCGCTGCCCAGACAGAACAGCCAGTTTGATGTCAGCTTCACTTTCTAAATGGCGTTTCATTGCTCGCTTTCATGTTGGCACCAGGTTTAGAAACTCATCTGTTTGAGGTGATTGCAATGGATTTTTGCAAGTTTGCATTTGGAGAATGAAACCGCTTGATCCTAGAGTTTAAATAGTGGTGATTGTTCTGCATTTAGATTTATTCAGCAGATAAATCAAGGACTTGAAATTAGATTTCACTCCCAACAGCTTCAAAAGTGACTGGTCCCCCCCCCGTTTGAATGCTTCTTATGAAGCCCTAAATTATTTGTGCTGCTGTTGTAGTGTGTCATAGCCTCAGAGGGTCTGTTTAATTCATCAGGTTGACTAAACCTCCTACTGCGACCCAATTCGCTCTTCCATCTTTTTTTATTGGGCGCTCTTCAGGGGATGCTATTCAGAGTGTTTATCCAGCGAAGAAAAAAACACCTTCAGACCACAAATGAAACAAGAATAAAAATACTAAAAATAACATACATCTGTGCTCCTGAATTGTCTGTAGGTCTGTGTGTCTATAGGGAAATAAAATAGTCATTTTTGGCGCTTGTTGAATGAAAGATTGGTATTGCAGGAAATTGTGAGGCTTATTTGCTTTGTGTGTCTTTATTTTTGGAAGTTGCACTGAGGTTTTCTGGGGTTTTCTTCTTCAGGCAATTAAGTCTTTGAACACTCAAAGAACAAGGATGTTGATTTTAGCTACTGTGTGACTCTGATCGGCAAAGCCAGTACGGATATAAGAAAGGAGCGTAGAAAAACCTCCTCATGCTACGATAATCTACCAAACGCCACATCTGAAGCTCCCTAATTAACAGGTCAGACAGCATCTTGTTTGCTTTTTTCCAATTTTGTGTCATTGCCAGATCAAGAAGAAGAAGAGAGCATTTACTCGACACTCTAACCCATTGTTTGGCTTTACTTGACATTAAAAATACTTCTTATACATGTCTTTTGTAATATGTTTTAATTTAATTTTAATATGTAATATGTTTGGGCAGCAGTAGCTCAGGAGGTAGAGCGGGTTGTCCAGTAATCGGAAGGTTGCAGGTTCGATCCCGGCTCCGGCCAGAGAGTGCTGCTGTGTGTCCTTGGGCAAGACACTTAACCCGCCTTGCCTGCTGGTGGTGGTCGGAGGGACTGGTGGCGCCAGTGCTCGGCAGCCTCGCCTCTGTCAGTGCGCCCCAGGGCAGCTGTAGCTACATTGTAGCTCATCCCCACCAGTGTGTGAATGTGTGCGTGAATGGGTGGATGACTGATTGTGTTGTGAAGCGCCTTGGGGGGTTGTAGAACCCTAAGAAGGCGCTATACAAATACAGGCCATTGAGGCCATGTTTTAGGAATAATGTAACCACATTCTGACAAGTGTTGCTCCAGCTTTGATCTCTTTGCAGCACAGCTATAAACACGACTTAAGGC
This sequence comes from Aphyosemion australe, assembly GCA_006937985.1. Lineage (NCBI taxonomy): Eukaryota > Metazoa > Chordata > Actinopteri > Cyprinodontiformes > Nothobranchiidae > Aphyosemion > Aphyosemion australe. The sequence continues at coordinate 8,099,447 of SSNS01000001.1, forward strand.
TTGAGTCGTATCAGTTTCTTTCCTTCCTGACGAGCTTAGTTTTACTGGTGTGATTGGCTTGAATTGCCCCCTGCTCTCCTGCCGCCTACAAGCTTATGACCTCTCTGCAAACATCCACCTGGTGCCTTTATTTTCCTCCCTCCACCAGTTGCGCCCCCAGGGGAAGGAGTGTAAAAGAACTATAAGCGGAAAGTGGTGCAGCTAAAAGCAGCTGAAATGGATCCCCTTTGTGTGGGTGCAGGAGGGGAAATGTGAAGGAAACCCCCCCATTGTGACGCCTTTGTGTATGGGCTCAGAGCTCTTGGACTGGGTGACGATGGCGGACGGACACCTCGAGGCAGCTGACTAAACAGATCAGAGGAGTTGACAGGAGGCAGGACATATTGTTTGCACATAAAGTGGAAACGTTCACCACATGAGCACAAGCTCTGATCCAGCTGGAACTTCCCTCCCAGTTTCTGGTTTGCACGTATTGTTAGGCCTGAGGTATTTTCTGCTAACAAAAAGTTTGTGTTGGCTTACACTAGGGCAGGGCGATAAATCAAAAATGTATTGTTATCAAAATCTCTGACTCTAATCGGTATGATTTTTCCCATGTCAATAAATTTGAAAATGAAAAGATGTGTGTAGGTTGGTGACGTTCATGTCCCTTTAAGAAGCTGTACCACCTCGAGTCACATGACATGACTCAACGTAATACACGTGACAGCGCCATCTAGTGGACAAATTTTGGTTTAGCGCATTCCTGTAGTTATCGTCCATTTATCGCTATCGAGGTGAACTCCTCAATATATCGTGATATTGATTTTAGGTCATATCTCCCAGCCCTAGCTTACACCCTCACGGTCCACTTTGGCAGGTATGCTTTGCAATTACTTGTTAACATATATCAACCAATCCATTGGCAACAACTAAATGCATTCATGCATCTACGTAGACGTGTTCAAGACTACTTGCAGACCCTTACCATCTCTGATACACAACAGATAGACTACAGCAGCAGAAGGCCATACCAGATGGCACTGCTTTCAGCTAAGACCAGGAGAATGGATCCCTCTGGATCACCAGAACTGGACAGTAATAGCCCATTTCCACTGCTCAGCACGGCTCGACTCACCTGGACTCTACTGTACTTTACATGGTTCGAGTGGTTTTCCATTACAATTGATAAACTGCTCTAGTGGGTCGACTTGACACTGCTGGGCAGCCCCTACATTTTGAAAAGTAGTGATCTGTACTCAAGACAAAAACACAACACAATGACTCAATGGAAGACACGGTAGTTCATTCAGGTAGAACATTCTGCTCAGTTAGTGGCTTTTTGACAAAGTTTGAGAGAAAAAGACTCAAAAAAGGGCTCTGGGCAGTGAGGTAAAACACTCTGGAGCAACCAGTGACTCCACCACCTAGCCAATGAGTGACAGGCAATCTTCTGACATTGTGCTTTCGGCCTGTCTTGGTACACTTTGATCCACAGTCACACTGGTACTAAAAAGGGGGCGGGAACCACGTATCCGTTGCTACTAGTAAAACCTTGTGTAGCACCTGCCAACTGTGCCATTCTTGGTCCACTTTGAGCCCCATAGTACCAACTGGGCATGGTTGGAACACCAGGGCTTACTTGAGTATTATTCATTTGTTTTTAATGACCTTTTATCTTCTTTTTTTTTTTGTCTTTTAATCATGTTTTAATTTTGATGTGATTTCCTTTGCAAAGCAGTTTGTGATTTTTTTTTTTGGATAGGTGCTATATAAACATATTTACTAATGTTGCAGACCATGTCCATCCATTAATGACCACGATGAACCATGTCACAAATCTCAGATAATCTCTAACTGGTTTCTCGAACATGGCGATGAGTTCACTGGACTCCAACTGCCTCCACAGTCACCAGATCTCAATCCTGTCCAGAACCTTTGGGATGTGGTGGAATGGGAGATTTAAAACCATGGATGGTGTAACTAATATGCTGACTGTAAATACAAATGTTGTACCAAAGCTGCTAGTTACAGAAATGCCACAGTCATCTAAATTTATTTCAATAGATCAATTTTGAATTCAAACAAACTCTGAGGACTTTGTAGTGTCTGTTTTGTTCCCAAGGACGTTCAAGTTTAAAAATAGCATCACAGCCTGGCAAGAAATAGTTCCTATTGCACAACCTCTGCTGCTAATGGATCAATAGTGGAAATCTCTTTCTGGATTATGTATCACCTACCTATTTATTAACCCTAACTCCCTGTCAGTGGTCTCATTCAGTCTTTCATGGTCATCACAAAGTGCAGTATTAAATTCCATTCTTGCAGCGCTTTGAGCTTTTTGAAGAGAGGTGCTTTCATGTTGTTTCTAACATCTGTGACTTACGTCTTTGAAACTTGAATCCAAACCTCTTCACTCTCCTCAATCAAGCAGTTTCATCACTGTTCATCTTCAGCAGAGAAGGAGGATGTGTTTGTTGTTCCATCAACCTGAAGAATTAAATTAATTAGAGCATGCTTGTGAGATGCTCTCATTCCGGAGCAGATGCCTGACTTTAGGCAGAACAGAGCATCGTCTTACTTCCTGTCTTTCTCTCCCTTTGCTCGGACCAGTCCCGGCGTTCTGCTGTGCCGCGCTGACATAATGACTATGAAAATGCTAAAAATACTGACACACTAATGTCTCACTGCACATGTCTATGACACATGCTGTGGTATAGCTGCTGATGCTGCAGCAAAGGAGGAACGCTTTCAAATGTGCACTTGCAATCTGATATCTACAGGTAGAAAGATGTGACACACTGCAACATGCTGCAGCTGCATCTCCCTCGGCTCATACTGAGTTCAGAGGTCAGAACGGTAATGGTACTGATTGAACGGGGCTCATACCATGTCATTGATCTGCAGGGGAATGTTTCCAGACATCATCAGTAGTGATGCATCACCAGTACGCTCCCCCCAGACCCTCATCTGAACTGTAGACATAATCCTCTTTGCACAGGCCATTCTAATGCACATGTGACCTCAGCATCACCACCTAGGGATACAGACTAGTAAACAGTGGCTGCGTGTGTCTGTGCTTTTTATTAGGATACAGCCAGTGACAGGAAAATGCCAATTGTATGCATGTTCCAGCAGAATTCTGTACACAAAGTCATTCCCAATTGCTTTGATTTGCATTCTCCAACCTTTAACCATTTGGTAACTAAATTTAAACAAATGAGTTGATTGAATGAGTCCTATTTTAGGTGTGTCAAAGCCCAGGCATAACCTTGCACAATGGGTATGCACTGTACTGTAAATCAAACTTAAACAAGAAGATGACGATGGCTCATAGGTTAGGTAACATTGTTAACCATTGTTTTCAAAATGTTGTGTTTTGGTTGTCTATGAAAATGCAAGGGTGGCATATCAAGGTTATTTTCTCTCTGGAAGCCCATTGTCGTAACTACTGGTAAATGGTAAATGGCCTGTATTTGTATAGCGCCTTCATAGGGTTCTACAACCCTCCAAGGTGCTTCACAACACAATCAGTCATCTACCCATGCACACACACACATTCACACACTGGTGATGATGAGCTACAATGTAGCCACAGCTGCCCTGGGGCGCACTGACAGAGGCGAGGCCTGCCGTACACTGGCTTCACCGGTCTACTGTCTTATAATGTATTTAAAATGTAATTTCCTTGTGAGTGGAAGACTGTTACGTGCCTGTGCATCCTCACCGGCCAGGCTGTTGTGCAGCCCTTGATTGCATTTACTGGCTTCACCTGTTATTGCAGGTAAAAGACTTGCATGGTGAGGTTTTGGGCAGATTACCACCGGGGCTCCTGCCTGTTTGTATTGTCTCTGGTTTGGCGAGGATTTAAAATGGCAGATTTTCAATGAAAAGTCTCTTAACCTCAATCTTGTTCAGCCTCTCTTTGATGTTATGACCCAACGAGCTGAAATAGCAGAACAATGTTCTGGACTGGATGTCCCCTAAAACTACCCTATGCTTGATCTTCCTTGTTTAAAAAGTACCAGGCTAAAAGAAGCGAGGAGAATGTGAAGGAAAGCAGCTAGGGATGTTGATAAGTGGAGCTGATGGTGCAGAAAGCATCAGAGAGTGCAACGGTTGATGAGCTGTCAGTTGTCAGTCTACATGGAGTTTCTCCTGAGCTGCCAAAGCTGGCAGTGCTAACGCGTCGGTATCTCCCCCTTTGTGTTTAATAAACTCTCTTTGAAGCTCATTAGAATCTTTATTCTCCTCCTCCCCCTCCCTCCCCTCCACTCTCCCAGAGAGGGTCACGCATTGAACGGGCCCACAAATGAGGCTACCTTTCTAGTTTGTATAATTATGTTCATCCGTAACAGTGGGAGGAGTAAAACAAAGAAGAAATTAATCACCGATGCTCCCTCCCTCCCTCTTCTCTCACCCCTCTTCTGCCTTCAAGTTTAGGGCCCCTGCCAACTTTTTAACTAGTTCTGTTTAATTACAGACAGCTTTAGAGGATGCACATGACTGCTGTTGACCTAAATCAGGAAACTGGGACATTTTTTCCCCCGCCACCCCCTCTAACTTTCTTACTCTACTCTATTGATTTTGTCTGTGTGGACCCAAGCACAAGCAAATTAACTGAGCGCTGCGATCAGTTTGACAGCCTTTCTCTCTGCGTCTGCCTCTGAGCTTGGCCCTGGTCTTGCCATCTCATCTGAATTTGGTTGCATCTCCTTCTACTTCCAATTTATTCTCGAAGATCTGAAGGGGAATTGGGCTTCTCGCCCATTTGGGATTCCTGACAGGACGAGGGCTATTTTAAAACAAATTGGGGAGTAGCTTCATTGTTCACGCTAATGTGGTCGCTGTAATGGACAAGTGTGGAGCCGCTCCTGAAGTAAACGTAAAATTGAAGTGGTCACAAGGGATTCTTCTGTGCGACAGCTGAGTATCGGTTAATTATTTTCATGGCGTGAGATGGTTTGAGAAGGGAGCATCTCTTACATTTTCCCCTCGTGTGGTTCTCAGTCTGTGCAGCACTTGGCTGTTCCTTTTCATGGTTTGTTTTGACAACCACAGGTCCTCTCTGTAGTTCCCATTTTGCCTAAAAATTTTTTTTTAAAATTCTTTTTCTGTTTATTTCCTACATCTACCCAAAGTCCAAAGTTCCACAACCTCAGGAGTAATCCTCCTTGATCTGCCGGTGGCATGCGCCGCACAGGAAAATAGTCTCGACGACAGCTGAACCCCTCAGCCTTGCAGGAATGTTTGACCACGTGCAAACATAAGCACACAGGTCATGCATTCACCCACAAATTGCACTATTGCACAACAGAGAGGCTCATTCTAAAGGTCGCCGTTGCAGAAATCAGTCACAAGCAGCCAGCTGCTCTTATTAGCTTATTTTCTCGTCGATGTATCTGCTCTAGAGGAGTATGAAAGCAGGCAGGGGTGCAACAGAAGGTGACTAAAGCACTTAAGAGGAAGGGGAGGTGATATAACACCTGTTTAAGACTGTAAAACAAAAGAGTTACTCAACATTATTTTCCATGCAAAAGTGTGAGTAGACATCTTGGTGTCCAGAATATCGTTGTATGATGTATTTTTGCAACACCCACAGGAAGTCACAGGTTTGTGGATCACTGTCCTTTGTATTTCCCTTTTTGGCTCCTACACTGACTGCTTTTGTGTGTAAGATACTTATTATTGATGCATCTGAATTACAGAAGAGATCTGAATAAGTGGCATGCTAATAAGTAGTCTAATCAGACCTTGTTTTTTTGTTCTCAATGTGGTTTATAGCGCTGAAGAATGGGCTGAGTCTTTGTTTCAACCCTCACTAATGGTCCCAAGATTTGGATTTTGGTCGAAAGATTAGGATCCCAGATTCAGATGGCTGAAGGCAGTTTCTAGGTCGGCCAGATTCATCCTTAGAGATAAGATGAGGCCTGACCTGTCTAGGAGTCCTCCTGGATAATTTCCTTTGGAGGTTTTATGGGTACATCCCTAAACTTGTCCTCTCTGGTCTGAGAACGGCTTGGGATCCCCCGTGAGAACCTTGAAAGTGTCACCTGGGAGTGGAATGTCAACCCAAATTGGACAATTAGTGTAAAGTTGATGTCTGTGATGTGATCATTGCTTCATAAGATGGAATGGAAAGCGGTATCCATAAAGTGAACATGCTCAGCCATTCCTTCTTATCTTGTGTCCTATAGAAAGCAGAATGAATACATATCACATGAAGACATTTATTTTTATCTCAAGGCTTGGGTTAGATGGCAGATTCCACACTTTTCTTGGCTCAGTCATGCCTCACCGCTGTTGCTATCTTGTCATTGTTAGCTCAGCTTTATTGTCGTCTCCCGTTGAGCTTTGGGAGGTTTTATTGCAAAGCTTTCCAGCTCTCAAGGCTGCTTATTGCAACTGATACTCAGTGGAGCATCGTGTTGAACACATCTTTGTCTCCAGTCTTGTAGGATCATAAACCGTACTTGAAATAGCCTTGTATGTTAGTCAAAAGCATAAAGATGAAATCCAATTCTTTTATGAAATTGTGTAAGAAAACCAAGTCTTCATGCTTTCCCTGGACATTAGGGTGTAAACCCTTTTGTCGATGATTATGTTGTTTATCCTATAATTAAATCATTCATCCTTAACAATTCTATCCAGGATTTGCCTGTTTTTTTTCTTGTTGTGAATTTGATTTCCCTCTCATAAGAATCCATTTAAGCTGCTATCCAAGCTGCTCTTTTCCTGGAATTAGGGAAAAACGGACACATTCAGAGCTGCAGAATGGCTTTTATTGAGAAGCAGTGACTGCCCGGCTTAGCTGATAATAAGGTATGCTCCAGTGGCTTGTATTTGTGTAGCACCTGCCATCTGTGTGTCCTTGAGTAGTGCTGCTAAGTGTGTATGTGTGTCACTGCTTGCGAAGAGCCTTCAATCACCTTGGCTGTGCTGCGAGGCTATGACCGTCTGTCAGTGCTGCTTTTTTTGGGCCGTATTTCTGCGTGTAGCTTCTGCCGCCTTTGCCGTCAGCGATTCTTCCCATGTCTTGACCTCAAGCAGTGAATTGGAGCTCACATCTTAAAGTCCAAACCTGAGCCCAGAATCCCCTCTAGCTCAGCACAGATGACCAACACTGTGGTCTTTTCATTCCCTCTTGTGCTTTTCATTCACTCCCCACTGACTTGAACCAGTCCCCTCTCTCCTCTTATACAGTCTCTCTGTCTCTACTTGTCACAGAGCTCTTTGTTTTATTTTCTCAGGAGGAAAACTGAATAAAAGCGTCTGGGCCAGAATTGGATGTGGATGTACAGGCTAGTTACTAGTCCAGTGGATGCTAGTCTGTGATGTTTGTTTGTAGTTTTTTGTTTTGGGTTAATTAGCAGTCCTGTCCATTGGGTGGATAGAAAAATAAAAGCTTGAATAGCCTCTCAGTTTATTATTAGCTTCACTGTCAGTAACTTTAGGTTTCCCAACACTTGCATTTTCTCTTATTTTTGCACTTCAGTTCAACATAGGACTGCTTGATTATGGAAAAAAAACTATTATTTTCATCAATATTAAAGGTGACCTAGAATGCAGATAATCTACTATCTAAAACAGCTTTGAGCCTCTAAAAAGCATAAAAATTTTTCTATTGCCTTTCATCTGTCCCAGGAGCCCTGATACAGGCCGTTCTAAACCCCCTAAACCAGCCTTGCTGTGAAAAGAGCTGTTTAGCCCCTCCCACTCGGCCAGGACGTGAATATGTAGAATATTGTGAAGAAATATTTCTGGACATTGGACCACAGAGCACATGGGAGTTCTAGTTTAAAAATAAAAATTTGAGCTGCATTGTTTTGATACGTCATACATCGTCAATGTGCTTTTGTTCCCAACAACTCTTCTTTGACCCAAGTGCTCCAGCCCTTTCCTTCTACTTCACAGTTGTTGTTCCACCGCTGCTGAGCACCGGTTTTCATTTGGATGAAGTGCAAAGTGCCCGTTGACTATTTGTTTATTTTATATCTATGGGTGGTCAGTTAGGGATCACAGAAGAAACAATCAAAACTAGTAGAAAAACTTTATTACAGCCTGCTTTCAATCCAGTCACACTTTCACGCTCTTTGATATATGCAAAGGTTTCTTCTAGATGCTACAAACAGACCAAGGTATGTCAAAGTTTAAACAGATGCTCAGTGGTTTTTCACAGAAGTGAAGAAGTCTCATTTCCTCTCCGCCTTAACTACTTCACCTCGAGTGTGAGAAATCACTACTACCTTTTTACTGCAACACAGTCATGATGGTACAAACCTTAAGTTCATCCCCTAAAAGCCTTGTCATAATGAATGCTAGTTTTGTAGTTTTATAATGGTACTTCAAGTTTTTTAGCACTTCAACCAGTGGGAAGTTTCTTTTGCTTTTATGAGGTTCTTGTTTTTGTTATCCTTGCACAACGTAGAGCCTTGTTGGAGATGTTACCATAGCGACACATCAGTGTTTAAAACATCTACTACCGGCGTTACAGCAATCCTGCAGAATTAGCTCCAGCTTAATCTGCTACCTTTGTGGATGTTGTTGACGCATGCTTGTGTGCATGCTGGGAGAATGTTTGTGTGCAGAACATAGCAATTTTCATCAAAGTGTTTGCAGGGAAATATTTTTTCAAAGAGTAAGAAGGTATCATCTCTCCATTATAGCATAAGACACACTCATGCACAGTTGCATTGATGAGCTTAAAAATGAACAGTGAGCATGATGGGCCTACCGAAAATTTACATACAGAATAATTCAAGACTTCATTTAAAAAGGCAGGGTACCTTTGAAAATGTAGATGCATAAATAATAAATAAAACATTAAATAATTTCTTGGATGCAACAATAACAGGGCTGAACTTAAATATGCAGAAATGTTTCTTTCATAAGCTGCTAACTAGGCAACACGTTGAATTGTGGATTGGACTATCTAGCAAAGCAAAGGGAGGTAGTGAACTAAAGAGGGTGCATGAATTTGAAGAAGCCAGTGGCGGGTCCGTGCTTTTGCTGGACCTTCATTGCAGGTTATCCAACTTAATCCAGCACTGTTACAATTACAAGCCACCGATATTATAGAAAAACATGATATGGTATTACATAGGTTCTATTCAGAGCACATGGATCCGGATCTTGAATAAATACAGAGAGAAGGCTGTTAGAAGACTTCAGTGACTCTGTCATAGAGCTAATCTCTGCGTTTCAGTTACGTCAGTGAGCTAGCGATGGGGTTCTTCTAAAGATGTCCTGCTTTTCTGAAAAAATCCCACCTTGAAAATGGAATTTTCATATTTCCTTCTCTGTCAGCCATTATGGTGGCTCAAATAAAAAAAATTAAAGTATTAATGTGTGCAGATTGCTGAGGAAATGCTTTGCTAACAAAACTTGGTGGTGATAGCTTTGCTTTGACCATTCAGTCAGAACGTAACCAAGAGAAACGTTCCCTACGAAAAGTAAATTGATACAATTTAGTTGAACAAACAATACAATTGACCTTTCGCCGAGCCCCGCCCCCCTTAGTTACTGTTGCTAAGTCCGACAATAAGTGGGTCAAACACTGACCAGCTTGGCAGATTTCCACGATGAAAAGAAGTAGACAGATGCGTGTCAGCGACATTTTTTGGAGCAATTCCTCCTCAATATCATCCAGATCGAGGCAAAAAGCGTTACAGTATGCAGTGGAGGGATATATTAGTGTTGGCTCCACTGGGCGAAGCGTAGCAGGGAACAAGGAGTTGGGAGAAAGAAAGAAGGGGGCGTCCGGGGGCGCGTGGATCCGAGGAGCGGTGGCGGCGATGCAGTGTCCATGTGAGCTGTCAGATGATCTGAGCTGCAGGCAGCTCTAACGGAGAAAAGCTCCCGGCGCTCTGCATCGCTCCAGTTAATCATCTCAGCTGAGTCTGTTTACAAAACGAAACCTATGCCCACGTTTACTTTCATTTTCAATAGTTCCCGGCCGGAGCTCGGCATTAATTCATCACGTGATCATGACACCACCCGCTGTTGCATTCCCCATCCAATCAAACCAAGTATCCCAGGTGAGCCTGGTACGTACGTTGGATCAGAGCATGTAATGGGGGTGACTCTGTCTGCAACACCACATTTTAGCTCAATATTTGTAGAATTAGCCATTAAAAAGCCATTATTGTTTGTTAATTTTGATTAGCTGTGGCCAAGTGGGTTGTTTAATTACAGATGGACATCTAGTAATTTTTATTAAAAGACATTTGATAACAGTGTTTCTCACACAGAACAGCTCCTTTTTTATCTATAATGTAAACGTTTGGATGGATTATGTTAAACTCTCCTGCTTTTCATTCATTTAGTAATTAAGATTTTACCACATTAGGGAACTGAAGCCTGTTCAACAAAGTCTGTGACCCCATTTCCACTTACCCTTATAACAATTCCCATATTTTCTTCGTCTCTTTCTCCATTTGCGACTGGCTTGTCGTATTTTGTCTCGTCTCCACGACTGATCTGAACTTCCTTTGGTCCCCTCCTCTTCCTGCTGGCCCTCTGGTCACCTTGTAGACGTTGTAAGGCTGACAGGGACCATCTCTTCTCCTCTCATGCCGACATACAGCACAGGAGCACACAAAGTGCAGCGAGATCCACACAACCTGACAGCTACTTATCTCTTCTGCTGTGTTCTTTGATCTACTCTGCCTCCGTCTTTCTGTCTCTTCCTTTCTGTTGTCCCTCACTTTTTAGTCACCCTCGTTTTATTCTTTGCAGCCTTCTTTCATGTTCTTTTTTTAAAAACACAATGTGGCTCCCTCTTTCCTCCCCACTCAGCACAAATCCAGGCTGTGGCTGTCGTTTTTCAGATTTTTCATCTCTTGACAGACGCATAACACAATAAAAAATCTATATACAGTAAACATCATGGTTGCACCAGTTCTGCTCATAAAATGAAATTGATTTTGGTTCACCTACAGGCAGAACTGTTTTCTGGTATTTCAGCGTGGTTTCATCATCCTCCGTGTTTGCTTGTCTCCTGTTTGGACTGCTGTAAAGGCAATAAAAACAAGTGTTTTATATATTTATATTTTTTGTTGTGCCATTTAAATTTGCCTGCTGCTGACAGCAAAGTATGCAACATACAGACTGCATCATGCTCATCACTTTTCAACGAGAACACTTTCTCACATTGCTCGCTTCCTGCCAGCTCTGTATGGGTGTGAGTTTTCTGCCTCTGCAGCACGAGTGCATAATTTTCTGTAATTGAATTCAAAATGCAGATAGAGGTCAGTTACACCTCCTCTTTCTCCTCCCTGAAAGAGAGCGTGGAGGAAATGGAAGAGGTCAGAGATATCGGAGAGAGGAAGTGAAGGTTTAGTCAGAGAGAGATGCATACTCGTGCAGTTTCATACGAACACTCCCACCTTTAACGGTTGCACCTGAGGGAGGAAAAGCAGATGTTTCTCTGCTCAGCTTTCACATCTGCTGCTGGGTGCTGCGGCAGGCGCTTCGCCCATCTGCGCCCTTCTGATGACCTTTACCGTTCTCGCCACAATTTTATTCTTTTGCGTCACACTCAAACAAATTTGCATTTCTTTGTCACCTCCTCCTCGCAGGCTGGTCTGAGGATCTACAGGGGTTTCTGTGTGGGTCGCTAACTGTTCAAATGCAGGTTTTATGGGTTTTTAAAAATGAATCATAAAGATAAATCTTTGAAAACACCAGTCAGGTTGTCGAAATGATGCTTAGCTTTGGGCTTAGCTAACACAGACCGTAGCTAAAGTTAGCTAATGCAGTAAGAGAATTTTGAATGAAATGTCCTTCTATAGCAAGTTTTTCAGAGAATCGCTAGCTAGTTCTGGAGTTTGCCTTGACGAAGAACTTTAGCATCTTGTCACTGAGAGAAAAGTTTACTAACTTCCCCCTTAGCTAACGGTGTGACCAGCAGCTAACTTCTGTTGACTTAATGTGAGAAAACAGGGAACCTATTTTATCGACTCTCTATAAAACATATATTTAACTGCAGTGACCCAGTTTGTGCTTCATATTTAGACATTGCGTATGCTGTCATTTTAGTTATCTGAAACCAAGAGGTTGGTTTGACCAAGAACAGCTAAAACACACGTCAGTAGGAGAGAAACGTGTCTTTAGCTCAGTAGCTCAGTTTTTAATCGTTTATGTTGCTAAGGGAACAAATGGATTTTAAAGTGGTATTTTATGAAATAGTACTTGATGCTAATACTACATGAGGTGAATGTTAAATGAGGTGAGGAAAGTAGGAATTCAACAGCAAACATTCGTACGTTTCAAAGCAAACTGACCAGTGCTGTCAAATGACATCTTCACTATCTCACTACTGTTGTGGTTCTGACTTCAAAGTTTTTCGACCCTCTGGAGGCCACTTGTGGCCTAGAGGCAGGGCCGGCCCAAGCATTTGTGGGGCCCCAAGCAGGTTTTTCTTTGGGGCCCTTCATACCAACCAGTCAACACCAGATCATTCATAATTCTTAGGCTTCACTGTGTGTAACATACCCACTACCATTAGCATCTTTTGTAATTAACTTACATCATACTGGTTTTATAATGGCTATTAACCTTACATTAGCATCAAACCAACAAAAATGCTCTAATTAATTTGCATTTTAAAATGCAGAGTGTTATTTAAGTGTGGTCTATTAATTGAACTATTTGAAAGTAACATCCGAAGAAAAAAAAAACAACAAATTTATAGTAAACAAGTTAAGTCTTTTGTTCTTAAAATTTGGAACAAATGTATAAAACGTGCAATCACTAAAAGATAAGACCAATTTACACTATAGAATATATGATTCTTTTTCCATGTGTGATATAAATGTGTTTGTCTATTAAAACATTTTTTCACGCTATCTTGGTGGTCTTGAGGGCCCCCTGGTGGTGCGGGGCCCCAAGCAGTCGCTTAACTCGCATATGCCTTGGGCCAGCTGTCTAGAGGCTCAAAGCTATTGCCTGCCCTACCTGTTGGCATGCGACGCCTCTGTCCAGACCACACTCTAAATGTAGCTTATGACCTCAATCACATATATTTCACTTGTTTTTCTCATCATGTCTCTTTAACTAAATCTTAGGAGGATGAGACCTGATCGTCATTAGCTAGACCTTCCTTGGGTGGGGGCGTCTCCTGGTAATGATCAAAATACTCAATGAACCAGTGTTTCACCACTGTGTCTCAAATTCTATCAATCTTGATTATTTTAGCCTTCTTCACATTTTAACTCTTGGCCTACACAAATGAGAGCAATCTTGATTGAAATTTACTAACCTGAGCTTCGATTTAACTATTTTTTTCCCCAAAATGTTGTTTTTGTTTGGAATCAGGCTGATCCACTGATTACACCTTAAGTTGTGATCGTTTCATTGCCAAGAATACCATTGCACGAATCAGAGATGAATTTGAATAAATTTTCTGTTTTTGATGTTAGTAGGACTTTTAAAGACTATTGGTGCTACCACTGGAGGGCTCATGACCGTCTAATTCGCTTTTAATAAAACAACATTCATGTTAAGAATGATGATTTTAGAGCTGGGTGTCATGGAATAGGGTTAGGGTTTGGGGGTTAGGGTTTGAGATTTAAACATTTTTTATGGAGCTTTTTAGCATCTGGAGGAGGTGCAAAGATGAGATGATCCATGGGTTAGTTATGACAAAACACAGAAATTTTTATTTCATTAACTTAACTAATATACTTGAGATTATTTTCTTTTTTTATTTAACAATCATGTTGATGAACACGCCATTCAATAAGTCTTAATCTAATGGCAGACTAATAAATTACAGGTGAGGCGATTCAGGTGAGATAAGTCCTCCAGAGAGGATTAGAATAATCATCTCATCTGAACGTTTGGCATCAGTCACCAGCTAATGCATGCATTTAACCAGCTTTGAAGCCACACACACCTACACTCACACACACAGTCAGATTATTGCCAGAGAATGAGGTGAGGTTTTAGCCCACTGACCCATATTTCTGCTTAATCTGTGTCATTTATGAATTTTTTCTGCTCAGGCCTGCAGGACAAACACTCGTTTGTGTGCACTCGATGACCCAGGCTCTCTTAGCTGTGAGTCATGGTAATTAAAACTTCTTCATTGTTGGATGAGTTTATTAAGCTCATGGATTCTTTCTCTTTTAATAAATCACTGCATGTCTTGTATAATCAGATCCTCCTCAGATATCAGCTATACCTGAAGCAGGGCTGAAACCCCTCTCTGTTTTTCATGCAGCCGTCTGAACGAGACTAATGGTATTCTTCACACGGCTTGGCCCTGAAAGCCTCCTGCTCACACCGTGTGATTTGAGCGAAGGTTTATTGTTGCTAGCTAACCGTTTTGTGACGGTGCCCGGGTCGCTATCTCCCAGCACACAATGGCAGAAAGAGGAAACCAGCGGCCGGCTATAGAGAGGGCTAAATGAAAGCCGTTCCTCCTGGGTGATTCTGCTGCCCTGGTTTTTGTCCGCGCTGCCTATCAGACATTTACGTCCGTGCATCTGTGTGTGTTTTTGTCCTTCTGTGTGCTGAAGTCTGCCAGGTTGAGTGTTAAAGGCAGAGGTGTGTTTAGGACCTCTCCACTCTCCACAATCAGAGGTTAAAACATAATAAGAATGTCTGGCTCATTGGAAAAAGAAAATAAAGATAATATGGATTAAATCTTTCATACTTTTTTCTTTTATTTATATAAAATCACATTTATTGCTCTTTATTTTGCATTGATCTGATTAGAATTTTTAAATGACTTTATTTATTTATAGAGCACATTTCCTGCATGGCAACAACTCAATGTGCTTTACAGTAGAAAAAACATAAGATAAAATAATCAATTATAAAATATGTACACACTCACCAACAAATGGTATATACATACATAAAATAAAGGCCAAGTTCACTGAGAAATCATTTTTTACTTGTTCTTTTTGACATATGATCGGTCACTCTTAGTTTCACATGCAGGCTAAACTGTTTTTTGGCTGTTGCACAGAAAAGCTCATGTCTCACTGTGAAGACTCCAGAAAGGTGGCAGTGCACACTGTACTGCACAAGATCTCAGTGAGCCAGACTGCATGGTGTCTCGCTCTAGCAGAACACGTTACGTCATGAGCACGCCCCCTGAAAAGCATGCGTCACTAAAAGCCGACAGCTAAGCAAAACAACAATGCTGAAAAGGGGAAAAAGTGCTGCCGTTAACTCTTCTTTTATTAGTCTCCGATCCCAAAATCTAAAAAGGAGTGGTCCGCATGTTCCTGCGTGTAGCTTCCACTGTTGCTAATGTTGCTAATTCTACTCTCGTCACTAGTTGTTTACGTCAATTCCTGAGTGTATTTTCATTGGTCAACTGCAGACAGGAGTGGTAGGTTTTCAAGCAGTGCTTAAAGACTGTTGGAGGCTGACATTGGTCATATGAGGGTGCTCAATAAGCTGTCGCAGAGCTGGTCACGCTGGATGGCCACAGACTTGCAAATCAGCCTCACGTTCACAGTTTTTTGCCACGATTCTGTTCACGACGAGGGATTTGTCTAAGACAGCCGAAAAACTCACAGTGTGGTCCGGGCTTTAGCCGCTAATAGAAAAAAGAACGAGAAAAATCTCGGATTAGAAAAGCCACTCAGATCTACGTCGCATTGAAAATTAGCATTGAGGGAGTCGCTCATCTTGGCTCCTGACTGGGAGCACATCTCGGCTAGTAGAAGCTAACTGTTAGCATTAGCAACTCCAGAACATGGCATAACTCCTTCAGGCTTGTGTTATTTGTGGAGATAAAACATCAACGTTGCAGAACAAATGGAGTCACTGGTAGAGCGTTGTTGCTGTTAGCCAATCAGAGGCAAGATGTCCGAATATCAGGAAGTAAGATTCTAACTCCTGCCATGTTCAGTTCACCCACAGACAGATATACGTAGACGCCTTTTGGACTGGTGCTGCCTATTGGAGCTGCCGTAGTGGCCGGCTGCCATCTTGGATGGGTCTCCATTCGCCCCAGTGTATTCATTTCTACTGAGGAAGGTGCTTACCCAGCTAAAAAACACATTTTATCAAGCTTTTTCACAAAATCAGACACATGGTGGCATGATAATTAAAATATGAATATAATTAAAAAAAATAAATTAAAATATAAAATCCCATCAGGTAGGCTAGAAAAGTCATTAGTAATCCCACGTGATCTGTTTTCAATAGTACGCCGGTTGTTTTAACCGTAGGCTGCACAAAAATGGGCATTATTGCTCACTCTGCATTGACTTTGGACAGTGAGGAGACTCATCCAATATGGCGGCGACGCTGTTGCGCTCTCCAGCGGCCAATGGGGCGTCTACGTATTCATGTCTATGAGTTCACCTCTGGCTCACTCCTACTTCCCGAAACAAGAGCATCAGAGCTTTTTCCCCACAGAGATCGACTCACAAGTCATTAGAGACCACTGCAAATGCGTTGAACAAACAAGTGATCTTGGTCTTTAATCATTTGTAAAGGATTAAAACTGAATCAGAAAGGCTGGATGCAGCACCTCTCTGCTGCTCCAGTTAACGGAAACCCCCCCACACCTTCCTGGATTTTGCTCCTCCCGCATGTCTTTAGACACCGACTGTTAAAAATGAAGCTCCATTAGGTTATTACATGACTCCATAGAAAGAGAGCAGCCTGGAGCCTGTGCGTAGGAACGCACCGTGCGTGGACTTGGCTTCAACTAAACATAACTGAGCTAGTTTTGGTCTGAGTAGGAATGTTTTAGTCACATTGCTGGAATTAAATGCAGTTTTGGTTTTGGCAAATGCACTCCTAACTTTCTACCACAGAATAAGCAGCAGGAGGATATTCAGCTCCAAATATCTGGTGATCGTTAAAAAATACAAGAAGTCAAAGCATTTCTTCCTCATTGAGATGTTCCGCTTACCCCCCCCTGTCACCATCAACCCATTAACCTGATTTATATCATAATAAAGCCTCTCAGATAAGTGTTTTAGAACACTCACACGCACATCCCTGCACACAAATTAAATATTCATGCTCTTAACATTTGGCATCAGTGAAGGCCAAAAGAGTGACACCAGTTTTCTGTGTTATCAAATTAGCATATTAATGACATAAATGCTGTATAATTAACACGTAGGGATGGATTATGCATGTGAATCGCTGTCGGAGAGAAGAAAGGGTCAGGCTAATTAGGTTAAAAAGCACATAGATTTATCTCAAAATGTTAATAAAAGCTGTGAACGTTTAGACAGAAATCTCCGGCTTCTTTCGTTCTGAAATCTGGGCACTCGAACATCCTGCTTTGATCACAATCAGCTTTCATTAAGCTGTCTCCTTTTTTTTCTATTTAATAAGCCTGGCCATTTGTGTAGGAAAGTGCTGCTGTTCCTTTCGCTTGGAGGCTGTGGCGGCGTTGGCTCATCTAAGCAGCTTAGACGAGGCAACGAGGAAACCAAATGTAAAGTGGTTTGATGGGCGTCGACTCCAAGTGGGAGCCTCAAACATGAGTTACCTAATGGGAACTACAGGAGACTTTCTGTGGGGATTTACTTGCAAACTAGCTAGCATGTATATGCAGTACTCTTAAGGATTAGCAGAAGTTTAGCACATGCTGACTTTACAGTCAAACATCTACGTTTTTGCCACTTAATAAAATGATCCCTTATGTGGGCACAAGCTATGTTTTAACAAACTACCTGCAAGTTGGGGTGAATGAGTTTATTAAAAAAATCAATCTATTGAGCATATTTTACCTCCTGAGTACCAATCTGGCCATGCTGTTTTTGAGCATGCATTTCACTTGCTGAAGACAAAACTGAAGGCAAAATGCCTCAAGAACAAGCAGGAACTGAAGACGGCAGAGCATCACCAGGGATGAAACCCAGCATCTGGTGATGTCTATGCGATCCAGACTTCAGGCTGTAACTGGATTTGCAACCAAAGTATTAAAAAGTGAAGGTTTGATTTATGATTATTATTCTGTCCCATTACTTTTGGTCCCTTAACAAGTGGGAGGCACACATGCAGACTGTTGTAATTCCTACACCGTTTGTCTGATTTGGATGTAAATACCCTCAAACTAAAGCTGGCAGTCTGCAGTTATAGCACATCATGATTGTTTCATTTCAAATCCATGTGGTGGTGTATAGAGCCAGAAATGTTAGAATTCTGTCGATGTCCCAATATTTTTGGACCTGACGGGTCTGTTGTCCTGGGCCCAGGGTAGGAGGGGAGCCCAGAAGAGAAAGGAAAAAAGGAGATACCCTAGTGGGGGGCCATCTAATATGACCTGGTCCCGGGCCCAGGCAGTGATGTTTTTAATCTTGAGGGAATGACACATGTAGGGTTGTAATGCACATTAGACATATACATCATCACACACCAACCTACATTACCACACACACATGCACACACAACATTGGTGAGTGGTGATGGTTGAGGCTTCACCCCTGCTGCTTCTGCCCTCTACCCTCTGTCGACCTGGCGGGGTTGGGGATCTGGAGCTACCTGCGGGGCTTTGGGGCTGTTGCGGGGATGGATGGATGGTCATGTAGGGGTATGGTCTGGAGGCCCTAGCGGCTAGGCCTAGCCCATGCTGCGGCATCATGGGCAGCTGGCTGTTGGTTTGGGATCTTGGGCTGCCTGCTGCCTTGGGGGCTGCTTGGCCCCCCAATTTTTGACTGGGCTCCATGGCAATCATGTAATGTGCAGGTAAATGTTCATAAAATAATTTTGCATTATAGCATGAATTCCTATAAAACACTGACGCTTTGAGCTGTTTTTAAATGGCAGATATGTTCATGCTTTGCTGAGACTAGTCATTAGCTTATCAATCATGCAGGACATAAAAGCTATTTCTCTAAACTAAGGCTGGCCAGGAGCGTGTAACAACAGGTGAAATAGATAATAAATCTGCTTGTAGTTTGCTGTACTTTTTTGTGATTTGAGAACAAAAACCCATCTGATCAGGGCTGATAAAAATAAATCAGACCAAAAGAAACACAAGGAGGTGTGATTTAAAATGATTTAAACCTATTATACTAGACTCAAACTCTTTGAAAGCCTAGCAAACATATGAAGATCTGATCTGCTTGTGTGTGTGTGTGTGTGTGTGTGTGCGTGCATGCTCTTAAAACACAGCAGACTGAAACAGATCCTTTGCGTTATACGTCAAAGGTCTTAAAAGTTGTCGCTATATTTCATTGAAATCCTCTTGAATGAAAAGCACTGTTTGATGGATTTTGTGCTTATGATGATTTAGAATTAGCAGCATCAGTAGGGAAAAAGCAAAAAGTCAGGCAGCTTCAGAGAGGCAAAACTTTGCTACTTTGTTTTTTCCTCCTAATCTTCTGGTGGATATCATTTTGAAAGCCGCTGCATGTTATAAAGGTTGGGGGAGTTCATGCTACTACATAAAAACATTCTCAGAGTTGACTACTGGGTCTTTTAAATGAATATGGGCAGTAAGTGTCTTACCTGCAGTAGACAGCAGTCAGAGTGATCACAGCTTGGAGAATTACGGAAACTTTTCTCATCGTCAGGCTGGTCCAACTGGAGCCAGACTGGAATTTTCCAAATTCAACAGAAAACATGTATTTTTAAAATATATTTCACATATGGCATTCCACTTGCCTCTCCTATAGTCTGCTGTTATCACTACGGTATTGGATGAGTTCACTTCTAGGTTATTGTTTAACGGTGATTCAGAACTATGGGAATTTAATTTATGAGACAAAATTTCCACATTGGAATCAATAAAAATGATCATAAATTGCACAAACCTGTGTAGGATATATATAATAAATGATTTTTATAATATTCAGACACAGCCCCTCCTAAATAAACATCATTTTCTACATGATCAAAACGGTCTGCTATAAAAGCAGAGGAGAGCTGCTACAGGAGCTTCATTTGGACGTTTTTAATTTTTTTTTATTTTTATTTTTTAGGAGCGTTCATTTTTCCAATTAAACATAATGGATAAATATTTCTAGATGCAGCACCAAAAGTAATTAGGGATCATGTCTGAAGATAATGGAGGTGGAGTTTGTAACACGTCATAAGCTGCCAGTGTGTTTTGCCTTTGTTCTATCCAGGAATACTTAACACCGAGTAACACCAACACATGTGAGATGTTTTCTAAGGGGTAGAGGTGAGAGTAATCTGAAGTCATGACAAGATAAGAGCACGATTAAAAAGCAGTGTGCTAAAATAACAGTTTTAACACTGTTGCATGTTTATCACACTCAATCCTGTAATTGATACCAGTTTTATTGTGGGTGATTTGACACCTCAGTCCTTTGAAACACTCTTTAAATTCTTCTCCTTGTTTCCCTGATCAAGCAAAAAAAGATTTCCAGAGTGTCTCTATCAGGGGTTTTGAAGGAGATAAGTGCTGAAACCCACTGACACGCTGCATCAGTGTCAAAGCAGCTGCTCTCCACCGGAGATTTTAGCACTTTTTCTATATCTGGCACCATTCCCTGTGACCTTTCCCTCAATGGTTCTCTCTTGAGAAAACTTGACAGTGAACACACTTTTTTTTAATTCACGTGCACGTGTTTGGCTCTTGGATGATGTTGTGTATCCGTCACACATCACCTAGGTGTGTTTTTGTGCCAAAAAAGGATGGATGACTCGATGCTGGTTGTTAGTGTTAGCATGCTTGTGTTAGCATGTTAGCTGTTGGACTCGTGCATCAGTAAACAGGCTGAAATCTGCAGCCCGTTTTTCTGCTCTGCAGCATTTGAGAGGCCAAACAGGCACAAATGGGAACCTGCATCCCGCCGGCACTCGCTGTTCTCATTCACTTGCATGAGTGAATGGAACAAAAGTGCAAATCAGTTCCGTCCAGAGCGAACACCTTATCAGTCTGTAATTTGGTGGTCAGTCAGCCTAGTTAGTTGTCAGTCAGTCCGTCAGGGATAAATGGACAGACAGCAGCTGCTTGTAGATCAAGAGGCGCTAAGCTTTCATTTTTCAGCAGGAGGGGGAAAAGAAGCAGACTTGACACTGAATAATTGAGCTGAATGCAGCTGGGGGAGTACCTTGGGTAATTCATGCATTGGGCACACTTTGTGAGTGTAAATGCGATTGGTTTCTTTGTAAATGCGTGAGCGACTGAGCTTTGAATGAATTACAAAAGAAAGTAAGCAAGAGTCGTGCGTCTCCACTTGTGTGTGCATGTGTCTGACTTTTACATGAATTACAAAGTCAGATGTGACAAATCCGTTTTAAAGATGGAGTTTCTTCAGATAGGGGGAATAACAAGGAGCTGGTGAAGCTTTGGCGTTGGATGCAAAACGACACGGATGCATTCTGAATGTCATTTCATTTGATAGAAGTTTGGATGTCGGTGTTCAGGTGTAGAGTAGAGGAAGTTTCCACCCCGAATCCTGCCTCTGTTGCATGTGTGTGTCCATGTGTGAATGGCTTTCTGTGTGCATCCATGTGTGCAAGCATACATCGCTGTTTCAATAGGCTGCTTGTGTGGATGTGCAGCCTTCGCTGCTGCAGCAGAAGCATTTTGGAGACATTCACACAGTTTCTGCATTGATGGATTTGTGTCTCTCTCTGTGCGAACATTGCTGTCTTCTGATGTGTGTGTGCTGGCTCAGTGAGCAGGACACTGCTCTGTTTGGAGGAGATGGTTGAGGAGCTGTCAGATGACACCGTCTCCTGATGGGTGTTACGCTCCTGTAGCTCCAAGCACATGCTGGAGCAGAGGGACTCTCAGCATCCCTCCGATCTGCTTTTTAACTAAACTGGCTCAAATCTTTGTGATAAAACAAAACAAATGATTAAAAAACTTATTTTTCATTCAGTTAAAACTTTACCTCTTTGATTAGAGATGCACCAATTGCCATTTAGTGGGCCGATACCAATTTTAGATTCTTGTACAGGACAAATTTTCCGATAATTCTGATTAATCTCATAGGATTGTAATTAACAGAATGTATTGTTTAGATTTTTTCTAGCAGGAATGAACTCTTTGCAATTAAAAACAACCAGATTTTTAAATATTTTAGACTGGCCAATCAATAATAAAAGCTAAATATTTGCTGTGTGAAATAAAGATTAAGCCATTTTTTGTGCGTGTTTCTACCTTTAATTCTAATTTTGTAATTCAGATAATGTTCTAACCAAAAATCTTTTCTTTTTTTGTAAAATCAGCACATTTTAGCTGGACTTTTACCTTTGGCTGCAGCTATTGAATATTTTAGTAATCAGGTACTTTAGAGATGAATCCATCAGTGATCTGCTCTGCCGGTTGTTGCTAATCTTTCCTTCTGGAAACCCCCGAATTGTACTTATGGGTAAATAAAGCACCAGATCCTAAATCCTTCTTTTATTTACTTTTATTTTTTTTTACACTGCAATGAAGTCTCTGGTAAGGGAATTACCTGAAACTCAGTGTTTGGTCTGTCTGAGTACAGATGTGTCATTTACTAATATAAACCTTTCTGTCTACCCCTGTGTGAATATTTCTCAATCAGTCACTTTGATGGCAGGTGATTTCCTCATAATCTGAGATAATCTGACTCCTTTATGCTGGAAATCCAATACTTAATGTAAATGTTGGTAAAATTGACCTAAAATAAATCAGTCTGATGCTTTTACATTACAAGTGTCACGTTTTTCCCTCTGTAATCACCTGGTTCAGAAGGATTCAGAGTGCTGCATCGTGCAAGTCTCATTGAAAAATCTGATTGTGTTTATTAGGAAGCTTTACTAAAATGCATCAGCTGTTTGTACTGAGTTGATGAGATTTTCTGGTGAACTAATCCGATTGACTGTAGTTTGTTTTTGGTTTCCTTATGTTTAAGACTTTGAAACCTTCTCAGATGTTCTCCTTTCCTCCAGCTAACAGAAGGTAGCATCAGTATATGGCCCGACTGTCCCAGTGAAACACACGATTACTGAGAAGTAGGGTGTCACCTGACCTAAACATCGCATTAAATCTAAGAATTTTTGGATTATTTTTTTTTACTCGAATGATTGCAGCTGTGAGAGTGAAGCAGGCCTAAGTAAATGTACGCTTTTAGTGGCTTAGTTGAGTGGTGTGGTTGTTTCACCCACATGCTATTGATTGCACCTCCTCTTGTTTTGTTTTACTCTTCACCTGTTCTGACATTTTTTCTAACTGCATGGTTCTGAAAAACGTTACTCAGTTTTTGTATCACTGTTTTGTTGCAGTGCTGGTCAGCTTCCGGGGGACCGTCCAGCATGGCCTGCCTCTGGAAATCGGAGACACGGTGCAGATCCTGGAGAAATGTGAAGGTATGCTATGAAACACAGTGCTCAGTGCAAGGGAATAAATCACTGATGTCGTGCATGAAGCTGGTTTAAATCCACAAATCGTACAAAATGCAAATATAGACGTTCATTAGTACCCGGCAGCATGCAGAAAACAAGTGATGTTCTTGTGTGTTCACTGAGAGGTAATCACCCTAATTATGTAATAGACTTGATTGAAGCATATCATGCACAAAAACAGCATCTTATTTGTGTGATGAAGAAGCCAATGGAAATTCATGTTTGCCACTTTTTCCTGCAGCTGAGCTTTTCCCCAACATCCTGCCAACTCATTCTGTTATTCCCCTCTCTTCAGTCCCTTTAAAGCTGCTTTCCTGCCTGCCTTTCCTTGTGAAGGCTTTTTAAAGTCTTTGTTTCTTTCTTTAATTTCCATCTAAGGTCTGTTTTTCTTTCAGACATTCAGAACAATGTGAATTTGTTTCCCAGCACACCAATGCTCTTAAGCACGCTTCACCACAAATAAGCCACCGTGCACAAATACTGTCACCTTCTTCTTCCGGAGCTCTTGTTTCACTTCCTTTCAGGAGTTAGAAACACAAACACACACACACACACACACACACACACACACACACACACACACACACACACACACACATACACACACACACACACACACAGAGAGGCAGCCAGACAGCAAAGTCAGTCGTGCAGCTTTGCCAGTCGGAGGGATGTGATATTGTGGTAAAAGACTCAGAGGAAGTAGACAATAGCACAGCCAGCTGAATGCTTGGCCCAAAGGGGAGGAACTAAATCAAAACCCTGCCAGCAGCGAAGAGGCGGGCTGCTGACAGCAGAGGAGACATGCTAATGGCTCTGCCTCATGTTGATACTATTGACACTTCAAAACGCTCTGGCTCACAGGGTGAATGTGTCTTCACGGACTTGTGTCATCTGCATGAAACGTTTGATTTTTGACTTGGCTCTTCAGTGGCTCTCCCTTAAACGGAGTTCCTGGGGCCAGAGACTTCGTTACAGAAAAGAAAAAAACACCATGAACTACACTAGTGAAGCATTCACATCTGGGTTGGCCCAGATCGGTTTTGGTTGGGTTGGCCCACTACCACGTTGCCAGGTTTTGTTCACACAACCTTCTCAGGAGCGTGGATGTCTCTGAGCACGTGGGCGGGGCAAAAGACGTGTGGAGGAGTCCGTTCTCCTTAAATCAGTAAACAAAGGTGGCCATGAGCAGTGTTGCTTTTGGAGACTCTGACATGAAGGACAGATGTTTACTCCACTGCATCCAGACTAATAATGAATCGTGCATGCGGCAAGCCGCCGCTGGCTGGTTCTACCCAATCAGAGGCTCCCTCTATAGGCAGGCATGAACTTCAGCTGGCCAATCAGTCGGTAGCGGGTGTGTTAGGTTGGCTCAGCACCAAGCAGACTAACGGAGAGCAGGTCTGAAAACAACGGTCGGCTGAGCACAGAAAACCCAGATGTTAACACAGTTAACCTACCAGGGCTAGGCCCGGGCCGACCCAGATGTGAAAGCACCATAGTATAGCTCTACAGAGAGATGGGTTATCCTTTTGAACTGTTTTCATAAAGGTTAGAATTAGATTAAGTTAGCTATAAAAATAATGCTTTGGAGCATTCAACCAACTGAAATCAAGCAGACTACTTCCTGGCTCGACGTGTCTCCTGGAATTGTGTTTGTATTTCTTCTCCACTGTTGCTACATACAACAAGTCAGTGACTCGATGCAATCTGCTGGGTTTCGTTACGTAGGAAACTTTTAAATAATCGGAATAATGAACTGAAATCAATGCACTGATAAGTAGATTCAACTGGAATGTTTACTCTGTAAAGTGCTGTGAGATGACTCTTGTTGTTAATTGGCTCTATATAAATGAACTGAATTGTACTGAATCATAGATTAACAGATATTGATCAATGTGTTGAAATTAATGAGAGGGATCTTTCTAGTTCTTGTAAAATGTGTGTACCACAGGGTTCTGTCTTGGTCCCCCAGAAGTTCCTGAAAGTTGTAAACATTTTCATCACCAAATTTAAGCTGAAGATGCTGTTTTCTATATTTGGAAATACTTTACAAAAGACCACAGAGTTAATGGAACGACAAAAAGATCATTTTAAGGATCACTTTTTTGCTTTTTATCCCACCAAAAACGTTTGTTTCTGCGTGTTTTGCAATTAGATGCAAAATATGTGCTAATATGGAAAGATAAAAAAGATCATTTCAAGTATTTGAGTGTTCTGTGTTCCTAACTTTAAACAAATTTTAGAAACATGTCCAGAATCATCAATTATTTTTTCCCATAAGGCCTAGTTGGTTGGTTTAGGTTTTCCCTGTTAATAACAAAATCTTCATTTTAAAACAGCCTTTTGTTGAATTTTTTTTTTTTTATCTGAAACATTTAGTTGACAAGAAAGCAAAAACAGAAGAAATGTGTATGGGAGCAAATACTTTTCCACACCCTTTTATATCTGAAACGAACCATTACATTGTTTGATTTGTCACACTGTTTCATGTGTTTTTCCTGGATTAAAGGAATAATGTCATGTTGTTTTTGGAGATATGTTTTGCACTTATACCATGGAGCTTTGCAGCAAGCCGCCAGTGTTAGGCTCATCATCCTGGAGCAATGACTCATCAATGGAAAAGCTGAGCTTACGTTTCACATTACTCAACATTAGTCTGACCATGTATGCCCCCAAAAAGATGGGATTTAAGTCACTGGTGCTCTGGTGAAAGCCAAGAGTGATTAAAGCCATCTAATACATTTACATTTGAGCTTTTTAGCTAATGCTCTTATCTAGAGGGACTTACACTGGCTGCAACGGCAGGATGAGCTTAAATAGTCTTTTTTGGCTAAGAACATCATCTGAAATGTAAATTTATTAGCTTGTTTCTATTGGTGATGGGATTTTGCTTTGACTAATTTGGCTGAAGTCCATTTTGGAGGCTGTAATGACGTGAGAAGATAAGTTGTTCCTTCTCTATGGATTCACGCGGACCCTCATAGTGACATCCAGCAAATTTAATCAGTGCTCTCTCTTTGCAGGATGGTACAGAGGATTCATCCTTAAGAATCCCAACGTCAAGGTGAGAGGATTTTCTTATAATGTTTTAGCTAAAATGGTCACTAATGGAAAAAGCTTTAGATATTAGGTCGTCCTCGGGTTTGTTAAAGGGAATTATAACCACTTGTTTCTTTGTCGATGTTGCTGGAAGGCCTCAGTCTGGAGAAATAAAGCTGGAATCTGATGGGATTGATAAGCTAATGGACAGTTTAAACTGAGCCAAGACCAAAGTACATCGCTGCCTTTGTAAAACAGCTCCAGTTTCCTAAAATTTCATTTTATGCAAAATTATCTTGTTAATTTTACAATCTCTGATGTTGGAAAGACACTTTTACTACAATCAACATTGTAAACAACTGTAGAACTCCAAGTAAATAACCATGCATGGCAAAATAAATGACAGTGTGCTAAAACCGAATGAACTGCTATGAAAGTTTTGGAAAAATAAACCATTCAGAGACAACAGCTCGGTCTTGGACTTGCTTTAAGCTTGCTATCAGAAGTTCAGTTGCTCCAATTGCTCAGAAATAAAAAAAAATTGGAATGAATAAAAAATGTCCTTATTTTTAGGTGTAGATCTTTAAACCACCCATGACTTTATTACTTTTTGTCTCAGACTAGGAACACTAGCATGGAACATTTGGGCGTTTCATCAAAATTCCAATGATCAGCAGTGATAAACAGTCACACCATTTTATTGACTATTTGTAGACTACTAATTTGCCTCAAACCACTTCTGACCTTCAAGATGAAGTATTAGGATTAGTACCTTCATATCCAGTCCTGTACATGACTACTGCCCTCTGGTGGAGGGTCTACGTTGGGAAAAGGGACAGTTTAAATCCTTTATTAGTTCTATTTTTAGTGTTTCTACTTCTTCCACCTCCATAAATTTAACATCAAATTTTACAAGTGAAATGTGAACTTTATGGCATTGTAATGATTATAAAATGACATTAGCATAAACTGCTAGGAACATGTTGAGACATGAATTGTTTTAAGACACTTTGTATCTGATCCGATTGTTGCTAGCTGCTAGCTCATCCTTTCAAACAGAACTCATCTGTTTCCCCAAACTGAGGCTATTCAAAGGTGCTGTTTGCAGGTGAGATTCAATTACTTTGCCAGTGATAAGTGAAGTTATTGTTAGAAAATACTACCTAATGCAAACTTGAAAAGACCAAACTTGTAGCAACAAAGGAAAACCAAACAGTAGAGCGTTTTTACTTTATTGTCTTAGAGATTATTGTTTCAATAGCAAATTAGAAACCAGACTTCATAAGGGTTTATTGGGAAACTAGTGTGGGGGTGGACTTTATCACTGTGCAGATACAGCTTCACAGAAATGATGGAAAACTCATTAGAAACAGGAACTTTCCACCATCTTCACTGAAGAATAAACAGGCCAAAATTTCACAACTGTCTGGTCCAACTGGTGCCAGAAGAGCAAGTCATGCAGGACTGTCCTGAGAATTCCACAGAACTGGAAAAGCTCTGCAGGAATGATTGGGGATGAAAATGATCGAATGAGAGTTAACTTGCCTAAAAGGCTTTTGGACTTTGTTGCATTCGTTTCACAGGTTTTACTTTGGTTTCTGAATTGAAAACGTGCATCATTTTTATCCCTATAAAAAGTCAAAAGCCAAGTTCCTGAGAAGTAAATGATTCCGTTCTCTTTAACCTTCACCAAAGGGGATCTTCCCATCCAGCTACATCCACTTGAAGAATGCTGTCGTCAAGAACAAAGGGTGAGACGTGTTTCAGCACTTTTACATGTGATTTGGATATAAACAAAGTTTAGTCAAAAGCATGAGTGTGTGTGGGTGTGTGTGTGTTTGCAGGCAATTCGAGACCGTGATCCCAGTGGAAGACTCGGTCATCACTGAGATGACGTCGACGCTCCGAGACTGGGGCGCCATGTGGAAGCAGCTCTATGTGGTAGGACGCACCAGCACACTTTGCATCGATTTAGATATCACCGCCGCCTTAAGAGGCTCTTTAATGTGCTTCGTGCAAGGAGACAATTGGAAAGATTGGAAGCCTTTTCCGACTCTTTCATTTGTTGAATTGATTGTGTTTGGAGCGTATTAAGCTATCTGGGGTGCTGATTAAATTGAGCTGATGAATGCTCACTGATCAGAGGCCATGGATTTGTGGCAAAAATCAGCAGGACACTGAAGCTAATTAGCTTCAATCAATTTTAGCCCGTTCTGTTGGCTTTTTGCTCCTTTTTGTGTCACATTTCTTTTTATAGCTCAACATTTTTGACCTTTTTTCGTTTCACCTCCTGCAGAAGAACGAGGGGGATTTGTTCCACAGGCTTTGGCATGTGATGAATGAAATCTTGGACCTGCGAAGGCAGGTTCTGGTCGGCCACCTCACTCATGACCGCATGAGAGACGTCAAGCAGCACATCACAGCACGATTGGACTGGGGAAACGAGTGAGTAGCAGAAAGGCAGATTTACCTGAATGTTTTCAGGGATTTCAGATAAACATGGTTTGTTTTATGCGTTTTACCTTATTTTTCATGCACAATTTAGGTCCATGCAATATTTAGAAAGTCCTGAAATTCTAAAACGTATCCCTAAATCTTCCATTTTAACCTGAGGATATTTTTTGGGGACGCTGCAGGGTCTGAGTGTTGCAGTCGGACTACAGAAGAGATTCTTTTTTCTTTTTTAATGACTTTTCCATGAAGGTCACATTCCTGCAGGTTTCAGCTGAATTTTTGATTTGCTTCCCTGTGAGCAGATCTTCTTGAAGTTTTCTTTGTTCTACAGATCTCAGCTTAACCTTCGCTGCTAGTTTTCCCTGCTACTTCTTGACCCTTGTTAGCTTGTCAAAGGTTTCCTTTACAGATTTCTTTTTCCCTTTATAGACAAAAAAATTGTTTGGTAGTCCGAGACGACAATTGCTGCATTTTAATGAGTCGAATTATTCAGAAGGC
The DNA here is from genome assembly GCA_006937985.1 of Aphyosemion australe. NCBI lineage: Eukaryota > Metazoa > Chordata > Actinopteri > Cyprinodontiformes > Nothobranchiidae > Aphyosemion > Aphyosemion australe. The sequence goes on from SSNS01000001.1 coordinate 8,128,700, forward strand.
AGTTGTGTTTTTGGCTGTTTGAGATGTTCAGGGTTTTGTTCAGAGGTTCTTAATAATAACAATTAATCATGAGTTGTATTTTATTCTTTAAACCTTCACATCTTCTACTGAAATTCATTGAATTATTTGATGAAGTGAAGATAGAAGGTGGAATTAGATTGCACATTTAGTAAACAAATAAAGTTATTCCTGTTCTTAGTGGCTCTTTGATGATACAGGAGCACAGACTAATGAAGCAATCTTGTTTTGGAGACATGAATGTGTCATTTTTAATTTGCCCTTCTGCCTGGTTTCTGTTTTTTTACAGCAGTGAAAAACAAATTACAGACATTACTCTGAGGCAAAATGCAATACAATTTAGCATTCTACTGAGGTGGCGTTCCATGGAAAGCATTTAATGAAACTTATACTGCTAAAGGACTTAATGTGGGACATAATAGTCTACCAGACTTGAATTCTGCTGCTATGGGATTTAACATTTCATGGCAGTTAAAAAGCTGCAGGACATAAAATGCCAAGACGCTTGGTAGTCTATGGGACTTCGGATTGTACTGAACTTCATTTCCACTAGATGAGTTTGAGAACATGGCTCAGTCTTCTCAATCTCAATGCAAATATGACCCTTTAAGAACTTTGCTAGGACATCAGACTATTGCGACCACTTTGGCATTGAGTAACACCAATGATCAGCGCCAAAAGACATCCACATCCATAGGCTGACATTAATAAAGATGTTTTATTCTGTTAAAGTTCACTGTATTTTACGCATCAAGTGAGCAGTTGTGTGACATGAAAAGTGGCGTTCAGTGACCAGAAAAAACACCGTGTTTTAAAGCGCTCTGTAGGAGACCACAGAGCGACGTAAATCACAGCGTTGTGGAGGGATTTCTGTTGCATTTTTTGACATTAGGAGTTTAGAAGCAGAGATTTTAAAACAGCATCAATGCTGCGTATTTTTGATTCCTTTTGTTTTACTTCACCAGCAACTCTACAAATTTTACAAATGCCAGTTGTTTGGCAAAGTCTGCCAATATCTAAAAAGCTAATAAACTAACCAATGAGTTACAACCAATCAGCAGGGGTTAACCACAAGCTCCGCCCAGTCACTGGACCATTTTAGAGTATATACCCAAATAGCCGTAAAAAACGTCATTTCCTCTGATCCCTGAGTGTGGCTTCGTACATCACTCAGCAGCTCTCCTTGTCCCCTGGATAGATTCAATTACAGTTTAATATTACAGGAATTGTTTTTGTGTTATTAATGGCTGTGGACGCCTTTTGGCACCGATCAGTGATGTCACTCACTGCCGAAATGGTCGCGATGTGCTGTCATCTTTTTTATATATGGATGCACAACGGCTGAGAGGACTGAGTCAATTCAATTACAGAACACATTATGTGTAACTATATAAGAAACTAGTTTAACCCGGTTACAAAGGCATATAAGTCAGTAGATTGCTATAACTTGTTTGTGTCTGAACATGTGGGGCAGATATTTTACTTTTTTATTCTGTCATGAGACTTTGGCTGCCATGATGTGGATGGATCTTCCACTTGAACTCTCTTCATGGCTGTTAACCATTGCCTTTAGCATATTCTATCAGCTGGAATCCTGTAAAATTTTACGTTACTGTTCTTATTTCATCTGCTTGTGCAGCCTGCAACGCTGCATGTGTTAACCATGCTGATAGATTTTATTTCACTGCGATTTAGCTCAATTTATTGACAATTGACAGATAACAATGGTAGTCAATGGGGGAGGGCTGTCTTTTTGCCCTCCAGCCAGAAGCTGGGGGGCGGGGGCATGGGCGTGTGACATTACGTGTCTATAGTAAAAATGCAGATATTGGTTTCTGAAATGGCCTAAAAGTGGCCCCCTATGGGCCAGCCTATTGAAATGTAGACTTGCATGTAATGTGAAGGTCTGGTAACATTACCTTGAACTTCCTATAGTGGCAACAGACCTGTAACATAGGCCTAAGCATTCTACAGGACATATCCTTAGAAGGCACTTAACATTCTGCAGGACTGAGCATGCTATTGGACTTACTGTGTTAGCATGCTCTTGGATTTAGCATTCTGCAGGACTCAGTATGCTATGCTAACTCGGTGGTTCATTAGTGTTCTCAGTAACAAATGCCCTTGAATACAAAAGTTTCTCATCTCTATATTTCTTCCTAAAGGTTTCTGCAGCTCTGGAACTTCTCTGGCTGTCTTTTCTCTTCTCTCCTCTATCTTTGTTGTCACCTACCTTCCCTACAAAGTGCTCTCTTCTCTTGTTCAAGCCTGTTTCCCTCTCCTGCTCCATCCCTCCTGCTGTTTGCTCTATCTTTTTTCCACTCAATGCTGTGGAGTTGAAAGGAAAGAACACAACTTGTGTCACATTCCCGGTGTCCTTTCTTGTCGATCTACTTTATTTCTCTGCTGCTGGCCATCCTCAGACAGTCACACATCACTCCGTAGTGAGGGGGTGTTTGCAGAGCTGTGGGCTTTTATCCTATCTCTTTTTCCCCGATTGCCAAAAATGAAGTCACTTTGCTCTGTATCAGCTTGTTTAGAGACAAAGAAAAGAGGAAATAAACGAGACTTAAAACAATTCTGACTCTTGCATCCTTAAAAGAAATAAAAAATGATCCCCAGTCCTTTTAAAAGCTGTCCTTTGTGTTTCAGACAACTCGGCTTGGACCTGGTCCCCAGGCGGGAGTTCAGCATGGTGGACCCTGATGAAATCAGCGTCACAGAGCTTTACAGACTGGTGAGCTACCTCACAGTTCCTCTATGAATGTTGCTCTGGTCTCAAATCAGTGCTGCAATTATGCTGCTGATGATCAGAAGAACCAGCTCTCAGATGGGCGGAGAGTTAGCCTCGCTGTGGATCTGTGGTTCTGCTGAGTGATGACCGCAGGTTTTCTCATGTCTGTTTATGTTTTGTTGACTCTTTTTATTGTCTGATTATTTGTTGGTCCATGTCTTTGTAGGATGTTCTGCTAATGTTCTTTGGGCTTTGACTACTTATGCGAAGAGATGGGACATTGATACAGATTTCATTCTCAGCTGGCTGGGGGGTTGTCCGTTTTTCTCCTTTCACAAAACTAAAGAGGGAAATAGTTAGAGGTTCTCCACGCAATAATGTCAGAGGAGAAGCACCTGCTACCACTTCAACTTTAGGAAAAACTACCAAAGTCCCAAAAAGGGACAACAAAAGATGTTTGGACGTGCAAAACAGTGACTGGTGTTTAGCTCTCTCGTTCTCTCTGGAATTGTGGGTCCCGGTATCAGACGTACGTGGCCTATAGGGATGATGGCCAACAGGAGGGGGGAGTGTTTCGTAACCGTGTTTGTATTTAAAAACTAGCTTGTTTTGCAGATTTGCTAATGCAGCTTTAACTGAAGTCATCTATTTGTGTTATCGGCTCTTGCAGCTGACGGATAGTTCCACCTACCACTTATCTCCAGGAGCCAAACTATTGAAAACAAGATAATTGTTTAGACTGGCCGAGAACATTTAGGCTCGTCCTATTTTGGCATTGAGAGCCAACGTTGACCTTGGAAGAAGCCGTTTGATTAACAGATTTGCTGTTTGTTGTTCCATGAACCACTGATATCAATAACTTCACAAGCAGTTGACTGAAATACACCCCCCCCACCTCCATCTGCCCCTATATTTTTCTCCTTCCTTTCCCACTGTTCGCTCCCCCTCGATTGTCCTTCCCCTTTCCTCCAAGTTCCATCCATTGTTACCGTGGCAACCACATCTCCTCCCCAGTACAGACCGGGGAGGATTATTTTGCTCGCGCATTGTGCCGGCTTTCCCTTCAGAGGGGTAATTGAGGCTCTTAATCCATCTGTTTCTTTTTTCTGTTGTTGTTGTTAGTCAAAACAAAAGCAGCCGGAGCAAGATGAAAGCATAACACACCTCTGTTAAATGGTGTACAAAATGAGCAAATAACTTCTATTCCCCCCTTGGTGGGATAAGATTAACAGAAGTACACAGAAAACCACCTCACACACACAGACAGAGACACAATACACCACGTTAATAAGCTTAAATGACATCAATATTTCTAGTTAGACCCTTAGTAATTAGAGTGTCTGATGAGTCTTTATCAAAAAGGAAGAGATTATCTTAATTATTGTGTCTGAATTATGGGAAAATGCAGCTATTATGTCACCAGATAATAGCATGCTAAAAGTAGCCCACTGCTTAAACCGTTTAGCTTCCAGCCCAACATATAAAAGGTGAACAAGGCTCGTGATTTTGGCTATTGTTCAAAATGTGAAACTTATTGATAAAAATCCAGTTAAACAAGGTAATAATGGCAACCGTTGTCTGGTTCTGAACCAATTGATAGATCTTCTCAGAAACCCCAGAACGTTGTACATCTACAACTGATTAATGTCTGGAGTCAGTCAACAATGTTTGTTATCCAAATTTCTCAGTAACGTTTTGAAAAGTTATCATTGGATGTACATCCACAACCGATAAACTTTCGAATTAACCCCAAATCAGGATTGATGCTATAGGGAGTGTGAAGTGCTTTGAAGTCCTCTGACTTGGAAAAGTTCTATACAAGTGCTTGCCATTCACCATTAACAATGAGAACTAAGCTTATAGTCATATTTATAGAGATTATCAAGAACTGTTCACTTGATGTGTCACAACTCATGGTTTAGGGTTGCAACCCCAACTTTTCCAAATTTAGTCAGAATTGTCTGTCGAATGTTCATGAAGGCCAAGACATTGGAGAGACGAGATATTTTGTCTGACATGAGTTATCGGCACATCCACTGTCATTCCAAAACAGCATTACTGTATATGCTGAATGTTTAGGATAAGAGGATTACTTTTATCGTGCTTGAGTTTGATTTGCAGCTTTATGCACTGCAATTCTTAAGAGGACGGTTATCTGTTGTATATACATATTCTTAACTTATGTAAGTATAATATTCAACAATCATTACTTTAGCTTTAAAGTCCAAAAAATAATCTTTAAACATCCTTAATTAGTTCCCGTCTCAGACTAGAGCCATTTGTTTGGAAAAGCACAAATGCATCAAACTTTGCTTTTTCCCTTTTGGAGACTGAGATCAGTCCAGAGCCCTAGTGAAGCAGACCAGATTTTAGATTCCTCTGTGGTGGAGAGTCTGGGTAAAAATGCCTCCTGCACCACTACTTTTTTTCTCAAGTATGCACATCTGTGACTTTGCAAAAATAAAACCTTTGCACAAACATGCCATGCAATTTCTACCACTGATTCAAAGCTTCTGTTGCCATGTGCACAGAGAGGAAGCATGGTTCCCTGAACAATGAAGTTCTTACTTTGCTGCCCACACTGGATAGCGGCCATGGAAGAATCGGGTTGGACACCCATGTCTTATCACGTTTCTTTTTAAACATCCACTATCCTTAATTACTTATTTCCTTTAGTCTAAACATCACCGAATCATACATAAGATGACAATAAGAAGATCTTGAGTCATTGCATTTTTAAAAAAGGGGATAAAAGAAGCTTCCTTTAGAGTCTTGTTGCTTTAGCGTTCTCTAAAATGATTTCTGAATAGATAATAAGACATGAGCATGTTCTTCTGGTCTTCTCCTCATCGCCCACAACATCATGTCTTGGCAGAAGGGATGCCAAGCTCTCATGACTACCCTTTTGTGTCTAGTCATGCTGAAGATGTCACATAACCGCATTCTCTCCCCACCATGCGGCCTAAATGACATGCTGAAAATAACCATGTAATAAAATCCCACAGCATAAATTAGGCCTTCCTCAGACCTAGTCATTTGACGTCAAAACAAGCGGCTCAGCCCGGCTCTGTGCAGGAGCGCTGATCCGTCCTTTGATCGTCCAAACAACAGCTGGTTATTTCTGGGATCTCAGTCAGGCAGAAGAGTTGTGACAAGGCAAAACACATGCATCATGTAGAAAGCCGTTGTAATCGTAAAATGATTTGTGGTGTCAACTTTGTTCACGTTCAGGGCTTATGTGCATGTCAGTGGCTTTTCATTCATCTATTTGCAGAACAGTGAACTGTTTTCTAAAGCATACCATTCATTACATTGTTGTCCTCGATGTTTATCTCATGTTAGACTTTAGGGTGTAAATCATGTTCCTATGACATGCTTTATTGCTGCTTTGTCTTTTCATTTGTCCAAAAAACAATGTCTTTGTTTGGTGCTGGATTCTGTAAAAGTTTTGCACGGATTAGGAAGGCAGTTGTGACCTACCTGTCAGATTCTGGCTGGAACAACCTGAGACAACAGGGAGTTCGGCTGTGGCGTGTGTTTTGACCCAGACGTGGAAGTACTAGCGTTGGGAGAGAGCTGACACGCGGTTTAATATAGGAACATCGGTACGTCTTCTGAAAGGAAACGAGGACGTACAGATGTCCCAGATAATAAGCTAAAGCACTTACTTGGATAGTCAGGTTCGAACCTAGTTGAGTTGATGGGCTGGCAGGTTGGTACTCTTGGCTCGATTTGGAAGAAACGATGACTGAGTGATAGTCCAGGGGCGTGACTTACGTATATAGGGTGCAGGGATGGCGTCAGAGGGTGCGTTCCGGCGAAGGGGTTGCCGGGAAAGCGAGTCCTAGGAGCGCCGAGGAGCAGGGACTGTGACGCTACCGATAGCAAATTTGGCCAATATTGTTTTATTTTAAAGAACTATAACTACCAGAATGAAACAAAATGGTTTTGACTAACTAGAAAATTCCTAGATTTGGCGTTAATCAGCACTCAGTGGTGGTGAGTTCACTGGCCCCTAAAAAAAGAGATTTAAACTTTTCATATTGGCCAATATAACAATTACACATATCCATCCATCCATCCATCCATCCATCCATCCATCCATCCATCCATCCATCCATCCATCCATCCATCCACCCACCCACTTATCCAGGGTCGAGTCGCGAGGGCAGTAGACAGAGAGGCCCAGACTTCCCTCTTCCCAGCCACTTTCCAGCTCCTCTGGGGAAATCCTAAGGGGTTCCCAGGCCAGCTGAGAAACATAGTCCCTCCATCGTGTCCTGGGTCTTTCTTTGGGTCTCCTCCTGGTTGGACGTGCTTGGAAAATTTTACCAGGAAGGTGTCCAGGCTCCAAACTCCTCCAGGATGACCGAGCTTCTCACCCTATCTCTAAGGGAGAGCCCAGACACCCTTCTGAAAAAATTAATTTCAGCCGCTTGTATCAGTGATCTCATTCTTTCGGTCACTATAAGCTCGCCTATTGATCTCTTTCTCCATCTTTCCTTCTTCGTGAACAAGACCCAGAGATACTTAAACCCCTCCGCTTGGGGCAAGACCTCACACTGTTAAGTAGATCTTGCTGAAAAATGTCTCAACCACCAGCTGATTTTTGCAATCTCAAAAATGTTCCTAAAACCAACTGATTATCAAGTCTTATGTCAACATATTACAGACATCTTTAAAAAAAGCAAACAGCAAAATAAATTAGGTTTAGATTTTTGGAACATTGATACAAACTCTTTGTTGAAAAGACACAATTTGTTTTTATTTCTTTCAATCTGTGTACACTGGCTGACATGGTATTGATTTTATGGACACACCTTCAATACATCGTGCATACATACACATCATTATATCTAAAGTTATTATCAGTTTAAGTTATTTAGTGTCCTAGGCTATAGGGCTTTTTTTGGCTTTCCTCCCTGACCTCCGCTGGTGTGTTTTACTACAGAAGAAAATGTGAAGCAAATTTTGGCAGTGCCTCTTCTGACCATCTGGTGTGTGTGTGTGTGTGTGTGTGTGTGTGTGTGTGTGTGTGTGTGTGTGTGTGTGTGTGTGTGTGTGTGTGTGTGTGTGTGTGTGTGTGTGTGTGTGTGTGTGTGTGTGTGTGTGTGTGTGTGTGTGTGTGTGTGTGTGTGTGTGTGATGGCAGGCTAGAACAAACTGTAAAGAGAGCTGTGCTAGGCCAGGGGTTCCCAAAATGTTTTCTTTGAGGACCCCCTTTCTCGTGTCCAAGATAAGCCAGGACCCAAACCCAACTCCTACACGCATAAACACATTAAATGTGATCATTTACAAACTTTCTACAGACATACTGAGTTATAACTTTTATATGGAGTTCTGATTATACTGTAGGGTGTGTTATTGGGATTTTATAAATGAAATTTTTACAAATAAAATCTTAATAACCTCACAACCTCAAAAAAACAAAATTTTGGGGACCCCCTGCAATCTTGTGGGAACCCCCTTCGGGGTCCCAACCCCCAATTTGGGAACCCCTGTGCTAGGCAATAATCCTAAGTGATGTTTTGATAGCTTTGGTTGCATTTGTTGGTACTGGATTTTTTCCCTGTATGTTACGTCCACGTGTTTCTGTAAAAAGTTCTAAATAATTACTTACTTACCTAGAATTTATGTCCTGCAGGACAGATGTGCTAACGGCTAGTCCAAACGCAGCTAATAACCAAGTGTTTTGGTGCTGTCTTTAAACCACTTCTTTTCCTGGGTGCTAATGTAAACGATACGTTATAAACCTGTACATTGTCATCCAATATACAGCATAAATACTCACATGGAATTCTACTGTTGTTTACGAGCATATTGACAGTTATGATGCATTCAGAAGTCAAGTCGAGCTGAAATATTTGTACATTTTTGTGAAATAAATATGAAATGCAAAATGAACAGTGCTGTACAGGATTACAAAACAAAACGTGTGAATCTCTCTGAAATTTAGAAGGTTGAAGCTGTTTTAGGAATGCAGCAACAGGCTTTGATGTTGGATCAAGTTTTTCATTTGAAAGTGTATTGCTGTTTAAATTTCTTAGTGGTTCTTGGAATTATCTTGGAACGCTTTCGCTCCCGTTTCTCGTCTGAAACGTTCCCGGTTGGAAGGGAGCTCACGGGCAAAACACCTGTGTTATGACTGCCCTTTTTTCTGCTGGTATTCCATAAATAACCATTTAACATGAAATCAAAACCAGTTTTCTAAAATAAGGTTGCTGGAGCTGCTTTCAAATTTAGGAGACTGGAGCTTTTTTTTAAACAGTTTTACGATTTATCCAGGCTGTGTTCTGACTAGCCATTAGCTCATCAATCCCAGAAGACTGTGGCTGTTCAAGAAGCTAAAATGAGTAAATATCGAATATTTATTTTATTTTAAAGAAACAAGCACTCTAAAATTGCCAAAATACCTATTTAAGCAGCAAAAAAGAGGATGTAAATAATCCAAACGTCTTGAAGAAGAAGAATTATTATAAATTGTGAAGCATGCACTGATCTTACAGAAGCTACTAAACTATAAAAGCTATTTCTTTGTGTGGTTAATATCCAGTTTGCTGCACATGCAGGGTTGTTTTCTTGATTTGTGCCATAAGCAGTCTGATAATACAGTTCAAATATTCCAATCTCACCCCCCAGTGCTGGTAATACTTTATTAACTCGGTCTGTGTGAGAGTAAACTGTATCTCAGCCTGCTTGGGTTTTTCAGAGATAAATGCAAATCTGCAAACAAAAATAATCCCTAGTGGGAGATGTCTCAAGGGGACATTCTTTAATTTTGACTTCAACACCAAGATGTGATTGGCTGGTGCTTAAAGAAACTCATCCAGAAGGGTTCGAACTGCATTTGTCCTCTCTTTGAGCTGGTTCTGGAAGATCTTTCTGAATATCAAGCGAACCACCGTTTAGTTTAGAACTTGGAGTTAAAGTCAGAATTCTCCTTCCGTTTCAGATGGAGCATCGGCATCGTAAGAAGGAGACGGCAGCGCCGGCTAGCACCCATCATTTGTTCGTCCACGTGAAGAGTCTGATGAGCGCCAACCTCGGGGAGGAGCTCGAAGTCTTCTTTCACATTTATGATGGACGGGAGAACCGACCGCTCAGGTAGAGGATCACAACCTTTTTCTTTGTAAAATCAGATATTCACAGAAATCGGGTTTAAAAAAATCTTTTTGTTCATTAAATCTGTTCAAATGTATTAAAGGAAGCAGGGCTGGATGTGCAAATTATAATCTGTTCTCTCTCTCCACACACACACACACACACACACACACACCCTAAGAAAGAAGGAGACTGTTTTTGCTCTCTGGTTTCACAGCTCAAAGAGAAGGAATTTCATTTCATGACACAAACAGGAATCTTCATCAAGAATAAAAAGAGGTTTAAAAAACAAGTGGGTTGAAAAAATGAGCGCAGAGGCGGAGAAACTTCTTTTGATAAGTCACGCTTTGGTGACGATTCTCCTCGGCTCACAGTATCACACAGAAGGAATGAGGGCGATGTTGGTGGCTTCTGTTGTTTTGTGACTGTGCTGCATAAACTCGGGTCCTACTCTGAAACTAAAAACACCATTTGGTAGTTTGAGCCTGGTGTCGCTGATGTAGATCACACTCTGCATTAATCCAGAACCAGGGATGCACAGATACCACCTTTCCTCAGATTTAAGTACTAGAGACAAGTACTAATACACTAATAGATGTCATTTATTCCTGTTACTAGGGGTGCAGCTGCAGGTCTAGGTCAAATCAAAACACTTTCAGAAAATAAATGTGTTGGTTCTATGACCTGATGTAGTTGGACTCCAACAAGCAGTGATGCATAATATATAAGTTCAGTTATCTGGTGTTTTTCACCTCTGAGGCCATGCAGACACGTTCCAGTCTTCCTCCAGAGTCCATCTGAGGATCTCTGGCTCCACCAGCAGCTTCTAAGCTATAGTTGATGTATAGAACCTCCCGGCAGGCCTCCAGGACCAGAAGCTCTTAATTGCTGCTGTAGATTATCTTGGATAATCACAAACCTTAAGATCATCAGCAGGCAAACAGGTCTCTGCAGGAACCCTCGGGGAGCTTAAATGCTCCGCTCCTGCTGCGGTGTTCATCATGAAACATGTCGGTGTCTGGTGGGGCACAAACATGGGAATATCACCATATTGTGTAGCAATAAGGAAGCAGCATGAGACGCCGGTCTGGTGCTTTTTACACTAACTTCATCTTCAGAGTTTGCTGCAGAATTGCTTGCTGGTGTCTTTACTCAGTGTAGCACAGAAGGACTTCACTTATATGTTGACATCTAAGATCATCAAGTAAAATGTTGTTTTCATTGAATTAATGTTGTTTAGACGTGGGTGATTATAGCTGCCCAGTTCTGTTCCTCCTGGATCATATTGTCTTCCCCCTCCTCATCATCATTTTCCATCTCGTTTTCTTCCTCTTTACCTGCATCTCTCCTCTCCCCTCTTCTCCTTTCCTTTCCTTTCTTCTCTCCTTTACTCTTCTCGCCTCTCCTCTCCTCTCCCCCTTCTCTCCTCCCCTCCCCTCTCCTCCCATCTCATCTCCTTTCCTCTCCTCTTGTCTCCTCTTCTCTCCTCTCCTCTCTTCTCTCCTTTCCTCTCCTCTTGTCTCCTCTTCTCTCCTCTCCTCTCTCCTTTCCTCTCCTCTTGTCTCCTCTTCTCTCCTCTCCTCTCTCCTTTCCTCTCCTACCCTTTCCTCCTCTCCTTTCCTCCCCTCTCCTCTCCTTTCCTCTCCTCTCATATCCTTTCCTCCCCTCTCCTTTACTCTCCTTTCCTCCCCTCTCCTTTACTCTCCTTTCCTCCCCTCTCCTTTCCTCTCCTCTCCTTTACTCTCCTCTCCTTTACTCTCCTCTCCTTTCAATTCCTCTCCTTTCCTCCCCTCTCCTTTCCTCTCCTCTCCTTTACTCTCCTCTCCTTTACTCTCCTCTCCTTTCAATTCCTCTCCTCTCATATCCTCTCCTTTCAATTCCTCTCCTTTCCACTCCTCTCCTCACCTCTCCTCCCCTTTCCTCTCCTATCCTATCCTCTCCTCTCCTCTCCTATCCGCTCCTCTCCTCTCATATTCCTACTCTTTTGAAAGATTGAGTACATTAGTCAGGCTCCGGCGGTCGAACTCTTTCTGTTGAACGCTCTCTGCAACAAAATGAAGTATGCTTCAGTCACGCTGCAATGTCAGAGTGAATCCAAACAGAATAATCGTGCCCACATTAAGTAATTACAGATAAGGTCTCAGAAACCACAAAGGTCAGAACCTGTAAGAATTCTGGCTTTATGCTTCCGATTTTCTCCCTGTGTTTCTGCGTTTGTCTTTTTGGAAAAATCTCTCCGTGGCAGCCTGCCAATGTTGTCTCTCACTGTCTGGTCACATGCATAAACATGGACACACACACATTAGCACAATCCGGCTGGCAGGACGCCACGTTTGCCACTCCGCTTTGAGCGGGTGGTGTTTCTGTGAGAGCAGATGGGGGTCTGACCCGTTGTCTCAGTACCATGCCAACACTAGCAGCCACTGTGCAGCCTCTTTGTGTTCAGCAGAGACTCGTTTTAAAGCGGGACACACACACATGTTGTTTTACTGTACCAGGCTCACACTGGTCCTCCTGGTGTGGTTTTGTTTTTTTTGCTGTGTAAGTTTTTCTGTTATTCTAGAACAAACAATGATTACGCAGCTTTCTGCGCCTTACATCACCCTCCTACAAGGACATCATTGCAAGCAGAGCTGATGTGAGGCTTGTGTGCTCGTGGGTTTCTGTTTTTATCATTTGCAGACTGTTCTTTGGTTTGGATTTTGTTTTTTAAGTAGTTTTATCATCTTTTCATTTATTCTCTAGGGTCAGAATTAAACAGTTTGATTGGTCAGCGAATGTTGGGGTAAATAATTAATCAAATTTATATTTCAATTTTGATTTTTTTTAGCTCAAAACCATTAAAACATGTAATCAACAGCAAAAATGTATCGTTAAAATAATTTTATTTAAAAATGCACTGATTCTAGTTTTGTGGGCTGATATAAAGTTATTTATTATTTGTTTGATTTGTTTCTTATTCACTTGGATAGCAATGCATCCAAACATCAGCGGCTGATTACAATCAGCCCATCAGTGCTCAACCAATCCCAAAAATCTGATTTTACTTTTACCTAGGAACTAGGGCTGGGCGATATGTCCTAGAATCAATATCACGGTATATTGAGGAGTTCACCTCGATAACGATAAATGGACGATAACTACATGTATGCGAAAAACAAAAGTTGTCCACTAGATGGGGCTGTCACATGTATTACGTTGAGTCGCAATGTCACGTGACTCAAGGTGGTACAACTTCTTAAAGGGACATGAACGTCGCCAACCCACACACGTCTTTTCATTTTTTATTACCGCATTTGTTGGCATGGGAAAAATGATATCGGTTAGAGTCAGAAATTTCAATAACGATAAATTTTCGATTTATCACCCAGCCCTACCAGCAACACTTTATTGCCAAGCAGCAATAAAGGAAAATCTAACATCGTCTTCTGTCCGTGAGCTCATTATTATTAGGTGCTAATGCTAGAAATAACATATCTTCCACATGCACATCTGTTGTTGTTTAGGAAACAGCAGAGAACGTCTCAGCTAGTAGAAGCTAACCGTTAGCATTAGCAACTCCACCACACAGCAGAACTCCTTCATGCTTGTGTTGTTTGTGGAGATAAAACATCAACGTTGCAGCGCAAACAGATTGAGTAGAATTTCGTTGCTGTTAGCCAATCAGAGGAGAGATGTCCAAATATCAGGATAAAAGACTCCAAATCTTGTCGTCTGAAGCTACTTCCTCCTCTGGCTGACTTCTTCATCCTCAAACAGGCGCACCGGAGCTTTTTTCCTCCAGAGCACGACTTACAAGGCATTCATTCCTACTAGAGACCACTGCAGATGTATTAAAGTAAAGTTGACCTTCACGTTATTTATGAAAAAAATTGTCTGTTAATTAGATTAATTAACTTATATCGGTATATACAGGTTGGAGTTGTGTATCAAAAATCAGTATTGGCCCCCTAAAACAGAATCGTGCATCTATCTCTAATTCTCGAGCTAAAGAAGTTTTGTTATTGCCACCACAAAATCGTGCATGGCAAGATTTATCTGCACTGATTTCTTGTTTGGACATCTGGGCTTCCATAGAAGTTCTTCTCTGCTTTTATGGCAGCACTACTCTGCACATTTACTTTTTAGCGTTATTGAGGGACAGTGTACAGAAACATTAGGCTAATAGAGACTGAGATGCTCTCCACCAGAGGATAGTTTCCCTAAATGAGTAATCATGTGAAATGATTTGGATTATTTCCAAAAATGAACAGCTCTATGTTGAAAGGTAGAGGTGGCAGTTAATTTATCTGGTATTTTACACTTCTTCCCCCCCCCTTTGGGTGAGCTCGCAGCTCCCTAATGCAATCATTGATAAGAGCAGAGGGAATAGCACACGGCACAAGGGCCCAGAGGGGAGGGAAGTCAGCCGTTCATGTTATGTGAATGGGGGCGGTGATGGAGTCAGATAAGGTCCCGACGGGGTGGGGGGGGGCGGTCCTTTTAGCTGTGGTGCAGACATCTGCATCAGGGGAGGGAGACTCGTGCGTTTGCGCCAGAGCGGTTGTTAATTGGCAGTTTGGGGGTTTCCACAATAAGAGCGCTAATTAGGGTTTGGAGAAGCATGTGCAAAGCCTCATGTCTAATACATAGAAATCTGTCTCCGTATGTTTGGATAAGTAGCGTGAAAAGTTACGGAGAGCAGCTAATGAGGAACAACGGCCTCCAAGTCAAAGGAAACTGGTTCAGTTCAGTGTGGCTCATAAAAGAAAACTTTACTGAAGGAATTCATGTATGAAAAATCACAAAGGTTTGTATAATTAATAATCAGGAGCATAATTAACTCGGGCATGAGTTTGCCCTACATTTACAAAACTCTGAATTACAGTCCTGGTCTCTTATTTACACTTAACGGTTGTTGGTAGGAGTTTGGAGCGTATTGTGCTCGTCCCTGAATGGGCCTCGCTTTAGTCGGTGCAGCTAGAGCAGCACCAGCAGCTTGGCTCAGAGTCAGTCAGACGCTGGTGAATTACAAGGTTTTGCTCTGCTTATCTGCAGACTGTGAAAGTCACCTAACTGGATTAGCCCTTAGCTCGCCAGCCAGGATGAGAGGGGCCCTGCAGGGTGTCTCCGCTGTCCCGCTTTAAAACGTGCAGTTTAGAGAGAGAGAGAGAGAGCGAGATGGAGGATGAAACACAAAGAGAATGAAAAAGCAATCAGGGTCCTTTCTGATTTCCAACGACATTAACTTTCAAAGGAACGGGGGTATTTGAGGCCAGAGTTGCTGCTTTATGAAGCTATGTTGAGATCAGAAACCTTTTTATTATCTTTTAAAGAAAAATTCACAGTTTTTTTCTGAAAATCTTTGTAGTGTTGAATTTAATTTGTTAGAAATCAAACATGTAGTCAGTTCAGATTAAATTTATTTATAGCACATTTTAATATATTTATGTAGGTAACTGTCTCACAGTTGATATTTTTTCATTTGTGATCTTGTTTTGGTTTCACCACCATTTGCCACTGTTCCATCCACTCAGCCACCACTTGTTTCTCCATTAAGCCAGTATCTCAGTGGGCCGTGACCGTGTGAGATGACTAGCCAACGGCATTCAAACTTTCATTTGAAATGTTTGCAAGGGTTCTCAATTTCTTCATTTGACTTGCTTGGCTTTGATTGTGTTACTGAACATGTTGAAATAAATTGCGTAACAAATTTCCACCTAAAATCCTCCAGAGTCATCATGAGTGGATGCAATCTGTCTCAAAGCCTTTTCCAGGTCATTTTAGTTTCTGTGCATCAGAAAATGAGAAACATCAGCGAACTTTGGGAAAGACCAGATAACTAAGTTGTGACTAATTGGAGATAAGATATAGGTTTATACATAAGAATCTTGTGAGCAGCAAGGACACGTTCTGACTAAACATGAGAATTTGTTCAATATTTGCACGACTGTTGCAGTTTGTGACATGTGCAAACATGTTGTAAGTAACCAGTATGTTACCAGCTGAATAACTGGTTAATTTTTCTAGAATTTTCCATTAATAACCAACAGTTGCAGTACATTGTTATTTTTATTTTATGAGTTTATTTGAACAGGAACGATGCACTTTAATAAACATTTTCTGTAAATGCACCAGTTTTAGCGATAACGCTAGTTTTTAACTGTAGTCCCTGGGCAAGACATACCATATCAATATCCTAAAATGATAAATGGCCCGTATTTGTATAGCATCATCTATGGTTCTACAGCCCCCCAAGGTGCTTTACAACACAATCAGTCATTTACCCATGCACACACACATTCACACGCTGGTGATGATGAGCTACAATGTAGTGACAGCTGCCCTGGGGCGCACTGACGGAAGCGAGGCTGCTGAACACCGGCGCCACCGGTCTCTTCGACCACCACCAGCAGGCAACGAAGGTTAAGTGTCCTGCCCAAGGACACAACAACTGCAACAAACTGAGATGGACTCGATCCCACAACCTTCCAGTTGTGAGACGGACACTTTACTCCTCTGCCACCGCCATCCCTAAAGAAATAAAAAAATTAAAACAGCATAAAGATTGGACTACATCAATAAATAAAATCACAGTCACCTATTAAAATCAAGCATATACCAAAACATTTTATAATTAATATTTCTGGTTATAATCGGTCATTCTGAGTTTGTCATGCAGGCTGAACATGAGAATAGTCTCCTACACCTGTCTCCTGCATTAGCTTCTGATAGAAAATAGACGGTGAAACTCTAGGATTAGAAAATCCTGACAGATCTACGTCACTCTGTCACCTAACATTCATGGACTCACCCATCTTGACTCACGACGGGGAAGGCTGTTGTTGGTTTAGCGTCCAGGAAACAGCAGAGAATGTCTCGGCTAGTAGAAGCTAACCGTTAGCATTAGCAACTCCACCACACAGGCCACTGCAAATGTATTAATTAGAGGAGTGTTTAACCTTTAATACAATTGTATGTTTTGTTTTATGTGTTTATTCCTGTGGAAGAAAAGTCACCTCATATTTGAAATGAATCATCTAATAAGCTTTTTTTTTATCAATTCTAAATAGACCTCCTATGTGATGACCCGCTACATAGAAAACAAGTTAGTCAAGTGGGTTTAGTTCAACATATCAAACATTTCATTCATTCCTTTTGACGTTTATCTGGACATTCCAGCCCTGATGCACCGTAGGCCTGGCTGTCACTAAAAACAGATTCATGACAGCCAGATTTACGGTTCGGATGTGTTGAGGTTGTACATTTTTACTTGTGAGTCATCACTATTTTCTGATGACAGTCTAGTATCTTAGATAAAATGTGTCAGAGGAATTTTTACTCAGCCATCAAGAAGCCACATGTCAAACCTTTTTACAGACGGTGTGTGTTGGGGATTTTGTTCAGGCTTAAATGTCGTCTTTCTCTCTTTTGACTGCCTTGTCTGTCTCTCGTCTCAGATTGTGTGTCGGACAGCTTCAGTGTGCAGTTTGAACTTTGAAGCGATTCCTCCGGTGCCCACTGCTCAGCGTTTGACATTTCTGACATTGTTTCTGATCTTTATTCTGCTCCAGCTCGCAGTAACTTGGACACCGTTGTTTACTTCTGTGTGACACCCAGCCACCGCTCCTGACCTCGTTCATCTCTCTCTGTCTCCTCTTGTGCAGTGAAAGGTTCTTTGTCAGGCTGAATAAGAGCGGGTTGCCCAAGTGGCCGGAGAAGTCAGAAAGACAATGCACGCTGTTTGTGGTGAGTAGAAAACATGACTTTCTATTTCAAAAGCACGACAAGGAGTGATTTGAAACCATTTAGAGATGAATAAACTCCTGCAATATCAGTGCACTCTGGTTTGCTGATAATCACTGATGCCGAAATAAATTCATATCACAATATCTTAGGGCTTTATCACAACATAAATGTGTATTTTAAGACCCTTTTTTTTAACCTCTGAATGAACGTTTATTTTAATTATTGTAACCAGAGTTCAGGGTGTGTTTTTATTGTTTAAACTATAAAAAAAGAAAGGATTTTATTGAATGCAAGGTGAAGTTGGTTTGGATACTTCCATACAGGTGTCCTCAGCTGAGCTTAAAGAACTTCATTTAATCCTTCACAATAAGAGTCTAAAACAGGTGTGCCCAATTCTGGTCCTGGAGAGCTATATCCAGCACATTTTAGTGGTTTCTCTGCTCCAACACGCTTGATTCATTGGTTGAATCACCTGTGCAGCAGCTCATCAGGCTCTGCAGAAGCCTGCTAATCACCTGCTGATTCAAATCAGGTGTGTTTAAGCATAGCTAAAACTAAAACATGCTGGATAGTAGCTCTCCAGGACCAGGATTGGGCGCCCCTGGTCTAAAACATAGACCGGTCACTCATTTGAGGCTTAAATAGTTGTTTATTAATACTGCTCTCTGCTAAAATGCTATAAGCTTTAGAAGCTTTAAGGTTCCTAGACCACGCTCTCAGCAGTGCAGCAGCATCTAGTGAAAAATCAACCAATCCTTGTAAAAACACATTTGTTCAGGACCTTCCATAATACATTGAAACTACTCCCAGGTGACAGAGCTAGTGCTGTTCGTCTCATGAAACAAGTTTGTCTTTAACTTTTTAAACTTTTATTAACTTGATCACCATCCATCCCATCTCTCTTCTCTTCCATCTGGAAAACCTTGCTATAAGGAGGAGAGAGTTTTCTGGATGGGAGAAGGAGTAGGCTGCCATTTATTCGAAGTGCACTAAAAAAACTTTAAACTATTAGATGTTGATGCCTAAAATTAGCTGTTAGAGTTAATTTTATAGCCACTGTATAGACATTTTAATACCGCACAAGCGATGCTTGATATATCTCGTGAATATTTGAATCATCACCCAGCTCTGTGCTGAAATATGTGGTCTTGTTTTGTTCGTCAGGATTTAGGAAGCAGCGATCTACGAAAAGATGTCTACATCGTCGTACACATCATAAGAATAGGTGGGAGGAAATCCTTCATGCTTTTGAGCATTTGAGAATATTTTTAACTCTGCCTGCCTTTCATAATCGTACTGTTCTTACCATGGCTCTCTGGTGTTCTGCAGGGAGGATGGGAGCGGGAGAGAAGAAGAACATGTGCAGCGTTCAGTACAGGCGGCCGTTTGGCTGTGCTGTTGTCAGCATTGCTGATCTCCTCACTGCTGACTCCAAGGATGACCACCTGCTCAAAGTTTACGCGTAAGTCACTGCAAAAAAACAAAACACAAATTCAACTTTCCATGGATCATGCAGTCTACCCTCAAAATCTTAAGTTAACACATTCATTTGTTAACAACTGACTGCTTGTGAGGTCTGTTTCATACTCGTCACATTTTACTGATTTACGAGTTGCTGTGTGTTTTTTTCCCAGGTGCAACACGGAGAGTGAGTGGTACCAAATCCATGAGAACATTATCAAAAAGGCCAACTCTAGGTACAACTTGTCTGGATCCAACACCGGTAAGAACCACCCTTTTTTCTGTTAATGGGCTTTTTTGTTTATGAAGGAAGCTACTAATGACAATGTTGAGTCGATAACCGATTTTCTATAAATGGGAAAAAAAACTCCTCAACTTTTTTAAGGAAACCTAAAGAAAAAGTACACTTTTGTATTTTTTTTTTAAACTTCTGTAATTTTAACTTTGTGCATTGAAATTATTTTATATTGAAACATTTATCTTCTGCAAAGCCGTTGGTGGCAAAGAGTCAATCACTCGTTCTCATTATTATTGTCACCATCTTGTTCTCCGGCTTTCGGGGGGGCAGCCAGACTGTCCCCCCCAGCTTCTCCCACCAGCTCCACCTATGGGAACTCAAGATATTCCCAGAACTTTAGGGATCTGATCCCTCCATTGTGTCCTGGGATGGACCTGGGGTCTCCTCCTGGATGAGCTCATCCAAAGCACCTCCTGCAGGAGGCATCTAGGGGCCATGCTGGTTCCCCTCAGCGTGGAGGAGCTGAAGTTCTACTCTGAGTCCTTCCCAGAGCTTTAAGCTCCTCTCACTACCCCTAAGGCTGTGCCCAGCTCACTTTGGCTGCCTGTATTTGTGATTTTGTTTTTTCGATCAATGTGACCTTTTCTGGTGAGAACCATGAAGGTGCTTATCCTCATCTCATTCACTTCACACTTGACTGCAAACCCAAAGTTGACGCTTCAATGAAGCTAAGAGCACCTCATCATCCACAAAAAGCAGAAACGAGATTCTCCGACCACCAAACTCAATACTCGCCCCACTGTGGTTGTTCGTAGAAACTCTATCCATAAACGTTTGGCACAAAAGTAAAGACTTTTTTTTTCATATTTGGATCTCATCTTTAGAATATGGCATCTTTCACGCTTTCTTACAGAAACAGTGACAACTGTAAGTTGTCTGAGGCATTGGTCTGTTTTGCAAAGACAGATTGTGCAGGTACCACCTGATTACAGCTTCTGTTGATCTCCCTGGATCCATTTAATGATCTGATTATTTTTAGTTTGCAAGCATTTCTTTTCTATTCAACCAAGCCTACAATTCCCAAACTGGAAGTCATTTTAAATTTAGGTTACCAAGAAATCACGAGTCTTAAATTTGCTTCACTGATTACAAGTTTCCTCAAATGTGAGTGAGTTTATTTTAGGTCCAATTTTGTTGCCTTTTCAGCTTTCAGTTCTATGTTTTCAGTTACATCAACTATAATATACCTTATTTGGTCATTTCCTTTTCTTAAAAAAGGTAATTTAGTGAGAGTTGGTCCGTTTTAAATCATGTAGCTGCATAAGCGTGACTCCCATTCTGTCTTATTTTTGCACTGAAACATGGATCTCACTGCCAAGCAAAATCTCTTCATATGACACATGATTTTTCTTTGACATCCAAGGGACCGAATGTTCCAATTCTCCACCAACCTGTTGCTATGGGAAACTGCTGATGCTATTGTTCAGTATGATGCACATGCAGCTATTTATATAAACCGTCTGAGTGCATATGCAATTGTAGGTTTCTTGCAGACGCAAGCACATAGCGCTAGTCTGCTCCCCTAAAGAGGAACCAAAAGGCTGAAGGAAATACGAGTGACAGGAAAAGGACAGAGACGCTGATGGCAGAAGTGAGCTGCTGAATTTGTCACTTGTGCATAGGGGTTGTGAAAGAGACCACACCGGCGTGGCAAGTTGTTATTGGAAACGAATAAATAGTGATAAAAAAAATCATCAATACATCATTTCATCAAAGCCTTTCTAGCCATCTTTTGTTGAAGCTGCTTTTTGCTGAAAAATAATGAGACAATAACAAATCAATACATTACGAAACAGATCAATATGATGCAATACATATCTTCCAAGTGGCTCGATGCTCATGTTTGCATTGTTTAAGCCTTATATATTCCTTTAATTTTTATGTGCACAAAAAAATGCACAAGGAGCGTATAAGGGTTAAAACTGATTTAATGGTGGTTTTATTGATGAAATTGTTGTGAAAGTAGCAGCTGAGGAAAAGTTGAGTCGAGAATACATTTTCTTCAGAGGACATTAAAGTGTATTGCAATATATTGTATCATATTGTATCATGTTCCATATTATTGTTGAATAGCATTGAATCATATTAAGTCATGTTAAATCACACTGTATCAATTGTCATATCGTATTGCATCATACTGTATGAAATTCTGTTGTATCATATTGCACTGGATTAGGTGGAATCCTATTGCAATAATATGTTATATATGCAATATCGTTTTCTATTGATTGCTCAGAAGGAAAATATTTTATTTTGAAAAAATATTGCAGTTGTTGAAATGTGTTACAGTTTTGAATTTAAATGCATTTTCACAAGTTGTGCAACATAGGTGCAAATGAAAAAATACACACATTATATCAAATAATAAAAATGAATAAAATAATTTAGAATTCTGGTTACATCATTGTAATTCAGCATAAATATAAAATCTAAAAATAAGATGATATATGTTGGATTTACTAGACATTTTTTGAAGGCAAACCTGAATTTAAGTCGGCTGACTCCCTTCTTCCCTTTCAGATTTTTTTGAGAGAGAGAGACAGAGAGAGAGAGAGAGACTACTGATTACTAATCTTCAAATATTCATTGACTTAATTTCTTCCCCTTTAACAGGCTTATACGTTCTTGCAGAAGTAGCGTAGCACAGCTCTTTTTATCAAGGTTGATGATCGTTTGAGGCCGATTTGCACACACGTTGGGGAATTGAGAAAATCAATTACAATAACCTCTGGAATCTCAGAGACGTATCTCCTGACAGAGCTGCCCTCTCCACCTGCCCTCAGATTACCAATAAGTTCTCCATGAGAGGCTGGGCTGTTAAATTATCATGAACAAGCACAAGTGCGAAGTAGTGCGAATGACACAAAGTCATTAAGCAGTCTACGTTATCTGGGCTGCACCTTCTGAACCATCTTTAACAAAAAAAAACTTGAAGAGTGATGAATTAATTTGTGGAATAGCCAAGGACATGATGGAAACATACAGCACATTTTTCCCTAGAAGATAAGCATACAGTGATTTGTGATAAAACTTCAATATTAAGCAACCGTTTACGTATTTTTTCACGACTTGCTCCTGCTGTTATCTCGTATTGAACTTCCAACAACATCTTAATCAGATTCCGCTTAGATTTCAGCGTTATTTGCTCCTTCCTCCTGCCTCTGCTGACTGGTTGTATTACCATAGATAACACCCAGCGAGACACAAGGGATCGGAGATAATGGATGAAGATAATTCTTTGCTATTGTCGCTGTGAAAGTTCCAAAGCATTTGGCAGATGACAGTGCAGATATTGTGCATGCTTCTCGAGTTAACAGTGTTTCATGCCTCCTGGCTAAGAGTGGCATTCTTCTCAGATTGAGCAATCAAATGAATTTAGTCGCGCTTATTGTTAAAAGCACCATCAATGTCAGAGGAAAGCTTGCTAGCATTTTCTCAAGTTGTTTCCATCGTCAGAGGGATGAAGAGGGAACTAAAGAATGTGTTCCACCTATTGGGAGTTCCGCTTCTTAATTTTCCTGGGAACGTCTGCTCCGGGTTGTTGGAAAGGAGGCCTCAACTCGTTTTTGAGTCAGAGATTTGGTCGGAGCAGTGGTGGAACGGTGGACTGCAGCTTAACCCTTGCAGAGTTGGTGAGGAAAGGGGGGTGATGGGAGTTCAGTTCTCCATTAAACATGAATCTTGTGAATCTTGAAAAGGCTTAGTATTGTCCTTTTTATACAAAAATTACAATAACCTCTGGAATCTGGAAGTTGCGTCACTGTGTGGCTCATCTTTTAAACTTCCTTTCACACAGAACTAGGAGCCTGTTAAGAAAGAGGTGAATGCCCTGAAAAGACGAAACACGCAGGCTGTTCCAGTCACAAATGGTAGAAAAACCTTTTGGAGTGTCCTTTAGTTGTCATGGATCTTGTTTTTTTGTCGTTTTTTTCTTTGCATGTGCCTTTCAGGGTCACGTGTGCTTGTGTGGTGGTTGAATTCAGCAGCCAATAGAGGGGCTTGATGAGTGGAGCTTTGTTTACATGCACCCGGTGATCCATGAAAAGGGATTTCATAAGAATTTGGCTCCATATGAGTCAGGTAGATAATTCAGCTCCCACGTCCACATGCACGCGTAGGCAGTGACAGAAGAGGCTGCGACAGCTCACTCTGTTTTGTTTTTGAGTTCTTCTCTTTTTTTTCCCAAGTTTGTGAAGAGGCAGATTGGGTGGGCTGAGAACAGCAAAGGTTGAGGGTGTTTTTGTCATTCTCAGCTACATCTAGCAGGCAGAATAGTAATGCGGTTTGATTTCAAACTGTTGCCTTACAAAGGATGTTAGAGCCTGGCTGTGTGTCTGCTCAGTTTGCATGTGTCGTCATTAGGGAGCAAGCAGAATTCAAATAAAACGTCTACTTCAAACTAGTAATTACTCCTTTTTTCTTTCAATTATTAAATAACGTTAGCGCTACAACCAAACACTTCCTTTTTCATTTCTTTGTTGATGAGAACCTGATATCATAGAGGTGTAGAAGTATGTAAATGAAAAATGTATGAGGCTGTATGTTTATGTAACGATGTTCAATGTTCATACTGAATATATAATCTCTATACACCTGAACAAAACTCAAAAGTTGAAGCTTGAACAAAAATCTCCTAGTGGCTGGTTGCAGTACACATTTCAACCCTTTATAGTGCAAGTAACCATATTTGGTCACTTTGTGTGCTTTAAAGCCATACTATGCAACTTTTTCATATTTTTAAGTCATTTTCCTGTTCCAGTATGTGCTAAAATGACCCTTTACAGGGTTAATGAAATGTTACTCAGACCCCCACTGACCTCTGTGGCCAGAATACCGCATTTGCAACTTCAGAGTGGCGGGCCGCTCCCTGTGTAGTTACAATTCGGCTTACATACCTGGTGCTGCAGTCTGCGTCCAGCATGTTTCCTGCATGTTTTAGATCGTGAACACAGCTGATTTGTTTGATTTAGTGATGAACCGCTCCTGTAGACACTAATGAAGGCTGAGGAGACATTTCAGCAGTTAGATTAAAGCCTGGGACACACAGGAGACAGACGCCTGCGCCGCGTCACGCTCGCGCCATCATTTTGAAAAGAAGCCATTAGAAGCCATGAGAAGTGGCTACACGGGGAGCGCAGCGTCGTGTCCCAGAAGCGCCGGTCCGCGCAGAGGCGCTGAAGATAGGCGCCAGTTCTATTTCAAGCGCTGCGGCGCACCGTGGAGCGGCTGTTCCTGTTCTCAAGATGTTGTGACTATCACGTGACTTTCCAAGAAGCGTTCAGGGGCGCGCATGGCGCGGCGCTTCCTGTGTGACCATTTGACTTCACAAAACCGCGGCGCTTCCGTGGCGCAGCGCGTCTGTCTCCTGTGTGTCCCAGGCTTTAGGTGTTAAAAAGACGAACGCACAGCAAGGAGATAAGTTTTACTTTTGCTAACGAACACTAGGGGGTGCTAAAACAAGCCAAAACTGCCAAGTGCTCCTTTAAATGTTAAGGCTGCAGTGGAAAATCTGCAAAACAAGCTAGCTTTTAAACACAAACACGGTCCAGAAGTCTCACACCTCTCGTCGGCTATCATCCCTAGACCACGTCCCCCTGATATCAGAAACCACATTGACAGAGTAAACAAGAGAGCACTAATACCAGTTGCTGTTTTCTAGGTCCAAATGTCTTTTGTTGTCTGTGACTGCAAATGGTGTTTTTTTTTTTTATCCGTAAGTTGAAGCGGTAGCAGCCGGCTGTTTCTCCTCTGACATTATTGATCTGGGAACCTCTCACACCAGTGATGTTCTGTTGCAAAATGTGCGAGTGCGTTATGAGCGGAGGACCCAGGGAAATGTTGAAGTGCAGTGGTTTGGTGAGACCGGATGGCCCAATAGTTCCCACAATATATTTACAGCTATACAATGTTAGAAAGTTGTTAAAAGGCATGAAAACATTTTTTAAGCTAGCTTGTTTTGCAGATTTACTATTGTAGCTTTAACTTTTAGCTTGAAACTAAAACTTTTAAAATTTAGAAGTTAAAAAATATCGTTTTAAGAACTTTTAAAAAGTACAAAATTAATAATAAAAAAACAAAGGTCAAAATCTTTTGAATTTTCAAGCATTTCAGTAAATGCCCTTTGAAAAGGTAATCCATGCCCCCTCAAAGTACACAAATGGCACCTTATTGAAAAAGCACCTTATCTAACTGTTAACATCTTTCTTATTCTTACTCATTTCTTATGTGTGTGAGGGGGTAGGTGGGACCCTTAATTCTGAGTGCGCTCTGGTTACTAAAATACAACATGCATGTAAACAGGATGCTGTGGCTCAACAGAAGAAGGTGGAGACTTTTGGTCTACATGTATCTGTGGTATTACACCTCCTTGTTTCTGTTCAGGCAAGTTATCTCCAGCAGTCATTGAAAGGAAATTAGGCTACATACTTGAAAGTTTTGCAAGTCAAACATGAGCTTTAGACGGGTGAATTTAATTACTGATATTTCAACTAGTTTCTGCAAGAACTCAATTTAGCAAAGCACGAGTGAAAAACAGCAGCTGTTGCATAGGTCAGTAATACTGAAGAATTTTCACCTGTATAATTAACTAAAGGAAGCAAATGGTTGGTTTAATTAGAAACTGCTAAAAATTGAGCCAGCCTGTATTGGACATTTGAAGAACTGCAGGATTTGCTCCATCCTCGCTGGTTTCATGTTCACTCACAAGATTTTTCTCTCACTTTGCAATAATGCCACAAATAAATTCAAACTAAACTATAAAACTGCACGCACAGGCTAGTTGTTGCTGCTTTTACAGCAATCTTGACATTCTACAATCTTGTCTTTTATGTCTATAAAAGCCACTGAAATTGGTTCCTCATGACCAGGTTTTGTGGTAAGAAATTAAAAAAAAATTCTTTTGGTTTTATTTTTTTGTCCAGTGCAGATCCGTATCAGATCTTCAATCAAGTTACTTCATCAAACATTGACTTATTTAAAACCCTTCAAACTTAGGAACCTTTTTCACAACAACCCCAATCATCACATTAACCTTTATCACCACATTGACTCTTCTGCTCACTTTGCCGTGAACACGGACAGGTGATCACCAACATTTATCAGGAAGATGCATTTCAAACTTCAAACTGTGGGCTTAAATTATCCACTAACGTTTGATGTGAGAGGGTTGCCTTGTTAAAAATTCCTCCCAATAAAAAGCTGGGAATGACTCACTGACTGTACTTCTCCTGTATAATTGTGGGTGTCTGCTTGCTTTCCATACAATAAATATTGCACTTGGCAGACTTTTAGGTGCAGTCGTCTGGTTGGCAAACCCCTGAAGTTGTAATAAAACTTGCAGTGTGCTCTTTTGAGTTTCTTCACCAGTACATGACTGTTTATTGTTTTGACAGTAGAGTTATGATGTATTTTGAGCTTTTTATTGAATAGATTGGTAGAAGAAGAAAAAATTGCAAAGTTTTGGCCTTGTAAGAATGATATTTTGGAATTTGAATGGTGTCATTATCTGATATTTTAGGCTTGGCTGTGGCTCTCCAGCTCCTCCACGGGGACATCGAGCAGCTAAGGCGGGAGTACATGGGCCTCTTCACACGGGGTGTGTGTATCACAAGAAAACTGGGCTTTTCTGACATCATCATGCCAGGTATTACACCAGTTATTCCTCAAACTATTTCAGTGTTAACTAATGAAAAGTTAATTTACAAAAACGAGTGAGTCACTCTTTGTTTAGAAACAGTGACTGTGGTACCTAAATATGACCACAGTACCTTTACGTAGCGATAAACTACAAATTTCAGCTTTTCTTTTTATTCTGCATGTCCTGCTTCTGGCACATGTGTGAATATTGATTTTAGTGCCGTTATGTGTGCTAAAATGTTTGAGCAGCTAGTAAGGCGACATTAGCTTTTAGGCAGTCTTCCAGCTGCATTAGCTGACCTCTGCCCCGTAAAAGCACCTTATTGACACACCCGCAAATATTTAAACTTTAGGAAAACCCTCCAGTAGATGAAATCCTCCAATTGTGTCTTGAACATAGCTGCCTCTCTAAATGACACAAACCCCCACAGAGACCCTAAGGCTTAGCTAGATGGGGCCTTGTTGCCTTGGTAACAAATGCACTACCACTTGACTGTGAGATGAAACAGAGTCACAGAACAGGTAGATCTTTTGTTTTACATATGCAGGATGTAGAGAGAAAATTTGGTTTTATTTCCCAGAACAGGTGATCTTTTAGATGTAACAAGTCCTGTCTGGTCAGTCGAGTAGGAACCACAGCCGGTGCCACCCCAGGGCCTCACTAACACAGATTTACGTTCTCTAACTCGTCCATTGTCTTTGTCTGGCTACAAACCCCTTAAAGCTGTCTGCTCTCACTCGCTCTGCTCATGAAAGTCTCCCCTTGGGCAAAGGGAATGCTCTTACTTCTTTTTCTCGTGCTCATTTTCTAGATTTGTATCTTACCCACTGTATATTTTTCCTCATTTACTTTCACATAAGCTGCAGCCATTATTTTAAATCAAGCCTTTTTTACTCAACTTCCTCTCTACTTCCTGTTTTCCCCCATTGTTCTCTGCATAAAAAACCTCCCCTGCATGTTTCAACCTTTTCCATTTGTGTTTGTACGAGTGTGTCTCTGTGTAATAAAGTGTACAGTAGGGGTATATATATATATAATGCCTCATGTTGCCATGGTTTCAGTTAAGAGCAGAAAATCAATGTTGACCCTTGTGGCAGAGATATGACTCACACACTGAGGTTTTATAAGTATAATGTGTCTAAGCCTGGCTGTAGAGGAAACAGCCCTTTCCTGTATGTTACCCAGCATGCTTTGCACTTTTTTAATCTACAGAGGAAAATAAAAGCATACCTGGTATAGTCATCACACACTCAGCTGCATTTATAGATATGTAAGGAAGTGTGAAAGCTGAACCGTTCGTAGGGTTTCTGTAGATTTTTGCTGGTTCAATTTTTAAATGACCTCTTGATATTAATGAGGAAGCTACTAAAGGGCCACTATTTAAAAAAATGAAAATCAGTTGAAGAAAAAGCACAAAAATGTAATATTTTATAAAGAATAATCTCTTCTTAAAACATTTTCAACTCTTTAAAGAGTTTAACAAAATAATAAAAAAGAAATATTTATGTATTTTAATTGACCACACATGTAAAAAGGTTCATTTATGGGTTGCTAGAACCTTTTGAGTCACAGAAGCAGTTTTATGTGCAAATGTCACCACTATGATGTTTTTCTCCTGTAATAAAAATGACATGTCTGCTCTAATAAATCCTTGAATCAGGTTTTTAATTTACTCAAATGTCATCCCTCTAAGCCGTGTATCATCACTGCATGGAATATATTAGGAAATACCAGTAACGCTGCTGCCGTACCCCTACTGTGAGGTGCTGCACAAAAAAATCTGCTGAGTGTTCATTAATAATGCTTGATTGTATGCATAATCAATGTCTTCAGGCTTCTTTATCTGTGCTGTTCCTGCAGGAGAGATGAGGAATGACCTTTACGTCACACTAGAGCGAGGAGAGTTTGAGAAGGGTGGAAAGAGCGTTGCTCGGAACGTAGAGATCACGGTCTATGTGCTGGACGTTGATGGACAAGTCCTCAAGGTAATTGAAGGCCAAGAATGAATATCATCTTCCTCTTTTAATGCCAGAGATTTGAGCTAAGATAATCACATATTGACAAATTGTTGCATTAACCCTAAAGAGAAAATCGTGTTATGCTTGATCTCATTTTAGCGTATGATCTGTAAAACTGAGTTGTAGCTATTTATGTTCTTGTAAAAACGTGTGGCCGCCATCTTGAATTGGATTGACTCCAGAAGGTATTCAGTTGTAAAAGTACGTCCAGTTGTTACTTTTTGAAAGTTTCACTAACAGCCATCAAGTCGGACACGAGACAATTTGCAAACAGAGTCAACTCCAATGCTGAAATATTAAACAGAGATTTTACCCAAAGTGTAGTCCTTGGGGGGATGACTCTTAACTTCAAATGGGCCTTTACCATCTCAGCGCGGCTCAACTCTAATCTACTAGTCTGTATGGGCTCGTCATTGCGGGGTTCAAAAGGTAGCACGAGGTGATCTGTACCCTCACAAAGACAACGCAACACAACTAGATACGTACAAGACATGGTCAGCCGATGGCCGATATGTACTGCCGATTTTAAGGGCCGATTTTCATGGCCGTAATCTAGACTTTTTCCACCTTATTGTCATGCTAAAATGTCACTAACAACATCAGTTGATGCACAGAATTTCTGAAGCTGAACCAATTTTTGAACTCTGCATTTAACTAATTGTTAAATCTTGACTTTGTGCACTGTTCAGTGTTAAAGTCAGACACCTAAATAAAGTTAATTTAGAGTATTTATTATGCAGATGTTATTAGTGAACGTTAAAATACATTTAAAGTCAATTCTGCAACAGCACAGGGCTGCCCGAGGATGTGCCTGACTTTAAATCGGCTTTGCTAAGGACAAATATCGGCTGACGTATTAAAAACAGTAAATATCGGCTCGACATATCGTCTGACCGATATATCGGTCTACCCCTGAACACAACACAATGTAACATAATGTTACAAAATGTTTCCCAACACAATGCAACAAGGACTAGGAGAACATTGCAGCAGTGTTGAGCAAATTGCTCGGTCTGTGGATTTTTGTCAGACTCCAAAAAGAAGAGACTCGGAAAAGACTGCAGACAGCAAGGCAAAACACTCTGGAGCAACCAGGGGGTCCACCTCCTAGCCAGTCAATGACTGACAGTCTCTGACATTGCACTTGGTACACTTGTACTAAGGGGGGGATTGGTACCCTAAGTAGTGGAACCACATTGGTACTGCACCAAACTCAATAGAGCTGCCCTGAGGTGGAAAAAAGCCTATAAGTGAAGTCCAGGACAGCTGTGGCTACAATGTAGCTCATCACCATCAGCGTGTGAATGGGTGAATGAAGTGTAAAGCACTTTGGAATACCTGGACTTGATAAAGCACTATACAAATACAGGCCCATGACCTGTTAAAGAGCCCTGATTAATGAGACAATGTGCTTGTTGAAATAAAGAGTTGACACATTTTTGAAACAAACACCTTGCATGAACTGTTAGTGCTCGTTAGTGTAGACTCTCAGCAGGTAGCACAGCAAGAATCAACTCAATACTTTTAATTAACCAGAGTCTTTGTTTAGTAATATCTGTCAGCTTTAGAAGCCATCTTGACTTGGTTTGACTCCAAAAGTGAACTGGCTGTAAAGACTCATCCAATTATCACTTTTCAACAATTTCATCAAAATGTCGCAAGTGGTTCATGAAATATTTTGCCAACAAACACTCACTCACACACACACACACACACACACACACACACACATGCAAAAATATTATCAGCCTCCATTAGCAGGTGTTAAATGTGCTGAATTAGTCGAAGACACCTTTTTTTATAAGTTATTTTAAGTTGACCCGTTTCTTCACCAGCTCTTCATGTCAAAATGGTTTACCCAGATGAGAGCTTCTCAGATGTGCTTCCAATTTCTGGTTCAGCAATGTGACATTTTGCCTCTGTGGTTTCCTCCTCTGCTTTGGCCTTGGAGGAAAAAAATGAAGTCAAATATAGCCCTGCTGCCACTGCTGCTGCCACAGCGTGGCACGCAACCTCCTGACACACATAAACACACATATAGACCATGTCCCCCATCACTTTATTGCTGCTTGTTGCCTTATATTTCCTCAATTTGCTGATGTTCTTGTAAATTAACTCCCTTTTTTTATTGTTATGCAACTCTTTATGTCTCTCAGAGCTACATGGCTGCTGGTTCAGGGGAACCAGGTGGGGATGATTACCACTCCCTGGTGCTGTACCACAACAACAGTCCCCGCTGGGCCGAGCAGATCAAACTGCCCATCCCGGTTGACATGTTTCGAGGATCGCATGTCCGCTTCGAGTTTCGGCATTGCTCTAGTAAGTGATTCACTCACACAACACCTTGGGTACCACACCATACCGCTGTTGAAAACTCAGTCCTTTAAAGTCTCTTTTTATACGACTGACCAAATGTTGTCTGATTAGCAGCTTTACTCACACGTTTTGGTGTAGCTACTGATTGATCCTGGACTTGTCTTGTTGCTTGAAGAAGGGGAGGGTCAGGCTTACCTGACTTTAACAGCCCTAACGAGTGTGTAATGTTCTACGATGATACCTGAGCTCAGAATTCTCAAATGGTGAATAAAACTATTGAGGGAGCTGAAATGTCTTCAAGCAGCAAGAAGTCTTGATCACACTGCTGTCTGAAAGGAGTCCAGATAGTCACTTTTCTCTTGCATGACTGATCCTCATTCTGTCACACAGCTCTTCTTTCCAAGTCTACAAGTTAGTCCAACTTTTCATTTCCAAATAAGACAAAAATTATTCTTTTTCTCACTATCAGCTATTTATCATAGCTTACAGAGATGGAGGATTCCCTTTTTTCATTGTGAACAATTATTATTGTTATTAAAGGTGTAGGTCACTGAAGAACCATTTTTTAAAAATGATTATTTATGATTATAATCGTCACTCTGAGTTTTTCATGCAGGCTGAACATGAAAATAGTCTCCTACACCTATCTCCTGCGTTAGCTTCTGATAGAAAATAGACGATGAAACTCCAGGAATTGAAAATCCTGACAGATCTACGTCACACTGTCACTTAACATTCATGGACTCACCCATCTTGACTCACGACGGGGAAGGCTGTTGTTGGTTTAGTGTCCAGGAAACAGCAGAGAACGTCTTGACTAGTAGAAGCTAACCGTTAGCATTAGCAACTCCACCACACAACAGAACTCCTTCAGGCTTGTGTTATTTGTGGAGATAAAACATCAACGTTGCAAAGCAGAGTTAGTATTAGAGTCGTTTTGCTGTTTTCCAATCCGAGACAAGATGTCCAAATATCAGGAAATAAGACTCCAAATCCTGTCGTCTGAACTACAACTACAACTCTGATGTGACTCACTTCTAGCTCCTAAAAATGGTGCACCAGAGCTTTGTTTCCCCAGAGTATGACTTACAAGGCATTCATTCATACTAGAGAGCACTGCAAATGTATTGATTAAACGAGTGCAGAGCAGATGAAGTCAGTGGTAGAGTTATGTTGCTGTTAGCCAATCAGAGGTGAGATGTCCGAATAACAGGAAGTAAGACTCCAAATCCTGTCGTCTGAAGTTCTCCTCTGATGTGGCAATCTTCTAGTTCTGATATATGACATGCAAAGCTTTTTTGAAAGAACTACTTGATATTTTTTGTTGGACGTACTCAAATGCACACACACACACACACACACACACACACACACACACACACACCAATGAGTAAATGAAATCCTGGCTTTTGACTCTGCAAAAATACCCAATAAATCAGACATTTGTCCTTATTACAAACATTTAGAAAGAACTTTTAAATTATGTAATTAAATTATTTTTATCATTCCTTTAATGCTGCCTTTTGCTTTACATTAACACCATCGTAATAAATGTAAAATGTGACTATAATTCCTTTAAACACTCGTATAATCCAGGAATCTTGCTGGCTTCACTGAATAATTCCAGTTTGTGGTGGTATTTTATGCATAATTGTTAAATAATAAAATTCTTTTCAATAATGAAGATTCAAGGTTTTTGCTGTTGCATCATGAAGCAGCTCAAAGTTTTTCTAAAGTGACAGTTCATTTGGCACTGAATAGATTTGCTGAAGGTCTTTGCTTCGATTGTTTACTTGCAGGCTGTTCTTGTCTATTTTGGACTCGGTGTCATGCCCATGTGTTGTTGTTGTTTGACAGCTAAAGACAAAGGAGAGAAGAAACTGTTCGGCTACTCCTTTGTTCCTCTGATGCAGGAAGATGGCAGGACTCTGCCAGATGGCACCCATGAGCTCATTATCCACAAGGTAAAACAACCCGAGTCTTCACCTGAGCAACTTGGAATCAAATGGATCGTGTCCTTGGCTGGAAAGTTGTTTGCTTCTATGGGGGAAGCATTCATCCTAGAATTTCTTTCTGCAGCTTAAAGCCTGACTTACCAGATTAGATGGTTTTGGATCACACAGGTGTTGTTGAGAGTGATTAAAGGAGATGTATAGAAATATGAATTATCTCCTATTAATGACAAATATGCATATTTATGTTCAGTTTGGTGCCACCAGTCCACAAACATTTCACATCACTCCATTACAGGCTGTCGGGAGAATGAGTAATGCCTTACGTAATGTTCTGAGGTCGTATTTAGGAGAGAGAGAGAGAGACTGTTTGCTTTTGCATCCGTAGCTGTTGCAGGATTATTATTCCTACTTTTTGGATTAAATTTTCCAAACTCTGATCTTTTCACACATGTAGAGGTTTTGATGCTTTAAAAGAACAAAGCAGACAGAATGAGCATCTTCAGCTCAAAGCTATTGCTGTGCCGGGTAATCCACAATAATTGCAGACCACAACCACAAAGGGTGTGTACGTAAAGCTCCTTCTCTGTGGAAGACAGACATGGAGGGTATTCATACATTTTATAGGTAGGGAGGGGTTTTAGCAGCCTAGAAAAACAAAGAAAACCTGTGTGTTTGTTGGACTTTGTCTCTATCAGGATGCACAGTTTAGCAAACCCATCCCTGCCTATTTTAGAGGACAACTTTCTTAGCTGGGTTCGAGCTAAATGGGGTGATGGCTCGTTGTAGTGCCAGATGGAGGGCTGCTGAAAAGCTCAATGAAACTAGCATGGCCTAGTTTCAGCGCAGCCCTGAAATAGACACAGAAGAATCAGTCCAGGCTCTGCGTGTGTTAGCTTTGGATCTGAAGCAGCCTTAGCTGTACACACGGCTCCTGCTGCTGCATCATCACATCAAGCCACGTCCATTATACAGTAACGCACATTTTGTCTCTGCAGTGTGACGAGAACACCAGCTTGGCTGACTGTTCGCGCTACCTGAAGCAGTCGTTCTCCAAGGCCAACCTTCCCTCCAACAATCAGACGCTCAAAGCCACCAAGGAGTCTTTCTGGATCACCAGTTTCCTGTGTTCCACCAAGCTCACGCAGAACGGTAAAGCCGTGGTTGATATTTATCCTTGCAGCCAGTGAGAGGGGCTCTGATCTTGATGTAGGTGCAGATACTCAGTCATCCAGGACATGGCACAGGACATTTTGAGAAGAGAGGTCAACAATGTTACTCACTCACTTGCAACATTAGGAAGCTTTATGAAATAAAAGTGGAGCAAACAAGTGATATAGGGGTACGGAAAGGGTACATTGTTGTGCACCAAGGTACAAAAATGACATTAACCCAGTCTGAGGACAAATATTGGACCTCAGAGAACCTATCTGTACCTTTTTTATTGTCTGAAAGGTACATAAATGTTTCTTAGTATTAAAAACTAACCCTAACACCCAGTTAAAGGTACAAAATGGTACCTTTGAGGGTACCACCTCAGTGACAAGACATTGCACCACTGTACTTTAATTTCTGAGTGGAAGGGTCATTGACTCATGTCTGCTAACAGTGTGATTGTGCTATAGTGACATGTAAGTCGGCTAAATGAGTTCATATTTGCCAAAAATGAAAGAAATTAAAGAAGAATATCTAAAAATGGGGTTTTAGGAAAAAATGGAACAGTTTCACCAAATTTCTAAGCATATTTGTGATCCTGTCTTGGGTATTGTGTTGGTTGCTAAGTTGGAAAACCCATATTTTATGTTTTCCTTACCCTTTTGTAAGAGGGGTAAATAATGCCAGTGATAATCCGTGTTCTTCTGCAGCAACAGATATTATTTGGGGCTGATTACATAAGTGCTGCTGAGATTTAAGAGAAAACAAAGATAAATTGAAGTCGTATTTTTAGATGAGCAAACGCAGTGATGCACGCACGCCAGCTCAAATTTTACTCATACAGCTGTGAAAAGAGACGCTTCAGAAACTCCAGAGACAATTGAAAGACTTTGTTCTTAGGGATTATGTTTTATTCACGCGAATGTCTGGGGAGCCCGGCTCAGGAAAGTGACTTTTTATCCACACTCCAAAATGTTGTCATCTGTTTGGATTCGGTTGCGTTTTGGGGCTATAAGTGGATGATGCTTTGTGATCCGACTCTTCTCATCCTCCTGATTTTCTGTTCCACTCATCACCTCTTCCTCTCTGTCCTCCCTCAGGTGATATGTTGGACCTATTGAAGTGGCGAGCCCACCCTGAACGCATCAACGACAGCCTCTCCAAACTAAAAGAGATCGATGGCTCGGAGATCGTCAAGGTAGACCCCAAATCAGATTCCCTGTTATGATTCGCTCCCACTTGTGATTTGATTTTCCTGACGAGATGTTTCTGTTCTTCTAGTTTCTTCAGGACACCCTGGACACTCTCTTTGGCATTTTGGATGAAAGCTCCCAACGATATGGGCTCAAAGTGTTTGATTCTCTGGCGAGTACATTTTCCTTTTGATATAGTGATTTTTCTTTTTCTATTCCCTTGGTCATGGCCAGCACCCTCTGATCCGATCCGTCTAAAAACCGCTCGTACAGACGCACACACTTTGGGCCAGAGAAGAAATGATGTAACGGTTCATAGTTTGCTGAACCAATCTCAGCCATGTCATGCTGCACCGAGCAGAAGAAAAAGATCGATTTCTTTCACCTTCTCTACGTTCCCCGTGTTTCACGCTGAGACGTGAACAAACTTTCCTCACATTGGTCTTATCACAGATGGAAAAAGTCTGGTAAGCTGCTGCTCAGATCAGGTTTGCTGATTTTGTGGTTTTGAGATCTGTCTAACAAGCTGGACGCTTCAGAAAAAAACAAAAAATGTGCGCGGTAGTTAAAAATGTGTGGAATCCTTTTAAATCACGACGCTCCTTTTGGGTAAAACTGCATTTCAAGGCTGATCACCTCTGCTGAAAGCGACTGATTTTTCTGTTTGGTGTGATTTGCAGGTCCACATCATCAACCTCCTGCAGGACAGCAAGTTCCAACACTTCAAGCCGGTCATGGACACCTACATTGAGAGCCACTTTGCTGGAGCTTTGTCCTACAGGTATGAACCTTCAGGCTTTCATCTGAAACGGAGCTGCAGCAGCAGCCTGAGCATTTCTCACATATTCTACTTCAATAACAGGAGCAGCTCTCTGCTCAGCCTTTGATACGAGTTTCTCTGAGGAAGGAAGAAAAAGCTCATGGTGCCCCCTGGCTGCAGAAAAGAGGAACTATATATTGTGTTGACTTTTGCCTTTGAGCCTTTTATTTCTCCTCCTATACACACACACACACACACACACACACACGATCTACCTTCTTCACACGTCAGAACTAAAAATGAAACAGAACGAATATTTTTATTGTGATTATTTTAAAGACATGAACCACGTAATCTTAAAAATGTCATATTTTATTTCTTATTTTATTACTAGTAGGATTGTTTATTGTTTACACTGCCACTTATTTAATCCCTAACTCAGTGTTTTGGTCAGAGTTTTTATGGGTGCCTAAAATCCTTGGAAAGGCTTGAATTTTCAAGATTTTGAAAGTGCCTCAGTTGTTGATAAAGTGCTTGAAATCTTAACTGTAACTGGTTGTAGAAATAAATCAATAGATGAAGCTGGAAAAACATGAAAGCCTTGAAAGTGCTGAAACCCTGGTTGGTCGTCTTCATCATGGAGCTCAGCAGCTTCTGTAGAATTAACAATAAAACATGCAACAGGTGGATTTTAGCAAAACATGATGCACCCAAAATTACGTTAGTAGTGCTTTTTAAGGTTTTGACTGTTTTACTTTTACATGTTTTATTATTTTTTTATGTTTGTGATGTGAGTGCATTTTCTCTAGGGCTCTCATTGTGAACGGTTTTAAAAGGAAGCAATGCCTCACTAATAAGAAATATGGCATTTGAACCAAATAGCCTCATGTTTTAGCAGTTCTGTCAAGTAAAATGTTCACTCATGACTTCTGGTTAGTAGCAACATTCATTTGACAAACAAACCTGGATTAAAAGTGATTAAAATGCATGTTTTCAAGGAGCACCATAGGCTAAAACTTAGCTGGTTAGACTAAACGTAGGAAGCATTTTATCCTCATTTTGCACCAACTAAGACACATTTTCCCTTTTCTGCTGATCTTTCTGCCTACTTAGATTTGATATAGATCAATTAGAAGAAACTGCACACAAGTAGCTGTTTTTTTCTTGCTAGAAATAGTGTGAATTCTTAATAGTGAGTTGGTGTTGCACATTAGAAATGAAAAACCCTCTTAGCTTAATTATCTTCCTCATTTGTTACTAAATTCAAACTTTTTAAATCTGAAATGAAGAATCTGAAAGCAATTTGAAGCTGAAACAGCAAGACTCTTTGTCATTCATTATGCTTTATCCTCTTAAGATCATTACGCCCAACTTAACTGCAGCATTAAGCTTTGCTCCGTTGATGAAATAAGTGCAACGCTGTCGTCTGAAATCGATTTGCACGGTGTGTGAAAGTGTTGCTTTTTAAAACACCGCCTTTCCTCATCGACTGTTTTTTCTGCCACCAACTGTGAGATAAACGATGCAGCCAGATGTAAATGAGGTTATTGAGTGTATGTCTCTCTCTCTCCCTCCCTCTCTCCGTGCTTTAGGGACCTGATCAAAGTCCTGAAGTGGTACGTGGATCGCATTGTTGATGCAGAGCATCAGGATCACATCCAGCAGGTGCTCAAGGTGAGACACGCATAAACACAGACAGATTTTTGTCTCCATACTTAATCGACCACATTTATATGCACAAGAAATAATATCGACAAATAAACAAACCCATTCCCCCTCTCTGTCACTTTCGCTAATTTATCTCCCCATCTGCAGTGACTAATCATGCCACCGTTCCTTATTCCCTTCCTCTGACTATTATCATGCATGAATATTTAATCAGTGGTGCCTCTGGTGTTGGGAATCCTCATCACTTCATTCTAATGATGGATACAGGAGAATTCATAAATGGGGAGGAAAAAGAAACACCACAGGCACATTTACAGCTACTTCACTTTTAAGTCGTCTGTAAAATGTGTCTTAAAATGAGTTTAGTAGTTTAACGTGTGTAGCTGGTACGTTCAGACAGGCAAGTGTCTGAAACACAAGCATAAGATACAAGATAGTACGATACATCAAGGTACAATATGATATAATACAGTACAATGTAAAATGGGACAATACAGCAATTACATATCATAGGATATAGTGTAATATGATACCATTTAATAATAATGTATGATACAAAATATACAATATTATGTGATACAATATAATACAGTATGATTTACTACAATATGATACCATATGACACAATACAATACAATATTATACTTTACAATACAATATACAGTGTGAGAAAGTACAATACAGTGCAGTGTGATACTGTGCAGTACGATACAATACAGTGGTGGGTGATACAATCGGTAGCAGTGCTGAGTTTGCTGTTTTCTGTTTTTCTGCGTAAGCAACACGTCCTTCTGCTACTGGGACGTGTCCAAAACATGATGCTTCACCGCTGGTGGAAAGGAACCCGTCCACCATAATGGTGGCTAATTGCCTCGAAATACATTTCAGAGCCATTTCATCACAATTAAAGAGGGGTCATACAACACTATTATACCCTATGATACATACAATATAATATAGTATATTGTCCTGTTTGATACAGCATGACATCAATCATGTACAAAATAGTAAAGTATGATACAAGGCTGTGCTATACAGTATTATAGAATACTCTGCAGTAAAGCAAATTACAGTACGATTCCATAAAGTATGATAGATTAGAGCAGGAGTCTCCAACTCCAGTCCTCGAGAGCTACCATCCTGCACATGTTAGCTGTTTCTTTGCTACACACCTGATTGAAATAAATGAGTAATTAACAGGCCTGTGCAGAGGTAAGGTGAATATTAAATTACTCCATTCAGGTGTGGCAGAGCAGGAAACACAGAAAACTAGCAGTACTATATGATACCATATGCTATAACATGATACATTGCAGTAAAATATCATATGTCAGGTATAATATGATTCTTGGCGTTTTGATACAAAATTGTGTGACAGAAAATAATACGGTACAACTTGTGATACTATATGATACTCTGCAATACAATGATATGGTAAGATATAATACAATACAATATTATATAGTACATTGCAGTTCAATACATTATGGCACCAAAGAAATAAATGCAATAAATCCAAAGGGAAGGTAACTGGATTTCTTTGGTTTCTTGAAGATGTTTCACTTCTCATCCGAGGAGCTTTGTCATTTCTGGAATATGGGAGGGTCAAGCTAATAAACTGTAGCTGTCTGTTGTTGCTTAACGAGATGAAACTACCCATGAATACCCCTCCTCATTATAGCTACAGTTTTTAAGCTCGACCCTCCCATATTCCAGAATTGATGAAGCTCCTCGAATGAGAAGCGAAACGTCTTCAAGGAACCAAAGAAGTCCAGTTGCCTTAATTCGAACCCCTTTGGATGACCTGGATGCCAGCAAAATGCAATAAAGCTAGATGTGACACTATAAAACATATTATAATATACCATAAATGTTGTATGAACTATGCAAAAAAACACACTTGATAGAAAATTAGCAACTTTATTCCTTTTGGAGCATTTTATTATAGTTCAAAGCCTTTTCTTTGATTTTAACAGGATGTGCTCTTTGGTTATTTACAGAAGTCCTAAAGTCATATTTCAGGTTTTTTGCACTGAGGAAATGAGTATTTCCTTCATTTTTGACAGTTTTTACTGCAAGTGAATGAAGTTTCTCACCTAACAAGTTCTGACTGGTCTCTCCTTCTGTTCTCTAGGCCAGCGAGTACATCTTCAAGTACATCATCCAGTCTCGGCGGCTCTTCTCATTGGCCACTGGAGGCCAGAATGAGGAGGAGTTCAGAGTCTGCATCCACGAGCTCTTCATGTCCATCCGCTTCTTCCTTTCCCAGGAGAACAAAGGCACCAGCCCTGTTGCACAGACGCAGGTGCGTGTACGAGCGCACGAGCATGAACGGGTTCCCACACATCATCAGAGGGGCTCGTGCTCACATGCACCAGGCATAAATGTGTGACTCTGTTTCGCTTGCTGCTCCTCATCTTGTTTTCTTTGCAGAGAAATCCTGTTAATGCAGTTGTGATAGGGGGAGAATCTGGCTGTAATTGAATTTCACGCTGCCAGAGGGATACGGAGTCGGGAGCAGGAATTTCTGTGACAGCTTTTTTTCCCTTCTCCAGTGGGAGGTCTGCGCAGCGGGACTGCCGCTTTCCCTGATTTCATCCCAAACAAGCGGGCTAAAGATGCCAAAGATAATCCTAATTACACATCGGGAACAAATGCTCGCGTGGTTGTGTAGCTCAGTACTCTTGTCAGGAAACGAATGTTTGTGCTTGATCCTTTGTTTTCTCTGCTCTGATCAACAGTTATAACGAGTTTTCATAACAACCACCTGTCAGACCTGCTGAAACCAACAGTCTGTTTGTTCCCCGAGTCTCTAGTCACCACTTTCTGCCAGCTTTAGAGTCCCACATTACTGGTGCAGCATCAGATACTCCACTCGTGTCCTCTCTGTGCAGCCTGAAAAGCTTTGTTTCATCCCTCTGCTGACTTCTGATCTGGATTAATCTTTATTCCCAGCACAACAATAGCTGTGGGAGGATGCAGGTCAGACCACTGTTAATCCAAGTTAATCTGGTACATGTACACACACACACTCGCCAGCATACATTGACATTTCACATTTCTCACATAGACACAGATGCATAAGAACTGAAGTTGGATTTGAAAAGAAGTCGGTTTTGTAGAGTTGGTGCATAACAGCATTTTGTATAGGGGGGTTGTGCTGAGTAATTATGAGTGGGGTTAAGGGTAGGCAATAGACAGCAGTCAGGGTTATTAGTTTGCATAATTAGGGTGACTCCT
The DNA here is from genome assembly GCA_006937985.1 of Aphyosemion australe. Taxonomy (NCBI): domain Eukaryota; kingdom Metazoa; phylum Chordata; class Actinopteri; order Cyprinodontiformes; family Nothobranchiidae; genus Aphyosemion; species Aphyosemion australe. Next base: position 8,169,977 of record SSNS01000001.1, read on the forward strand.
CAGAATAGCAGACTTAGCAAAATAACACTTTTCAAGCAAACACTTCACTAAAGTATTTCCTATACCTTTTAGCTAAAATCCATGCATCCATCAAGTTCTTGGAATTAGATGTGTTAACATCTTTGTGCATTTCCTCTCCTGCCATCAGATCTGCGTGCTCCCTCGTTCATTTGCATATGCTAAAGATCAATTCAGTTATTATTGAGTTCAGTCAAAGAATGAGAAGCTTCTTATTTTTCTGTTTCATTTTTCTGAGAGGTGTGCAGAGCTGAATGAGAGAATTACCTGAAACATGTTTGGTCAGCCTGATTATCACAGTTGTGTCCTTAACAACCCAGAACTTAATATACGTGTTGTTGAAATGTTTAGCTAAATCAGTTTGAAGGCAGGTGAGATCATAATAATAATAATAGGCTTCATGATAGAAACACTGAGGTCCAACTTGTGATTTCTTTAATGAAAACCTGCAGTTAAGCTTTAAGGGAGTCCACTGAGAGTTGTTCCATCCTTAAAGGGATACTTTGCAACTTTTTCATATTTTTAAATAATGTTCTTGAGACATTATGTGCTAAAATGACCCTTTACAGGGTTAATGAAACATCACTCAGACCGCCACCGCCCTCTGTGGCCAGAATACCGCACTTGCAACTTCAGAGTGGCGGTCCGGTCCCTGCTGGTGGAGGGAGCTGTGGAGTGGAGCTAACATGGCTGGTGCTGCAGTCTGCTTCCAGCATGTTTCCTGCATGTTTTAGATCGTGAACACATCTGATTTGTTTGATTTAGTGATGAACCGCTCCTGTAGACACTAATGAAGGCTGAGGAGACATTTCAGCAGTTAGATTAAGGTGTTAAAAAGATGAACGCACAGCAAGGAGATAAGCTTCACTTTCAGTTCAACCACAGTGAATTAATAATGGACACTAGGGGTTCTTAAAGCAAGCACAACTTCAAAGTGTGCCTTTAACTATTCATTCTTTCTTTATTTAGTTCATTCTTGTTTCCTCCATTATTTTTCTATTACTTTATTTTATTTGTAAGGAGAAATAATTAGACAATTATTAATCACAGTTGGATAAGCTCATATTAACACAGCTGGGTTTCAGCATGGTTGTAACAACATAAAATACAGTTTTATTGAAAAGCAATGATGTGTTAAAATACCTAAAATAACACCTGCTCAGACTTCTGCGAGGGGTTAGGGGTCACCAGTCATCATCATCACCTTTATTTATAAAAGCACCTTACAGACATATCATGCCACTAAGGTGCTGAACAAAACTAAAATAAGAAAACAGATCAAAACAAGTACATATAAAACCAAAAAGTCATAAAATACAAGAAAATTAAACTAACAACACAGACCCAGAATTAAAAGCCAGGTTATAAAAATGGGTCTTCAACGTCTTCTTAAAAACCTCTAATGACGTGGAGAGCCGCACTGATAATGGAAGATCATTCCATAATTCCGGGCCTGCTACTGAAAAGGCCCGATCTCCTCTAGTTTTAAGTCGAGTGTCAGGAACCAAGCGCATCTGATGACTCTCAGAGCGGAGCGAGCGAGTAGGTTCATATAGTTGTACCAAGTCAGACAAGTATTCCAGTGCCAACCCATTCAATGCTTTAAAAACCAGTAAAAGAATTTTAAAACGCACTCTAAAAGCAACCGGAAACCAATGCAGAGCTGCCAGGATGGGTGTCACACGATCATATTTCCTCTTTCCTTCTAGGAATCTTGCTGCGGCATTTTGTACAAGTTGTAAGCGAGCTACTGTACTCTGTCTCACCCCAATCAGTCATTAATGGTACCTGGTCTGATTAGCAGCTAGCTCTTTAGATTCCTTGTTGGAAGTCCCTTTATTGACAAAGAGTCGCTAGAAGGATCAAAATACAAGAACAAAGTTACGAAGATGTCAATACCGATGTGGACAGGATGCTGCTGGATTCAAGACATCTAAGAAATATGGGACAAGCCCTGTCCCTTAGTGGTTTTAAACAGGATTCACAACAGGCTGTGGGACAATTCTGTACTGAACTCTGTATAAATGCATCAAATAAGTCATTACTCCATCTGAACAGGACGTTAAAGCAAGGCTTCTTTGATCCGGCTTTCCTGGAAAATCTGAAATAAAAGGAAGAGACCTATAATATTCCTTTATCTATCTTTTCATTTTAGTCTTGCTGTATCTGACCAACTGGCAGCCAGCAACCGATCCCAGCAGCCCTTCAGTTTAATCCACATAATCTGCTGGAGTTCCACCCAAATCCAGTCCTGCCCAGTGATTTGGACTCACAAATGCATTTAAGCTTTTGTTTGTCCCATCGCTCCATAAACACCTCTCTGAGTCTGTGTGCCTCTTTCTTGTGATACGACACCACAGAACAGTGCTTAACAAACTCCCAACTGCCTGAAGTGCCTTCCATTTATCACTGCCAAGCTCCCCCATTGAGTCGAACATCATTCTGACAACTGAGCCGCCTTTACAAGATTAACTTTACATTATGTGGGGCTGATTTAGTTAAAGATGTACAGAAATGTACAGAGAAAATATCCATGCATATTCACGTCCTATAATGCTCTTTGTAGTCTTAATTTCTAGCTTGAAGGCTTTTTGGCTCAAAGAGATGATTTAAACAACTCGGATGATAATGCATGGAGCCTCTGTGTCACTTCTCTGCTCAGGCGGTGTTCCTGCGAACGTTCCCTACGACCTACAACGAGCTGTTGAAGATCTTCACGGTGCGGGAGGTGGCCGGTTTTGTCAGGGAGACGCTGGCCAGCCTGCCGTCCGTCGTCCAGGCCGACAGTCCGCTGGACGCTGTCAAACTGCAGTGCATTGCCAAGACGGTGGAAAGCCAGCTTTATGTCAACCCAGGTAACGTCTAATTCACAGTAACAGGTGCAAAAATGACAGCTTCAAACAAAAACGGTGCAGAAGGGTTTGAACTGATTTATGTGGGTCTAAATCTTGGGTTTCTCCTGCAGAGTCGCGGTGCATCCTGTTGCCCGTGGTGCTCCGAGTACTGCAGACTCACCTGCAGGAGCAGAGAGACCTGGTCATGTGTGCTCGCATCCTCACCAGCATGCTGTCCCTCATTAAGAAGGAGGAAAATGGCTCTGCGGTGAGACGTCTTCACCAGATTACACTATTTACCGTCTCTGGCTGCATCGTTACAATGAGTTTGATCTGAGTTCATAAAAATACTAACACTACTGTAATCGTTTATGTGTCGCTGTTAGAATGATTGTGACAGCAGTTTCACGAGTAAAACATCGCTTTGTTTGCTGTATATTGTTAATTAGCAGCAGTGACATGGACATTGGCAGGTGTGCAGCTCACTAATGAGGCTCATCAATTTAGCAAAGGGGACTGTCAAAGTGACTTTGAGCTTCGTCTGATTTATGTGTGTGTGTGTTGGAGCCGAGGTTGTCTGGATGGCGCTATTTGCTGCCAGACGGGCATCTAATGGTAGAGGTGCCAAAAAGGGACACACACACACACACAGCCAGGCAAAGATTGGCACCATAGTTAAAGGCAGGTGACAGCCAGTGTACCACTGAGATTCCTCCTCATTATCCCTTTTTTTTACCCATAAGACCTGTCTGTTTTGTCAGTGAAAGAGACAGGAAGAGCACACACACACACACACACACACACACACACACACACACACACACACACACACACACACACACACACACACACTTATCTAACTTATCTTTAGTTGTTTTTTTGGGAACTGTAGCCGTCACATTTAGCCTTGAAACTTCGCTCCATTTCTGGCTCAAGATATTTTAAACTACGATGAAAACAAAATGATCTGATCCCAGACTTTGGTTTTTGTTCTGATTGCTTGTGCTGGCTGGAAAATCTAAGCATGCAAATAATTCCAAAACTTACTGAAGGAAAGTTGATGCAACATAATTCCAATAATATTTGCATTATTCATGTCTTTCTTTTAACTCATTTATGTTTGAAAGAAACATTTTTATCATCTAGTTTAATAGCGCCATTTAATCAAATCAACCCTTAAAATGAAGATTAGAGATGTGCTTCTCTCTCTTTAGATGTGTTTGATCCAATTTAACAACAAGGTGTCAGCTTCTCCTTCTTCTAGTCGTATTGCTCGTATCTATTTACACATTTGTTCTGCATCCATTAGAAATGAGTGAAAATAAAGACATGGTCATTTTTGTTTAGAACATAAACACAGAGGAGAGCATCTTAATTATCTGACAGCTGCCACCTTTGAACGTTACTCATCCTCATCAGTTCTGTGTGGAGAAATCTGTGTGAAAAAGGTTTAAACTTTAGATTGTTGCATATTAATGCCTGAAGTCTCCACAAAAGGCTAAAGCATTCATTTACATAACAGCCTTTTACACCAGGTTTTTATTAGAAGCAGGTGTTTATATCTTTTTCCACATTTTTGTAAAAAGCAATGCTTTTTTTTATTACCATGTCATTTTTTTGATGTTTTTTTATCTTTTACAAATAGATGAGTAAAACTGCATTTTGGCTTAATTATGTTTAAAAATGTCCTAAAGCATTGATAGTAATGTTAGAACGTTGCATAACCTAATTAGCATTTGCAATAATTAACACATCTACTGATTTTGGTTGCACCTAAAGTGTTGTCTCCATGAAGTACGGCCACAGGAACTCCCAACACGTTTATGTCACTTCTGATCTAAGTCACAGCGAGCTACGTGGAGCTCCAGAACTGCAGCCTGCAAACCGTTTTCTTAACTGAATGCTAAAACTGTTGTTCCTCATAACTCAGTTCCTAATTTGTGTTTTAGGACCCTGCGGTTTCCGAGGAAGTGGAGCTGATTGTGGAAAGCCTGCTGGGAGTTTTACTGAGGACCATTCTGGAAATCAGCAACCGGCCTCAGCCTGCTGGACCCACCATGAGACTGCAGTTCCAGGATGTCACAGTATGTGTGTGTGTGTGTGTGTGTGTGTGTGTGTGTGTGCGCCTCCTGCACAAAACTGTTGAGGGATTTCACACAATATACAAAAGTAATTAGGGATTTGGGATTGAGCTGCAGCAGTGGCGACTATCAGTCCACTCTGATTAATAATGTTAACAGAAATAATTAAGATTAAGATATGATGGAGAACAGGGGGGGTTGTGAAGAGGATAATAATGACATCATCATCATCACAGAGCAGTAAGTGAAGGGTTTTACCACTTATTCCTCCTGCCTTTTAACTGTTTAAGGAGATAATAAAAACAGAATAAGGGCTATTTGGTCCTTTTAATGTTCTGTTTTGCTCTCAAAATGCAAACAAAGGTTTAAAAATAATAAAATAAAAAATGTGTGTTTCTATTAGTCAGATCCAGCTTTAGTTTCTTCCCTCCATTAGTTTCTATGGAAATGTTTTTATTCTGATAATGAAGCGCAGCTGTGAAGCTGATCGGCCTTCTCCCACTGTATTAAAACTCTTCTGTGTTTGTCTGATCTGTCAGGGAGAGTTTGTGGCATGTTTGTTGGTGCTGCTTCGACAGATGAGTGACAAGCACTACCAGAAGCTGCTGCAGGCGTTCAGCAACAAGGATGATCTGAGGGTGAGAGCGCCACATCCGTCTAGCCGCCATTCCTGCATAAATCTCACAACTGAGCTTCTATCACGTTTAGCAGTTTATTCGTTTTTTAAAGTGATTATTTTATTAGTGATTATAGAAATAATCAGGAATTTAAAGTTTGAAGTCACTGATAACAAAAACTAGTCCTAATTTAATGACTGTCAGACTCTAAAGTGCTGTTCTTCTGTTCCCTTTGCAGGACTTCCTTCTTCATATCTTCACTGTTTTCAGGATCCTGATCAGACCAGAGATGTTTCCTAAAGACTGGACCGTCATGAGGCTGGTTACTAATAAGTAAGATGATAATCAGGGTTAGGGTTAGGGCATTGCTGTGATATGATGTTGATGTAGCAGGCAAAGGTCTCACTGCAGGTTAAATGCTTTTAACTCCATGTTTTTCAGTTTGAATCAAGAAAATGACCAGAAGTGAAGAAGTTCAATTTCCATTGATTATCGAGCCTCGGGTGGCTGATTCTTTTAGCTATCTCACTCCATTGATCATCTGTTTTTGTCTTTCAGTGTTATCATCACTACTGTCCTCTACCTTTCTGATGCACTGAGGAAAAACTTCCTCAATGACAAGTTTGATTATAAGGTAGGAGCATGTCCATCTGAGCCCCACAGGTGGAAAACAACCTCAGAATCACACAAAAACAACAGAAAATATGAAATCCTGAAAATTCCTGATTTCAGGTTTGGGACTCGTACTTCTATCTTTCTGTAATATTCATCAACCAGCCTTGTCTCCAGCTGGAATCCTTCTCTCCCTCCAAGAGGAAGAAAATACTGGAAAAGTATGTTTTTATGCAGATGAGTGCACAATCTCAAATTATGTCTGCATGCATTAATAAATCATACACACGCAGAGTGTTTCTTCAATGAGGCATCTGTGTATGAATCAGGCCTGACGTGCAGCTGTGGTGAGTTGTGTTGTTTTTTTCATGCAGATATGGAGACATGAGGGTGATGATGGGCTGTGAGATCTTCAGCATGTGGCAGAATCTAGGCAAGTTAATTAAATCAGTGCATTTTAATCCTGGCTGTGAATTTTGAAATAAGACATTTATTTATTTATTCGTTTTTAAAAAAAAGTGCATTCATTAAACTTTGTGATGCGCTGAAATTACAAAGTAGTGTTAAAACATTCCACTTGTTCTGTTTTACGCTGATGGGATCCAAAAAGAAATGTATTTCTTCTTTGTATCCAAATTTTCTGTCACCATGGCAACTAGACAGTCTGCTTCACAATAACACCTTTGTTCTGCTCTAAGCCTCCAATGGATGATTTTTTTAACCTAATATCTTCAGATTAAGTCCATCTACAAAGAGCTGGGTGTTTTTTGAGAATATAAATATCTGTTGCCTTTTTAAAGCAGATCAGAGAGAATTTAGCAGATGAATGAAATCTTTTGGACCACTTTACCGAGTCTAACCAAAGAAGGGCTGCTGTGGAGCCTCCTCTGATATAAACACTCGGCTGCGTTCAGAGATAATGTTGACCTCTGACCTCCATCCTGACCTGTGTCTGTCCTCCAGGGGAGCACAAGTTGAACTTTATTCCGGCGATGATTGGACCCTTCCTAGAGGTGACCCTGGTGCCTCAGCCAGATCTGAGGAATGTCATGATCCCCATCTTCCATGACATGATGGACTGGGAGCAGAGACGCAGTGGGAATTTTAAGCAGGTAGGCTACTGTCAGACCTTTATCACCTTCTAAAAGTGAAGCTCAACAACACTCTTGTTGCCGTAGCGACCCCCAAACCTCCACACAAACACCAATGTGCAAATATACCATGAAGAAAAGAGCTTTTTAAAGAGGAACCATTTTTTTACTTATTATTTTTTGAAAATAATAAGTCACTTTGAGTTTTTCATGCAGGCTGAATGTGAAAATAGTCTCCTATTAGTTACAAATGAGTCAATTACAACAAAAAATGTTATATTTTTCCTAGAAAACTGATACTCACACATTTCCCGTTTCTCAATACTCTCGTCTGAACTTGTGTACTCACGTTCTTGTGAAACGTCATCAACGATGGTCCAAGCACTGCTCCAATCCATTATACCCCCGAAAGGAAAAGCTCATAACTGTAGTGTTTATTATCAAAACTATGAATAATTAAGTCAAAATAAATAAATACAACATTGTCTGTTAATGTAGACAATTGTGTGTAACCTGTAAAATTTGCTGGTTTTTTTCTAACTCTTCACTATACCTCAAAATGCTAATTAGCTAACTCCCTATCAAAATAAAAGCAGCGTTGCCTGAAATAGCTCCGCTTTAATGGAAAAGAAACTTTTTTCTTCATTTAACAGCAGGAAATGCTGGTATTTCATCAATTTTGATAAGAAATGTGCCATATGTTATACAAATAAACTGTATTCATTGTTATTTTGTTATTTAAGGGACAAACTAGACTTTTATTTTTATTTCAGGTCATTTTTTTTAACCGTAGCAAAAAGCAGCGCTTGTTGTCTTGACGTAATGGAGTACGGTTGTGTCCCCCAACGGATTTTTTTCTGTACTTACTAAGATCGTACTTTTCAAGTACACATGAACCTACTAGTGTACTTTGGTATTGAGAAACAGTCATCGTCTTTACTTTTTCTGTGTAACTGAATCGACGGGTTTATTTAAAATCCTTCTTGGCTGCAGGTGGAGGCCAAGCTGATCGACAAGCTGGACAGCCTGATGTCTGAGGGCAAAGGAGACGAGACCTACAGGGAGCTCTTCAACAGCATGTGAGTCGAGACAGGAAGTGGTTTGTTCCTGAAAGAAGAAAACATGGGATTGAGTTTTCTGGTTTAGAAGAGATAAAAGGAACAAAACAAATAAAGACAAGTCTACTTTACTTTTCAGCTTCAAATCAGATTTGTGGCATTTAACCTCTTAAGACCTGAGATTTTATTTGGTATGCATTTTTAATTTCACTTAGTTATTCTGGAAGTGTAACCCCTACTGCACACTGGAAGCATCGCGGAATGTCGCCGCTTCAAATAGAATCCATTATAGTCTTTGGGGGTGTCACAAACCAGCCGCGACACGGCAATTTTCAGACATGTCCCAGAAGCGGCACGCCACACCGCGCCGCTAAGAAAAGGATTGCGTTCTATTTTTTCCACGAGCCGCTTCTGGGATGCGTCAATTTCCGCAGTTATAAAAGGGTTGGACAGGAAATCACACTCTGTTTCAGTGTAATTTTCAAAATAAAAGTCTATTGCAGTGATGTGATTTCATATCTATGCAGATTACGTCTATAATCGCATCGTTCGAGAAGTGCAGCGGCGTGTTTTTCATGGCTTTAATCCTAGCAGTAGAGAGGAACAACATTATATGACATAAAACAGCGATGTCACACGTGAGTTCCTTCTTTTTGGTTTAATGGCGGACGGCATAAACAAACCGTGACCTTTGAAGTCTCGAGGAATCTTGTGATCTCGCGAGTCAAGCGAGGAGCATGGCGGAGAAGCCACTTCGTGGCTGCTTCTCTCGGTGTGCACTGGAGTGCCGCGATTGTCATGAGTAAACCGTTCCGCGCCGCTGATGCTTCCAGTGTGCAGCGGCGTAAGACCTCAGAAACATTAAAGCAACATTATTTTGAGCGAATAATAATCAATAATTAATCAATAAACTAAAATGTAATAAAACTCTAAATTAAATACATTTAAAACAACCGAATTAAATACTACAGGGCAAAAAGCCATTATTCACGTATGTGGACACCAGGTCTTAGGAGGTTAATTATGCAACATTTTTCTTTAATAAAGCTTTTTATAACAAGGTGGTTACTATAACGACAGGTAAGTGGTGGATATTTGGTCACTTTCTCCTCCTTATTCATCCCGTCTCCTGTTTGTGTTGCTGCATGCTTTGCATGCCTGTGTGTGTGTGTGATATTTGGGATTTATCTATATTTTTAAAATGACCCTCAAACCTGTGCAACTCATATTTAGACTTAAAAATCCTTAAACACATCTGAAATATGTCCAAAAGCATTTATTGTGATGCAACACTTCATTTGTCTCCCTGTAGATGTCAATCAGAAGTCACGTCTGCATTAATATCATTCACATTCCTGTTACATTTACATATTAGATGCAAAATTACTGCAAAAACAAGTGGGTATATTGTATTTATTTACTGGTGATTATTATTATTTTGAATCTGAGTGACTGTTTTTTTGTTGCAGCTGCAAATAATTTTTAAAACCAGCATATTTTGATTTAATGTGCCACCCACCAGCTTCACCAACTAACCCCTAAATTAGCTTGTGTGAGTGTGTGCTGATTTTAATCATGTTAATATTAATTTATTCCGCCTATGCTTCCCGCCTGGAGTAGAATTCCTCTGTTTGGTCCGTACCCTAGGTAAGACGCTCTCCTCTTTGCTCTCTGTGTCGTCTGTGTGAAACGGAAAAATATCATTTAAAAAAAAAGCCATGATATTTTGGCTTGTTTGTCCTCTTGAGCTCAAGTTTACCAAAAAAACAAGGAAGAAGTTCTCATTTGATCTCCGGCAGGAAAGCTAACAAGCATAGGTGACACTGGCATGACAGAGATTAATTTCCTCTTTTTTCTTCCTCCATCACGTCTCCTTTTCTCATTTCCTTTCTCTCGCTGTTGTCCCCGGTTCCTCACACGTCTCTGTTTGTCTCTTCTCACTCGTCCCCCAGCCTGCTGAAGAAGATCGAGCGGGAGACATGGAGGGAGAGTGGGATCTCTCTGATCGCGACCGTCACTCGCCTGATGGAGAGGTTGCTGGACTACAGGTCAGAGGTCATGCTCTCATAAATGCACAAGCCTGATTCTTCCGTCTGTTATTATTTTAAAGTCGTTGTTTATGTTTATTCTGCAGGGATTGTATGAAGTTGGGGGAAGTGGACGGGAAAAAGATTGGATGCACTGTCAGTTTACTGGTGAGCTGCTCTCCTTTTTTTAGAAGCTGTAAATTACAGATGTCTCTTAAATGCATCATGAGCAGACTAGAGGTAAATGGGGATTAATGCAGGATGATGCTAACGAAGGCTACATGCTAATGCTAAAACTCAGCTCATTCAAAAGTTCATTTCATTTTGTTGTTTGATTCCATTATTTTACTTTTTGCTGTTGAAAATTAAGATTTTACTCCCAGTTTGCAGCTGGACTGGGAAGTCCAGAGTAATCAGTCGTTATGGAAACGAGGATCTGAAACATCATTAGAGCCACCGACCCCCATATGTATAGATATTTATAGAATTATTCCAACAAATCCAAGGAATTGAATGTTTTTCTTTAAGAATTCAAATCTGTTAGAATTTTATTGTTTTATATCTATAGATTTACGCATCCGTGCTGCATAGTAATCGTAATACTTAAAATATTATGTTTACATTATTGCTGATGGCAGTGAAGCTTTTGTGTTTTTAATTTAATATAAAAAATTTTAATATTTGTTTGTCCCTAATTACTCTCAAAACGGCAAAACATTTGGACACCTTTGGATTACATAGAGGGGGACTTGAAACGTGGTAAACTGCAGCCAACCACTAGGTGGTGCAGTTGGGTGAGCAGTTACAAGGAAAACAAGCTCACAGTGTCAGACGACTTAAATAAGGCTGTAAAAATGTTTTTAAAAATTTAAATTTGACTTAATTATGACTGATTCTTTGAGTGGATCTTTGTTAATCTGAATGATAACATTTTAATATTGACAATTCTTCATTCTACCTTCTTTTAAACCTTTTTCATAAAACAAAATGAAATAAAATCATCAAATATGTCAAGTAAAACAAACAATAAAATAAATGGAAAATACACTATTCTACTGCGCAATCACCTTTAAATATTTAAAATCATCAATTTATTTTTAAACTAGTAGTTTTGTTCATTTTTACACTAATTTGATCTTTTAGGCAAATGAAGACCAAATTGTTCTATTCATAAAAACCTATTTAATTGCTACTTTCACAGCAGTTTAATTTGTGGTATTTCTCCCTGTTAATTTGAGGTTTTACTTATCTAATTACACACCTCTGTGTCTGAGCGTGTAGGCAAGTCTTAACATTTACTCTCTAATTCTTCCAATCTCTCTCTCTCCTTTTATTTTTGTTCCCATCAGAATTTCTACAAAACCGAGCTGAACAAAGAGGAAATGTACATCCGTTACATCCACAAACTGTACGACCTGCACTTGAAAGCACAAAACTACACGGGTACGCCCAGAGGACTGGACGTGTTTTACTGCTGACTCACTGTCTGTGGTGAAACACACGAGTGTGCTGCAAGTTACCGTGCTGCCACAGCCTTTTATCTGTTCTAAATCTGCTCTCTGAGCTGCCAGCGTGGTTATTTCAGTGTGGAAAACCACAGCTGCTTCATCGCCAGTCCCACGTCCTGACTGTGTGTTCTGTTTGTGCGTGTCCCAGAGGCGTCGTACACCCTGCTGCTGTATGACGAGCTGCTGGAGTGGTCCGACAGGCCGCTCCGAGAGTTCCTCAACTATCCCATGCAGAGCGAGTGGCAAAGAAAAGAGTTCCTGCACCTCACCATCATCCAGAACTTTGATCGGGGGAAGGTGAGCTGGAATACACTGTTCCACGTTTGGGTTTGATCTTTGCCTGGCCTAACAAAGAACGTAGCATTGTGTTAACTGTCAGGATTTCAGCTGTTAAAAAGAAATAGAAGTTAATAATTGTGTGTAAAGGTTGAATATGGAACAATTTAATAAAAAGCTATATTTAAAAAAAAATACCTCCCCGGGCGTTTAGAGGTGTGCAGAATGAAGGTACAGTAGCGTTTATTAAAAGCTATATTTTAATAAAAAAAGGTAAAAACAACTCCTGATTGTGTAAAAGAAAGAAAAAGTGATAACCATTGTGAGTTGCCAAACACAGTCCACTCGGCACAGCGAGGCTGGCACTGTGGAAAATGGTGGACTCGGCAAGTCAAGCAGCTTCTTCTGAGCCCAGAAGATGTCGTTATCCTTCTGAGAAGAGGAGCGACCATAAAAGATCTAAAACCAGAGTGAGTTTAGGTGAAGCCGACAGCAGATGGACCTAAACAAAAAATTGACACGGCATCAAAACGCACGCGGAAATGGCGAATTTTCTGATTGATAGGTAAGCTGTTGTTGCAGCTACAACCTCCACACACCAGATGTCGCTGTGGTGTTTGAGTTCCATATTCAACCTTTAAACTAAGATCGCCCTGTATTGAAAAATTATGAACAAATTTTGTAAATAACCTGCTTGAGCTCACAAAAGAAGGTCCACACCATCATAACTTAGAATACGTGTTTAGAATGACTCCCAAGCTTCAACCACATGAAATTTAATCTGTAAAATTGAGTTGTAGTGATTTTTGTACTTGCTAATGTGGAGCTGTGGTCTTAAATGAGGTTGACTTAACAAGTTGTAGACTCAACACTACTGAGTAGCTTTTAGGTTTAGTCAAAATCCGTCCAGTGGTCCATAAAATACTCCACTAGCAGTAATATGCTCTACTATTCCTCACAGAAACATGGCGTCAAAACGCTGATGCAAGCCAACAAGGGGTGAAATTGTAGCCCAGAGCTTTGTTTCTTTTGAGATTTGTCCTCAACTTTTTTTCAACTGGCCATTTTTAAAGTTAAAACATAACTGCAGTCAACCAAAATGCGTAAAGAAACTTCACTATCCCAGATGGATTCACGGACCTCTGCAGGATAATTAAAATCACTCTCTCGTTTCTCACAGTCCACTTTTATAAGCTGTGCCATCTGCCGGTGCTTTCAGGGGACCAGGAGGCAGCAGGAAAAGGAAGCTTTCCATTTAATTAGCAAGGCAGTTGGTTTGCTGCACCAGTGTGATTGGTGGAATAGTGACTCACCAGTGCCATCAAGTGGGGCTGAGAGGTTTAGCAGCTGTCCAGTAGAGTTTCCTTGAGCTGAACTTTAGATTTTTGCTGATATGTGATGTCTTTTTGTTTTTCCAGTGCTGGGAGAACGGCATTATTCTGTGCAGGGAGCTCGCTGACCAGTATGAGTCCTTCTACGACTACAGAAACTTGAGTAAAATGAGGGTAAGTCTGTAAAAGCTGGAGGTAAGCAGATGAGAGCAGAAGCATGCTCGAGGTTTTTGGCAGTTTATTTATAGTCTGCTTCAGCTGCTTGTTGCTGTAGCAAACAGCTAAAGTTGGTTTGTGATGGACTTCTCTTTCCAGATGATGGAAGCATCTCTCTATGACAAGATCATGGACCAGCAACGATTAGAACCTGAATTCTTCCGCGTTGGCTTCTATGGAAAGAAGTTCCCTTTCTTCCTGCGGGTAAAAAAACCTCCACATTTCCTCTCTCATGAATTGTCAGTTGAATAAAGCGATCCTTTATTATTTGTCTCCTAAAAAAACTGGAATTGAATCTGCTGAAAGAATTCACTCTTCTTACATAAGCCTCCTCCAGTGGAATGTGACATTCAGCAGCTCCTATTCAGAGCTATTTAATGATGTAACAGGCCCTGTCCTTGGTGGAGGCTGCACACAGAGGCTTGCAGTTGTATGCTGCCGCCACTAGATGGCAATCTAGCCCCACAGTCTTTTGTTTTTGCTTGATTCCTCCCCCCTCATCCCTTCTTGCTGCTGCAGAATAAAGAGTTTGTGTGCCGCGGCCATGACTACGAGAGGCTGGAGGCTTTCCAGCAGCGGATGCTCAACGAGTTTCCCCACGCCATCGCCATGCAGCACGTCAACCAGCCGGACCAGACCATTTACCAGGCAGATGCTCAGTGTATCCTTATATATGCAGGATATCTGGTTAAGAAAACCCCAAACCAAGGGAACGTGTTTCTGCAGGACCATTACTCTTCTGATTTTAGCTTTTGATCTAAAACTGCAGCTTTTTCTTCCCAGTTGTCCCAAAACGAAGCGCTGGAAACATAAAAAATGACAGTTTTATCAGAGGAAGCAAGGCTTTAAGTAGGGTGATAATACATTCATTTGCGAGGCGTGAGATGTAGGTCGACAAATATGGAACGTGTGGCCGTAAAAATGACTGAACCACCGCGAGGCTCCGCGTTTCCTGGCAGGTTTTTGTGCTCTGAATCTGAGCCCTCGCTGTACATAAATCAAATCACCGACTCGCATTAAGACACCCCCCCTCCTCTTTTTTATTTCAATTCATTCATACAATATGTGGGCCTTGTTAATTATTCACACAAATGTATGGGGCAACTGTTGGCCTAGATAGAGGAGCAGTGCAGTGCGTTGTAGGGAGCATGTTCATGCAGAATCTTGTTTTTGTGCTCATGATGACGCTGAGTTGTCTGCTGCATTCTTCTCGCGTAACACCAATCAATACAATCTCTGTCAGAGCGCTCGCCCATTTGTGCGATCTAGTCACAAACACTCACCCACATGGTTAGCTGTCTGAAGTTTTCCCATCGTAAAGGTGATGCCGAAGCTGAGTCACCTCCAGTGCTTGCAGCTTTAAGTTCTGCCCCTCAGTGGGCCAAAACCTGTAAAAACACCCTCATCATCCATCACGACCTGGAGGTCTTCCAGGTCGCTGAGCGAACTCGATGTCCGTGCTGTCCCCTCGTCGCTCTCCGGTGCTTTTCCTTTACTCTTAGGCGCTTCCAGACCTGCAGATCTACGCCGTCACGCCCATCCCGGAGAGTCAGGACGTGCTGCAGCGGGACGGAGTGCCAGACAACATCAAAAGCTTCTACAAGTTTAATCACATCTGGAGGTTCAGATACGACCGGCCTTTTCACAAGGGCACCAAAGACAAGGAGAATGAGTTTAAGGTACACGCTCTACTTTCAAAGCCAGTATCACACTGGGCTGTTATCATTACTGGGTGACATATTACGAAGGGTTTTCAAATTGTCTGGAAAGATTTGAATTTTTTTTCTGTGTCTTCGTGTGACTCACAGGCTCTCGCTCAGATTTACTCCTAAATTAATGATTCATTGCAGACGTTTGAAAAAATATTTTTCTGTAACATAGCTTTGGAAATGGAGGAGATGGTGCAAATAAAATGGGACATAATGGAGACATGACACAGCCATTCCAGGCTCTCATTAGCCTCCGTTTCCTGTTCTCCACTGACATGACTGGTACCCAGTGTGGTCGTCTGCCACTTTAGTCCATCTGTTCCAAGGTTTTACCCCATTCTGGTCATCGGTTTGATCTTCAACAAGTGGTCTTTACCACAGACATCATATATGTAGACGCCCCGTGGAGTGGCGCTGCCGTAGTGGCCGGACGCCATCTTGGATCAGTCTCCATTCGCCTCCAGTACATTTATTTCCATGGAGGAAGGCGCTTACCCAACTAAAAAACACATTTTCTTATGCTGTTTCACAAAATCAGACATGATAATTAATGTATAGATATAATTAAACAAAATCAATTAAAATATAAAATCCCATCATGTTTGCCAGAAAAGTCAATAGTAATCCCACCTGATCTTTTGCCAATAGTACACTGGTTGTTGCAACTGTACGCTGCACAAAAAACGGCATAGTAGCTCATCCTGCATGGACTCCAGTTGGGTTTGGAGAGTGAGGGACCCATCCAATATGGCGGCGACACTATTACGCTCTCCAGCGCCTAATGGGGCGTCCACGTATCAATGTCTATGGTCTTCACCATGTCTGCATGTCCCGTTGCATTGAGTTGCTGCCATGTGATTGGCTGATGAGCTGTTTGAGATAAGAAGCCATTGAACAGGTTTATCTACTAACTTTGTGTCCTTGCAAAGTCGTCGTAAATTAAAATTTTGTTGCACCTATCCTTTTTTAAAATTCTGCGTTATTCCAAGTAAAAACGTGAGTATTTCATCACAGTTTTGTGTCTCCAACAAGTTGCAGCCAATTGAGATTCTAAACAGCACATGCAGCCTTTTATGTGAATACACCTTTTGTAATCTGTGGCTGTTGATTATTTAAAAACATGCATTTACCCTATTAGCATTTTTTAACTTTGAAACTGTGTTTTGTTCATTTGTGATGAGCTGTGTAGGTAGCGTTAGTTTGCCCCGACGCTCAGGTATTAGTCTGTGTATACCGCATGTTTTATTCATTAGGAATGCGGTAATTATGCACAAAAACTCAGGCGCTAGTCAGAGCCGTGTTAAAGCAAATGAAGTCTTTACAGCTTGATGCCGGCGTCCCACAGCTGCACACACTTTAAGACACGTGCACAGGCTGCACACGGAGCCCAAAATCACTCTCATAAATATTCATTTTTATCACACTCATGCAGTTTTCTCATCAAACTTCCATCAAGGTCATTTAACCCAGATTAATTCACAGTTTTATCCTTTTACTGGCTATCTCTGGGCATCAATCTAAAAAACGCTGCTCCTAAAAACATCTTATCTATATTTTTTCCGGAAAGGTCAAGACTTGTGTTTATTTTAGGTTTTGCTTTCAACTTCCTGCTGTTTATACATGTTTTTTTCCTCCCCAAGTTGTGTTCAGGTGGGTTTCTTGGCCTTTAAAAGCATAAAATCGATAAAGGGCAACAGGGTTGTGTAGCGAGTCGGAAGACCCTCCTTCAGCATGAGGACACCGGATCAATACTGTGTATCAGCTGCTCTTTTGGAGGGTCCTGAAGCAAGAATTCTGCTTCTAAACGTGGATTAGACTAAATCCGGCTGTCCTGGATCTTATTGTTGAGAGTAAATCAGAAAACGTCCCGCTCATATCGAAAACGTTTCAGATTTTCTCTAATTTAGCGAAAATAAAGTTAAAAGGATCAACATTAAAGTGACTTTCTGGGATTAAACAAAAAGAAATGAGCGCAGCAGTTTGCCACCCTTGATGTTTTTCGACATGTTTACAACACATCATAAATTCTATTAAAGATGCTCCACTATTGAGTGAATCTGTTATGCTAATAGCCTCCAGTAAATACTAGAGTTTCCATAGTTTATGTCCTGTCAGAGTGACCTTGTGAGAAGCTGGCACGCATTCTGGCTGGAAGCTGCAGAACATGAATGATGATAGAAAATATAAGACATGACACCTGACCTACACCTAAAAGTGGCCGTTTGGCAGGATATGTGCGTATTTCTGTTTTTACCCACTCTAAACTAAATGTCGGTAATTATATTATTTGCAATTTGTCAGAAATAAAATGCAGTAGTTATGGATTTTTTTTGTTTTGGAGCATTCGGCTGATTCTGATGGGGGTTTTGTGGGTCCCTGCAGAGCCTGTGGGTGGAGAGGACAACCCTGACTCTGGTCCAGAGTCTCCCGGGCATCTCCCGCTGGTTTGAAGTCGAGAAGAGAGAACTGGTGAGGTTTTTTTTCTAATATCAGTGAAGGCATGAATACAACATTTTACGGGTTGCAATTCAAAATACAGCTAGCTAGTATATAAATATTGATCCAAGTCATTTTATTGGGTAAAATAAAACATGCTAGGACTTTGATTTCAGGCATAATTTTCCATTTGATTGCAAACATGTTTAATTTCTAACGTGTCCAAATTTCAGGATGTAGAATTTTATTCTTTTGTGTTTCAGGCTAAAATCTCTCTGTCTTACATGTAAATTCTCTAAAAGACGTTTTGTTTTGGATGGTCACATTCAGAACTCTAAAGAGTGGGTTGACTTTACATGTTGGGTTTTTTTTATTTCTGACTGTATGCAAAGAACAAAACAATGCAGGGTCTGTCTCCTAAGCTGTAAGCGCATTTTCTTTAGTTCACAGCTGCTGAGCGTGGTGTGAAATTGTGAAATGTAAAGCCAGTATTACCCTATGATGGCTGTGCGGTGCACTAGCATATGAAATGTGAAATTGGCAAAAGGATTAAGGTTTGTCAAAAAAAAAGAAAAGAAGGGATGCACAAGAATAGGCATTCAGACATGTGTGCAGAGACGACCAACAGGTGATTAAATGCTGCATTTTTGTTGAATAAAGCTGAGACATAACCGATATGAAGAAAGAAAATCCCATTATAGTCTCAACACTAAACAAAACCAGTTTAAACCAGTTTAAACATTTTTCAAAATAAAAATCATCCTTAGTTTTACATATTTTCTGTATAAAACTCTGTGTGTGTGTGTGTGTGTGTGTGTGTGTGTGTGTGTGTGTGTGTGTGTGTGTGTGTGTGTGTGTGTGTGTGTGTGTGTGATGCTAAATCATTTTAAAAAGGTCCTTCACTGAGAAACCATTTATTATTTTTGAAAATGATGGGTCAATGTGAGTTTAACATGCAGGCTGAACATGAAAATAGTCTCCTACACCTATCTCCTGCATTAGCTTCTGATAGAAAATTGACGGTGAAACTCTAGGATTAGAAAAGCCTAACAGATCTACATCAATCTGTTGCTTGGACTCACCCATCTTGACTCAAGACGGGGAAGGCTGTTGTTGGTTTAGCGTCCAGGAAACAGCAGAGAACGTCTCGACTCATAGAAGCTAACCGTTAGCATTAGCAACTCCACCACACAGCAGAAATCTTTGTGATATTTGTGGAGATAAAACATCAAACAGTCAGTAGTAGAGTTGCATTGCTGTTAGCCAATCAGAAGCAAGATGTCCAAATATCAGGAAATACTCCAAATCCTTTCGTCTGAAGCTACTTTCTCCTCCAGCTGAATTCTCCGTGCTGAAACAAGCGCATCTGACCTTATTTCCCCTTCAAGTACAACTTACAAGGCATTAATTCTTACTAGAGACCACTGCAAATGTATTAAAATTTGAAAGGACTTCTTTAATGAAACTAAGTAACTCAACAGTTTTAAGTTACACTACCCCTGTGGGCACTTTTGAGTTGAAAATTCATCAGAAAACCATCTAAAACTTCAATCAGCATCATGTCTAAAATCAAGCTAAACTTGGTCAACACATTTTATAGATATCTGTATAATATTTTTATTTTTGCCACTTCCTGTGTTTTATTGAGACCTCCAGCCTCCTCCATAAGGTGGCGCCATAGATATCATATAAACACTAGATGCCTGACCCGCGCTCTTCGTCGATTGGACGAACGTCCCTACGCGGCGGCCATCTTACCTCGGACAGCTGCCCCCTTTCGTAACATTGGTGTCAATGGTGCATGTACTATTTAAATAACTCTAACTTGCTCAATTTTCAACCAAATTTCAAACGGTTTGATTTGTTATAAACGCCAGAGATGTGGCTGTGAAATATGACGGATTTGGCCCGTTAATTTAAAAATGTTAAAGTATGTCCTATCAAGCCTATGTGCTATAAGGTTTGTAATAATGCAACCCGCTTGTAAATCCGTTAATATTTAATCGAGTTAAGAGTGTTTTCACTCACCTTCCATCTGCTACCATTGAGAACGGAACGTTCGCTGTCCGAGGTAAGATGGCCGCCGTGTAGGGACGCTGTCGACTCCCAGTTAAGGCATCTAGTGATATATATGATATCTATGTGTGGTGCTACCACAGAGTAAAACTGTTTATGAACCTGATCACATGTCGCGAGCTAGCTCTGATTGGCTAAGGCTCTGATTGGCTAAGGCTCTGATTGGCTAAGGCACTTTGCTAGCTTCATTCAGTGAAGTGCCATCCCATTTTTCATAGTTGGATTGAACAATTCCAAGCAGAGATTTGGAAACAACTTCTCTTTTCAGACCAACATGACTTTGCTTCTCCTTCTTCTAGTCATATTGCCCGCATTGGGTTGAAATACAGGTTTTGGAATGATTAAAGTCATGGATAATTTTCTTTCGGAGCACAAATACTAAGGTACATCATAAAGTCACTAGGATGACATTGAGCTATTGTAGCAACTCAATAGTCCCACAGCTGCCACCACCTGAAGTTGTGCCACCCAACTTTATCAGCTTTTGTCGAAACAACAGAGAAGTGTGGAAAAACAATTCATCACCACTTTGTGGACCAGATGGAGTGAGCTCATGGCCCAGATATGCCCTATGACACAAATGGACATCCACTATATTTCACCTCTGTAACATTTAAGGGAAATATATATTTTTTATGTAATACCTCTAAGCTCAAGCAGAAAGACCTGATCTTTAGGGTTAGGGTTAAAAGAGAGAGTGAGGGAGCTCCCTACAGGCCTGCCCACAGTAAAACCATACAGTCTGTAAAAATGTCTACAACCTCTGTGTTCACAGGTGGAGGTGAGCCCGCTGGAGAACGCCATCGAGGTAATCGAAAACAAGAACCTGCAATTACGCACATTGATCACCCAGTGTCAGAGCCGGCAGATGCAGAACATCAACCCCCTCACCATGTGCCTGAACGGGGTCATCGACGCCGCCGTCAACGGGGGGCTGGCCCGCTACCAAGAGGTATGAACGGCTCGATGGAGGATGGCGTTGGAAGGGCTTAGAGAGCGAGGCTGGCGTGGGAAGCAGTGACATATAGATTGTCTAATGATGTATGAAGGTGGGATGTATGAAGCGAAGGGATGTATGAAAAAAAGGAGTGCTTTGTGAAGGGAGGAATAGATGAACAGTTGGATGGATGGACGCATGAGCAGCTGGGCGAAGGTTTGATCGAATTTATAGATGAGTGGAGAGCAGGAGAAGGTGGGGGTGAGAGCAGGAAAAACGAGATAGATGGGTGATGTTGGTGGACGGAATGGAGCTTTCACTCAGTGGGATGGATGGGTGGATGAAAGGATGGATGAGGGGGGAAAGCAGGGTCACGTCAAAAAATGGCAAAAAGAGGAATGGAGTTGAGAAATGCAAAGAGATGGATGGCTAATAATAGCTAGCTGAATGAGGTGGGAGTGTTTATACAGCTGCTTTATTGTACCTTGAAATGTTCGAAGTCAGATTGGTGAGGGAAAAAAAAGTGAAAAACAAACATTTGCATCCACTCCAGCTTTTTCAGGCTCCACTTGAGAGTCTGCAGGATAACAGTACAGTACATTTCCATGGAGAGCCACGAAAAGAAAAGGAAAAAAACTTCAAATCTACTCAAGGAAATTGTTTTTACCCTCTGTAAAGTGAGTGGCCTCCGTGTCGCATAGCAACAGCTGGGAGCGTGCATCTGGGGGAAGCTTCTGTTGCTTCTGTTATGATGTGGCTTCATATATATATATATATATATATATATATATATATATATATATATATATATATATATACTTTCCACCGTCGTTGTTTAGTGAAATTCTAATGGAAGGACCTTTAGCCTTCAATTTATTCTTGTACGGTATCAAAAGACTCATCATTTATTTTACATCAATCTATAATAATCTAATAATTCCTCCTCCTGTAATGCCAGTTGACAGCTGTGGAGACCTGGCCAGACACACGAACCGACTCATCAAACTTGTATTTCAATTCTTATTTACACCCCCCCCCCCTCAAATAAAAACTGTAAATTGCAGAACAGTGGCAAAACACACCAATGGCATTTGGAGATTTCATTAATGGGAGTGGATGAAAATTATGCTCAAAATGAAAATTTCTGCTTGTCTGTCAAAAGATAAAGAGTAACAAAGATGCTGCTGCTGCTGCATCTTGTTTGGTTATGGGTCGACCGCTATTTGTTTTTATACCGCTGATATGTAGTAGACATGGTTAGCCAATGGCCGATATGTACTGCTGATTTTTATGGCCGATATCTAGACGTTTTCCACCTTATTTTTATGCTAAAATGTCACTAATAACATCAGTTGATGCACAAAACTTCTGAAGCTGAATCAGTTTTTGAATTTACCTAACTGTTAAATCTTAACTTTGTGCACTTCTCAGTGTTAAAGTCAGACACCTAAATAAAGTTAATTTAGAGTATTTATTATGCAGATGTTATTAGTGAACGTAAAAATACATTTAAATTAAATTCTGCAACAGCACTGGGCTGCC
Organism: Aphyosemion australe; assembly: GCA_006937985.1. Taxonomy (NCBI): domain Eukaryota; kingdom Metazoa; phylum Chordata; class Actinopteri; order Cyprinodontiformes; family Nothobranchiidae; genus Aphyosemion; species Aphyosemion australe. Next base: position 8,192,346 of record SSNS01000001.1, read on the forward strand.
CGAGGATGTGCCTGACTTTATAATCGGCTTTACTGAGAACAAAAATCGTCCGATATCGATGTAGAAAAAACGGTAAATATCGGCCCGATATATTGGTCTACCCATACAGTGTACATTGTCTTTTTTTTCTTGGAGCAGTTTTCTATGAGAAAATACAGTAATTAGTTTGCTTTAAATAACCAAAACATTATTTTTAAAAATCATAATCTTTGCTATATGGCCTACAATTATATAAAATACAAATACTAAATATGTATGTTTTTGTATGTGGCCTAAATTGATCCAACAATTTTTGTTTTCTATGTTAATTCTGGTATGATAAAAACTATTTATAGTTTGGAAGTTCAGTAAAGAGCTCGGTGCTGCCACCTGCTGATGTAAGTAGGTAATTCATTTCAAATGTAAACTCAGGATGGTATTTCCCAACTCAATGAATAATGGTGTTCAATAATCTTCATTATGATTATTTTCATACTCAAGCAGGCCGACTGGGCTAGCAGTAGGTAGGAGGTAGAGCGGGTTGTCCAGTAATCAGAGGGTTGCAGGATTGATTCTGGCTCCCTGCAGAGAATTCTGCTGTTGTGTCCTTGGGCAGGACACATCACCCTCCTTGACTATTGGTGTTGGTGGGAGAGACCGGCAGTGCCTGTGAATGGTGGCCATGCCTCTGTCAATGTGCCCCAGGGCAGCTGTGGCTACATTGTAGCTCATCACCACCAGCGTGTGAATGTGTGTGTGTGAATGGATGACACTGTAGTGTAATGCGCTTTGGAATCCTCTGACTCAGATAGGCCCTATACAAGTGCAGCTCATTTATCATTTAGAATTCCAGCAGGGCCAGATACAGAATGGATTTCAGCCATCCTAAAACTTTTAATATCTTAAACGTTCCCACCGTTTACCTAAAGGCTTTTTTATTTTGCAGAAATATGAAAATATGACCTGAAAAACGTCACATTTTCCTTCTGTGTTTTGATGCAAATGTAAAGTTATATGTAAATATCCAAGTGTGACAGAGTAAATGTTTATAACGTGTTTGGAATAATGAGCGGATATTAATTATTCGTAGGATTTCTCACATTTGGTACGGATTTGTGTGTGTGTGTGTGTGTGTGTGTGTGTGTGTGTGTGTGTGTGTGTGTGTGTGTGTGTGTGTGTGTGTGTGTGTGTGTGTGTGTGTGTGTGTGTGTGTGTGTTGCACATGCTTGAAGCAGCCTTGAGCCTCTTTCCCCTCAGTGTGTTTCTTTGGAAACAGACAGCTGTACTGTGCTTTTTTTCGAACACCCCGCCTTTTACCTCTGAGTGCCTCTTTTTTTGTTTTCTTCCACGTTTCCTTCTGGGGCAGATTTGAGAACAGATTGTGAGCTGGGCTTTTCATCATTTCATCCTCTCTTTCCCTCTTTGGTGTACTCAGATGCAGCCTGAAAAGGATTTAGTCTAATCTGCAGACGTATGACAAGTGTTGATGCGATTGTAAACAGCGGGGAGCTGGCAATTAATGTAAGGATGCAATAGAAAACTGCAGAGAGGGCTCAGGCAATTTGCTTCTTCTGTAAGATTCCCTTTTTGAAGAAATTGTTAGAGAGTGAATAGAAGGTTCAGATTGACATATATAATCAAGTATGATTATTTCTTTCATAAATTTAAATGGCATGAGTAGAACTTTTCTAAAATTTGATACCAAATTGGCTTTTCAATCAAAATTAAAAGAAAAAAATGTGGCATTTGATTTCCCTAAAATCAATTTTCACTGTTTCCAACGCGTACTCTTTCTCTTCTACTTGATTTTTATTTCAACACAACAACAACAGCACAAATCTATAGCTGTTCTTCCACAAAAGACTACATTATGAATCAAAAACCTGCACAGGAATACAAAATTACTATGCATTTAGATAAAATAGTCCAATCAAATTGTGTTTTTGTGAACTCTGAAATATTTTGAAGGACTTCGGAAATGAAAAAAATATATAAAAAAATGTCTAAACAATAATTCACTGAGTTAGGTCTGAGCAGAACGCTTACGGCTTCAAATTTTGTTGTGTTCTCAGTTTGTTCTGCGTTTTCTTCCCACACAGGCCTTTTTTGTGAAGGACTACATCATGAATCATCCTGAGGATGGTGACAAGATTGGACGCCTGAGAGAACTCATGTTTGAGCAGGTTAGGAGAAAAAAAACCTTCGCCTGAGGTGTTTAACAAACGGTGTCCCACAGGGGATGGTTTTAGGACCACTAGTTTTCATTTCTATACCTGCAAGTTTTAATGTGTTTTGGAAACGTATTTGCCCCTTACATTTTTGCATTTTTGGGGGTCACGTTTAAGTGTTTCAGATCAGGAAACACAATTCCATAACAAAGACAACCTGAGTAAATACAAAATGCAGTTTTCAAATGATGATTTCCTTTAATAAGTCAGAAAAATTATCTATATGTGAATAAGTAATTTCTCCCTAAACTTTACAAATGGTTGTCACACATTTGCAGGCAATGACAATCAAACATGTGTGATAACGTTTGAGGAGTTTTGGTCCTTTTATTTGCAGAATTGTTGGAATTTAGCCACATTGGAGGTTTTTGCAGCATAAACTGTTATGTTTAAGGTCAAAGATCAGATACTCTTCTTTAGAATTCATGTACAGGAATTACAAAGCAGCCAAAGAACCAATAACCATGAACATCTTTGTTCCTTTGTTCTAGACCTCATTTAAAATGCAGTGTATGTTGCTTTTTGAGATCTTTTAGCCATCAGACAGGTTCTACTGAAGTCCTTTATTAATTCTACAAGTCTGACATGTTGTTTATACAAGTCATCTTCGTCTGACATTATAATTTGCTGATCTGAGACATTTAAATGTGGCAAAAAGTTAGAAAAACTATGAAATTTCAATGGCAATAAATACTTTTTCACAGCACTGTATAATCCAGCAACTATACAAAACATGTCTCTCACTCAGCAACAACACTATTAAGAGTTCTAAATAATGTTTTCCTGGTTAAATAAATGCAAAAAATCAAAGTTCACTGAGAAACTGTTTTTTACTTATTAGTTTTGAAAATGATCAGTCACTCTGAGTTTAACATGCAGGGTGAATGTGGAAAATAGTCTTCTACCCCTATTTCTTGCATTAGCTTCTGATAGAAAATAGATGGAAAAATGCTCGGTTCAGAAAATCCTGACAGATCTTCGTCACACTGTAACTTAATTTTCATGGACTCGCCCATCTTGGCTCACGACAGGAAAGGCTGTTGTTGGTTTAGCGTCCAGGAAACAGCAGAGAACTTCTCGATTAGTAGAAGCTAACCGTTAGCATTAGCAACTCCACCACACAGCAGAACTCCTTCAGGCTTGTGTTATTTGTGGAGATAAAACATCAACGTTGCAGATAAAACTGAGTCAGTGGTAGAGTCATGTTGCTGTTAGCCAATCAGAGGAGAGATGTCCAAATATCAGGAAATAAGACTCCAAATCCTGGCGTCTGAAGCTACTTTCTCCTCCAGCTGACTTCTACGTCCTCAAACCGGAGCTTTTTCCCCACAGAGTACGACTTACAAGGCATTCATTCCCACTAGAGACCACTGCAAATGTATTAAAAATATGAGTAAAGTTGATCTTTAAACAAGACAAAGGTTTGGGAAAAAAAGCAAATATTTTGTCACAGATCTTGTAAAATGTTTATGCTGCAGGCTCACATACTGGAGTACGGCCTCGCTGTGCATGAGAAGTATGTTCCCCAAGACATGAGACCTCTTCATAAGAAGTTAGTGGACCAGTTCCATCTCATGAAATCCAGTTTGGGCATCCAGGTAGGCCTCAAGCTCTTTTACTTAGTTTCTCATCCATGATTTCAAATGTATTTAACAGAATTTCTCCAAAACTAAATCATCCGACATATGTTCTGGCATTTTCCTCTAAATTATTAACCAGGGCCTTTAAAGAAGCATGAACTGAGTTTGACACCAGAGAGCTTCTGCTGTGTTTAGACTTCAGAATAAATGACCCCTGCAGTCCTCTAAAGGAGAAAACCACCCCTCATTAAACAGCCTTCCCTCATCTGCATACGTGTTGTTGTTTTTTTAGTATTTACGCACCTCACGCTGGCAGGGAAAAAGCATTTAATCAACTTTCGTCTTCTTCATTTCAAAACCCCAGGAGTTTCCAGCGTACGTGCGAGCGAGCCCCGTGCACTTCACCAACGGGAGCCCGCGGACGTGCAGGAACTCGGTGCCGAGCATCATTAGTCCGGATGGAGGCAGGGGGGTTGCCAGGCGGAGGTGATGATTCCTCTTTTATTAGAATCTAATTCTGTATTCATGTGTCAGGTGTTTCCCCGGCTTTCTGGATCTTTAATCAGTTGTCAATTACTCCTGTGGTTTACCAGGCTAAAGGTATAAAACGCATCTAAACTCCGAAATGTTTAACATTTCTCTCACATCTTTTTTTATTCTTTCACTTTGACTGCCAAACTCTATGCCCTTTCTCCTTCCCTCCTTACTGCTGTGGCTCTGTGTGGACGTTTATTAGTTTGGGTGGCAGTGTGGGTGGGGGTGGATGGATGGTACCCACCGGGGTGCTCTTGTGTGGCTTCTGTCAGACCGGCAGGCAGACTGTGTGCGTGTGTGTGTGTGTGTGTGTGTGTGTGTGTGTGTGTGCGTGCGTGCGTGCGTGCGTGCGTGCGTGCGTGCGTGCGTGCGTGCGTGCGTGCGTGTGTGTGTGTGTGTGTGTTTTGATGTGTTCAGTGACCCTTCCACTCCGTCTACCTGCGACATTCTGCTTCCACAGTCTAATCCCACGGGGCACAGGAACTTGGGGAAGCGTACATCACTTCAATCTCCCAGTGACATTTCAGCGTTTTTGCCCGAGTTTTGATTTCTTTTGTGCACTACAGTTTGTGAAAAGCGAACTCACAGGACATCTTTTATTTTGTGCAGTTAGGAGCATTTTTGTAATGAAAAGCTGTGATTGTTGCACCAAGACTTTGCCTCTAAAAGGACTTCCTCTGTCTCTGTTTAATTTTTCCCTGGCTGGCCTCGATGTCACTCACTCCATTTTTTTGGGTAAGTCAAAAGTCCGAAGGTTCATACAAAAAACTAAGCATAAAAACCTTTATGGATGAAACTATATAACAGTTATTTTTGAGTACGGCATAGTTCGATTACAGTTCAGTGGGCTACCTTGCATCTTCCTCCCTTCTGCTGTTCTCTCACGGGACTGCTTGGTACTTTTGAACCAAATCAAAATAATGACAACATGCCACTTTGACAATATATGAGAATAAATATTCCCTAGAAACAAACAAAAAAATATAATTTAACAAGTCAATAAAATTAAAAAAATACAGAAAAAAACAGTGAAAAAGTTCTGTGAGCAATCATTTAAAGGAAGAAATTGACATTTTGACGATTCTCAGCACTTTCAAGACACATGATTGATTCACTCATTGATAAACTAAATACAGTCACAATTGTCATGGGTATTGTTGAAATCATGATCACATGAACACAATTAAAAGCTGACAGTCAAAGCTGTAATAGCAAATCTGCAGAACAAGCTGTCTCACCCCTCCCATCGGTTATCATCCCTAGGCCTCATCTGCTTTATACCAGAACCCACATTACCAGAAGAAACGAGTTAGCGCTAAACACCAGTCTCCGTTTTCTAGGTCCAAACGTCTCTTGTTGTCCGTGACTTCAAATAGTGTTTTTCTTTTTGTGACTCTGGTAGTTTGTCCTAAAGTTGAAGTGGTAGCAGCCGGCTGTTTCTCCTTCTCTCATGTTATTGAGCGGAGAACCTCTCACACCAGTGGTGTTCTGTTACATAATGCACAAGCGTGTAATGAGTGGAGGACCCAGGTAAATGCAGAAATGCAGCGGTTTTGTGAGACATTAAACCGGATGGTCCAATCATTGGTTTCGTCCTGAGCCGTGTCATTTGGCTGAGGTTTTTGGACAAATGCGAGAGAACCACTTCATTCTTTTTTTTTTGCCTCCACAAAATATTTATAGCTATACTACAGTATGCTAGAACGTTGTTAAGAGGCATGAAAACATGCTAGCTTGTTTTGCACATTTGCTATTGTAGCTTCAACATTTTTGCCAGCAGGTGGCAGAGTTGCTATAAAAGAATCAATATCGGCATATAGCCATTGAAATGCTTAGGTGTATGTAGAACAAGAAATGCATCACATACATATTTTTGTAACATGTAGAGGTTTTTTTTATGTTCGCACCTCCTTCACTACACAGATTTTTACACCTTCCAAGTGGAGATTTAAATGAAATGCATAAGTTTTTGGCACCTCGTCTGGATGAAAGGTCCAGAGACTTTTAGAAGCAATAACATAGCAGCCTGTTGTGCACATGCTCTGTGTTTATTTGTGCCCAAATTAACACACCAAACTATTTTACATAACTTTTCTGGGTTTGTCTCACTTTATCCTGATTCTGCTGCCTTTGAACTTAGATTCTGTGATAAATGAGTATGCACCAATCTAAGAATGTTTTCCTCTATATTCATATGCTGTTAATGTGGACGCTCTCACCACCTAGTGGTGTGGTGCTCGTATTTCAGCATATTGTCAGAAAAACTTTATTAATATGTTTTTAAAAATATCTAGAGTAACGTAAATGGGGCCCCAAACACAAATAGACACCTTCAAATTCAATTTATTTTCTACTTGATCAATCAGTCTCATGAACAAAACACAGAGAGACAGCGCTGCTATAAAAGAAGAGAAGAGCTGCTACAGAAGCCAAGATGTCTGAATGGGGAATTAAAGCCATACTGTGCAACCATTCATATTTTTAAACCTTTTTCTTGAGCCAGCATGTGCTAAAATGACCCTTTACATGGTTAGTAAAATGTCACTCAGACCCCCACTGCCCTCTTTGGCCAGAATACCGCGCTTGCAACTTCAGAGTGGCGGGCTGCCACCTGTTGGACTTAGTAAATGGAGCTGACATGCCTGGCGCTGCAGTCTGCTTCCAGCATGTTTCCTGCATGTTTAGGTCATGAACACAGCTGATTTGTTTGATTTAGTGATGAACCGCTCCTGCAGACACTAATGAAGGCTGAGGAGACATTTCAGCAGTTAGATTAAGGCGTTAAAAAGATGAACGCACAGCGAGGAGATACGTTTCCCTTTTGTTTTTGCTAAGGGAACACTAGGGGGTGCTAAAAGCAAGCCAAAACTGCATAGAATCCCTTTAATGATGGGGGGAAAGTTGGCAGAAAAAACGTTGTTCAATGCTGGACCACAGAGCAACAAAAAATCCATGTTTAACATTTATAAGATGACTCTGAATCATCTAATATATTTTATACCCCGTCCATAACAATAACAGTAAACTTCTCTGTCTTCTGTCTGCATTATGACAATATAAAATTACCTTTTATGAATGTTCCTATATCACAAAAATCTTTATTGTATTTAATAAATCCCAATTTAACAATCTGTCTTTCTGACCCCTTTAGCTGTGGCAGCTACCCTGCAGTGAATCGTTACTCCTCCTCCTCGCTCTCATCCCAAGCCTCCAACGAAGTCAGCAACATCACCGGCCAATCAGAGAGCTCGGATGAAGTCTTCAACATGCAGGTAATCCCCCTCTGAAATACAAACACACCCTAGTAAAGGCTCTTAAAGCAGTAGATTGAGTCCACATCTCGGCATTTGCCCTCCTGCTCCCCCAAGGCTCGACTTGCAGTAATTTTTTTTAAATCCCACCTCGCTCCTGTTCCGCCCTCGTTTTTTCTCTCCTCTGACCCCCGTTCTCTCTATCATCCTGACTCCTTTGTTCGGGGCTTCGTCCGGCCAAACAAATCGTCATGATTATATCAATTCAGGACACAGTGCTTTGTGCAGGCTGTCCAGGGAGCCCGCCCGAGCCTAATCTAAACTAGATTTGGCCAATTCAGAGAGCTGCCGACAACTCCTGGCAAGCTGTCTGCTGCACCTGGCAGGCCCAGCATAACAGCATGAGGAGGGAAAACGGCTGTTGTCAGCGATCTGACGGAGCCAATTATGGAATTAGTTTTGAATATTGAGGGTTTTATCCTACAGATTATATACAATGTATTGAAAAATAATGAGGGGGAAAAGAGCATTATTATATAGAATTAGCTAAAGCCATCCAATTACAGATTTATGTTTTCATTTGGAAGGTGTCAGATGTATTCACTGCCATGAGTAACACAGGAATTTTTTAAAAGATGTTGTTTTTCTGTGCGTTTCATTATGGGGCACTGACTGTAAAGTGATACAATCAACCAATCAAACTTTATTCCAAACAAAAAATGTGTCCATATTATACGACACCAAAGATAAAATAAGAAACAGAATAAGCAAAGACAACAAATAAAACACATTCCCATCACAAACCATATAGGCAGTTGTTCCAGTATGGTAAAGCTGACAGGGCTCCGACTACTAATGCTAGTTGACAAACTAAAACGGCACATGAATTTATAGTTCCTCATCAGTGCATGAAAGGTAGGGACGTTACTCGTGACAAACATTTGACTTGCGGAAGATTATTAGCCTGGCAAGCAATCCTATATAGCAGGGGAATTCAATTTTGGGCCTGGAGGGCCGGTGTCGGTACCAGATCTGCTCGGGTGCAAGATCGGCTCTGGGTCCTTCGCCTGCCGATGGTGACGTCAAACTACGGCAAATCCACTCGGATTTCACACATAAGTTTTGGAAAGAGTTTAGCAGTTTTGTCTTGTTTCTTACCGCCTAAATATTTGCTTTATAGCTGTTTTTGTTAATAAAACATCATATTGTCGTAGTTTTGACAAAAATGTGAAACTACATAAAACCAACAGCAGACTTTCAAAAAGCACAACAGTTTTTATATGTTGAAAAATTGTAAATGTATTTACAGAATTAGCAGCCATTTCTGTTTTTATGTGGATTTCTGTATATTTTGTTAGTTCTTAAATCCATTCATTTTGTTCAATAAAGTTATTTTATTTTTATTTTGCCCCTTTTCATCAAAATCAAGAGCTGCTAAGGATCTCTGTTTATCAATTGGTATTTTTGCTTTTATTTTACGTTTCCTTTGGCAAAACAAACATATTTTCCCCGAAAAGTGTTTGTTTTTGGACTACAGAACTACAACCGCAATTTTGTTCAAACCAATCAAAATCTTCATTGTCAACGTGCTACCGTAACTTTTATGAACGTGGTATCGTAACTTCTGTAAGTCTTACGTTCAGCCAATCATCTAGTGTGACGTCATCGGCAGGCGCAGGACCCCCGAGCCGATCTTGCACCCGAGCAGATCTGGTACCGACACCGGTATCCAGCACGTTTTAGTTTTAACTCTGCTTCAACACACCTGATTTCAATCAGCATGTAATTAACAGGCTTCTGCAGAGCCTGATGAGCTGCTGCACAGGTGATTCAACCACTGAATCAAGTATGTTGGAGCAGAGAAACCACTAAAACATGCTGGATACCAGCTCTCCAGGCCCGGAATTGAATACCCCTGCTATATATGATAGTCTGGCCACGGTCCATTGATGGCTCTCAGTCATGGGGCGGGATCTACGGTTGTCTTTCAAACTGTCTCTGCATGCTATTGGGCAACAAACAACGTGACATATTCACCGCTACGGATGCCAGTCAATGAGGCAGTCCGCCATGCTCCATCAAAGAAGATGCAAATACATTATTTTTCTAAATAAAATTAAATACCTCTATCTGCTCTTGACTCAAAGAAAAGCCTAAGTCAAAATAGTCCAAAGCTGCTTCAAATGAGCCATTGCCGCCTTTGTCTTTTCAGTAACATCACTTCTTAGAATGTGCCCCAAATATTTTACTTTTCGGACCACATCCAGGACTTGTTTGTTAAATAAAAAGATGGAAAGTTCAGCATCTGGTCCCCTTCAGTTACAGCAATCATGCTAACGCTCTTTTTAGGGTTAAACATAATGCCACCATACCTAGCACAGACCCTGAGCAGCTGCTGCATGCCAGCACCGTAGGGAGACGAGAGAACTAGATCATCTGCATACATGAAATGATTTACAAGGAGGTCGATACTTTCCTTTCCTTCAAACAGTTATGGTTTAAACAATTATTTAGAATTGAGTGTAAAAACAAAGTGACCTCTTATTTGTTGGATTTGATTCTAAATATTTTATTAAATTGGGTAATTTGGTAATTATTTATAATCTAATCTAAAAAAAATAGATTAACCTTAGAGATGTAATAAAATATTTATACACTGAAATGTTCCAATATTTCATGTTATGATACTAAATCAATATTTTAAAGCTATGTATGGATTTCTTTTGAAAATTTACATGCAAACATTTTGTGTATGTCTTTCGTGTGGTGCAATTCAAACTCTGACTGCTAGGTGGCAGCGGTTTCTACTACGTTTATTCTGACGGAACAGCATCTTATGATCTTAGAAGCATCGGGTCTGAGTTTTTAAAATTAAATTCGGTCTTAAAAATCACAAATAATGTCTGGTTTTAGTATCGCAACATATCGTATCATCTCTCCCGTATTGTGTTATACATCGTATCACCAGATTTTTGCCAATACACACCCCTAGTAAACCTAAATATTTACAATCAGGTCTAAATAATGGAAGTTGGCATCCAAATATAAGTATAATTATCTGGAGCTTAATTATTTGCTAAAACGCTACCAAATGTGTGTGTGTGTGTGTGTGTGTGTGTGTGTGTGTGTGTGTGTGTGTGTGTGTGTGTGTGTGTGTGTGTGTGTGTATATTTGTGTATATATGTATATATATGTGTGTGTGTGTATATGTATATATGTGTGTGTGTGTGTATATATATATATATATATATATATATATATATATATATATATATACTGCTGAAGTTTCCTACCAAAATAAATAAATGTGGGATCATTTGAGGTTTTTAGTGTTTGTCTCTATTCTTATAATTCAATATTTTATACTCACTTTCTTAACTTTTGTTTGATGTTTGTGTCGTTATTGTTCTGACTCTCGCCTACAGCCCAGTCCTTCTACCTCGAGCCTCAGCTCTAACCATTCTGCCTCGCCCAACGTCACCAGCTCAGCTCCCTCCAGTGCCAGAGGTGAGACGACTTCTTTTACGAAATACTGCGCTTCAGGCTCGTAAGATGATATTTCAATCCCCAGCGATCCACATCGAGGCGGCAGACGAGAGGTCCTGATGGACAGAGTGAACTTGTGACCTTTCAGTGTCACGATGTTCTCTAAAACCGCTGCGGCATTCTGGCTGATGAGGTTAGCGAGGTTAGAAGACAGCTTGGAGGATGTAGCCGGGGGAGGAGAGGCACAGCAACAGGACAGAAAGTACAACAAAAATACAAAATAATGAAAAAATCAAAGGAATGCTTTTGAAAATGCACAAGAGAGAATATGAGATTATTACAGCTGCGCCAGGTTTCTGTTAATACTTCCTCCAGACCTCCAAGCCTTCTGTACCGAAAATATCTAAAGCCATTTCCTTCTCAATGTGTTCCAAAGTGTAAATGTGTTTCTGCCCAATCCCCGTCATAAAAAGTGAGAATATATGAAGACGTTTATGGAAGCGTATGCACTCCCCTTTGGCAAGCTGCTGACAGCGGGCGGCGCCCTTATAAAAGTGCCCTCTGTCCACCCATAAAGCATGTCGAGGATTATTGCCACGGTGGCGTTAACTGAACAAGAGCCAGCGATGGCTATCTTATATTCATATGATGGCCTTCCAAGTGCTATCACATTCACTGCTCGGTCAAGATTCATACAGCAGCTGCTGTAAAAATAACGAATTTGTGGCGTTTGTGCTTATCTCCCGTCTCGTGTTACATGTGTAACCCCGTCTAGCTGTAGCTCACATCTGTGTTGTGGCTGTTCGGTGTGAGAGGAGGTGTGGGAGGGAGTGAGGAGGGAGTGTGTGTGTTCGAGAGAGAAGGAAGGACCAGGCCATTTATCACATTGTGGAGCTAGTGAGGCTGAAAGGATGGCTGGGAGGGAGAAGGAGAGATTGGCCTTTCCTGATTGCTGGTATTTGTGGGTAATAGCCTAACACCTCGCCCCTGTTTGGTCCTTTTTATGTTGTTTGCCTTTGAGTGTGTGTGTGTGTTTGTGTGTGTGTGTGTGTGTGTGTGTGTGTGTGTGTGTGTGTGTGTGTGTGTGTGTGTGTGTGTGTGTGTGTGTGTGTGTGTGTGTGTGTTCCAGCTCTAATGTCTCATGCTGTTTATTCCAGGTTCGCCTCAGATGGCAGAGAAACACAAGCATTCCAGAGAAAATACCTGTCTGTCTCCGAGAGATCGACCAGTCAGCGCCATCTTTCCCAACCCCCTCGACCCTGCGCAGGTTAGCACTCATGAGCATCTCAACACGCACGCACACACACACACACACACACACACAGAAAAAGAGGGAGAGAGAGAGCTATGTTGATCTTTTTTAACTCTTTTCATTCTAGTGTTGCCATGCCTTGGGCTACTGTTTCAGTTAGTAGCATTTGGACGTTTTGTAATTGGTAAAGGAGGGAAGTGGTTCACTTACATAAAAGCAAATTCTAAGCTTCACAAACTGTGAGGGGAAAAAGACAACTAGCTGGATGGCTTTTACAGCAGAGTGGTCATTTGAGGCAAACTTCTGCACATCTGCACCGATCCACTTCAGAGCCTTTTAGTTGAGTTTTTATTGTTTATATTATTTTTCAGTTAATTAATAAATGAACTGTTAGCTGCTCAGTAAATAATTTATCCCACTGTAGTAATTGGTGGTTCACAAATAGAGGCTGGCTGATAAGGGTTTCTGTCAAAAGCTGATGGTCGATTTTTGAAGAAAGAAAAATATTTCTATTTTGGTAAAAAATATAGTTGAGGTTGAATTGTTATGGTTTGGCCATTTCCAGGGCCAAGTTTTAGAAATGAGGGTAACAGTTGAACTGTTATTGGTATTATCCTTTTACACACTAACATCAGTATATGTGCAATACCTGGATGCACGTTTGTATGTCTGTGTCCTTTATGCGGTTTCTTCTTGGAAACCCAATTTTTCTATTTTTGTTCATTTTTTAATTACTGAAGGTTAAAATAATAGCCTTACTGCCTTTGTGCATTTACCTTTAGTATGTTTGTTCTATTCTACAAGTGTATGTGCTGCCTTAACGAGTGAATTTCCCCGATATGGGATTATTAAAGTCTATTCTATTCTAAACTGATCAGTTTATGAAGAAAGTAGACGTACACTTCTTTTTTTGGTAAAATAAGTTGTTGTAGTTGGCCAATACTGAACAGGTTGAACAATGGTGGATTTACAAAGAAGAAATATTTAAATGTTGGTAAAATAAATGGTTGGTTGACCAGTTATGGTTTGTCAACGGCCAATACCAATGTTGATGTTTAAAATCGCCAAACTATGGTCAGATAATTAAGAAACATTACATATATTCTTTTTAGTCAAAATAAGACGATGAGGTCAGTGGCTAGTACCAGTGGTGATTTATATAAATCAGGGCAACCTATGGTTGATTTCGCCTATAAATGTACCTGAATTTTTTAAAAAAAGTACAATAGGGATTGAAGAAACTAATAGTTACAGGAAGGTTTGCAAAGTTAAACAAAAAAAATTGTTGAGCTTTTACACAAAATAATTAAAAAAGGGGCCACTGTTGGGGTCATTGTTTTAGGTGACTTTAAACCATCAAATCAAAAGAGCTTGATGTAACAAAAAAAAGACAAACAACGTCAACAGACTGCAGACACAAAAGTGGAGTAACATTTCTGCAGAGCTCATGTTGGATTTCAGCAAGAATCGGAGGAGCACTTTTTTGTCCTCTAGAGATGTTGTGTTAGCTTTGGTTAAGCTCTACTTGTTATCCAGGTTTGTTGTTGTGAGATCGTGGCATGAATTCAAATTAAGCGATTCTATATTTGTCCACGTCTGTATTTCGCTCTGCCTGGAGGGGAAAACTCAAGTTTCCACAGACTAAGGCCACCAACAAGGTGCATACTGGGGCAGAAAACAAGGTCACCTTTCTTCTGTACTATACATCTCAGTGTGTGAGAGACGACACCGGGCACATTGTGTAAGGCCTTTAGTCGCTGAGAAGTGCAGTTTTCCAGCAGCGGCGGATGTTAACTTGTGTTTTTATTAAAGCGTAGCTCTGCCTCGTTTCACTTTGAAAACAACATTCTTGTACAGCAAGCTTGTGTTACCTTAATAACAAGAGGCAACAAGAACGACTTGATATTGCAATTCCTTTTATGGCCGAAGGACAGTACGTAACACAATCACACACTCTGTCGGCGGTGGCGAAGCTTTGGAGAGAGATAATGTGTTTGCTTTACAAGGCCGTTTATTTCTAGCAGCCGCTGCTTGTAGCAGAGTTCACCTGCTTTTCTGACTCTGTTTGTGTAGAATTCTACAAAAGGCGGTAATTGGAGAGAGCCCACTGACTATGAGACACCTTTATTTGTTGGCTGAATGAAACACTGATTGCTTGTATCACTTAATGCAGTCAGAGCAGGAATACACAGGTCATAACTCTGAAGACTTTGACTTTGTGGTCTTTCTGACTTTGTTAAGGAAAGGTTTGAGGGTTAGGAGTAAGGATTACAGCTGGCTCACTTTTTGCTCTAATTGGAATGAAACGTGCATTTCTTATTTATCATTGCATGACAGCCTTTTAGTGTGGGCAACATGAGAGTATTGAATTGTGGAGAATTCTAATGTGTTGATGGTCTGCCTGTGCAGTAGTCTCATCTCATTTAGACCTGCTTTCTGCTTCTTTGAGTCCAGGTTGTGAGAGCAGCAGACCTAGTAAAGAACCCCACATCTGTCCTTTCCCCACCCATATCCCCCGGCCACTGTGGTCGGATCTCAAGGTGTCCCCGAGCCATCGCAGAGATATAATCACTCCAGCGTGTCCTGGATCTGCCCCAGGGTGTCCTCCTGACAGGTCATGCCCAAACAAACCTTCCCAGGAGGTGGCCAGTATGTATTCTAACCAGATGTCTAAACAGCTGGCTCCTCTGTGTGAATGACAGAGGTATCACTCCCAAGTCCTTCCAGAATGTCCACGCTCCTCAGCCTCCCTCTAAGGCTGAGTCTGGCCACCCTGCAGAGGAACGCCATTTTGGTTACCTCTTGTTCTTTTGGTCATGACCCAAAGCTCTCGGCCGTATGTGAGGGATGGAATGTAGTTATACTGGCAACTCTTCATCTCAGTAGGTTGTTTATTTCACGCTCCACCCTTCTCTCACTCGTAAACATGACCCTGACATATTTTAATTCCTCTACTTGAGGAAGTGGGCAATCCACCCTTTTCCAATAAAGAACCATGGCCTGCAGAATTTGGAGGTGCTGCTCTTCAGCTCAGTCTATTCTGATGACATTTTCAGAATATAATGTTCAACCCTGTTATCACTCTCTGCTTGTCAGAAAGACTAAGAAGAAAACAGGTTTAAAGACCATTTCCACCCGATACATTGTAGCCTTGACACAGTCTAACGCCTCTTTCATAAAACGATGCCGCCAATTTGCCGCAGGGCTGAGGCAGGATCAGAGCTCCAGCTCTAACGGAGAGAATCTCCTGGAGTTCTGCATCGCTCCAGTTTACCATCTCAGCTGGTTCTGTTTACAAAAGCAAAACTTTTAAATATAATTTCTGGCTGGGGCTCGGCGGTAATTCCACACGTGATCACGACACCTCCCTCTGTTGCGCCAAGGCGTAATCTTCACTTACGAGTCTCGCGTTGTGGTAATATTACTACCAAGCTTGGTGGCACAAATGCCGCAAATTCCCACATCGGCATGTTGCCACAGCACTTTCATAACACCCACTGTGGAGGCAGTATTGCGCTGATTTGCTGGTATTACGTTGATTTGAGTTCCACCCTTGACATCTGTTTCGGCTCCACCCAGCCGCGAGTTAGAACCATCCACTCACAAAAAATGCGGGTCCTAACCCTTACCCTAACCATAACCCTAAAACAAACATAAAAATCGTAATTTAATACATTATAATTATGCAAAACATACATTTTTGGTGAGTGGGTGATAGTATGTCTCTTTGCTATCAACTTGTGTTTATTTCAAATCACAGTGAATGTTTCTATTACTATAACTAAAGCTGCATTGTTTAAACGTTATGTTGCTGTTAATAATGGCCAGCGCTGTGTTGTTAGTATCAAAGGGATTTGCAGCAATATTCCACCTTAAGGTTTTCATAATTGCTTTCGTTTAGTTTTATATTCTTACAAATGGAACATATGTGGTTATAAAAGTCGTGTTCATGAAATGACACGTTTGCCGTATCGCTCACCTCTATTCTACATTGTAAGGTAATTCTGTAAATTTCAGCTGCATTGAACTTTGAACAAACTGTTAGAAGTCACACTCCTGACATATTTGGATAGCCTGTATTTGTCATATTAGCATTTATTTCATCTCCACTTTTATTATTTAGGATCCAGCAAACAAGCTTTGCCTTTTATCAACGCTCAACACCCTTGTTTTTATTGAGGATTTGTTCAGCATTCAGCACATGAACCGAAATAGAAAATAGCAAGCATTATACTTGTAAGAAATGCTTTCATCCCCTGCTGCTGGCCTTTCAGTGGCACAGTGTTAGTAAAATTGTGGCCATTGTTGAAGGCTTTGTCCACTTTCTATAAATACTCGGCATATTTCAGGTCAGCACTTGCATAAATCTCAAACAGGCGTTGTCTTGCTGTGTGGGTTTAACAGTAATTTGGGTCATTTCTTCTTTCTGCAGAGAGCTCCTCCAAATCAGATAGGTGACACCACTTTACCACGGAGCGACCCCAACCTATCAGCACCAGATAAAGGTAGGTGCACTTTTCTGTACGTCTGCTAATATAACAACCTAAATATAAGCTCATGGGCCAGTTAGAGTTGTTACATGAGCTACATTTGGCCCACATGCTTAGAGTTTGGCATGTTTGGGCTGCAGTCTAAAAAAATTGTATTTCTCTTTGGAATATTTCAGTTATGTGAAACAAATCATGAAATCTTTCTCTTTAAATCTGGAAGAAAACTCAAAGTTCACCTCCCACCACTCAATCTCAGTGTCTTATTACCTAAATATGTAAAAAAAAATGTCTAAATTGGAGCCAAAAGACAGAAAATTCTTCCACCAAGTGTCATACATCTCACGTTGATCGTTTTTGCACATTCTTGTGGAGAAACAAACAACCAGTAGCAGTCACGTGCTTTTTTTCACGGTGTTGGAATAATTACTCTGGGTGGCAAAAAGAGACGCCTTCAAACAAAGAGGGATGTGATTGCTTCCCTGTGACTCACACACAAACACGCACCTTTCCATGTGAGTCAAGTGTGTTCTGTAAATACAGCAGTGAGTGCAGGAGACCGCCACAATATGGTGATGTGACAGTGATGAAAGGTGCTAGAATTAACACAAAACCTGTTGTTGTATGAGTATATGTTGCTTATTTTTAATTGTAAGGAGAAATAGTGTTTGGATAGAAATACCACCTTAAAACATAACGTAACAATATGCTGGAGGCTGTTTCGTCACTGAGTAGAGTAATTAGGTTCCTGCGGCTATTTAAATGCTAAACAAACAAGTCAGTAGTCTTAGTTTTTGTTGCTGATTCTTGGTTTGTTGCAGAAATTTCTACGACTAAATTAGCTGCATAACAAGAAGCTGAATGTTTGATTAGATGTGAACCATATATGTGCAGATGACACAAAAACAGCTAGAAATTCCTAATGAACGCCCTTCAGATATCTCAGATTTCTTTGTTCTATAGAACTAAAATCATAATACAAAACAAAGTATTAAAAATCAGCCCTGGAAAGGTTAATAAAAGTTGTTAATTTTGACTGATTATGGTTTCAAAGCCTTTTTTATTGGTGTATGAATTTAACTTATGTTGCCTTCATGGTCCATTTTGTTAAAGAATGCCTCAAAACAAACCAAACAGTAAAAAGCCTTAAAGCAGCCATGCAGCTGACCTTCCATTTAACCCTAAACAAATGTAAACTAAACCTCTTGACCCCAAAAAGATAGCCGTTAACTCCCAAACCTGACAAATAATATATGAAACAAACATTTTAAAGCAAGATGTGGTGCAAAATCGTGGTTCCAGCCAACCAGTTTTGAAAGGACATGTTATGTTAATCAAAAAAAAAGTTTATTTGTAAACTGACACAAGAGTCCCTGACAATTAAAAAGTACCCAATTTTGAAAAAGAAAATTAAAATCAAAAATTTTGGACCATTTCTTCTAGGAATGTGCGATAGTCATATGTGTGGAAAGGACTCAAAACCATTAGAAACTTCAGATTATGTCCAAAATCATTTTAAAAAGATTATTATTAAAGAAGATGCAATACACCTTTTCATTAGTTGTCAGTTATAATCATCAACATTAAAAGAAATAAACATTTGAAATAGCTCAGTCTGTGTGTAATGAATGAATCTAATATACAAGTTTCACTTTTTGATGTAATTACTGAAATAAATCAACTTTGTCATGATAATCTAATTTTATGTAGTTCTTACCTAGTTTGCTGTAGAATATGTTTGGTTGTAATTTGTTTTAAAATGCTTAAATAAACCCATGAATGTGCAATTTAAAGGGAAATAAGATTAACTTCATCTGAAACCCACAGACTTGAGTTAAAACAAGCTCCCTTGTGAAGAAAGGATTCTCAAATGCATGGTGTGAAGCTGAACAGTTTTATCCATGTACATGTTTTTAATCAGTCGTGGTTGATGCTGCATGAAGAGTTATCCTCTTCATATTTTGGACACAATTGGCCTAAAAAAATCAGCTGACCTGTCAATCAGTTTCTCTGGAATCGATTGTTTCAGTATCCTCTAACCCAGAGATTGTGTACATAAAATAAAAGCTGCTTACTACATGACTTTAAAATGGAGTAAAACATCAAAAGTGTCTACAAAATAATCTGTTACATAAGTAACCTAGATCTTTTTCCTAAAAAGAGTTGTTTGAATGCATTCTGATCCACTTGGATTGACAGTGAGCAAACAAGCCGACAAATGTCATCAGTGTTTGTTATTGAGGAATGTGGCGTTGCGTTATTTCCACCCAGCTGCGCCCACTTGAAAGGAAAGAATAAATATGTCATGTGCAATAACCCAAGTTGTTCAAGACAAGCAGGAACAGTTTGTGCTGAATCCCATCACTTGAAGCTGATTGAAGGTTTTAGACTATTTAAAGACAGCTTTTTCCAGTGTTGCTGCTGTTTATGCCATGCTCATGTTTTCTACCATCCTATCCAGTTAGGATGTACACACTTCCATTGCATTCTGTTTTTATTTATTTATTTTGCATGATGTCCTTTGCATTTTGTGACTTGTGGTGTTTTTTGTGTGCTGTGAAGTGAGACCCACTCCCAGTAGCTGGAGCCTAGACAGTGTCAAAGAGGGTTCAGCATCCTTCTCTGACTCTGTGGGCAGATTGGTTTGCCCTCCTGTACCTCCCAGGCCACCATACTCAGGTAAACAGGCTAAATCGTCCCCTGAAGTCTGGTACTAATTTTGGTACCTTTTCCTGACCGGCTCTTCCTACTGAAACATCTTCTTTGCATTCAGCTTTTTCTATTCTAACAGACTTGAAATGCTAATCCTGAGGCCTGGTACACTGCAGGTAAAGTGTCAAACACACCAATGTTTTTCTCCATGAATATCTCCCTAATGGGGTTTTACTGCTCAGCAGATGTTGATAACAGCCCAAGTCATCCACACATCCACACGTGTCCGTAAATTATGTTATGTGCAATACAGTGAATGACTTAGGGAAGAAATACTGAACATGTGAAGCACTAAAAAAAAGCACTAAAAGCCAAGAAACCAGCTGAAATCTTTGGTAATAGCTGGTTTAGTCCACAAGTTGCATCTCATGATGGGTAAAAACTAAGAGCAATCTCAAGTCTTTTGTAAAACATTCTGATGGCATCATTTACAGATGCATTTCTAAATATCTGAATGTTCTACTGAGCACCACTGGAACAATAATCTGTAAGTGGAAAGAACAAAATTCCACCTTAAACTGGTCATGTCCAGGTAGTTCTGTCTAGATTCGTGACAATATAATATTCAAAAGAGTTGTTCAAGAGCCAGTGACCAATCACTGAGGGTCTTCGAAACACTTGGGTCTTTTAAAGGTCAACTTCACTGAAAAACATTTTTTATTATTATTATTTCTGATTATAATCAGAAAATAAAAAGGCTAGGCCATCCAAATTCCCAGCCACTCACTTCCATTGTAGGTGGAATGACCCAAATGATCCCGCTTATGTCTACCAGGTAGGCTGGGTCATTACAAATATGCTTCCCCTAAATTTGGACACAGATAACTTATTTCAATGGCGCTACACATCACTCCACAAAACAGTGAAGGACGTGATCTCAAACAACCAAGGGAACTCCGGTTGTTTCAGGGAACGTCCCAGGCAATCGCCCAACTTGAACCTAATTGAAAACCATTGAAAAAACTAAAGATTAGAGTTCAACAGTCAACAGGGTTTGAGTTTAAATGTCTTAACGCCATCATCATCTTCCTGAGTATTAAATATACATCCTGGGTATGTTCAGTGTTTATTCCCTGTGTCACTCTACTGTATTACACATAACAGCATTTTCATCCAGACCTAACGTCTATGATGTGTGAACTTCATGTCAGTAGCCTCATTAGCAAAATATTAACTGAGAAAACGTTGGTGTGTTGGACAGTTTCCTTTCTGTAAATCTGGCTTCAGATTTCATTTTGTTGTTTCTTCTTTTCCTTTCAGTCCTCTTTAGAATTACACGTCATTACATTTCCACGGGTTTTCCTCACCAAACCGATTCAGATTATATTTTAATTATTTACAAATGCAGCAGACTTAACTTATTCCCTAGTGTTTTCAAATGAAGTGCAATGCCCACTAGCATCATCAGCAGATAGAAGTTGTATTTATTTATTTATTTACCATTGCGTCATGCATTAGCAGCTGTTGGCTGTAGAAACAGCTTAAAGCAGCCAGGAGGACCTGCAGAACATCGTGTGATTCGCTCAAGCTTTCCGCCGCCAGCCCTCTTTGCTTTGTGTGTTTTATGTTGGCATGACTCATGCTATCATCCCAATGAGCAGAAAGGAAACACTCTTCTAATTTCAGTTTTTCTCTCCCCCTTTCTGTCAGCAGGCTCCTCGGCTAAGAGCGTGAGGTCTCAGTCCCCTGGCCCCACATCCAGATCTCCTCAAAAGGTTTGTTCTGTTGATGTTTTTTTTCCTTTCGTTCCCATACTCTTCCCCAACGACTCACCAAATCTGAGGTTATTATCCTACTTTGAGTCAGGAGAGGCTTTGCATTACTGCTCACTGAAGCTGCTAACAGCTCCACTGTCGCTGATTTAGTACTTTTCATGTCAGTGGTCCCAAAAGGGCCCCCAGAAAACGGGACTGGCTGCAGGACTTTCATTGTTTTAGCTAAATATACTCCAGCCTCTAGGAGGTTGTCACCTGCTAACTGAGAATCTAAAAAAAAACAACAGAGGACCTTGAGCTTCTTTGCTGGTATTTGTCAGTAAGTTTCATCTACAAAACCTGAACCCTGTTTATGTTCTCTCTTTGATATGTGCTGCTCTGAACATTGACTTCAGCTTCCATCAACTAAGCTGCTCAAACGAGTGTTTAATATCTCTGACCTCATAGGGTTTATTTATTTATTTATTTATGTTTTTATTCTCTCATCTACAAATGAACTGATTATTCTCAGTTTGACTCCGAGCTCTTATTTATCGTTAATGAGTCTCTTATTAGTTAATACCAGCCAGTCGAAGCAGAAGAGGTTCAGGAAAGGTTAAGTAAGCTCCAAGAGAGCTCTTAATGAGAGGAAAAAACTTATCTAGGCTCCTCGTCTGCTTGATCTTTGTGGGTATTTTGCAAATAAACAGTGCTAAGCTCCCAGCTTTGCTGCAGGTGTGATGCCTCCTCATGTGTGACAGCTACCAGCAGGTTGTGTGTGTGTGTGCGTGCGTGTGTGTGTGGTCTGCTTGTAAAATGGGAAAAGAGATACCAAAGTGTGAGTGACAGCTTGGCACTCAGCATGCTCTGTCAGTCAGATTTGTGTGTGATGGAGTGTGTGCATGTTGTCACGTGTGTGTGTGTGTGCGTGTGTGTTGTCGAGGAAAAAGACGAGGCCTGGAGCGAAGCACCAAGCTGCCCATCACTGCACAGCAAACGATGAATCCTCTGTGGACCTCCAGTGGGGTCCCATTATCTGGCGCATGAACATACACACACATGCCAAAGCAGACACACTCACAAATCAGTTTGTGCAACCAGGGGCCCATTACCAGCCTGCAAACCCCAGGGCAACAAAGAACCTGCAGAAAATACATGTAGGCACTCTGACAGAGCTGCACTTACTCATCCCTGGAGGCAGAAATGAAACTTGGGGGAAGGTTGTCTTTGGGAGTTGAAGTTATTTACTGTGTTAAATGTAAAGATTTTTATCTTGCTCGACCTAAACCAGGGGTGGGCAGCAGAAGGGTGGTTTTGTCTTTGATGAAGGGACGTTCCTGTCCTCAAACATATTTATTTACATATTTAACATCATATCATCTGGAAAAATGCACAATCTGAGATTTGCTAGCTCGGATTTCCTTGTTTGGCCACGCTAATATTTGTTTTTTTATTATTTGCTTTAGGGAAACTTTCTTCCAGTCAAATAGTGGACCTCTTTTTTTAGATTTTAGGGCTAGAGAAACACCAAACCCCCAAAATAAAGACATTCAGAGGGAGGATTTATACAACTGAGGCACAACTGAATAAATATGCTGACCATCCCCAGAAAAAAGTCATACACGATTAGTTTTTGGGACCACCTTTAGCTTTGATTGTGGCACAAAATTGCTGTGGCATCAATTTGATAAGGCTCTGCAATGTCTCAACACATATTTCTGTCCAGAGATGCTCTAATATTTTACAAAGATCTTATTGGGATGATGGGAGAGTTAGACTGCTGCAGAAAATCTTTTCAGATACATCTTGTAGATGCTTAATGAGCATAAGGTCTGGATATAATGGAGTTCAGTCAATGTGTGAAAAAGATGTCTCATAATAAACCACTCACACTTTTAACGTCTAATCGAAATGCGTTGCAACCTTTGTAACTGATTAAATTCCCTTCTAGATAAGCACGTGTCATCAGCAAAGTGTTAAATGTGTAACGTATTTAGTATTTTCTTATTTTTCCCAGGGCAAACACATAAAGAGAAAAAAGGGTCCTAGTTCACAACCCTGTGGGACACCAAATGTGTTTAATGTACATGTATGTACATACTGGAATCTTTAAGATAAATATATCTTAAATCAGTTAACTTCAAAATATTAAATTCCAATTTTATGTTGAAAACTTTGTATTAGGATTATATTGAATGGTTAAAAAGCTGAAATATGTGCTTTTAAGGAATATTTATTTGTCAGAAATTAATGCAAAAGGTTGTGACCCATTGTCCGGTTTAGTGAAATAAGTAAAAGATTCAAAGGAAAAGATGTTAAAATTAAATCCTGTTATGTTTTGTTGCTCCATAGACTGCAGTACCACCTTTCACCCCGTCACCAACTGAGTGCCAGTCTGCCAGCCTGGTCTCTAACTCCCCCGTCCTGTCTGGCAGCTATAGCAGTGGCATCTCCTCCCTCAGTCGCTGCAGTGTGTCCGAGGCTTCCGGCACCGAGCTGCCCGCCGGCGACCACACACCACACCCTCTACCCCCACCTACCACCTTACCAAACTCCGTCTCCAGCAGCTCGGACGAGCCGATCCGCAGGGAGAACAAGACCCCACCTCCCTACAGTGTCTACGAAAGAAACAACCCCCGCAGGCCTGTTCCGCTGCCACATAGCCTCTCTATTCCCCCTCAAACGGACCCGCCAGCCCTGCCACCCAAACCTCATCAGCTCCGCACAGGCAGCATGAAGCTGGACGGAACTGCCGACCCTCGTGTTCCCAGACCGAGGCCTCTGCCCAGGAAGGTGTCCCAGCTATAGGTGCTGTTTCAGGGTGAAGGTGAAATAAACACACACTGGCGTATTTTGCACTTTTATACCCACTTTTTTTGTGATCTTCAGTTTGGCATTCCAATACTGCAGTGGAAACCCTAGAGATCAACAGGTGATCAGAAACAAACTACCAGATGTTCCCTTTAGTCACTAGAGGCACTGCATTGACTTTGATGTGTGCACTTTTAATCTCTAGTATGTGCAAGTCACCATAACACACGTTTACCAGAACATTCTAGACAAATAAAACACCATTTTGATAGAAATAATAATCTCAGATATATGTATATTGGTATATATGAGAATTGTTTTTGCCTTAAGTATTGAGAACAGAGTCTTTTATCTGTGAGTCTTGCACGTTTTTTTAGTTGTTTTTTTTAATAACTCAGTATATTTGTATACTTTATAGCTTAAAAAGGTGCTAGAGGCCTCGAGTATGCATTTCAGTGAGGTGTAGAATACAGGGGTGTGTTCTCATAGTTGTTTTCCTCAAGGGTGCAAAAAATTTGAATTATTATTTATGATGAAATGTTTAATAAAATTGCTTCATTACCTGTTTTTGTGCCTGATATTGCCATTCTAACTAGCTAGGACCATGTTTGGTCAATTTTCTGCAGCAATATTCAACAAAATAGTTGTTTTTTTGCACAACGGTGGTTAATTTGAGGCTTTTAAAAAACATTGTGTAAATTAGCAGGCTGGGGTGGTTTTAAGCTGCCAAACTTGGACCAACAATGGATCAAACCTAAGGCTATTATGTGAACACACCCGACTCCTCCTGCATGACATGTACATGACAACATATGTTTTGTGGGGAGGTTAGCAATTATTGTGCCAAAGGAACAATAATTTCTTTTTCTTTTTTACTCGGGCCTGAAATCAAAAAGCTTGGACATGCTCACTTGAAAAGACTTTTTTTTACACCAAAATCCAAATTAATGTCAACTCTGCTGGCCAGTTTTAATTCTAGACAAGCACAAATAAAGAGTTTATCATCTCCAGCGTGACCAGTACTGTTATTATGAACTTAGTTTCTCACAAAGCAAGAATTGGAACGTGGGTTTTACGATCATCAGTGACCTTAAAACATCTGATGACTTGGTATTCTGCAGGAGAAACATCTGCAAACAAATTCTAGTCAAATATTTGTACAGATGAGATTTGCTTTCTGTTTGATTAAAACCATGGATGTGAGCCGAGTGCACGATGAGTAGTTGCTCAGTTCAGCCATGTCATGTTGCATTGCTGCAGTGGGATAGCTGTTCTGTGGCATGCACATTTTACACTGTTTTGTAAAATAGAGGAAATTTTAGCATAAAATACTCAACAATTAACTGATTTCTTTCCCTGTGGGGGGGGGGGGGGTAGTGGGTAGCTTTTAGTATTGTTTGTATGTTTATAATTTTTTTTGTTGTGGAAATTTTGAGATTAAATATTCCCATTAATCAGTACTTGAGAAGATGTAAATTATGAGCAGATCAATGTAAGTATGCCAAATATAAAAAAAGAAATTGTGTATTACAATTACTGTAAATATTGTGTTTTTAACAAAATGTAGCTATAACAATTTACAGCTTTGAATGTAATGTTGAAGCAGCAAATGATTATAAATGTTCAGACTTTTATTGTTTTGTGACTGTAGAAAAATGAAAGTCATGCATAATGACTCCTAACTCATTTGCAAGTTCAATAAACTGCCCAATGAAATACAAATGGACTCATTTAGAGATTTCCTCTTTCTCATTAATTTTATTTTCTGACTTTTTATTCTCTTTTAACATCTGCCATGATGATTCAATTTCACCAGTCTCTGATTTATGGTCGTTTCAGTTTATGGTACCGATTTGGCTCTCCTAAAGGGTTTTCTACCACAGAGGTGCAGTGCAAGACCAGATCTGGTTCTTAACTGGTTCTTTAAATAAACAGTTTGGTTTTTCAATTTCAATATACACCCTTATGCTGTCACATTATAATTGTCTTCCAGTATACATTTTATCCTGCTTTTGTTGTACTCTTAAGTTTCTGTAGGTGATCACAGTGTAGGGAGACAGTAACACCCTCATTCACACCGAGTACAGATGTGGCCTGGTCCAATCAGAGCATTCACATTGGTTGTTGTACGTTGCAGATCCAGATGTGTAGCTCTGGAAAGTTTCCGCATGGAGTCTATTTTTTTTCTTTCTGACACCGGATGCGGATTATCATGAAGTTAAAGAAGTTACATGAGCCAGACAAGAAGTGAGACGTGGAACAGCGAGTTGCTTCCAACGTGGAAACTCCACCTGCCAAAAGGGAAGCCATTGCTGAAGTGACAACAACTGCAGGTCCGCTCTCGTCCACTAGGGGCTGGCTCCAGAAAAGAGCACGTTCCCATTGACTCCCATGTTAAAAATTCCAACTTCACAGCAGAAATAAACATGTTTTTACAGCCTGGTTCGTTTAGATGTAATTAAATATTGAAATTCTAAATTATGCGGGGTGTGTCCTTTTCACTGACGAGTGTCTGATGAGCCGTCAGCGCTAGCGGCTTACCTTCTACTTGTTCCAGGGAAAGCCTCAGCCTCGGTCTCATGTTAAATGCATTACAGCCTAGAAGGCACCGTGGCAGAGTGGCTCAACCACAGTTTTCTGACAAAAGTGACCGCCAAATTCTGTTAGCATCGGTAAGCTCAGTTAGCTCGTGGCTATGTTAGCTCAGGGTTTGATGGGTGTGAATCATGACGGGGCCAAGATGACGGTGGTGGGAAATGTGCCCACTGGGCTTCAATTCTGCTCTTCAGAAACCTGCAGGTGACATAACGGAGGCTTTGTCCATTACATATACACAGTCATGGTGCATCTGGTATATTTCAAAATAAAACCTGTGTGGCATTATTTTTGCTGGCAGTCTTTTGTCATTAATGACAGTGTATCATAGTTCACGTTATTTTTACAAATATATCTTTAAACATATTGTGTCAAATTTGGTGCTCTTGCAGGAGCAAATTGTTCAGCACACAAACTGCAATCTGTGTGAATGGCAGTCCGTAGGGAAGATGTACGGAAACTGGACCTCATCTGTTTCGCACTCGCTGTAAATGAGTTACTCTGCTTAAAATGCTGGTTTTGTCATCCTACTCCTTCAAACATATTTTAATGTCAGCACTCTTGTTTAGAAGTGTGGTTTAAAACCACAGTAAATGTTTGTGAATGGCCTTTAGTCTGATATTCAACGCAAACAAAGTTTACTTGACATTTTAAAAATTGAACAGACACCAGAGCGAGGCCGTGCAGCTTGCACAAGGAAATTAAAAACCTTTGCAAATGATATTGTGGAAACTGTCATCAGCAAATTCCTACAGCCCAGTGAGGTATTTGCTTTATATAACAAATGTCCTGCATAAATCTAGTTAAATCAGTGTGTGTCTAAATTTGACCACATCGCTGATACAAATGTAACGGGGTTGTTCAGATACCAAGAATAAAATAAATCAATGTGGAGGGAACCACCGCCTACATTTGTTTTCTCCAGCTTGTTTGCTGCTGCTCAGACTTACCACCCATGCCAAGGCTAGCGCGATTTTCAGCCACTGACAGCAGGAATTCAAATCAGCAACCTTCTTCAGGTAATGCATTCCCAGTTTAAGATGTGCAAATTAATATTCAGCTCCCAGCTCTTCACTGTTCTAAAATCCACATTTTGTCTTCTACATTTGCATACCATCTGCAGCATTTTTTAACTGATAGCCTTTATGGATTTATTATTTAGCACATAAAAACAAAGATTTACTGGTTCAATTATTTATGGAGGTACGTTTATAAAGGAGCATTACACGTCCCTGTTCTGAGGGACAATAAAAGCAGGTTGACTTGTAGTTGTGAAATGAGATTTAAAAGAGGAGGTGGGACTTGTTCAGCCTGGGGTGAAAAGATGTTTCCATTGTGAGTCGGAACTAAATATTGAGATTTTTAAGTCCCTAAAAGCTAAATCAAAATAAAAAGTTTCTTCTTTTCAGATTTTACAAACCTAATATGTTCCCTTTAAATATTTACATGCTGAGATATTATGCTAATGATGGTTAAATGCATTATTTAGGAAGCTAACACAAGTAATTAGCATGCAGAATACATCCAAAGTTGTTGGCATGGCACTGGCACTTGTGTTTTTGGCTGTCTTAATGTTTAATAAGGGGTTTCCTAAGCATAGTATGATACAATTCAGGGAATAGATTATGTCTCAGTCAAAGAAATATGAACTTTAAACTCATTTAATTAAAGAAAAGTCAACAACTGCACATCAACAGCAATAAAATAGCAAATTTTCTTTTAGATCATGTTGCACCAAGTGTATGGAAGGTCTATGGAATGGTTTAATTGTCTTTGGAAATCATTGTGGCTTAACTTTTTGAAGCTCTGAGCATGAAGAGTATCTTGACACTGCAGGATGTTTGGTTTGGTATCCACCATCTGCTCGTTGGTCTCATGGCAGACTCAATCTGTACACAAGGTGTGTTTGACTTGAAAATCTCATGCAGGCTTTTTGATGCAGTTCTGTTAAACACACACACTCTTATCAAACTCACCTCATCATCCTGCAAATGAGCTTTTGATCATTTCACAAGTATGTTTTCTTTCATTCAAATGCAAATCCACTTTTGGCAACACCATGCACCACTTGTGATCTTTGGCAGCCCTCTTACGGGGACTCCAACCGATGGTCGCTTTAGGTTGAGCCTCACTAGAAACTAATTTCATAAGCAAACAAAGGGAAGCTTCTAAGCCCCTCCTTTGTGAGAAAACTGTTTGCATAGGTTAAACAGAATGTCTCTGCACCCACAAAACATCTGAACATCTCGATTTTTCCACCTGGAGCCTCAGATGGTTCTCATAAACAACACTGCATGTAGAAAATAATGACAGAATCAAAAAAGGCTGTCTACTTTAGGTACAACTTACAGGTTGGACTACCATTGGGAGTCCAGTGAACTCATTAGCATTTAAAAACAGCTAGAGAAGATCTGAGCTCTGTGACATGGTGCATTATCCTGCCAGAAAAAGCCATCAGAAGATGGGTCCATGTAGTCATAAGTGGACGTGGTCAGCAACAATACTCTGGTAGGCTGTGGTGTTTAAACCAGCTTCAGTTTGTACTAAGGGGTCCAACGTGGGCTAAGAACATCTCCTCCACACCATCCAGCACCAGCAGCAGCCTGGACTATTGCCATGAGGCAGGATGGATCCATGCTTTCAGGTTGGTGCCAAATTCTGACCTGAACATCTGAATGTTGCGTCTGAAAATGAAACATTTTTCCAGCCTCTTATGGTCCAGTTCTGGTGATCCGGTGTGAATTGTAGCCGTTTATCAGTCTTAGCCAACAGGAGTCACACCTGGCGTGGTCTTCAGCTGCTATCATCCGTCTGCTTCAAGGTTCTTTTTTTCTGCGTTTTGGGTTCAAAGTAGCTTTACCTCCTCCACAATGTCCAGGACGCTGTTCTGCACGGCAGAGATTTCCTCTGCTTAAAAGTCGAGAGACTTTTTAATGTCCTCTACCTCCTCAGTGGTTTGAATCCGTTTCGGATCCATGTTATTCCATCCAGTCACAATCACAGTAGCTCCATTAAAAAGGTATCAAACTAAAGTTTTGCCGGAGAGCAGCGGACAGCGGGTTGCTTCCGTACTGTGTGGTTCTTGGTTGCATTAGTAGTTAATTGCATTATGGTAACTTTTTATCTTCAAGACATTTTCATCCACACAACTGCTGCTCGCAGGATAGTTTTTCTCATGAGGTCTATCCTCTAAACCCTAGAGATGGTTGTGGGTGAAAACTCTAGCAGATCAGCTGCTTCTGAACTACTCGGACCAACCTGTGTGGTGCAAACGATGCCAAAACCTTTTTCTTCTCCAATTTCAAAATCAGCAAGTCTTCAACCACGTGCCTGAATATCTTGAGTTGCTGTCATGTGATTGGCTAATTAGCTATTTGTATTAGTAAGCAGCAGATGGACTCGATACAAGTGGATGGGGAGGTTTATATTTCACAATAACTTCTTGAACTGTCTGGAAATCTCCTTCCACCGCTTGTGGTTTAGAGGTCATGGAGGAGCTACTGATGTGTGCGATCAGAAGACACGTTCACACGAGGGAGCAAGTTTTCTTGTTTATCACAGGGCGTCTAATTATCCCACCACCAGTTAAACCGGCTCTCGTCGTATAATCAGCACAACAATTGTGTGTTGATGGAACTGTGCTGCTTGACCGGGAGACCTTGAACAACTGCAAATTTCTCTCTCGCCTGTAAACCGTGTGTGTGTGTGTGTGTGTGTGTGTGCACGTGCTGCAATGGGGATGAACACACTTCACCTGTCAGCACTCATCATAATTGTTGGTGGTTGGCTCTAATTTGACAGCAATTACAATGTCAGGAATGAATTTCCCACTAATCGTCGAGTCTCCTTGCGGGAGAGGTGCATTCAGCAGCAGCGTGGCAGACGTGACCCTGCTATTCAGTAAACCTGGGGGAGTTGTTGTTGGTTTTGAGGCTCTGCCGGGTTGTCACGTTGCCATTATTGAGGCATTTTCAGTTTGTGGTGGAAGCAAACAAAGGCTTTGCTTGGTTAAAATCTTGGAGAAAGTCGAAGAAAGCAACCATTTTTCGCTGATTCCAGATATTGACAGAATGCACCAGCGCCCGTACAATAGCCAGACTATTATAGTATGTAAATACTATAAACCTGCAGAGCTTCCTGTAATTGTAAGCATGTTCAGCACCATTTTTAATAGAAGCTGTGTTCATTATCCTGCATGCAGCTGTTTATTATACAAATGCTAAGCATTCATGGGTGATGATGTACAATTATCAAGAGGGGTGGAAGAAAGGGTATCAATTTAAAGTCGCCTGCAGCATATTTAGGAGAACACACAGCCGCAGAGAAACCGAAGGTGTTTGTCTCACTCTACAAATGTCTCCAGGGAGAGGTGAAGCTGGAGTAGCTCTGCAGGGAGCGGAGAAGCTCCATCTCAGTGGTGCACTGAAGGGATGTTTCAAAGGGAAGCTCGCAAGAATAGATGGGGTGTTTTATCTCCGCACTCCACTCCTATATCTGCTTTCTTGTGTTCAGTAGTTTTTTAAAAAAGAGTTTTTCACCTGGAAGCTTCAAGTAGTCGTCTTTTTTTCGTCTCTCAATGCCAAGATGAGTGCAAGTTTGAAGTTTTTGATTTGTGCCTTCCTCAGAAGAGGACTGTTGCCTCAGCTGAACGGGAAGTCAACTGTTAGTTTGGAACGCTTTGAATACTGAAGGGGAGCGTGAAACAAAAAGAGATCAGAGGAAGTGCAGGCGTGTTTGAGAATGTGTCTTGTTGTTGTTGTTGTTGTGTGAAGCGTACTGTACATATTCCTGCATTTTTGTGCAGGTTTTTTATTTATCTTTTGGGGAAATCTCAACACGAGAGACGTGGTGTAGGAGTCACTTTGAGAGAAATCATTACAGAAGAAAATACTACACTATACTGTGTAAAGTATTACTCTATGTAGTTGCACTAATTTGGTTTTTATTTTCCAACTTATCTTGTGAATTATCAGATCCACCGACTCATTTTTGCAGTACAACTCTCTTCTTTCAAAGGAAATATTGACCTGTGAAAATATTCTTTTGATGAAGTCCATCATGTCTTCTTTTTTCAAATAATTACAGTCAGGATTAGTTCTGACTTGTAGAAAATAAATGATTTATTTGACTTTATCTTGACTCTCCACTGCAGTCCTCCTCAGATGTGCCCCAGTTGTTGGCGCTATTTTCCCGGTGGGTGTGACCAACCCCGCCGACCTGTCTGGTCTTCCAGGTTTTCCAATAAAATGCAGCCGGATGGTTTTCTGAGGAGGATATCCCAGGTGTGTGAGAGGTGGTTGGCCCCCTTGTCCTGGATGATTAAAAAACACTGAGGCCATCAAGATTAGGAGACAAAGCCAGTGGGTAAACAGTGACTTTTGAAGCATGTAAAGGGAAGATGCACATCTAAGCAAAATAACCCAACAATAATCTTTTAGACTCCACTTTGAGCCAAATAAGGAAAAATAAATAAAATAGACTGCATGCACATGAACTCTAAAGAGTTTTCTCTTTTTCGTATCTTTTAAAATCTTTAAAATATGTTTAACCTTCCAAATGTGTTGATCCACTTCAGCTACAAGCATCAACTCACAATAAAATGTCCTCTAAATGTGCCCCGAAACATTACTGAAGAGTAGTATTTACCAATGTGGAATTCCCCAGGTAGAGCTGTGCTTCAATTTTCCTCTTACTGCCTAGAGTTTTCCCTGTTTAACTTTTGTTTTGCATCGCTAAAGGTTTTAAATCTCTAAATGTTGCTTTACTGTGTTTGCTCCCTCAGTGTATTTATACTGTTAAATAAAAAGCAGCATGGTCTAATATAAAATTATTAAATGCTTCCAGTAGAGGAAAGCTTATTGTAGCAGTAAGTATATTTTATATAAATAAAAACTGTTATGTCAAAATCTGCAGTTTATGTTTCCAAAGTGAGATTTGCATCAACAAAATTCCAAACTCAGATAGTTTTGGTGTAGTTAGGAAAAGCTTCACCTGTTGTCAGCTGCAAGCACATGTGAAAGCATGATAACACCGCTAATGGCTACAGCTGCCAATCAAACTCAGCCCACGTGGGGTGAAGCACAGGTGCAAGTGTTTAGCTTCCTTTAGCTCCGCCCACAAGGAGAAATTCGGCAAAAAGCACAAATAAACTCGACGTGTTTTATTAAAAAGTCTCAAGAAGAGGAGAAAATGTAGCTCATGTTCACTGGGAAATGGAGCAATCAGGAAAAGAACCATAACTTAGTGGAGTTAAAAAGGAGCTACAGTTAGCAGCAGCTAGCTGAGGTCAGGAGGAAGGAGCTACACGCAGCAAACAAAGAGTCGAAAGAAACACTCAGGTAAGATGTGTTATGGACCTCAGTGCCAAATCTTTGTGGGCTTGGCTGCATTTTTTAATCATTATTTAGCTGTAAGAGGCTTCCTCTGTTGGGTGGCTGCTCTCAGCTTTAGAGGGAGTGAATTCTTCATCTGGGATAGCTGCAACAACCTGTCACTTTGGCATCAAATTGTAGCATCATCTGAACAGGACTAAAACTCTGCAGCACCAAACACAGTTTCATGTTAAAACCAGCAGTTTGACATCAAAGAAAGAGGTTATTCACAATGACACGTTTATGTCTGCAGTTCCCCCAAAGATGGAAAAACATGTAGGTAGAACAAAAACTGACAAAAGAGATCACTGAGGAAAAGGAAAATAATTAAAGGTGCAATATGTATCACACATTAATAATATTATGTGTGAATATACTGCTAGATTAACATGAACTCCAACAAATACTAATCGGGTGTAATTTAAGATCTGAAATACATCCTTACAGGAATAAACATTCATGTTAACCCATCATTCATTACTATAGAGTATTGGACACATTATTTAAACACTTTAGACCTAAACATATTGTCAGTTCAACAAAATATGATTATATATAACTTAGTATAGTAATTTTATGAACCAGAAAAGATAAACTTTATTCAAAG
Organism: Aphyosemion australe; assembly: GCA_006937985.1. Classification (NCBI taxonomy): domain Eukaryota; kingdom Metazoa; phylum Chordata; class Actinopteri; order Cyprinodontiformes; family Nothobranchiidae; genus Aphyosemion; species Aphyosemion australe. The sequence continues at coordinate 8,225,933 of SSNS01000001.1, forward strand.
AAGATGGATAAGAAGTCTTACGTCATCTGCAGCGTCTTGAAGTCTTGTGATAAACCACAGGATGAGTTAAGAATCAAGATCATAGATTCCATATCTGCACCACAATGTCAGCGTGTTCTGACCGCACGAGCCTGGCCTGTAAGTTAAAAGTTAACTTCTTTCATTTTGATGAAATACATGGCCTTTTGGTACGTTACAAAACGTACATACATTTTTTCTATAATCCCATTATCACAAACGATGTTTACTGGTGTTTTCTTGTTATAACAGATGGTGTCTTTAATAGCTCTCATAGCATATCATTTTTCTTGGTGTATTTTGTGGTTATTAACTTGTATTTGTGGCGAAGATTGCAAATCTGAAAATCTCAAACTGAAATTAGTAGAAATCACTTTAAAAAAATAAATTCATTGATCATTTGCAACCATAATAGATATTGGTAGGTTTCATTTAAACCTCATATATCATGAAATAGATGAATGTTAGTTATATACACAATATTTAAGAAAGTCCGTTTTCCCTTTTACGTCCTTGGTTTCCTTTTACATTGTGTGATATATGAGGAAAAAATATTTGACCGTATTTTTCTGAGACTTTTATCGACACAAAGCCCACACAACTCCTATATCTCATTATCATATACAGCTATATTCTTCAGTGAGTCATCCTCCAAAGGTCAGGAAATGGTGACCCTGTTTACTTCCTGTCGAAGGTTCTCAATCTTTGCCTCCACTTTCGCCTTTGTGATTCGGTCGTCTACCCAACTGGACCAGAGGGCAGCTGCATCAAGACTTGCATCAGGCCAGCCGTGTTAAAAGGTACTCCTTTTGCCCTTATCTAACCCCTCGCTGCCACTGGTTCTCATTCTCCATGGGATGTGTATTAAATTAAATGTTAGGCTCTTGCTGTGTGCCGTCTCTTGGGCAATCGCCTTGTTCTGCCTGGCTGCTTTGGCTGTGAAGAGGGCTCTCTAGCATTTCCTACACACATGAATAAACATAGGGTCAGGTGAGATGCTGGAACACCATCCCCAGAAGGGGCTGCTGCCGACCAGCTTAGTGTTGAAAATCGGTGCAGAGAAGAAGAGCAGTGAAGTGCCCATCTCTAAACATGGCCCAAACAGGTACACCTCACCGCTTCATTTGGTCATAAACTATTTATTTATTGAAGAAGCTTGCTGGTGTTCGTCAGTGATTTAATTGAACAAGACTTGTAGTTGAGAGAAGGTTTAACAAAAGCAGCTAACAGGCTCCCAAAAGAGCAGTAGAGACTTCAGTGTCTATAGCTCCTGCAGACTTATTATTTTCCATCGTGTTTTCAGCTGCCCACAAATTGTTAATGGTGTATTAAAAGACAACACTGTCAGAATTCGGTGGCTGTATGTGATGAAGGGGTGTTGATGGGTGTTAGCCATGGGAAGGATTATGCGCTGCTTCAGCACGCATGGCTTGATTCCTCCAGGAGAATAACTTCACCGGGCTATTACCGCTTCAGCTCGACAGCAGAGAAATGTTCTTTTGTTCTGCCAGCGAAGCTCTGAGGGGGTTTCTCACAATGAATCCCTATTGATTTTTCTGGTCATGTCATCAAATTGTATGTGGCTTGATTCGTGACTACTGTTTTCTCATCTGCTCCTGAGGTTTCTCAGCTTTTAACTTTTTATTCTACTTGGATGGGGCAAAACGAAACAAAAGCAGGCATGTTAAAAGCTACAGACGTAAACCAGACCTGCAGTCTTAGTCAGTTATTCTACGAGGCTTTCGTTGGGCACCTTTTATTTTCATTGTCACAAACAGAAGATGCAACCTGTTTCATAGTGGCACGTTGATGGAGCAGGTTAAAAGTTGAAAAAGTGCCTCATAAAGGAAAAATGTTTCCAACTAAGTGGTGATGCAAGACTGACCTTTGTTTAAAACAAAACAGCAAAAAGTTGTAGCTTTAAATGACACAACAGCGTTTACGCCATTCATCTGTGCAAATGGGCTTAGCCGTTAACTCTCTGATTGTAAGAAGAACATTTGATTCTGATTTGGAACAGTTATGAGGACCAACACCGTGAATACACAACACTTCACTCAGACAATGCCATCAAATGTCACCAGCAACAACATTGGACAGTGTCTTGAGCCTCGTTCACCCTGAATGAGGAACATATGTGGTCCGGATGGCTTCCTCATCGAGTCCAATCAGAGCGTTCACACCAGCTCCGAAAAGTTTCCTCATGGAATCTATTTTTTCTGAATGCCTCATGTCGATTGTCATAAAGTCATAAAGTTAAAAAAATTACATGAGCCCGACAGGAAGTGAGACATGTTTCAGCAAGGTGCATTGCAAAAAGTAAAGTTTAAAAGTGAGTTGCCAACATTTGCAAGGCAATAAAGATCCATCCATCCATGCCCTGGTGGATACCATAGGTTTTCTCAGGCTAGAGAGGATATATAGTGCCTTCAGTGAGTTCTGGGTCTGCCCCATGATCTCCCACCATTGTTTAGAAAACCGCTAAAGGAAAGCAACCAGGGGGGCATCTTAATCAGATACCTGAACAATCTCCTTTTGATGAGAAAGGAAGCGGCTATAACCTTAGCTTCCCCTGGATGACAAGGCTCCTCAAACTATCTCTTAAGGCAGCCATCATGCAAAAGCATGATCACTTCAGTCGACTATCTGGCACGGTGTTCTTTCAGTAATTATCCAAGTTTCTTTACCGTTGTTGAGGGTCGGAACATACATCAACCAGTGTATATATATCCATTCATCCATCCATCCTTGTCCGCTTATCCGGAGTCTGGTCGTGGGGGCAGCAGCCTAAGCAGAGAGGCCCAGACTTCCCTCTCCCCAGCCACGCGGGCCAGCTCCTCTGGGGGAATCCTGAGGCGTTTCCTGGCCAACCGAGAGACATAGTCCCTCCAGCGTGTCCTGGGTCTTCCCTTGGGTCTCCTCCCGGTTGGACATGCACAGATAACCTCACCAGGGAGGTGTCCAGGAGGCATCCTAACCAGATGCCCGAGCCACCTCAACTGGCTCCTCTCAATGTGGAGGAGCAGCAGGTCTACTCCAAGCCCCTCCTGGATGACTGAGCTTCTCACCCTATCTCTAAGGGAGAGTCCAGACACCCTGCAGAGGAAACTCATTTCGGCCGCTTGTATCTGCAATCTTGTTCTTTCGGTCACTACCCAAAGCTCGTGACCATAGATAAGGGTTGGAACATAGATCGAACAGTAAATTGAGAACTTCGCCTTTTGGCTCAGCTCTCTCTTCACCATGACAGACCGGTACAACGCCCGCCCCGCATCACTGCAGCTGCAGCACCAATTCGCCGTAAATATAGAGCTTTGCCTTTTTGCTTAGTTTCTTATTCACTGTGACAGACCGGATAAATGTTACACCTCAGTATGTTGGTCCATCCTACCATCACTCAAGGACAAGACACCAAGAGACTTAAGATGCCCCACCTGTTTCAAAACTTGCTTCCAACCAACAAGGGTTGCACCTTTTTCTGGTGGAGAACCAAAGCCTCAGACTTCAGTACGAATTATGTTTTAACAATACGGTATGGTTTCTCTATTTAGTTTAAATAGAAATGACCTGATGAATGAATAAGGACGGGCATTGGCATTACATAAACAAGAACTTTAGAGCTACCCCAAGTTGTTATAGTTTTGTACAAATATTATTTATTATTCACAATCAGCAGTAAATTGTTGTTTTCACAGTTTTTACGCACAGAATTCTAGGCACCTGCTGATCCCATACAAAATCTGGAGAGGCCAGTGGTTAAATAAAGCACGCGGACTGATTTAGCAAGGTTTTGTGTTCACCATTTACCGCGAGTAGCTCTATTATCTACCTCTTTAGAAAAACAAGCCTTTGTGCCTTAAATGGCTGCGATTGTTTTGTGTGGAGTAAATGTGAAAGGAAAGATTTAGGATGCAGAAAGAAGCTATTGGGAAAAAAAAATCTGCCAGCACAGATTTTGTATTTAAAAAATAATTGGAGAAAATAAGACAACCTAAAATGTTTAGAGTGAGTCATGCACTACCTACGCAGATTATTTATTTGTGCTTTGACACTTTCATCCATTGCTTGGATGTTCTTAAAATATCCGTATGGTTCTACAATGCAGAGGAAAAGGTTTGTTTATCTTTGTTCTGATGGGTGTCTGCTCAGAAAATTCATAACGCCATTGTTTGGTCACATTTTACACTTTAATGATTCATCCTCACTTTTCATTGCGTTCCAACCACAAAAACAAGTTCACTCTAAATTTATTTAATCTAAAGATCATTGAACTAATAAATTCTATAAAATGTAGGACTTTTTTTTTTGCTAAGGAGCGTAACTTTGTCTGTACCTGATTGGATGTTGAGCTTCGTGCTTGTGGCCTGTTTTGTTGTAGCAACAAGAAACAAGCTGTGTGGGTCATTAATAAATTACAGCCTCCTCATTATTTCCAAGTCAGCTTGTTTGCAGCGCTGCACTAATTTCCGCTGCTCCTGGAAGAGCACTTTGGTCATTATTGAAATGAGCTGCACCTGTATTTGTAGATCAGTGTTAAAGGTGACTCTCCCATAGGCGCTCTTTATGATTTACAACCAGATGCTAAAATGCCCCGGTTAGTTAATCTACCCCACAGCCTTACTTACTCACATTTGTTAATTAATCTTACTAAACTGTAGAGCAAACTGTTAGAAAAAGACACATTTAGCAGCTATACTTAAATGACTGACTTAGTTGGTTTGTCTGCTAGACTCTATAGATCTGTTGTTGACATTAATAAAGATGTAAGAAGATTTAGTTAGCATGTATGGAACCAGAGTCTGCACACTCAGAATGGAGGACTGAACGTCTCATTTTGCTCCCCCACACACAATCTTGGTGTTTTTATGCAACAAATTGAGCTATATCTCAATGTGCAGCAGAAAGGTACAGTACACTTTGATTTTCAGTTCCAATCATTGAGATGAAGGGGGCGGGACTTAAACCGACATCTCAGCTAGCTACTAGAGTGTGTTTTGGTTAATTTCAGCTTCAACGTAGGATCCTGTTTCTATACATGTGGGTGGTTCCTGCACATCGTCATCAGCATGCACAGACAGATCTGATTCAGTTCAATTTAAAGTTTTTTTGTCTGGCACCAGTTCACAATTAGTCATCTGAAAGCAGTTTGTCAAATGTAACAAATCATATTCCTTTCAGGTCCAGATTTAAGCCAACTGTTTCCAGTAAATTCATTCAAGCTAAAACATTTTTTTGATTAAGTTCGCTGTAAAATGCTAATTAGTCAAACTGGCCCTACATCAAGGAAAGCAGGTTGTGTCGAATCTTTACTTCAATCCAATACGCCATCTCTGAGCAGAAGCAGCATGAAGAGTGAAGGTGAAAATGAGCAAATCCACTTGAACAGTAAGAAATCTCAAGCAGAACCAGGCTAAACCGGAGCTATACACTCACTGGCCACTTTATTGGGTACACCTGTCCAACTGCTCGTTGACGCAAATGACTAATCAGCCAATCACACGGTGGCAACTCGATGCATATAGGCATGTTGACATGGTCCAGATGATCCGCTGCAGTTCAAACCGAGCTTCAGAATGGGGAAGAAAGGTGATTTAAGTGACTTTGAACATGGCATGGTTGTTGGTGGAGTATTTCAGAAACTGCTGATCTTCTGGGATTGTCACGCACAGCCATCTCTAGGGTTTACAGAGAATGGTCCGAAAAAGGGAAAACATCCAGTGAGCGGCAGTTCTGTGGGCGAAAATGCCTTGTTGATGCCAGAGGTCAGAGGAGAATGGCCAGACTGGTTGGAGCTGATAGAAAGGCAACAGTAACTCAAATAACCACTCGTTACAACCAAGGTATGCAGAAGAGCATCTCTGAACGCACAACACGTGGAACCTTGAGGCAGATGGGCTACAGCAGCAGAAGCCACTCCTGTCAGCTAAGAACAGGAAACTGAGGCTACAATTCACACAGGCTCACCAACATTGGACAATAGAAGATTGGATAAATGTTGCCTGGTCCGACGAGTCTCGATTTCTGCTGCGACATTCGGATGGTAGGGTCAGAATTTAACATCAACAACATGAAAGCATGGATCCATCCTGCCTTGTATCAACGGTTCAGGCTGGTGGTGGTGGTGTAATGGTGTGGGGGACATTTTCTTGGCACACTTTGGGCCCCTTAGTACTAATTGATCGTGGTTGCAATGCCACAGCCTACCTGAGTATTGTTGCTGACCATGTCCATCCCTTTATGACCACAGTGTACCCATCTTCTGATGCTACTTCCAGCAGGAAAATGCACCATGTCATAAAGCTGGAATCATCTCAGACTGGTTTCTTGAACATGACAATGAGTTCACTGGACTCAAATGGCCTCCACAGTCACCAGATCTCAATCCAATAGAGCACCTTTGGGATGTGGTGGAACGGGAGATTCGCATCATGGATGTGCAGCCGACAAATCTGCAGCAACTCTGTGATGCTAGCATGTCAATATGGACCAAAATCTCTGAGGAATGGTTCCAGTACCTTGTTGAATCTATGCCACGAAGGATTAAGGCAGTTCTGAAGGCAAAAGGGAGTCCAACCTGGTACTAGCAAGGTGTACCCAATAAAGTGGCCGGTGAGGATATGTTCAGTCATGAGCTCTGACTGTTAACTGAAAGTCATCACACAGATTATTTCTGCATAAATGCTCACACATTTACTGTGCAACTACTCTTGAGAATTTTAGAACTGAAAGGGAGGTTAGATATAGGTCTTTAATTAGCTAGAGCATCAAGATCAGCTTTCTAAAGTAAAGGTTTAATTACAGCAACCCCAAAAAGCCCGCTGTGCATAGCAGTTCACTAAAGATAGAGTGATCAGATTCCAAATGGAGGTGTTAATTAAAGGAAAAACGTCCTTAAATGGTCTGGTTGGGATGGGATCTTGTAGATACGTAGGTGGTTTAGAAGAGGATATTATTTCTAAACACACATCAGGTTCTACTGTTGCTTCAAAACTGTCTGATGGTCCAATGACAATAATGGGAAAGACATGTGAATGTTCACTCAGACTTAAAGGTACAATATGTAAGAATTCTACAGTGAAATAATAAAACAGTCTAATGTCTCATTCATGTTGGAAGGAAGGTTACATTGAAACAGATTTTCTTCTCAACAAGCTGGGGGGGGTTGGTTTTCAGATTTTCTCCTTTAAAAATTGAAAGCGGGATGTAGTTTCTGTTTACAATCTGAGTTTGAGGTTGCCGTGTCTCTGACGAGCTAACGCTTCAGCGGTATTTGTAATTCAACACCGGCAGGTAAAATGTCCCAGAGTTGTTTAAAGAACCAGGAGCGACAATGTCATGGGCTCGACACACGGGAGGCGACATCACCTCGCCTCCATTCATTTTCAATGAGACAAGCACAACAAAGCGATAATTGCGGGTCTCCCTCCTGCTAAGCGAAACGTGAAAAACGTGCATGTGAAATTTTGCGCTCGTGCATGTGTCGTGCACATGCGAGCCAGCGACGCGATCCCAGAAATTTGAAAAATGTTCCACTTTTCATCGCTGTCACTTGGACAAGGACCAATCAGAGGAGAGTTCATTGACTGACCAATGAGCGGACAGGATGCTTCACAGTGCATCTCTGGGCAAACATGAAGGAAAAGTTAATACTTGCTGTGTCGGATTTCCCAGAGCTTTACAAGACTTCCCTTAACTCTAGCGAAACATTGTGAGACTTCATATCTACCGCTTTTTCAACTCTGAACTGCTTTAATAACCCAAATTTCCCTCCAATCTGACGGCCAATCAAAACAACGAAGGACTCGCTATTCACCCTGGAACAGAGGCTTTTGCTGCTGGCCGCTGCTGCTTGTCGCCTCCCGTGTTTCAGGTTATAAAAGCGATAGCGATGTGTTTCGCTGATCGCGGTCGTCGTCTCCCGTGTCTCGAGCCCATTAGGAAGTGGATCAGCATCCTGAATCCAGAATGGTCCAGGTTCTGGTCTCTAAGCAAAGCTAAAAAGAGGAGAAGGAAAAGTAAACAGGAGCGACCCAGAAGTTATTTCTTGTACACTCTGGCTACAGTACAGAAAGAAACTGAAGGAAGTTTGTTCTGTTCTTTATTAATGATGAGTAATACTCAGTACTTGCTATGTGTTTTATTTTAATTTCACCAGGTTAAATAAAATGTTAAGAGGTCCCTCATTGATGTGTTAAAACTTGGTTTTTGTGACATTGACTATTCTTATTGTTACCTCGGCTTTCCACCGTGAAACGTACTATGCGACCTTTTTGGATACATGCAGCTGTCTTTCTACATGCTTTTTATTGTGTGGACTTCTGAAATCACGCATGGTGTTAGAATTCCCTCGTGATTTTGTGACCTCACGGGATCAGCTGTGTGGAACGCTTTTGCTCTCGATTCGCATCTGAAGTGCTTCCAGTTGGAAGGGAGCTTGCGGGCAAAACAACGCTATTTCGTTACATGTCGCTTTCGCGGCCAGTGGAAAGCCGGGGTCAGGGTGAGAAGTCCCTCCCCAGGAGGCGATGATGGTGAATTGGATGACAAATATGTTTGCAATACATCATTCTTGTGAAAAATAAGGATTCCTGATTTCCAGATTGCCTTATGTGCTCCAAACCACCAACTTTTATTTTAAAACCATGTGTGGACCATATGTGGACTTCTGTCTGTCTTGAAACAAGCTCACCTCTGGTGAAAATCTTCAGCTGAATATCTATTGGCTTTATGTCGGTGGATTTATCCTGAATCTGTGAGCGGCAATCATGTGTTTTATTACCAAAGATCTTGCTTATGTCCTCATCTGGTTAAAGTTAATTTCCCCACATTGTGTTTATATTTCAAACCAAAGCTGAGCAACCATGTTCTTGAAAAGAGAAGACTTTTACCTGCAGCACTTCCAAACAAGCCTTAAGCGTTTGTCTCTTTACTGATTTTATTCCAACTGAGTCAGGGATGGAGCCTTTTCCTAGTTCCTTTTCATGTGTTGTGCAGCCTGACCTTGGTCTGACCTTGCTAAGATCTCCACCTATAAAGGATAGACGGGTATTTTCAATATTTTCTGCTCATGAATTATTTGCAGAATAATGGACTCCACACTGTTAGAAAATGGCCTCATAACCTCATCTGTATTGATGCTCAGCTTTAATTACTTTTCTAAGATCCTTGCTGATGCCCTTTTTTTCTTGACTTTGTAGAAATTCGGACTTGAAACTTCAAACCAGAAACAACCCAAACCGTTTTGGTGATCAGGATTTTATTTAGTGTTAATTTTTTTAAGTTATACTGTTTTTTCCTAATCTTTACGACCTGGAAAACAAATGATAAATGGGGTATTCCATTTGTATTTTGAAGCAGGAGTTTCCAAGTTGTAAGCAAGAAGAAAATAAACTGGAATGCCACTAAAAGGCAGAATTATGACTCAGAAAGTCTGAGCTCCAAATCCAATATGGCAGCCTCCCACATGAAAAGATGTAATTGCTGCAATAATAATCCTCATCACCTCATTACTATTGAAAGAAACATTAAGTAATGCTATCCACTGATTAAAATCTGTTTCACAGTCATATCACCCACTCTTGGTCTGACGTTCCAAAATCCGAGTTCCACCTTCCGAGGCAGATGGAATACAGCGTCCTCATCCTTACAACTTAACACATCGTCCCAGTTGTGATACGATTATTTCTCTTTGGCAGTCTTAATTATGCTTTCTTTGCACCGTCACTCCAGCGGTGCATGCAAGCCCAACTGTAGCACATCTAGAAGGGGATTTATGGATCAATAAAGCATCCTCCCAGGACTACAGCCGATCTCATTAGTTCAGCCTCTGAACTAAATCCTGGTTAGGAACCTTATTTTTGTCAGAGCTGCTTCAACAGGAATGTTTGTATGTTTATTTCCTTAATTTTAATCCCACACAGGTTTAAGTGTCGAATAGTTGAAACATGAAGGTGCATCAATGAAATAAAAAAGTTTTAAGTAATGAGGTGCGTTTAATTCCAAAGGAGCTTAATAAGGGATCGTACTGGATAGCTTTAGCATGATTGTCTGACAAAAATCACATGAAAGATTTTCAGACTGTTGTTGTTTGCACAGACCAGTGCAGTAAAGCCGGTTGTAATGAAAAGTTTGAACATGTTCAACATGAATACACTGAGTTGTGTGGGCTGTCGGTTCCAGCAATACAACCTTTATAGCACAGATCAATCTCGGAGGTTAACGTCTAGGTCAAAGCTGAGATCCAGCCTGCAGATAAACTGTCCCTGAGCGCAGCTCTGCTAAACAGTAACTCAAAGGGAGAAAACTTCTCCAACTAATTCAAAATTCTTCATAAATGTGTCACCCTTAATGATTTTCAATCTTTTCAACAAAACAAAAGACTTTCTTGAATTACATATTTCTTTTTTCCCAGACTAACACCTTGATGTAGGTACATTTCCATCCACAGTCTTTCCTTTCAGTTTGATAAAACGGTGTGGGATAAGTTAGTTTTGGGGCATTTATTTCCTAAAAATGCAAGACGGGATAAAAGCACCGTCTAGGTTGAATTGTGTATTCGTCAGGGTCAGGAGTTCTAGCAAAAAAGCCCTGGCTGTCCTTTCCCCAGCCACTTCTGACAGCTCCTCTGTTGGGATCCCAAGGTATTCCCAGGCCAACCTATCTGTCCAGGGTTTGTCACGAAGTTTCTTCCCAGAAGGGCATCAACGGGGGAATCCTAACTACATGCTCAAACCACTTTAGCTGGCTCTTTGGAGGATCAGATTCTAAAACGAAACTTCCCATGTCCCTTTTCCTTGCTGAACTTGACTAAACTCAGCTCAGTGTGGGCTGCTTTTCCAAGTCGAACTGAGACAAGGCTCTAGCGGGTGCACTTGTCATAGCGCGGGGGGTACCTGTGATCTTTACCTGACACAAAAGTAGTGCGAGGTGATCTGTATGTCACACGAAAACACAACATAGCACAACAACGGCGATGATATACTCAAAAACAGCTGCAGGAAGTGAGGCAGCAGACAGAAAGCTCTGGAACAACCAGTGACCCCCTAGCCAGTTATTGGTTGACAGTCGCTGATGTCGTGTTTTCAGAACCTCAGCAACCGTGCTGTTGGAAAAGGCTGTCCAACCACAAATAAATAAATACATGAATAAATAAATGAACCTTTCAGAGTCGTGCTGAGTAGAGCTGTTGGAAAAGGGGCAGCAGATGTCCAAGAACCTCACTCGCCTAGCCACCTTTCAGCAGAATCCACCTTTGTCCATTCCAACTGTATGCAGTATGCATGCAACATGACATCATTTAGAATATTTCTAAGAGGGAAACACTGACCAAGTGAAGAAATAGTCATCTGATGCATTTATTACAGAAATCAAACCAGACATGGTTGTCCAGAGCAGAACTCCTCAGAGGGTTGAAAACTCTTTACACAATGATGTTAAACACTGAATTCATGCAATTACAAGGGAACAGAAAAACCTCCTTTTGAAGGAGAAAATTATGCAAAAACAAGAACTCTAAAATGCAGTGGGAGAGCAAAGATAATGGAAAAAACTTTGTTTTTGTCTTTTCTCCACAAATTAGGAGAATCTCTGGTTGACAAAGTCAGCCAGGCTAACTGTTTTACTCATTCTTACAACTGTTTGACATGATTTCAGGATTTTAGTTCACTTCCTGTTTTATTTTGATCATTCGTTTTTCCTACCTGAGTTTTATTAGTTTAGCCTTGTCCCTTTTAACATTTGAGCCATTTTTCTTCTGTCGCCTTGATCTATTTACTTTGAGGTGGATCTATACTGTTTTTTCAGCTTCCTTGCAACTCCCCATCACCGTGCAGTTCTCTGAAATCACCCACTCTTCAGATGCCGTGGTTCCGCGGTACCTCTCTTTGATTTTATGCTCTGTAATGGGGTGGGAATCTGGCACATCGGAGCCAGGATCAAATGAACAGTCTGTGTGTGATTTTCGAACTGTGAAAAAATTCAAGATCTTTTCTTTTTTTTATTTCTTCCAATCACCATTCATTCCTGCGCCATTTCACTCTGCCATTAACATTCAGCTGACCTTATTCCATATCATTCCCTGGTTCAAGAGTTCATGTGAAGAGGCGCCTGCATGCCGAACATTATTCTCTGCCCAGCCTGCTGCCTCTCCCTCAGTGGGCTATCAGGGCTTCATCGGATGCTTGGCTCTAATCTGCCGACTCGGGGGTGTGTTTCCTGCATCGGGGCTGTGGCCCAATCCATCTGTCTTCATCAGTGAGCTGAGGCGGCTGTTGGCTTGGGCCAGCAGGACCCCGCTAAGCACCAGCTGCTAGCTGCCTTTTACACTGATTCCCACCAAGAGGGACATATTTACAGTACAGCAAGCTTCCCAGTGAGACTCTAGGATCGTTCGGCTCCTAATGGTGGGATTTTCGTTTTATCTTGTGGTTTCGTTTTGTTTACACAGGGCTTTTTATTTTCCGTAGCTTCCACAGATCCTCTACATGTAATATTGGAATCTTTCTTTTTACCAAATCTGTTTGTTAGACCTGCATGGATAGATGACAATACATCACAAACATCAGAACACACCAAGATGTGTGTTGAATAAATATTTTGATCAGCTTGGGTCATGAGGTCATCCCTCTCAATAGCGACACTCTCCAGCCTCTCTTTGGACACCCCAAGGTATTCCCAAGCCAAAGAGGATACATAATCCCTCTAGCAAGTTCTAGGTCTGGCTAGGGGTCTCCTCACAGTGGGACGTGCCTGGATAAACTCTAGAGGAACGATAGGAGGTGTTATAATCAGATTCCTGAACCACTTCAGTGGACTCCTTTCAAAGCGGAGGCACACTAATGTGGAGCTCCCACACGATGATGGAACTTATCTTAAATCTGATCCTGGCCAACCTACAGAGGAAGCTCATTTCAGCCACTTGTATTAAAGATCTCATTATTTGGATCATAGTCTAAATGTCATGAACGTAGATTAAGGTTGTAACTTAAACCAGTAAATCAAGAGCTTTGTCTTCCAGTTCATCTCCCTCTTCACCACGACAGACTGGAGTAATGCCCCCATTAATGAAGACAAAGCCTTAGTCTGTTGCTCCATCTCACCATCACTTTACACTGAGATACTTGAATTTAGCTTGAGGTAAAGACTCAACCCAATGAGAGCATACCACCTCTACCACCGAGTAGCTCAGTCTGTCAAAGATTATCCAAATCTGATTTTGTCTCTGTAAAATTTAAGTTGGTCTAAAATATAAAAACTTAGCCTGGCAAGCCATCCTGTTTATGTGAATAGTCTGGCCATGACCCAGAGACAGAGTTCAGTCATGGGGCAGAATCTACGGTTGTTTTTCAAACTGTCTCAGTGTGCTATTGGACAACGAACAACGTGACATACTCACAACTACGAATGTTGGCCAATGAGGCAGTCCGCCATACGCTGTTGAAGAAGATGCAAATACATCCTTTTTCTAAATAAAGGACTCAAGTACCTCTATCTGCTCATGACTCAAAGAAAAGCCCAAGTCTAAATGGTCCAAATTTGATGCCAAAGCTCAAACAAGCCGTTGCCATCTTTGTTTGTTCGCTCAGTCGCACTAACATCTCGCCCACTAAACAGAGCTGTGATTGGTAAGACACAAGACTGTTCGGGCCATTAGAAGTGCTTTCGTGGCTTTACTGTAAGAGTGTACAACATTATTACTCCATTTGTCCTTAATGGGTTGGTTGTTTTATATACAACAACATGAAAATAGAACTTTAATTTTCCCTGTAAGAAATGGTGAAGAACCGTTTAGTATGGGTGACTAGACTTTTTAAAAGGGGTTAATACTTCAAATTCAAAATACGTCATCATTTAAACACTCAGCTGGTCTTTGGTTCCATTTCAATAAGGTCACTGGTCATGATGAGTATATTTGAGGAAGCTTTAGGGTCTGCTGTGGAAATCTGTTTTATTTAAATGGCTCAGTCTTGATCAAGCAGACAAAACATTTCTGTCTCAGCTTGCCTTTAAAATATTGCCAATTATCAGAATGGTCGAGGAAACTGCATGTTTGATGTTTTATCCTCCTCTCTCCTGGAAAAGCCGGAGATCTTGTTTATCAGCTGTATGAAAAATAGAGCAGATGATGGTCTTTCATAGAGCTCCAGTCTTGATGATTTCAGCAGAGAGGGATGAGGCAAAGGCACTCATGTGTTGGCAGGTGAGCCACAATAAACCACAATGTGAGACATTACGAGGAGTCCAATTGATACTGAGAGCACAGTGACATCTCTTGGCAGGCCCACAAAGGAAAACATCCTGCCCACCATCTTGCTAAAGCTATTGTGAAGGAATGTTGTCCCACGAGCTGGGCGGACTGAGAGCCCATGTGTGTCGATGTGACTGAAACATCCTCGTCGTTATTTGTGTGTGCGGCGGCTTCCCTGACAAAAAAAGGGTGAGTGGAAGCTAAACAAGCTAACTGCTGCTTTATGGTGCCCAAGGGGCACTTGTGGTATTTCATGGCCAAGTTTCTCTTTATGCTCCATAAACATCATTCATACTTGAGCGCAAGTGACAAATCTTGTCGAAATATGCACGGCTCTGCAAAGGCTCGCTTTTTAACTGTGATTTACTTTGACTGTTGGACATGTTGGGAATTTTGTTTTATGTCTGCATGTTTCCAAGCAGATTTGGAGGTGAATTAAAGACAAATCCCAGAGGAGGAAATGGTCTCGGCAATCATTTGAGAAGCGATATGTGCAGCGATGAGGGGTGGCCTCGTGTGGGAATAGTCGGCTCTCTGCCTGGAAGAGAACAAAAGATGGATCCTACCCCCTGGTTTTCTTCTCACACATGAGATGACACTGAGGTGTCTCTTTAGTGCACCTCTGTTCCTCTGCTGAGGCACTGTGACAGTGTGCAGCGGAGACTAATTATCTTGGATGTAACCAGACAAAGAATTTGCACAGGCCTCGTTCTGCAGCCTCTTTTGGCCAAGCTCTTCTATTTTTTCTTAGTAGTTTGGGTGCAACTGCGTGCAATCAGAGTCAAATTGCACCCTGTGCTGACTTTTTTACTATTTTTTCTTTGCTAATGGACCCACTTTAGACATATCTTGATTGAAGTCTATATTTCTTTTTTTTTTTTTTGCTACTTATTTTTATTGAAATACATCCGAAATACTTCCTTCCTGCTGCATGTTACTCAGTTTTTCATCATTTTCTCATAATCTTACTTTATTTTTCTCCCCGAGGGATCGTGCTTGAACCTTAAGCTCGTGTTCCATCCTAACTGTGTCAAACTCCTAAGATATGCAGTAAACAACTTTGGCATCAGACTGTGGAGGAGAATCCCGTGCCATATGCAATGCGTTGAGGACATCACGCATGTTTCTCTGCAGAGATGCTTACCTCTAAAATGTTAATTGTTGTGCAATCAGAGAGGACACGATTTCTAAATTTAGCTCACTTGCAGAGAATATTTATTTTATGACTTCCCCACAGGTTCCTAACACCGATACTTTGTGCATGCCTAAGGCATGCCTGAGCTAAAAGAGGTCCTGAAGGGACTGTGCAGCGTAGATTTTATCAGAAAACAAGCACAGAATAAACCAAGAATAATCAAAAGGAAAGCACTGAGTTCTTTTCTTCCTGATCTCAGGATTTACACACCTTTACTTCTCAATCTCTTCTTTCATTTTGTACCAAAAGCCCTTTTTTCCGCTGCAGCTGCTTTATTTATTTTTGTCAGTGAAGACATCGCGGCGCTGCTACCAGCAGGCCTTCGGATGCTTGTTGCTGTTTTCACTCTCAAATTTAATTGTGGCAGGAAAAATAAAAGCCTTATCTCCTAATGTGGTGTGCAGGAAAAAAACAATTCTTTTTTTTTGCTGCTTGTCTTTGGTTTTTGTTTTTAATGCCTGAAGGCTGAATGTGGAAATCATATCTCTTTACCTGTCAGTCAATTGGAAGAGCATATCTTTAGTCCCTGCATCTCATTGTAGCATTAAATGAACCTAAAAAAAATACTAAACCCAAAAATATTCTAAAAATTATGTTGTTTGATGAAAAGGAATAAAATTATTACACTTAGTTATCCTTACTTTAATATTTTTACAATAATTTGTTTTTTTTGCTATTATTAATTTACATTATACTAAAGCTGTCATTGCCCCAAATTTTCATTGCTTTTTTCTTAATGAGGAAGTAACATATAGAAACTCATGTGATCTGAAATCACAGCATCACTAATTTTTTTACTTCCTAAAAGTGCATTTGTTTATGTTAATACATAAAAAAGATAAGAAAGCATGCTTAGATCTTGGTGTTATAGATTGTTTGTAGCTTAACCACAACTAGGTGAAGCAGAGAATGAAACGTAATTATTTAGAACTCTGGCTGCTTCAAAAGACCCTGATTGCTTTCAAAGTGGCGTCCTGTAATTCTTCCCCACTTTTTTTTATTTTGCTGGCAAAATCTCTCCTCACAATAAAACTCAGGAGTGAGTCACTCCATTCTTCTGTGTTCTTTTCACTGCACACAATTAGTCATCAAATTGATTTTGTGTATAATTGGGTTCTCAACACCTTCAGTAAAACCTCACGGTTCAACAGAAGTATTACAGCTTTTTTTAAACAGATGTCTTGTTTGACTCTGGTTTAGTTTTTAAGATCTAGTAACAGAAAACATGAATTCAGTTCTATTTGTAAAGAGAATTATGTTATTTAAAGGTCAAATGTATTCATATTTTTAATACATTTGCATTGGTCTATAGTAGGAATGAATGACTTGTAAGTTGTTCTCTGGAGAAAAAAGCTCTGGTGCGCCTGTTGGAGGACGTAGAAGTCAGCTGGAGGAGAAAGAAGCTTCAGACGACAGGATTTGGGGTCTTATATCCTGATATTTGGATATCTCTCCTCTGATTGGCTAACAGCAAGAAGACTCTAACGCTGACTCTGTTTGCTCTGCAAAGTTTGTTTTATCTCCACAAATAACACAAGCCTGGAGGAGTTCTGCTGTGTGGTGGAGTTGCTAATGCTAACAGTTAGCTTCTACTAGCAGAGACGTTCTCTGCTGTTTCCTGGATGCTAAACCAACAACAGCCTTCCCCGTCAATAATGGTGAGTCTATGAATGTTGGGTGACAGTGTGACGTAGATCTGTCAGGATTTTCTAATCCTAGAGTTTCACTGTCTTTTCTTTCAGAAGCTAATGCAGGAGATAGGTGTAGGAGACTATTTTAATGTTAAGCCTGCATGAAAAACTCAGAGTGACCGATTTATAATTAGAAATAACAAGTAGTGAAGTTGACCTTTAAAAATCAGATTCAGATTAATTTATTAATGACCACACAGCAAGTTGGTAGAATTTGTTTCCGGTGCAGCATGACATGCTCACAACTCTGTCTACACATGATGTACCTAAAAAAAAGACAGGAATAAACAAGAATACAAGAAATTAAGCAGTTAATTGATTTAGTGACCGTATAGCTGCTGGGAAAAAACTGTTTTTGAATCTAGTTGATTTTGTTTGTTAAAGCCTGTAGCGTCTTCCAGAAGGCAATAGTGTTCCCACCCGTTGTATGATGCGTCTATGGTAAAGTGTGTCAATGGAAGGTAGGGTATGACCTATAATGGACGATTTATCTGTTATGCGTTGTAGTTTTTTATGTGAGTTGGAGTCCAAATTACCATACCAGACAATTATGGATGAGGTGAGTATACTTTGAATGATAGCGGTATAGAACTGTACAAGGATGCTGTGCCTTACCCTAAATTGTTTTAGTTATCTGAGAAAAAATAATCTTTTATTGGCTTTTTTGTAAGTCTGTTCTGAGTGCTGTTTCCATTTGAGGGAGTTACTATCGATGTGCCCAGAAATTTACCGTAGTTTAAAAAATTGTCCCACAGGGGTTTGCAATCTTTGACTAAAGCAGGGGTTCCCAAATTTTTTCCTTGAGGAACCCCTTGCCCATGTCCAAGACAAGCCAGGACCCTCAAACCCAACTCCTACACGCATACACACGTTAAATGTGATATTTTACAAACTTTATACAGACATACAGAGTTATAACTGTTATATGGAGTTCTGATTATACTGTAGGGTGTGTTATTGGGATTTTATAAATGTAATTTTTACAAATAAAATCTTGCTATCCGCACAACCTCAGCAAAGAAAAGATGTGGGGACCCCCTGCAATCTTGTGGGGACCCCCTTGGCGGTCCCAACCCCCAATTTGGAAACCCCTGGACTAAAGCATATGTTTTGACCATATATTATTTGCACAGGGCAGCAAAATGCACTCTTTAAAATGTTTGGGCAAAAACAAAAATTGCAAATTACACAAAACATTTTAGTCATTGCAGTTTTTTTCTTATTTCTAGAAAATGAGTAAAATAAATTATTGACTTAGAAATAAAATAAACATTTAACTTGATCAAAGATGTTTGTTTATATAACAAAACAAACTATAACCACATTTTGAAAAGCTTTGGTTACATTCCCATGCCTGAAACTCTTGCATTTTCTACTTTTCTAGACTTTTACCTCAAATATCATGCCAATCTTGGCTTCCCTCCACTGGTTGTCGGTGCATTTTAATTTTAAAATTCTCTTATTGATTTTTAAAACACTTAAAGAGGACCTAGAATGTAAACCAACATTTTCCTTGTTGTTGTTGAGCAAAGACTGCTACGGTGGTCAACAGTAGCATGCCAAAAAGTCAAAGTCATGTTTGACCTACTTTTTATGTAAATTAGAAAGTTGAAAAAGTCAAGAGAAAAACTTCTGATCTGAGAAAATCTTCCTTAACGCGTCATAAGGGGGAGCCACGCCTCCTCAAATCTGCATGTCTCCAGTGTCTGAGGCCTTCTGGGGAAACCAACCAATCAGCAAGCAGCTCATTATCATATTCATGTCCTGGCCGAGTGGGAGGAGCAAACAGCTCTTTTCACAGCAAGGCTGGTTTAGGGGTTTTAGAATGGCCTGCATCAGGGCTCCTGGGACAGATGAAAGCCAAAAGAACATTTCTTGTGCTTTTTAGAGGCTCAAAGCTGTTTTAGATTGTTGATTAACTGCATTCTAGGTCCTCATTAATGGCTCTGCACCTACTTACCTTTTAGACCTGTTTAAACCTTACACACAGTCCCGATCACTTAGGTCAGCTGGTCAGATGTTGTTAGAGGTACCGATCTTAACCAGTGGAGAGAGAGCTTTTAAAGTAGACAGACAGAGACTTTGGAATACCTTGTATACAAGAAAAGCTAAATAATTTCAGGTTGCTAACATTACGTTTCTCCTATCATCCATACCTAAACTTTAAACATTATCTGTTCAAAATGACAGCTACTTACGATAGTGATATTTTCCGATATTACATGTTAATGCCAATATCGGCCAATATTAACGTTAGCCTGATAATATCGGACATCTCTGATAAAATATGAAGAAAAATGTTAATTTTCTTGTCAGTTTTGAGGGTGATTGTATTGGACTATAGAATGAAAGCCAAAAAATGAAAAGTTAAAGCCACAATTTACTGAATATTACAACAAATGTACAAGCAGGAAGAAAGTAAAGAGGAGAATTAAGGCCTTAAACTTTATGATGCTTAAAGGGCTTCTGGCAATTAAAAGAACATTTAATGTAGTTCATCATGGGGCACATTTCTAGTATGTTTGTTGTCAGCCTTGTTATTGTAAATCCAATCGTTTGCTGGGATTAGTTGACCTCCAGGACATGAATTCATTAAAGTCAACAGTAAATGAATGTATTATAGCTCAGATTTTCTTGCATGCTTGCAGCCCAGGCCGATGGTGCGTATCCATTAGAATCTGCTCCAGAACGTGTAAATGCCTGTTATAAGTGACACAGCTCTGTGTTATTTTTTCAGTGTGAAGTAATGCATGTAGAGAATTAGCTGACACTCAGTGTAATTTGCACTGTGTGGCACTTTGATCCATATTCAGTATGGGTGAGGTTTCTCCCGTTTTGTATGTGTTATGTGGAATTCTCACAGCCTTGCCTCCCTCCCCCCTACAGGTGTTGTTTCCCCCCTCGGGGAGCTGAAAACGCTGCTGTTAATTAACTCACTGCCGATCCTGGCACTTGTAGCTCTCTGTCAACACTTCCTTTACAAGCAAAGTCTAAATGATGTGGGAAGTCACAGGTTCGCACCTTCGCATGTGCAGTTGTGTGTGTGTGTGTGTGTGTGTGTGTGAGTGAAACTAAACAGCGTTTCGTTACCTTCACACCTGCACAGCTGCAGGAGGAGGAGCTCAAGAGACACAAGTCACCTTAAAGAACTAACTTTTCTTCACTTTGCACATTTATTTGCTAAACCACTTATGTACAGTGTGTATATATATATATATATATACGAGAGAGAGAGAGAGAGAGAGAGAGAGCGATAGATAGATGGATATAGAGTTGCCTGTCCATCCCGGGGTCCAGAGTTCAGCACCACGGACAGCGGCACACCAAGTATGAGCTTCCACCCCTCCTCCCTCCTAGATGCAGCTGTTCAGACTTGCATGCTCGCACACCCCTCCTTCATGTTTCACCCTCCTTCACCTTTTTACATCTGGGTTGTAACAGGAGTCCTCTGACTCAGAAAGGCTCTATACAAGTGCAGGCCACTGCAGCAAATGCAAACTTTCTATCCGATTTTGGTCAAATAATCAGACATGCACCTCTAACTACACAGTCTTGCTCCAGTCCTGAGCAGCATTGTTTTTAAACATGCGTCGCTGCCTCTGGAGGAGCCTTAAAGCTAGCAGCTCTATGGGAATCGCTGATGTTCAGAGATCAGAACAGACGGATGCAAGGAGACAGCTGGAACAACGCACGCACACACATACTAACAAACATGCGTCCTCAGGGACTGTATGCACTGTGTCAGGTAGGAAAACCGCATGATTTGTGCATTTCTACATACAAACACGGGCCTTAGGCGGACGTTCACAGAGTTTAAACTAGGGCTTGTTACGCTGAGAGGGTTGAGCGGACTGACAAATGACAGAATTCAGACACAGGAACAGCTTTTTAATTGGAACAGGGAAGCAGAGCATTAAAAAGGAATATTTGTATTTTCATTTGATTATTTGCTATCACATGGTTAAAGAGTGCATAAAAATAACTCGTGCAGAAACATTCTCCAAATAGTTGGAATGTTAAAATATAAGGGAGGTGATCAGAGAATCTCTTATCCTAGCTAAACAGAACCAGAGGTGTTTTTTTCTTTTTTAGTTTCTGTAAATGATTTCCATTAGCCTTAATTTGATCCCAAGAGCACACATCCAGTAAACCCTTTCCTCTTCTCACAAAGAGAAAATACCTGCACTGCTCTAATTCCCAGATGTGCAGAAAAGGTTAACTCAGGAAGTGCTTTGTAACACACCATCATACCAGAAGGCAAGCAAGCAGTCGGCTCTCCTGAATCTTTCCAAACTCAAACAAGGGAAGAAGTAGAGTAAATGCTTGTGTACAACAAGATGCTAGCAGTTTAATATTGAATCATTCTGATGTAGCAAGTGCCACCTACTGAGCTGTAACAGTGGCAGATGTAGCAGTTTGGGGGCCCAAGGCAAACATAGGGCACAGGGCCCCCCGCGCTGTTGTTCTGAACCTTTTCCAGTCCTTCATTAGAAAAAGCGCTAACCCAAGCAGCAGTTTCTGGTTGTTCATTTGCAGCATTAAAGGTTGAATATGAAATATGACCACTATAGCGACATCTAGTGTTCAAAGGTGGTATTGCAACAACAGAACACATTTTCAGCCGTCGGGGTGTTGTCTCACTGCTGACACGTGAAGTGACCAGCCAGCACCATGTCCAGTGACGAATCGTACAGGGTGAGGACTAATTTCTACTAATAAGTTTATTTCACAACAGTATTTACCGTTAGAACATCTCCTGGGCTCAGAATCAGCTGCTTGACTTGTGGAGTCCACCATCTTACAAAGTCCCAGCCTCGCCTTGCTGAGCGGACTTTTTACCGCAACAGTGCCCTCTAGTGGCTGGTAGATGTAAACATATCCCAGTGTTGTGCTCGTCAAAATTAATTTTTTTTTTAATTATAGCTTGGAAAAACTGTACATTCATTCTGCACACCTAAACGCCCAATGGAGGTATTCTTTTTTTTAGATATAGCTTTTTATTAAAATATTCCACCTTTAATCTCAGTAATTGTTACTCTGCAGCATCGTAGAAAAATCTGTAACATTTGATAGTCGCTACAATTTTTAAAACCTGCTTCTTTGTTTTATTAGAACCCTTATGAAAGCTTCACTTAAGTTTTTTTTACTAGTTCTTATTCACAAACTTGCTCACCAGTCATTCACTTCCGTTGCTGTGGTCATGTAATAGTCTATTGTAGCTGGGTGATGTTGAGATGCTGCCACATGAGGCAGTCTGGTGTCATTTCATCATAATGGTGTTTTATTAAGAGTGACAGGGTTAATTAATTTTGGAGGAAAAGATCATCTGAAACGTCTTAAAGTGTTTATAGCTTTCATAAATCAATCACAATCAACATCATTTGGCTCCTTTTACTGTAAACTTCACTTAAACCTCTCTTATGTCAAAGTGAAAACAAGACTAACAAAATATTTAACCTGAAATAAGTGTCTGGGTCACTATTCTACCCCATTCAAAGTAACTGACCTAATTCAACAGAAGTTCAGCCAAATGGTGCTAGTAGTCTCACAGTTAGTGGAATGGAAATCACCTGAGTGCAGTGACTCAAGTGGTTAATCAGTATTCCTGGCTACTATTACAGCAGGATGGGAAAAGAACACTCCAAGAAAATCAGAGAAAAGGTTATTGAACAGCATAAGTCAGGGGAAGGCTGCATAAAAATTATAAGGCACTGAACATCCTCTGGAGGTCAGTTAACCCATCATCAAGAAATGGAAAGAATCAGGCTCATGTACATCTGCCTAGAGCTGGCTGTCCTCATGAACTGAGAAAGGAGAGCAGCAAGAGAAGCCACCAGGACACCTATGACTACTTTAAAGGAGTTACAAGCTTCAGCAGGTCAGATGGAAAGGACTCAACAACTGCTGAGGAAGCCTCTCTGAAGTAAAGTCATTAAGTCTACCGTTTGCCAAAAGACATGTCGTACTCCAATATCAAGTGGAAGAAAGAATTTGGAGCTTTTTGCCCATCAGACAAGACATGCTGGTAGACAGGAAACGCTGCAGATCACCACAAACACACCATCCTCACTGTGAAGCATGGTGGTGGCAGCATCATGCTGAGGGGATGCTTCTCTGCAGCAGGCCCTGGAAGGCTTTCAAAGACAGATGGTTAAACTAATGCAGCAACAGATGGTGAAATCCACGAGGACAATTTGATCCCATCTGCATGAAAACTACAGCTTGGATTCATTTTTAAGCAAGACCACGACAGATGACGAAGCATACAGCTAAAACTACCCAGACCTCAGTCTGATGGAGATTTGTTATTGCTGTTCATACCCGATCCCCACGCAACCTGAGTTTTTCCAGGAAGAATGGATTCAAATTACAGCGTCCAGCAGGGTTTCACCTTTACATCACATCCAAAAACACACTCGCCATTACGCAGGTACTTCATCAGACTAACTGTTGTCATTATGTGTTCCACTGAAACATGAACGTTTATGCTCGAGTTTTAAAAAACCATGTGAAGAAATGTAACTAAGGATTAATTATGTTAGGTTTACCATGATGTGATTTTAATCAGATTTAGGTTCTAATAAATGAAGCAAAAAGCAACAAAATCATTTTTGTATACAGATAATCAGAAAATAACTCTTAACATCTGATTGCATTGTTTAAGGGAAAAGATGCTGTTCTTGCTAAAAGCCAAGAGTACACTGCAAAAACTGATTACTAAGAAAGTAAAAAAAAAAAGACATTTTCTTATTTTTAGTTTAAAAAGTCTTTTAAAAAATAGCATTATTTAAAACATGGTAAATATTTTTAAATAGGATCCAATTTTTCTTGTATTGGGTAAAAAACATTCTGCCAGTGGTGTAAGCAAAATTTGCTCAGCTAGAAGTCTTAAAACTAACAAAGAAATCTAAATTTTGATTTATTTGCTAGTTTTAAGAATTCTAGCCAAGCAGCCTTTGCTTACACCACTGGAAGAATGTTTATTTTTTTACCTTGTTTTAAGCAATGCTATTTTTCTACAGAAGATTTTTTAGACAATAAGATAAAATGTCTAAAAATTAGAAATCGAGTTTTTGCAGTGTATTATGGAGAATTCTTTCACTATTAGATGTTTTTGTCTACATATACAGATCAGGTGCACCATATAATTTCTATATAGAGTCAAAAAAAACCTTAAAGGTCTTTCAATAGCAACTTTTGACTGACTTAATCTTTCTTCTAGATATTATTCACATAAAAACTAAAACATTTGCAGTTCATCTCCCACATATATAAAACAAACACCCAACTTTGACCCTGAATATTTTGTCCTAAAATCACATTCATAAAACAAACAGCGAAAAAGTATTTTTACATTTTTTTTGGCCATCTGTGACGGCACCACATCAGTAAAACCATTGCTTTTCCTTGTTTTCATAATTCTCTTTAATGTTACAGTATTCATGACCTTTGTGAAACAGCGGTGGTAAAGTAACAAGAGCACTTCATGAATAAATTTTACTCTCGTTAACATACATTCCTATCTGTTCTAACCTTTTGTACCTCTCCATTCCTACAATATTTTCTAGAAATGCAGCAGCTGTTATTATTGCAGTGGGAATTTTCTCAGATTTGCTCATCTCTGTAGCGCTGCGGCTGTTTTTGTTCAGTTATAGGAAACCCTGAAACCTTCTGCAGAAGTCAGGTGAGGTTAGTTTGTAGCCAGGGTGCACACAGTTTGGGTTGTTGTCAGATAACTCAGGGAGTTGGTATAAAATTTCTGAATCTGTGAAAGTTGAACGAGGGAAGAAAACACGGGGAGCTGACGGTAAAGTAATACATTTTTAAAATCAACTTTATTATAATTAGCTTCAAATAATTTAATGTTTTTTTAATCATATCTAAATGTGATACATTTAACAACGGTGGCAGAGGAGTTAAGTGCCCGCCCTGTAATCAGAAGGTTGCAGATTTGAGCCCCCCTCAGTCCTTGGGCAAGACACTTAACCCACCTTTCCTGCTGGTGGTCAGCCGGTGACGCCAGTGTGCAGCAGTCTCTGTCAGTGCTCCCCAGGGCAGCTGTGACACATTGTAGCTCATCACCAGCCTGTGAATGGGTGAATAACTGATTGTGTAAAGCGCCTTGGGGGGTTGTAGAGACCTAGAAGGCGCTACATCAAATACAGGCCATTTACCATTAAAGGAGTCATACGCTTGTTATTTCAATAAATCTGCCATGGTCTTTAGTATAAATGAATGCCTTGTGAGTAGTTTTCTGTGGAAGAAAAGCTCTGGCGCTCCTGTTTCAGAAAGCATGTCGGG
Source organism: Aphyosemion australe (assembly GCA_006937985.1). Lineage (NCBI taxonomy): Eukaryota > Metazoa > Chordata > Actinopteri > Cyprinodontiformes > Nothobranchiidae > Aphyosemion > Aphyosemion australe. Next base: position 8,251,383 of record SSNS01000001.1, read on the forward strand.
GGAGGATTTGGAGTCATTACTATTCATGATATGCAGAAATCTCACCTCTGATTGGCTACAGCAACACAACTCTTCCTGTTGTTTGGTTCAGTCTTGTGTAAAAAATGCTAAATGGATGTTTTCTCTCCATAAATGACACAAGCATGAATGTTTATTGCTAACAGTTAGCTTCTGCTAGCCAAGACGCGCTGTGCTCTCCTTCCCCGTCGCGAGCCGAGGTGGGAGAGTCCATGAGTGCAAATTTACAGTGTGACGTAGATCTGCGTGGCTTTTTCTGACCCGAGCGTTTCCCTGTCTGTTTTCTTTCTGCATATGAGGTGATGGGGTATGACAAGGTTCCTCAGTGAATCTCACCTTTAGAGCAAAAATAAACCAAGATGCGGCATATTGACAAAATAGTAAATGAGTGAAATCAACTAATTGAAACCTGAATTCCTTTCATCTCTTTGATAGAATCCTTAAGAACCCCTGCACCCCCCCACCCCAACTTCTCGTTTTAATCTTATTTCAGATTAAATAAAGTTGCACTCAGAACAAAGCTGACAAGAACACCCATCTCGCCTTAAAATGTTCCTCTCACTATAAAACGGTGGCGCTTTGATGCTTTCAGATCATTACCAGTCTGGATAAATCACTTTGAAATATGCTCCATTATCAACCCAGAGGGGGCAGTGTGCTGCTGTGCAGGTGTGCGGGGGGGGTCGATCTCCTGGTCAGGAGGGGGGGGCTGTAATATTTATCCCTCCTTACATCACCTCTCCTCCTGACAAAGTGCAGCAAGCGCTTTAGGGGCATACTAATTCGCCCGGTGTGTATTAGCTCCCCATATCTGCCATTCAACACAATGACAGTAATTTGGCAGAACGCTGAAAATCAGTCTCGCCTCCATCGCCGACATCCACTCAGGGCTGCAGCTGATGCTTTGCTCGGACACATGAGACGTGAGAGTTGAGGCTGAGAAAAGTGAAACGCACAGCTAATGTTCCTCATAATTACTATCATTGGTTTAACCCTTGGATGCATGCGAATGCCTCTGCAGGAGCAAGGTTAAACATTTGGTGACACAATGCAGAGCAGCAGAAATGTTTTTTTTTTTTAAAGATAGAAAATGTATTTTCTGTGCTTGTCTGTGGGAACAAGTTCCTTATTCAGCATTTCAATTTCAAACATGTTTGTTTTCTAGTGCAGAGTCTAATTCCCAAACATCATTCATATTCACCCCTTGAAAGCAAATAGTTCAAGGAAATGTTTGCTTCCTCTGAGAAATGCCTCACTTTGTGAACATTCTTCATTTCAAAAGGCGGCATTCGACTCCAAACACACACCATCCCCCCTCCAAAAAAAAACAAACCCTCTGTCACAGGTTGCTTGGAGAATTCACATGGGATTTAAATACTTCTCCGACTTGTTGTTTATTCCTGCAGCAGAGGCCATTATGAATCAGAAATGGTTGGCATTCATCTGCGAGCTGATTGTAAAAGTGATTCATGGAAATGATCGGTTTGCTTCTGATGGTTCTGTTTTGTTTGTATTCCTGCATGCTGAGCAAAAAATAATAAGAAAAAAGAAACGAGCTCTCATTTTCCACACTGATCCATCACACGCCACGTGCATCGAGGCGACATACGCTACACTACAGCACACGTCTAATTTAAAAAAAAAGTTTCTTTATGGAGATTAAATTGCATTCTTACTTTTCTGCTTGGTGTCTCAGTTCCAGACAAATATATATCTGTCATCTTTTCATTTAAAAAAATGTATGCATGAGGATGTTTAGGCGTAAACAATAAAAAAAACACGATGATGAATCGAGCAGCGGGTCGATCTCTCTGATGGTTTCTGTTGCCGTTTTAGCATATTAGCGTCCCTGAGTAGCCTGGTTATTTTTCCCCTGCATCTCAGATCTGATGCCAGTTCCAAATGTGTCTGCAGTGCTAAAAAAAAAAAAAGGAAAAATAAAATGTCTGGTTTATTTTCACTCTTAGAAAGATGACAGATGAAAAACAGAAGGAGGGAGAAAACGTTCCAGGCAGCAGCGACAGCTCGGAAACCTTGAAGAGCCCAATGCAACCAATCTCTGCTTCACAGGCGTGTGGCATGGTGCGCTGTGGGAAGTCGCCGTGGCGCGCTGTGTTCTGGAGGGAGGGGGGGGGGGGGGGGGGGGGGGGGGGGGGGGGGGGGGGGGGGGGGGGGGGGGGGGGGGGGGGGGGGGGGGGGGGGGGGGTATGGATGAGAGAAAATGGCAGCAAATGAAGTTGGCGAGCTGTGGAGTATTGTTCCCTCCTGTTCGTAGTAATGAACAGACCTTCGGAACAGACTGGGGAAATTGGTCCCCAGAGGGCCCCGGGCCTTTTCATCTGTCAGGTGTGCCACACACACACATGTGTAAACACACACACACACACACACACACACACACACACACACACACACACACACACACACACACATGTTTATCAAAACTGTATGCAACACACACAAACATACCGTATAGAAGGGTTACGCTTCACCCGGCAGACGGGTTGCGTTTGTGCATCGTGGAACTTCCATGTTAGTTGTTTACCTTCATCCTATTTGCTAAGTGTTTGTGTTTACTCACCTCAGTCACTTTGTTTTCTTGCAAACTCAAACCTTTTTCCATAAGAAGTCCTAATAAATGATAAGGTACGGCTTCTCATTTCTAGCAAATTCACCGAACAGCCAGAGTTTATGAATAACTGAGGTTATATTAAATTTCCCCTGGTTGTGTGTGTTTATTTGGACTGCAGCAGAGAATAAAATATTAACGGCATAGCTGCTCATGTATATATTAAGCAGTAATATTAAATCTACTCATTTAATGCGTTTTGCTTTTACCAACTTCAAGATTTAAGAGTCTTGTAGGACTGAATGTTCCAGCCAGTCTGCCATTAGGGACCAGTAAACAGCCAATGGCCTGAATGGAGTTGGGATACATCAACATTTGTGAGCCCAGTAAAAGGTTAAATGGAGATTTGGGTCACCAGAACATTAAGCTCTGAATGAAGATATTGAAATTATACGATTTCAATATTAGCTGTGGACCCAAATTTTATCATTGAGCTAAAACAGTCATAGCGCACTCGCTCACACCTGTGGTGAAAGTTACGTTTAACCAGTCCAGCTCTAAACCAAACGTCTGTGCAATCTCGTAGTTTTATTTATAAACTAGAGTGAGTGAAAACAACAAAGAAGCTCAGGTTTGTGGGCAAAGAGCTAAAAATATTGATCAGAGAAAACAAACCACAACTTGAGATGAATCAACAACCAAAACAAACACAAACACTGACCTGTCAAATTTTCTGACAATATAAACATCTATGGAAGAACACTGTTAGCATAAAAGCTAATATTGGTGTATGATTCTTCCACATCAGAAACGTAAATGTCCAGTAATAATAAGGAAGCTCATTTAGTTACTGTTTATTTTGTCCATAAACAAAATTATCAGTAAAAATCTTAACGTAAACTTTATTTTGAAAAGTTTCCGTCCCTGTCAAAAACACATTTCTCTTATTCGTGGAGTAATTAAGGCTATGAATTTTGAGTGAGATTTGAGATTTCTCTTTTTCTTTTTTGGTAGGAGATTAGCTCTTAATGAAGGTAAAGAAAATCTGGAATTAAGTTTATCATGCTGTCGTTGGTTTGATTTGTGGACTCCGTCTGTTTGTTTGTTGAAGGTTTTGTTAATGAAAACATCATCTGATAAATTCCCTAGTATAAACGAGCTTAATTAGATGTCTTCTTCAAACTGCTTCTTTTTTGTATCATGTATTTTTTTAATCTTGTTTTTTTCTTTCTTTGAACGAAATGGGCCGAATCCTTCAGGAGGCCTACAAATGGCCCACGGCCTAACTTTGGACACCCCGCGGGCCCACTTTTAGGACCTGATGCTTCACCTCTAGAATGTAATATAAATGTGTAGAAAGTGTCAAAGTTGAATAAAAGTTCATCACTGAAGGTGCATTCAGTTGATGGGCTTAGATGGACGTAGAAAATCCCAAACTCCCATGAAATTACAGTTTTACGCCATCAAGGATGAATTATTACATCAAGTGGATTTTGTCCAGAGTTACCATGGAATATTTCTAAATTGTGTTTTTGTGAAGAACAGCAGCACTCAGTAAAACATTGGTTGAGTTAAATAGATTAAAAAGGTGGATTTTATTACATGAGGCTTCAGGTAATGAAGATTTAAAAAATGCATCAACTGAGGGATGTCGAATCCAAACGACTTTCCTAGAGAACTAGAGGAGGGTTAGAGAAAAAAGTTATTTACTAACTTCAAATTATTTATAATTTGCTGCAAAAGGTATTTTTATATTTTAAGTAAATAAAAATAGAGGAACACAAGTAAATTGTTTGAAATCTCTTGAATATCAATATGCAGCCTAAATGTGTCCTAGAATGCAATTAATCAACAATCTATAACAGAGCTTTGAGCCTCCAAAAAGCATAAGAATTTTTTTTTTGGCTTTCATCTGTCCCAGGAGCCCTGATACAGGCCATTCTAAACCCCCTTACTCAGGCCTTCAGTGAAAAGAGCTGTTGACCCCTCCCACTAAGCCAGGACATGCTGATTGGTTGTTTTCCCCAGAAGGCACATGCAGGTTTGAGGAGGTGTGGCTCCCCTTATGACGTGTTAAGGAAGGCTTTCTCAGAACAGAAGTTTTTCTCTCACCTTTTTCAACTTTCTAATTTACATAAAAAGTAGGGTTTGACTTTTTGGCACGCTGCTGTTGACCACCCAAGCTGTCTTATTCAACAACAACAAGGAAAATGTTGATTTACATTCTAGGTCCCCTTTAAGCAGAACTCACCTTACTTACTTTTTGGATTTTTAAAATAAGAAAATGCACGCTATAACTTTATGTTGCTTTTTATTTATTTAATTTGGTCAAACACAATCGAAAGAAAAACAAGGACGTCACAAACACAGTTCACAGTATATGACCAAGTGGGTTTAAGCTGAAGTGTATTTAAGCCTACCCAACACACTATACAGAAGGACATTTTCCACAACCACCTCAAATAAAATAAAAAAAATATATATACTGTAGTATGAATTTTTTATAGGGTAGCATCAACCCTTCACCATAAACATGCTAATGTGTGTTTTATTAGCTAATTTGAAGCATTAGCTTTTCAGTTTGGTAGCTTTTGTTAAGTTTAAATGCCCTAACAGTTAACTTTCAGCATCCTGCATGTTGTATAACTGGTACTTTAGATCCAGAACATGGATTATGTTTATGCTATAGTTGGAACCTTCTTAAGGTTCCTAAACATTTGCGTTTTCCTTCCTTTTGTCAAAAATTTGCAAATAAAACCAACTGAAAGAAAAAATGGAGCGAGCATCAGTCTTACGACTTCTCCATAATCCATCAGTGCAGGATGATGGCCCAGGACCTGTGGGAATAGATTTCTGCAGTTGGAGAAAAATTAGGAAGTTTTGCAAAAATGTGTCTTCATCTCTGCCTGTCGCCGCTTTAGAGGTTTTCTCAGCAGTTAAAATTTTCAACAAGTCATCAGAGACTCGAGTATTCAGAAATGGAGATGTGTTGAGGTGTTGAACCAGTTGGACTAAAAAAGAATCCTAATTTAAAGATTTTCTAGTTATTGCAGCTCCTCTTTGCTAACAAGGATAGAACCAAATATCTCACAACATGCACCATTCATTCTGTTATTTTTAAAGGAAAATAAAAAATAAAAACGCCGTGTTTTGTTTCCTAACTATCAATTCTAGGTTCAGATCAAAATAAATGGAAAAAAAGACTAATATTTAATAACTGTGGTTGCATCTAAAGCTGACTTCCAGTTTGCATTTATTTGGATCAGACCAGAAAAAAAACAACCAACTGATTATGACCTCCCCAGTGATGTATTTCAAAAGTAAATGGTTTTTATTTTATATAGTGTCTTTGAGAGTACTACAACCCCCCAGGGTGCTTTACAACACAACCAGTCAGTCACCCACACACCCATTCACAAGTAAAGCCCTATAAAAGCATATACATTACATTTCTCATGAGGTTTGGTAGAAAGTGAACAGTTTTTGAGTTCAGTGAGTTCTTTCAGGTCAGACTGAGACTTCCTTTTCTGAAATATTTAAAGATCAAGTTCACTGAGAAACTGATTTTTACTTTTTATTTTTGAAAAATGATCAGTCACTCTGAGTTTAACATGCAGGCTGAACGTGAAAATAGTCTTCCTGCATTAGCTTCTGATGGAAAATAGATGATGGAACGCTCCGGTTAGAAAAGCGTGACATTTGCTCGTCATAATGTCACGTTTTTATTCATGGACTCACCAGAATCCTGCCGTCTTCAGCTCAACTCGGAGCTGGCTAACTTCTACCTCCTGAAACAGAAGCTTCTTTCCACAGAGATCAACTCACAAGGCATTTATTTATACTAGAGACCAGTGCAAATGTGTTTGAAAAACAAGTGAACTTGGTCTTTAATTATTGTCACTGACTTACTAAATTAAAGCCCAGAAAATGATTGTACATGAGAAAGTCGACCTGTTGTTAATAAACACAGCATAAGTGAGGACGGCACGCATCAAAACTGCATGAGGGGTGAATTGACTGTTTGTGAATTGGAGTCATGCTTTGCTGCAGTTAATCAATAACTAAAATCTAATTTTGTTCATTTTTCTAGTGTGCACTTTTTAGTATCAGATTCCAAAACAAACAAACAAAATGACCAATAATTTTTAATCATTTTTCAATATTTGATTATCAATTAAATAAAGAACGAGTGATACACAGATTATCCTCATCCTCTAATGAAGCTGAATGATTTAAAACGACAGCTTTTAAATGATTTTTCATTCCATGAATGCAAGAATAAATGAATAGAATTTGAATTAATGTAAAGATAAATCGAGGGCATGAGAGATTTAAAACGTAAACTATTTAACTTTCCTTCCTCATCAGCCTCTCATTCTGTCTTTCAAACCCGTTTTAGTTATAAAAGTGGTTATTTTAGAAACATTCTGGTTAAAGTCAGTTTAGACTCACCAAGGAACGCAGGGATCATGACGACATGGTTCATATATTTTATTCATCCCTTCTATTGTCTGCAGTTCAAGAGGGAAAGTCCCATTCTGATGAAGAGACACCAAAATCCCAGTTTCAGTGTCCGTGTTTCCCGGAGCTTCCGTGTGTTTGTTTACAAAATGACCAATAGGGGCTCTCCAGAGCTCGGCACATCCACGTTTCCTAATACATAGAGAGGGACTTGGGAGGAACTGAAGTTGTTTGTAGTGATTCTTGATCTGATTGCAGTAATTAAATGGGCCAATGGACGGGTGAGAGCCTGGTGCTCAGTTCCAGCACAGTAATGTCCGCCCCCTCTTTAGTACAGCAAAGCACCCAGTTCCATTACACACAAGGCTGGGCACTAATGTGTAAAATATTTGAAAAGTGGGCTCACTTTAAGCACGCGTTGTCCTCTAATCCTCCTCCTCACCCTTTGTTCTACATTTTCCCGCTGTTCCTCTCTGACTAAGGCACACATCAATCCCTTCAATGTTTATTGACGATGAAATATTTAGTGAGAAAGGGTCTGTGTGCACCGTTCACAGGTTTCATCTTGCCCTGAAACCGTTTACGTGTGTGTGTGCTGATTTAGATTCAGGACCTTGATGCAACAATTCCGGATGTGTTTGCATGCTCTCTCCGTGACCGAGGTTAGGATATTACAGGTTCACATTTCAAGGCTGATTTGTGATTGAACGCAGCTGTCAGCATGTAAATAACATGCCTTGAGGTGGAGCTGTGTTGTTTACGGATAATGAACAGGGAGACCAGAGATGTCTTCAAATAGAAACAAAACCTCACAAACACACTGACGTATAAATGATTGTAATGTCACAAATCTGTCATTTTCAAATGCAACAGTAGTTGTGAGAGAGAGTCGAGGATGAATGACTCTTCAGATGTGTGGGTGCACAAACGCTGGCAGGCTCAATCTAAAATGTTGTGAATATTTTTAAAGATATTTCTTCCTCCATTTAAAAGAGACATAAATCTGTTGACGGCGTCAACAAGTAAAAGTAGACGAAGAAACATTAACATGGAATTAAAGCTAAAACGAACCAGAACGCCCTCTAGTGGCTGGTTCCAGTACAAACTCGCTCCATCTCCCTGTAAATGTGCTGACTACTGACTCTCGTAGTTCTTACCTTTCTGCTGTTTGTTCAAATATCTATTTTACTTTTATATTTATTGTAATTAGTAGTCTGACGTCATCAAAGACGCAAGGTTGATTGTGAGGAAGTAGGTGGAAATTTTAGCTCCATAGTCCAATTGGACAGTACATGTTAGCACCAGTGAAGGCAGTATAGAACTTACATAATAGAATGAATACTATTGCAGAGGTGAAGGATGGAGGGGTGTATGGTCCATAATTATTTTAATCCGTGATTAAGACAAAACAGCAAAAATAAATAAATGAAATACCCATTCCTTGCCACTAGGTGGCAACAATGTCAACCTCAACAACACAAAGAACATTATGAGTGTTGACAATACTTATCAGAAACAATTGTAGCTAATATATTTTTTTGTTTACTCTCTAAGTCTGTTGCTCATTTCTTCTTAGTAATTAACCTTTTCTGCTCACAATCAAGTTTTAATTGAGTTCACATCTTGATAAAAATGGATCGTTTGTTGGTGTGGTTAACGGCACATTTCCATCCATCTTCTTCCAGCTTGTTCCTGCAGAATACAAACATGCATGGGTTATGAAATAGAATAGAATAGACTATTGCATGTATATGCATGTATATACACATAGGCAGTAATCTAGTATTATAATCTTAGATCACTAAAAAAACCACAAATAAAATCATTTAAAAAATATTTCAGATACTTGTTCTGATACACAAACTTTTGAAGATCTCATTTTTTATCGTGCATTTATTTAAATCATAGTTTTTTGAGGTTTGCATGCAAATAAAGACTAAAATTCAACAGAAAAAACACTAATTATAGTTGGCTGCTGGTGGTCAGAGGAACTGGTGGCGCCTGTGTTCTGCAGCCTCACCTCTGTCAGTGAGCCCCAGGCAGCCGTGGCTCCATTATAGCTCATCACCACCAGTGGGTGAATGACTGATGTGCTGTAAAGTGCCTTGGGGAGTCGTAGGACTATAAATACAGGCCATTTACCATTTTACCATGACACAGATAAATGTTTACGTTTATGACATAGATAAATGTTTATGTTCACAAAGACATTTTCATTTCTAAACGATCAGCCAGGTTTGCATTTCATAGTTTGGGAAGAAATGAAACCTAAAAATGATTGTTTGAGGCGTAACAAGAACACATGAAGTCACTGAGCTTAATTGAAGGGCTGTTGCTGATGTCCTGTACAGTACTCTGAGTCATTGAAGCTTAGTTCAGAAAGTATTCACATGTTTGTGTGCTATAGAGATAAAATCATGCATGAGTATAGATTCTGCACAACTTGATAGATGTGTAAAAGGCAGAATTACGACTGAAGCGGATGATGGGACAGATTAATCAAACTGACCTCAAACACCATCAGGTGTTTTAGGTCATTTAGTAATATTTCCTTGTATACTTTTACAGACAGCAAATTTAAATTAGCATTGCTATAATTTACCGTCCCAACACTTCATTTACCACAGTTGTTGTTGGCAGATGGGAGTGTGTAGCAAGCTGGCGTTTGGTTTGCATATGAACTGCCGTGTGAGTTTGTTAGTCAAATGTTGTTTATTCCTTGGCCGTGGTGAGAAGCTGAGGGGGAGGTGTGTGTTTGGTGCCATTTGTTTGTCTGTCTGTCTGCTGGCAAGATCACATGAATGCTACTAGTCTGAAATTTATATAAAACTTTGGTGGAAGGGTGTGGAATGAGCAGAGGAACAATCCATGAAATTTTAATAACGTTCCGGTTGACTGTTTAAAATTGTGAAGTAGGGGATTTGCGTGGCCTTTTTGTTTAGTCGTAATGTCTTGTGGCATTTAAATGTCTCTTTGCCTTGCTTTAAGCTCATGAATTGGCAATATTTACTTATGTATAAGAATTCTGGGACTATAATCGTCATTTGACAGATTGTAACAGAACAACTTGTGTCACTAAGATGAGTCTGGATAAACGAATAATCTAAAGTCGGTAATAATCACCAAAAACTTAACTGCAGTGAACAATGTGCAGAAGACAGCTCAAGGGTCAGAGTTCAGGGGAAAAGGGGGCAAAACGTAGTCTTGTTACAGCTTAGAGACGGCTCTACCCTCTGCCTGAAGGAAAGAGGGTGAGTGGATCCTGGTTGTCATTATTTAAAGAGGTTTAACAATTATTTGCACCATCTTCTTCTCAGCTTCAAAACTATTATGGAAAATGTGAGGATGCTCCTTCTTCAAGAAAGCTCCTTCTATTAAAGTCTCCTCTCTTACCGCAGCCTGCCGTGTCTCTCCCAACGGTGGTCCGCTAGCCGGTAGCCATGTTAGCATTAGTTACCGGTAGTTTATTTCCACAGCGTGTCCCCGGCTCCAGCCAAACCTCATCGGCTATCCGATCGCTAAACAGCCAGTGGTTGATGTTAGCTCCATCTCGATCCTCATTGCGGCGCACACCGATCAGCTGATGGCTAACCGGCAGACTCTTGTTTACTCCGCTGCTCTGATCCACGCATCGACTTGTCGGGGGATGGGGAGGGGGGGCTACGTGTGGCATTATGCATTAAGACTGAACACTCATTAAAAAATGTTTTTTACCTGCTTGAGTAGTTATATGCTTTGTGTGGGTTAGGCTACAGAGACTGGAAATAAATCAATCTCATGCTTTTTTATAAAAAAACGAACCAGATAGCTGGAGTGAACGCTGGAGTTGTTGCCTTTTTGAGTGGGCCACCGTAGCTGCAATACTTACTCGAAACTGCATGGCGCTAAAGAGTCGCAGTTTTTACCATGATTTCTATGAATATCACTGATAGGGCCTTTAAACCAGAAGAAAGTAGAAAGGTGTAAATTAAATCTGAGCAACACTTTTGGGTGTTTCTATTGAAATTTTCGGAGTTTATAAAGTTTGAAAAACGCCTCCAGCCGGGACGCTCCCGACGGAGGGAGGAGACAAGTGGAGCTCACAGAGGGCGAATATTAGAGAGTAAAAACTTACAATGCTGGCAGGTCTGTTCATTGTTGGCAAAGTTCTTTGACTGGTAATGGTTGACTCTAATTTCTGAATTGGAATATTCACCCTCTGATGAAGACTCACTCATCCAGTGAGAGAAAGTCACGCTGCGCGCAGCAACAGAGAGTCTGTGCTTCACCAGAGTAATCAGGCTTATTTCTCCATGATCGGGACACGGTGGGTGTAGAAAGGATGGTAAAAACACATTAATGGTGACAGGCATAGTGGGAATGTAAAAAAAAAAAAAGCCCCAAATAGCGGCAGCCGCGGTAAATATGAAAGTGAAAGGAAAAGTGCGTCACATAATCGATGTGAACATTCCACGTATTCCAAACATCTATGGTCCACATAAGGAACTTTCCTTGGATCAAATGATCATTACATTCATGGGAAGGTCGACCCTGAAGCTGTACAAGCCCAACAAACCTGATAAATATGGCTATAAAGCATTTGTCTTGAGTGGCAAATATCAAAAAATACAATATAAAAATAACTAAATGAAGCAAAAATTAATAAAGAACTTTATATATGTATATATATAAATTAAAAATATAAAAAAATAATGAAAATTTTAAAATTACCTGTAAAAATAAGAAGGAACATTTGTAAAAATTATGCATTCCAATATGGCAGCCTGGTGAAGTCATAATATGCTAATTTGATGAGAGTGAATTTGCTCCCATCACAAACTTTGGGTTCTATTGAAGATTTTTCTCATTTACAGTTTACCTTTAACCATTTTCAAGCTACAACCTCTTGAAATAATCATGTCAGAATTGAATATTTAAAAAAAACAACAACTGGTGCCTAAAGGGTAATACTGTTTTTCCATATCGGTATCGGATCGATATCGACAAATACTAAACTTCTGATATCGGTATCGGATCGAATGTGAAAAAAGTGGATCGTGCATCCCTAGTTTTAAACCCTAGCAGATGGTTGATCTGCTGAACTGAAATGCAGAGAGCAAACCTTCCTAAAAGCAGAAGAACCAGGATGATCTTAACAAACTAAACTGAAATGTAACGAAACTCATTTATTATATTTGCATTTCACGATTATCTAGATTTCAGTCGAGTGATGACTGGGTCATTGCTTTTAGGCACATAAAGTGAGAGAGATGTGATTATTTCTCTTTAACCCAGTTTAAATCCTCTGAGGTTCTTACTAAAAGTTTCAATCGTGACTTCAAACGACCCAAGAACATATTTAAGAAGAACAAATGAGTGAGGTGATTCTGTGGAGCAGCTGTGGCAGAATAAATACAAGGAGGGGGAAAAAAGCATTTCTTTTTCCTACCAAATGCAGTTATTATGATTAATCAGTCAGTTTGCCGTGACTGAACCCAATCTCCTTTGAAAAATTGTCTCAAAGCATGTGGTCTTAAAATAAAACCAGCCTCTGAACAGAGCGTCTCGAGGGGCTTTCTGTGCAGGTGTGTTTGTGCGTGGAAGATGCTGCTTTATGCGTGACTTTTTTCACGTGTGAGAGAACAGGTTTGTTTTCCTATTGTTGCATTCACATGTTTGTTTTGTCTTACACGGGGATAGTCTGTATCCAGGAGCTGTCTACTCTGTCAGGGCTCAGGTATATATAAATCCTGACAGTGGAAGACGGATCACCGCGCCTCAAGCTGCCACACATCCGTCCTGCCGAGGGCATCCAAAGACAGACTTCAACATGGATTACTCTTTCCTATGCTACTACAAACCAACATTTCAGCCACTTTACTTTTTTGTTCCTTGAATTGTGTTAACTCAGGGGGGAAGAAGCAATGTGATGATGTGTGCCCATCTTTATGGAGTTACAGCTGTTCAAATTCATATTTTTACTCCTGCGTTTCATATATTTTCTGTCTCCTCTGTGCCGTTCTTGCATTTCCCATGGTGATGTATTTGTTTGTTTATTTGTGTAGGCTTCTTCCCAGTGTGTGCTATTGTTTGTGCCAAGTTTTTTTTACAATGATAAAAAATATTGAATCTGGAAATCAAAACTAGCTATATAGCAAAGAAATGTTGAGAGTGGCACAAGAACTGTTTTTCACAAAGTTTGTTAGATCTTTTGTCAGATATTTCTGTGGTATACTGGAGGTGACATGGCGTTTATGCAAAGAATCAATATTTGCAGTATGGGCTTTATTTTCCTAGAGTTCTGCAATTCACCCTGGCATGCTGTCGTTCAGCTTGTGGGTCAAATCCAGCCCTTTCTTTGATAATCATGTCTGGAGATGTGCAGATTTGTGAGGTTTTGTTTGTCCACCTGCCTCCTAAGGATTGACCAAAAGGTCTCGGTGTGATTAAGGTTTGTCCCCTATATGGACCCAAAATTTTGATCTTTTATTTTTTTCTCTGAGTCACATTGGCCTTGCAGCACAGTGCTTCATCGTGCTAGAAGAAACATTGTTCATCTTCAAACTGGATGGTTGAGGAGTTCCTCAGAGAGGATATGTAGGTACTATTCTTTGTTCATGGATGTGCTTAGAGGCCAAATTGTGAGCAAAGAAGCTGCAACCCATATGTGAATTGTTTTGTGATGCTTTACTGTTGGCATGCTACAGGACTGATGGGAGTGCTTACCTTTACTTTTTTCTGGATGCCCCAAACAATCGGAAATGCGGATTCATCAGAGAACACAATAGACGTGTTTACTTTGCCGGAACTTCAGGGTGATTTCTGGGAGGGGCCTTTGACTGGAAGAAACAATGGGCCGGTCCTCTCAGTCGTTGATCTTAGTAATTATGGCGGTGCCATTAAAATGTTTTAATATGTAAATTTTGTAATTTTTCTAAGTAGAATGCCCATAACCAAGGTGATCTATGTAATCTCTTCTGATAACAGCTAGCTGTCATTGCATCTCATCAAGTCTGAGAGTTGTGAAAAATGAAAAGTAGACTGTAACACACTTTCAGTCCCGTAGCTTAAAATGGCTAAAGTTGGGTTTTCACGCCATGTGTTATAGCTTACTTGGCGTGCATACTTCTGAGCAGCAATTACAGCTTGGAAAATTAGAAGGATCTTGGAAGACTGCCAGTTTAAATTCTTAGACCAGTCAGTAAAGTAAATGGCTAATGTGGGCTCTCTGTGCACTGAGTAATAACCAAAGAAATCATATGTTGAAATGGCCTTAAGCATGGAGCTTAATCCCTAACTGCTGCAGAAAAGCTGCTTAGTTGCAGGAGACAGGAGATGACTTTCTCTAAGCAGCCTGTAGGTATGATTTGTGTAGTTGTTTAAGAAACCTTCTGCAGATGGGAGTCACTAAGAGTAGGGATGTTCAACAAAACCCCACAATCACTGTCTACTGTGAAATCATCAACAAACTTAGAAAGTACATTCTTTAACCTTTTTTCTCACATATTAGACAAACAAACTACCAAATCCAGTTGAAACAACATGATCTTCTATCATCCATTTTCTTCAGCTTATCCTGGGTCGGGTCGCATGGGCAGCAGCCTAAGCAGAGAGGCTCAGACTTACCTCTCTGCAGCCACTTGGGCCGGCTCCTCCGGGGGAATCCTGAGGCATTCCCAGGCCAGACAAGAAACATAGTCCCTCCAGTGTGTCCTGGGTCTTCCTTTAGGCCTCTTCCCAGTTGGACGTGCCTGGAAAACCTCACCAGGAAGGCATCCGAAGGCATCCTAACCAGATGCTCAAGCCACCTCAACTGGCTCGTCTCGATGTGGAGGAGCTGTGAATCTACTCTGAGCCCCTCCTGGATGACAAAGCTTCTCACCTTGTCTCTAAGGGAGAGCCCAGTAACCCTCTGGAGAAAACTCATTTCAGCCACTTGTTTCCGTGATCTCTTTCTTTTGAGATCCCCCAAGGGATGCAGTTGAACACCTTCTCCAAATCCACAAAACATATGTAGATTGGTTGTGCGAACTCCCACGCACCCTCCAGGAACCCCCTATGGGTATAGAGCTGATCCAGTGTTCCGCAGATCCTCCTGAATCCGAGATTTGACTATTCGATGGACCCTCCTCTTTAGAACCCCTGAATAGACTTTACCAGGGAGGCTCAGGAGTGTGATCCTCCTGTAGTTGGAACACACCCTGTGGTGTTCCTTTTTAAACAGGGGGACCACCATTCCGGTCTGCCAATCCAGTGGAACTACCCTCAATGTCCACGCAATATTGCAGAGCCACATCAACCATCACAGCCCCACAACATCCAGAGCCTTAAGGAACTCCGGGCGAATCTCATCCACCCCTGGGGCCTTGTCACCGAGGAGCTTTGGACATTCCTTACAATCACTGTCTTTTTCTCCTTTTATAATGACACAAAGGAGAGACTGCATTCTGTCTGTTGCATGAATAAATGCTGGACTGAGCTTAGGCAATTAGGTCGGCTGCAGGACAATAACACATTAATTAGAAGCCAGTTAACATTGTGTTGCAGCTTAAAGCCACACAGTGTAAATTATTATGGAAACAAAATTAATATATTTCAGCATCCCAGTCATCATTGGTGAATCATGTAATAACAGTATTTCTTTAAATTTGAATAGAAGGGAAATATTGAGTTTCAGGGTTTACCTTTTTACCAGAACTTTTTTTGATTTCATATGTAACACCTAACTGTTTATTTAAAAATTAAAATATTTTGATGAATTACAAGCAGATTTTTGAACGTCTTAATAAAATGTTGAAAGTTGTGTTGAGCTGAATCATTCTTTTGCTGTATTTTTGTTGGAATGTGTCAATTTTCACAAAACTTTTAGATTTTTGTATCGAATTGTTAAAATGTTATTAATCCATTGGTTTGCAGCTGAGTGGAAATTCAAGGTCCAGGTTTTTTTCTTCTAACAGTCGACCAAAGGTATTGATTTATATGAAAGAATTTTAGTCCAACTCTTCTGAGATTTAATATTGTTGTAATAAATCTTCTGAGGTGTTGATGCTTTTTCTTGGAATGCTACAAGTAGTTGGAGCCTGTTTTTTCATATATATATATACATATATACACTGCTCACAAAAATTAAAGGAACACTTTTTTTATTGGGCCTGGCATGAAATCAATTAAACCTGTGTGATAATTTTCTGGTTGATTAGGCAGCTGAGGGCATTGTTAATCACTTTCAGCTGTATTGGTGTTCATGGACTTAACGACAGGTGCACTAAAGTGGCAACAATTCCAAAACCCTCAAAACAGGACTGGTTTAACATGTGGAGGTCATTTCAACTTTCTCCCTCTTGATGTTTTTTGGCTGGTTTTCCACTCGTGCTAGTTTTGGCTTGAGTAATTATCTCTACTGGCAGCATGAGGCGATTCCTTAACCCTACATAAGTTGCACAGGTTGTCCAACTTCTCCAGGATGGCACATCCACATGTGCTGCAGCAAGAAGGTTTAATGCATCTCCCAGCACAATCTCCAGAACATGGAGGAGATTTCAGGAGACTGGCGGTTATTCTCGGAGAGCTGGACAGGGCCGTAGAAGGTCCACAACCCATCAGCAGGACCGATACCTGCTCCTTTGTGCAAGGCGGAACAGGCTGAGCACTGCTCGTGCCCTACAGAATGACCTCCAGAGGGCCACTGGTGTCAATGTCTCTACCCAAACAATCAGGAACAGACTTCATGAAGATGGCCTGAGGGCCCGACGTCCTGTAGTGGGCCCTGTGCTCACTGCCCAGCACCGTAGAGCTCGACTGGCATTTGCTCAAGAACACCAGAATTGGCAAGTCCGCCACTGGCGCCCTGTACTTGTTACAGACGAGAGCGGGTTCACCCTGAGCACCTGTGATAGACGTGAAAGAGTCTGGAGAAGACAAGGAGAACGTTATGCTGCCTGCAACGTCGTTCAACATGACAGGTTTGGTGGTGGGTCAGTGATGGTCTGGGGAGGCATATCCATGGAGGGACGCACAGACCTCTACTGCCTAGGAAATGGTGCTCTGACTGCCATAAGGTATCCAGATGAAATCCTTGAACCCTTTGTCAGACCCTACGCTGATGCAGTAGGTCCTGGTTTTCTCCTAATGCACGACAATGCCCGGCCTCATGTGGCAAGAGTATGCAGGCAGTACCTGGAGGATGAAGGAATTGAAACAATTGAATGGCCTTCACCATCCCCTGACTTAAACCCAATAGAACATCTGAGGGACATTATGTTTCGGTCCATTAGGCGGCGCCAGGTTGCTCCTCAGACTGTACAAGAGCTCAGATATGCCCTCACACAGATCTGGGAGGAAATGCCACAAGACACCATCCGTTGTCTCATTAGGAGCATGCCCCGACGTTGTCAAGCATGCACACAAGCTCGTGGGGGCCACACAAGATACTGAAAAGCATTTTGAGTTGCAGAAATTAAGTTTTTGAAATAATGGACTAGCCTGCCACATCTTCATTTCACTCTGATTTTAGGGTGTCTACACAATTGAGCCCTCTGTAGGCTGAAAACGTTTATTTCCATTAAAAGACTTGGCATCCTTTTGTTCCTAAGACATTGCCCTGTCGTTATTTGTATAGATATCCAACTTCATATTGAGATCTGATGTATCTAATGTGTTTCTTTAAAGTGTTCCTTTAATTTTTGTGAGCAGTGTATATATATATATTTCCAAACATTCATGCAAAATAATATTCACTGTTATTTTAACTGACCAGTTTTTTTTTCCAACTCATGTGATGGATTGTTTCTTTTATCCTCGAGTGGTTTTGAACCTTTATTTTTGGGTCTGCTCTACAAAAAGGGAAAAGCCACCAGGGACGGCACTTCCTCCTCTAATCCACCAAGTTCTAAATCTCGGATACGATTCCAGTCTCAGGGAGCGGAATACTCTGGAGCTTAGAGGAAACTGAGCAAGATGCGGTCAGATGCAGGAAGGGATGAGCGGAGTAAGAAAGTAATGTGAGTTCTTTGAGACAGCAGAATACAGTGTCAGAGAGGGCATGTCTTATTATACCCTAACCTAGTGAAAAGGCTTTTTGACTGATTTTGTCCAGCATTAGTACTCGTTCAGTCTTTTCTTAAACAGTTTTTTTTCCTTTAAACCTGTAAGATTTAAGTTTAATCAATAAATATTATGCCTCGCTGTTGTTGAGGTTTAGAAATGTTAGTATATTCTTATTTATTTCACTTTTGTGAAAAACAATCAAAACCCCACACATTTCTTGCTTAAAAAAGGAAATCCAGGTGTACTGGGGCATTCTGGAGCATGACGAGAGCATTGAAACTGCTGGTATTCCTTTAAACTCCCCATCCTGCCTGGATCGGGAAGAACTACTTAACTCCCTGTAGGTTTATCAAACAAGACGGAACGATAAAAAAAATCGACCTTTCATCCTTTGACAGTGGAAAAATGTCCTGGGTTCAAATGAAAAACCTGCCCTCCAGGCACTGGTGCTAGAAATGTGTTGGGAAACCAAGGCTAAAACCTTCTTACCTGAAATAATTTACTAGTCACTTAATTGGGTAGAAAAAACAATGCTTGAAGATGTAAGGAAGTAGTTTTTTAATTCATGTCATGATGTCCATTTTAAACATATAAACAGCCTTATAAATATAGAAGTGGGGTAATTCCCAAGTGCAGCCAAAGCCCCCTGCACACGGGATGAAGACCTGACTACAACGTAACAAATCCAACCAAAAGTGGACAGTCTTGGCAAGGTCTTCTTATGGCACGTTTTTATTCACTTGATTTGTCATTACAGTGTGATGAATCAACAATTGTTTTGGACTTGCACAAGGATGTGGTGGCAGCATCTGGTCCTTGCATGGACGAAATTTTGATTTCAGATGTGGGGGGGACACAGCAGGCTTGTGTGCATCTGGGGTGGGGGGTGTTATATAAAGTTACAGACCCCTTGACGCGTCACGTGCCCAAGCTCCCGCCCCCCAGCTTTTGACTTGGGGGCAAGAAGACGGTACAGCCCCACTGAGCACCATTGTTATTATCTGTCTGTCCCTAGACCAGACCTAAGTTGGGTCAGATGCAATAAAGTTCTGAAATCTGCATTTTTTGAACTGTCACAAATCAAATAAAGGTTTAACCAATCACAAACTGTTCTTTAAGGACTCTGCTATCAGTCTAATATAATCTAGTTAAGCTCTGAATAATCTAAGTATTGTAGTTTTTAGCAGAGCCAGTTCTAATGTGGTCTACAGGTGAAACTCAAAAAAGAGATTCTGGTGTAAAAGTCCACTGATGTCAGTGATCCAGCTCAGACTGAGAGACCATCTAAAGGCTCAGGAACCCTCTGCAGGTGTTCTGGATTCATCAGCTGATTAGAGTGCGACACTTTGAGTCTAGAATATTGAACCTTTTCACTATATTTTAATTGAGATTCTGAATGTGATGTTGTCATCAGTTGTAGCCAGAATCATCACAATTATAACAAATAAAGGCTGAAATATCTGGCTTTGCATGGAATGAGTCTGTCTCATAGATTATTTTCACCTTTTAGGTTGAATTACTGCCACTCAGGTGTTCTTGTGCCTTTGATGAGCCTCAAGCTTCACTCAGCAGAAGCAGCTGGGTTAGGGTTAAGTTCAGACTTCAGCATCGGCCGTTATGACCAGAAATCTATCAGACAAGCAGATTAAGATTTGTTTTGCTCTCAGTGGGAAATTATCAAATGAAATTGATGTAAATATGACTACAACAACTAATTATAGGATACTATTGGACTGAAGGCTGTGAACCAGAGACAACAGGACAGAAGTGAAGGTTTGTGCATTTAACAAAACATTTAATAAATAATCAGAGCTGCTGTAAAATATTCTCCAGTCCACATCCAGACAGAATCATCGTCTCTTCTGTCTCATGATCAGCAGGAGCTGGGATGTTTATGCTCACAAAGTTTTGCTTTTTTTATCAACATTCCCACTTTCAAGTGCAGCTCACTCCTCTTGTTCTGACTTTTTTTCTTGTGCTTATTCTCATCCGTTTGGATGCATCTTCATCCACCTCCATGTTTCCAGCTGCCTGTCGGCGCATCTGACCACTGGTTGTTCAGATGCTGCTGCTGTCAATCATTGCAGGAGCGTGCACGGTGTCAGATACCTCATCTCTTTGTTCTCTCCTCCTGCCTGGGCGAACTGTAGCTGACGGTGCTGTGTGCGCGGCGCGCAACAGCGATGCGCATTTGGAGAGAATGAGTACTCGTGCGCAAAACGAGGCCCCTCATGGAGCGCGTGTTCTGCGTATCGGGAGAGGCCCACTTAAAGCTCTGGATTTGCTCAAATAAGATGTTTGAGCTCAACAAGGTTATAGTTCTCTTGTGGTGTGAGCAGAGCGCGCTGGGAGTGCAGCTTGTAATGAGCGCGCGCCATTTTATCAGTTCGGAGGAGCGGAGCAGCTGGAGAATCATATCAATTATGGAACGTACGAGAATCTTTGACGTAACACCGGTGCGCAGAGGTGCGGGTTTCAGTGATCAACAGGAAAGGGAGGGGAGAGGGGGAAAGAGCGAAACACGGAGGGACCAGACTGTTAGTAAAGTTTTGAGCAAAACTGCTTAGAAAAAGGGTGTTAAAACACCCACATCCCCCACGGGTGCGACGCCCATGTGCTCAACCAAATCCATTTAATGGAGCGTAATATTGTTTTTGGACGGAAAAAAGTGCAGGGGACCAAAACTGCCTTTTGAAAAAGTGGGGGGGACATGTCCCCCCCGTCCCCCCCCAAAATTACGTCCCAGGGTCCCTGCATGATGGTTTGGCTTCGTCATCAAAATCTGAGGCAGAACTGGCCACGCTGGCCTCATGCATAAGCTACGGTGTCATCATGCCGTCACCACTGATCTCAGTTCAGTTTAGCTTATTTGCCTTTTGCAGAGTATAGAAACCCACATCGGTATACATTTGCACAAGCTCAAAGTGCAATCTAGCATTGGAACATGGGATATTCTATTGCATTGCTGTATTGTGTTCCAAGAACAATAGAAGTGGGACATGGCAGGGCCCTGAGGATGGTGCGATTGTAGGCATACGCTGTAGGATTGTCATGGGAACGGCCTCCTGACGTGGTGAGGGTGGAAATAGAAATAAAAAAGGAAAGCCTTGGAGCATAGCGGCATTGTGACTGCTTTCACATTGAGTGAAGGTTTTGTTTCAATTCAGTCATATTCTGATAACTCTTGAAGGGCAGAAATGGGTCATCACATCCTATACGAAAGGGATATAAGCAAATGTGTTATCACTTGCAATAAAACTCAAAATTATAAACTAACAAGCATTTTGTATTAGTCTTGACATTCAAGTTCTCTCAATTTGTAGGTATAAATTCTTTCAACAAAAGAAAAACAATAGGGACGCTCTAAAATAATTCTTAAGATCAAATTGGCATAACATAGACCTGACAATCATCTGCATAACATTAGAAGCCATACCATGTCAATGGAAAATTGAACCCAGAAGCAGCAAATACAACAAAAACAACAGTGGGCCCAGAATGGACCCCTGCGGGACCCCGTAGGACAGGGGCGCACATGAGGATTCATAATCCCCTAAACACACAAAAAAGGTTATGTCCTTTAAATATAACTTAAACCATTCCAAAGCCACAGCTTTTATTCTGACGCAATTTTACAAACACAAGATTAGAATTTCGTCGTCAACTGTTAAGAACATCATTAAAAAGGTTATTAGCGCTAAGTTAGTTTCACTTTTACTCTCCCTGTTTTAAGACAACAAACTGTTTAACATGAAGACATAATCACATAAGTTGTATAACATGAGCTTGTCTCAGTTTCCTGCAGATTGTATTGTGTTGTTTTTTATTCACTAGTCACACTGCATTTAGCTGCTTTCACAGTCAGCTTTGTCAGTTGATTCCATAAATATGATAGATGCACTTCATAAACTTTGTCAACTGGTTCTCTGCAGAAACATGGCTGCATTGATTTTATTAACTTGACTGTACTTTTGGTGTATAGTGTGCAAGTCTGCGCCATAATGAATTAGTTTTACAAAAGCAAAGAAAAACAAATGACTGAGACTCTAGAGGCAGGTGCCCAATCTTAATTGACTCAAATATGTATCAAGTACAACAAAAACAAGGATCTTCCTTTTAAAAAAGTGAGTATATAGTATTTATAAAACTGCTGTGTACCTGTGTACTTAACCAGACATCAGCTTGTGAATTCACCTGAGCCTTTTAGCATTATTTGCTTGTTTTTTCTCGAGGTAGTGTACATAGAATAAAATTGCCAGATAAATATTAATGTTGCTCTGTGTTTGCTGAAAGTGTGAATAAAAGACTGTTTCCTCACAGTTGTGTTCACAGCTACATTTTCACTGCCCTGGAGTGGCAAAACAAATCACTCATCGTTTGGTCTAATAACACCAGCTGCATTAAACTGCTACTCAGCACGGTTTTATTTAACTGTTTGCAGAGATTTTCCTTCTATCAGCTTTTAAAAAAGATCCTAATGTACTCATGCACTTACGCTCCACAGCTCTAAATGGTCAAAGACGCCTTTTTAAATGAGTAAACTCTCTTCTAAATGTGGTTTGCTAGAACTGAAAGGATTTACGCACGAGAGAATACTGTATCAAAGTTTTGTTTTATTGGAAACACTTTTTCTGCTTCTGAGCTTCACTGTGCATGGTTGCATGGAGGGTGAACAGATCCGGTTACAGAGCATGTATAGATGTTTGTACTGATGTTGCTTCACTTACAAATGAGCTTGCATGTCCAGCATGTTTTAACATTTGCTCTGGAAGGAGTTTTATTTGAGAAGTCCACAAAAAGATCAGGATGGAAACGATGTAGATGCGTTCTAAGGTTTTTATTAGTCAAGATGTGTAATAAAGCAAATATTCAAATATTTATAATGAACATGCAGTGCATTGACTGCTTGGTAAAACTAATATGCTTAGATTTCTCAACTGGAATCTATCTAGCACAGCATCTAGTTGTTTAGTAATGAACTCGGCGAACTGTGGCTCCCCTCACAGCGGTTCATTAGTCCCACTAGATCACGACTTTATTATTGTGGATCATCATGTCAGAATGAATGCGTGATATATGTGGAGGCAATGTAACACAGCAATTTGTGAAATAGCTGTAATTTAGTTCACTTTTTTGTCTGAGATTTTCAGCCATTGAGCAGAACAATAAAGCATCAAAGACTCTTTTGACCTGAGTTGTGAAAGGTTTTTTATTTTGGATTTGCAAAAGGTTGCTAAGGCTTTCCATGAATTATTAAATCGTCCTCCTCATTATGAAGTAAAACAATCCTCGTTGGAAAAAGGTTTTGACTAATGTGAGTAGGAACGGTGCAGTCATGTCATTACTGTGTTCATTTGGAAGCATTTTCACTACTGAATGATGAAGATGCCTTTATCTTGATGAGTCAGTCGCTGCATAAATTAGCAGCTACACTAGAATGCCTGATGAGTGACTAAGATAAACTGGTTGTAAAATACCCACGAGTGACAGAGCAGACTGCTTCTTGAGGACGCTGAGATCCTTCAAGATGTTGCATAACTTATTTAACCCCTTGAGCCCTAGGCCATTTTACAGAGATTTTCTCGAAAAAGACGTGCCCAAAATGAATTGAGTATATCTCAAGAACTACAAGGTTTATTTGAGCTGTTTTGGTATCAAAATGAAGGTAGGACTCTAGATATTACTCTAGATTTCTAAAAAGCAACAGTTATGTCACTGATTGAGAGTAACAGGATTTGGAACACAGCAAAAATGAGAAAAAAATCTGTTGGCCTAAAAAAAAATCCACTTTGATGTTAAAAATCCTTCTAAAGTATCTAGTAGCAGCCTAAAACATCTAGAAATCCACAGAATAGGATCTGAACATTTGCTGACCCAAATTTCATGCAAAAAAAAAAAAAAATGAAGTATAGAAAGGTTAGGGAGGTTTTAGTTGATAGAAATCCAGGCGGACCTCATATTGGACCATTTGGGCACCTCTTGGCACAAATGTGCCATTAGGAATCTCTCAGGTTTTTTCCTTAGGTTCTTTTTTTCTCCACTTTTATATTATCTTGGAAAGTAATTCCATCTAAAAAAAAATGTTTTTGAGGGGTTTTGGGAAAAATCCACCAGATATAAATTTACCCATTCAATATAATGGAAAATCAAACAGAGGAAGTAATTTGACTCCAAATAGAGCAAATTTATTCATAACTCAATCTGAATTTAAAAAAAAAAAAACTGGAGTCAGTTTTTTCTAAAAGTGAAGTCTCATCTGAAGTCATCTGTTGGGGTAGAAGCAACAACAGCGTCTTTTGTTAGGGGCTTTTAAGATCTGCTGCAACACAAACCACTGCAGAAGATCCTTCCTGCCTACAGCTAGAACCAGAGAAAATAAAATATAAGTGACTACAACAGCTGTTTTCCTTTTTGATTAATACAAGATAAGATAAATCTTTATTGTCACTGTCACCTTTACCAGGAACAATGAAATTGAATGTGCTGTCGACTCACTGTGAAGCTTTAAACAAAAAGAAAGAAAAAAATAAACTCATATATGCAAATTGCACGTTATATATACATACTGCACTAGCTACTGTACAGTCGACCTAAGGTCTGTGTGCCCCATAGATGAATATGTGAAATGGTTGCTGTGAGTTCTGAGCCATGATTGTAATTGGGTGAAGAAAAAAAAAGCTGTTCCTGAAACGGTTCATCCTCATTTTCATTTCTCTGCATCTGTTTCCTGATGACAAAAGCTGGACGAGGCACTGCCCGGGGTGTGATAGATCCTGTGAATATGTTTTATTATTTAACTGAATAGGATGTTAGCATCCAGTTTTAATTTTGACAAGAAATTTTAATTTAGTTTGTCTTTTGACTATAATTTCTTTTTAATTTTAGTCGACTAAAATATATGTATTTTTCTTCTGATGCAATAATTTTCAACTTCTGTAAAGGAAATGTTAACTACACCTACTTGAAACTGTGAAGAAACAAGAAAAATACATGTGTCACACTTTGGATCAATAAAACTCTATTTACAATTAATGGAAAATACCAAAATGCATACTGACAGTTTGAAATTGTCTTTCAATATTAATAAAATAAAAAAATCTGTATAATGTGCAGTAATATTTGTAAACATGACAGGAAATGACATCATACCATCAGAACATTAAAAGGTGTTGCTCTAATAATGCGAGGAGGTAAACTGAAGAGAAGAAGCTTTCAGGGTTCTGTTTCTTGCCCGAGGGCACTAAAGCACGTGACCTGCTGGGGCCTGGGGTGGAACCGCTCTCTCCATTCAGCCATGGCTGCCCAGAATGACAAGAATGAATACAGTCAATATTATATAGTCCCTCAAGGAATGCAAGGTGTTTAACTATTAAATTGGCAATGACTAATATTTCACTTGATATTTTATTGTTATCAAGAAAACAATTCAATTTTCAAAATCAATCAAATTTTGATGTACTTGCTGTAAAAGGTTTTTGTGCAGACAGGTGCCACTACGCTGTATGCTTCACTTTATCTGTGTGCATGAAACAGTGCTTTAAGATTCTCAAACACTCTAGGAATGCTTTTCCACATTGGAGGAGAATCGTGGTGATTCTTTACTTAAGCATGCCCCCTTTTGGCCCCTGAAATGTGCAGGCCTATTTCCCCATAATGGCTCCGCTGTGTTGCCAGCTCCCGAGGGAGCCTTGTTGCTCTCGCCTCTCTCTTTCTGCTTTTACTAAGCCTCTCCTTTACAGAATTATGAATGGAGTGAGAGTGTATACAGTGTTATGATGGCTGAACACTGGAGAGGGACAGTTATTATGCAGAGCTGATTATTCTGTCCCTACACTGGGGCGGAATACTGGCGTGGCGGTCACAGCTTTTCATTAATGTTATGAAATATGACCCAGCTCTCTCTCTCTGTGTGTGTGTGTGTGTGTGTGTGTGTGTGTGTGTGCGTGTGTGTGTGTGTCAGCAGATCTACACTTGGGTCATGATCACTTTTAGGACTTGCTTATCCGGGTCTTCTCTTCTATCCTAAGGCACACATAAAATAAATGACTGAAGAAACTAATTACAATTTAAAGTCCTGCTGCTGATTTTGGTTGGCTGTACTGAAATGAAGTGAAATCCTTTAGCTCTGGCCTTAGCCCATCTTGTGTGGAAGGCATTAGAAAAATTAGGTCCCGACATTGATCAGGGTTCAATATTACGTAACTCACTGCAATACACTAAACCTCAATGGCACATTCAACTTTTATTGAGGTATCAAAACATGATATATTTCGAGATGTATTGATCGAGGCATTTTTTCTTTATTTTATAACCTGTCCTCTTCTTACAGTTTAGTAAGTCTTAGATAGTCCTCCTGTTGCATAGTTGACTTTATTGAATTAATGTAACTTCACCAACAGAATGAACAGGCAGAGTAACCAAAGACAAATTAAAGACCAAGTTCACTTGTTTTTTCAATACAGTGCTCTTTAGTATAAATGAATGCCTTGTGAGTTGATCTCTGTGGGTAAAAAAGCTCTCGCGCTCCTGTTTCAGGAACTAGAAGTTAGCCAGAGCAGAAGGAGCAGAACACGACAGGATTTTGAGTCTTACTTCCAGATATTCGGACATCTCGCTTCTGATTGGCTAACAGCAACACAACTCTGCCACTGACTTGGTTTGCTTTGCAACGTTGATGTTTTATCTCCACAAATAACACAAGTGTGAAGGAGTTCTGCCATGTTGTGGAGCTGCTAATGCTAACGTTAGCTTCTACTAGCCGAGACGTGCTCTGCTCTCTACTAGGTCACTAAATCAACTCAGCTTTCCCCGTTGTGAGTAAAGATGGGTGAGTCCATGAATGCTAATTCTCACTGTGATGTAGATCTGACTGGCTTTTCTATTCCGAGCGTTTCCTCGTCTATTTTCTATTGGCAAATATTGCAGTAGAAGGGTTGGGCAAACCCTAACTATTTTATCGTTCATCCTGCATGTGAAACTTAGTGTGACTGATCACATTTAAAAAATAACAAGTAAAAAAGATTTCTCAGTGAACCTGCTCTTTAAGAGAGTGTGTGTGTGTGTGTGTGTGTGTGTGTGTACAAGTGAGGTACTGGCCAACTATATTTACCCAGAGGTAAATGAAAACAACACTTTGGCAGTTTTTTTTCCATCCTGGAGTGGTGGGAGTTAATGCTACCTTTGTACAAACAAATTTGCATTTGCCATACATTTGCATTTTCAGCTAAACAGGCTGACAAAAATCACCCCCAGAAGTCATTAAAATGCATAATGAATGGGTTTGAGAATGTTAATGAATCCATGAATAAAACTACATGTTTTATGTTCTTTATTTTTGAGGAATAAACACTTTAAAACAAAGCGTTTTTTTTCTGTTTTACTGTATTTTTATTAGCATTTTCATGATTAGTATTACTGAGACGACATTTCAAACCTTTTTGAAGAACTAACCATTTAAAAAAAAACTAGAGTAAGACTTAAAATTAAATGGGACCAAAAATTTTAACAAAATACTTTTGTTTGCTTGTTAAAGGGGCACTTTGCAACTTTTTAATATTTTTAAATCATTTTCTTGAGCCAGTATGTGCTAAAATGACCCTTGAAAGGCCACCCAGCCCCTGTTGGCCAGAATACTCCACTTGCAACTTCACAGTTGCCAGTCCGGTCTGTTGGGACTTAGAAAAAATTGAGCTTGACCTACCTGGATCTGCAGTCTGCCTCCAGCATGTTTTAGATCATGAACACAGCTGAATTGTTTAAGTTAACAAACACTAGGGGGTGCTAAAAACAAGCCAAAATTGACTAGGGTCCCTTCAAAATACGGACTGAGATGTTTAACCGAGGCTTTTATTGTCCGGAGGAGTCTGCTGTCTTTTATCCACACAAAACGCGTTATTGTTGAATTAAGTTTTTTTGCAGTAACTAAAGCACTAAATTAAATATATTAACTAATGTTAACGCACTTCCAATAACATTAAATATGATGTATATATTTCATTCGTTTTTCCCTGTTGTATTAAATGACTCACTTGATGATTGAGCCTCTTCATCATCCTCCTTCAGTCTGCTGCAGCTAAGGTATCAAGTCTGCCAATTTTAAAGCAACGGCCAAAATTCTGTCAGAACGGTTGTAATCTGGCCAAGAATGTAAACAGGCACTCAACAACTTTTCCCTACAGACCCATCAAACAAACAACAAAACAGAACAAACTGATTAGTTTATTAACACCTGGCTGAGTTAGCGTTTGTCAAACATCAATATTTCTCTGACTGCAGTCATTTTTTTAATTGGTAATTTTCTCATCCACTTCCTGTGTATCTCCTTTCTTGATTTCTTCCTTTTTCTTTGCCTCAAATACCATGTGTAAGTTACGGGAGGAAGATTTTCTTTTTTTTTTTTTTACTTAATTTAGATTTCACTGGTCAACACGTTTAAAAGGAACAAAATGTTTGAATTCTACAGTAAAATAATCACAAAACAGTCTAATATCTCAATCAAGTTGGGAGGAAGGATGCATTTAAACAGATTTAATTCTCAGACCGCTACTTATTTACTTACTGTGTATGACTCATCTTCGCTTCTTTGCTTCATCTAGAATCTTCTGGCGCTGATCCGTAACTGGCAGCAGCCATGAAACTCAAGGAACGGGAGTGAGATAGTGACTGGTGTGTTTGGAAAATGGGCTGCAGTACCCACATTTGACCACAGGATGTCAATCTTACTTCATTCTTACATAATGCACCTTTAAATGGAGCTTGTTATTAAGTTATGAGAAGAACCACTGTGCATGTATATAAATATCACTTACAGAGCTCCCTCCCTACACCAACTACATTTAGGTAGTTCATCTGTGTACACATGCAATATTGATCCAATCAATTATATAAAATCATTAAGAGATTAATCATCTCTTCCTAGTTTAATGGCACAAACAGTGGCAGCATGAATCAAACAGCAAAAGGAACGTAACTTTTTTTAGGATAATAAAACTGTAAAGGAAATGCTAAATCTTGTCAGGTAAGAAACTCATTTATAAAAACTTCTCCTAAAATGTTGGGTATTAACTTTTACTATGATACTGAAAATACTCCAATTACACCTAATTATGGGTATTATTGCATTGTGACCCATTCAAACTGGAGATTCTAAAAATGATGCATGGTGAAGGATTTAGTATTGCCCACCACTATCTGGGATGTGTGGAGAATACAGAGCTTATGAAGTGTGAAACGTCGGCTCCTCTGGGTGATCCTGTGGGGGTTGATACTCAGAAATGTGCAAAGTTGTTCTGAGTAACATGTCCGCGTGTTCTCTGGTGTTTTTTAAAATGCTCTTTAGGGTTCTCATCCAGAATGCACGTTCTTTTATCAGTTATGCCTTTTTTACAAAGGCAAAAATTAAGTTTAGCACACTCACATGAAGACAGCAGTTACAGCTGTTTTTTTGTGTTTGATAAGTAAGACTTGTACTCTTTTAATCACGACCACTGGTGATGCTCCTCGCTCCCTCGGGAAGTTTCAATTTGAATTCAGCCTTCATGTTTCTCCTGCTGCAGCACTGCATATGTGCAAAAATCCAGAACCCCAACCTGCTTTCTCTCTCTCTATCCTTTTCTCTCTCCAACACCATGGCCTTGTAGCTTCTCACCTCATGCACTGGCAGTCCCATGCCTCAGGCTGCAGTCCTAACTGAGATTATCTTAACAGTGATTAATGCAGGTGAGACATGGAGACCCTGCTTCTGCTGCCGACCCACCTCCGAGACGCGTTTTAACTCCCCAGCCAGCTGTTGGGCTCATCTTGATGGCAGGAAAAGCTATTTTAGTCGCTTTTTTATCTTTACTTGTGCATCTGCATTGCAGAAATCTAGCTGTCACATTATGACAGGAGTTCAGTGAAATATGGGTCAGTACATTGAAAACTGTGTGGCTCTGTTTAAATCTAGCAGTGATAAAAGCCTCACTGGTAATGTGATTAATTTGCTTCATGCACGTTTCTCAGATTTGAGTAATTATTCTTTCTTTATGCCCCATTTAGTCACTGTTGTCATGTACGCACGCCTGAAGGAGAGGGATGTGTGATTGTGGAAAACAACCTGAGTTTGAGCTCATATTTTCTGCTCAGTGTTGTATTTGTTTAGCTGATTCTTCCAGTAAGCATCCATCACCACGGGCTTCCAGTCATAATTCCCTTTCTTCGTAAGTGACAGGCCTGGTGGCCATTTTTTATATGGTTGCTAAGGTAACAGGTTAAATCAAAGGGGCGCTGGCGGCAGCGTTTATACACACGTTTGTGTGTGTTTGCTGTCCAGTGCTCGTCTGCACAACTGTAACTGATTATTTGAGGGTTTCCCAAAGGCTCCAAACCTCTTGAAAGGGTACTAGCTGCATAATTTGTTCAAACAGTAAGCCAATTGAAAAGGAAGGTCGATGACTGAGTGTGTTTGGATTAGAGGGATAATGATCACGCTGACAGATAAGTGCTTCCTAAAACCTGTGAAGGATAACCAGGCTGCTCTGTATTTACATATAAGGGACAGTCATGGCTGTTTTTGCCTCTGTTTTCCTCATCTAAACCGTTTTTGTGCAGAAAAACATGCAACACATTAACATAAGTCGTTCTCTGCTGGACTGTAAGTTCAAACCTGTTATTTGTCTAAACGATAAGAGCTGTCACCTTTTTTCACTGCAGTCAGTAGAACATTTCTCAAAGTGCCCGTGGGTCATGGTAGGCTTTAATTGGTGAGCCAGTGATTTTCTGTTGTTGGACCATTGATTTTTATTTGCATAGTTATTTGTTGATGGGTTCAGAGCCAGCAGCGGTCTATTGATCAGGCTTTCAAAGGCAGCACCGAGATGAGATGAGAGGAAGATTTTTCTTTGAGTTACAAACTGTGGAGCGTTTTTATTATTTTCTTAAGCCTAGTGTTCTCCACAGTCACGATATGTATATTTATTTGTAATGCTCACCTTTGCTGTGTGGAAGAAAAGTTAGGGAAAAGTGATTTTGTGAAGATTGATTTTTATGTAGTCAGAAAATAAAAACAGCAGTTTTCTTTCAGCTGGAAGGGTTTCCTGCTAATTTGGCATCTTTCTCTTTGATTCAATACAATAAAATGGAAGGTTTAGTGTAACATCAGAAAATATCAGAAAACAGATGAAAGGAAAAGCAGATTACACTAATGGAATTACCTTTAATTAGACATAATGCATGGGTTATAAAGGGTATTTTTCCGTGCATTAAATTTGTTGCCTGCTTTTGTGTTTGAAGTTGGCATCGGATTGTGAACGCCAACATGTCTACATCCGTGAGTGTGTGTTTAATTTGCTGATGAGTCACATGGCCTCTCGCTCTAGAATTTGAACACGTTGAAACAAACACAGCTAAATGTTCCTGTCAAAATGGACCCAGTCTCATCACCTGGAACCTGTCTTGAACCCATCTTGAAGTGCCAGGAAGGTTGTGAACAAAATAATAAAAAAATTCTGACATAATTAAAGGTATTGCAGACGTTCTGTACTTCCAGGTGGATCATCGAAACCATTGATCCGCATAACTGTCAATCATTCTGGTGAAGCCAACGCAAGGCCGTCGTACAGTACGTGCTCGCTCCTGGGTTAGATTTCACTTCCTGCGCACTCTGTTTGTGCAGAGTGATACGCTTCATCCATTCGTTCTACCTCTCCGTTCTCACCAGGTTCTTTTGAAAATTGCTGAGAGTCACAAGACAAAGTGTCTTCGAAGTCTAAGATAAGAAGAGAAAGGCCTCTGAAGTGAGAAATAGGACCAGAGTTTTTTATCGGATACTCTTTTCAATGATGGCGTGCATTTTTCAAAATGTGGAGAGGGCCGTTCGTCTGCATTACCTTTAATAGTGTTTTCATACCTGTGGTAGCCTACAAATCTAGATGGACCGTACGTGGAACAAAATTGCGTTGCAGTTGTTCTGTCCGGGGGGCATTTTGTAGGCGTACCACTGGAATTTCAGCCGTGGTGCAGCGCCACGTTTGGCTACGGCTCATTTGAAATAGCTTTGGCATCAATTTTGGACCATTTAGAGGTACTTAACTCATTTATTTAGATAAAAGATATATTTTCCTCTTCTTCAATAGTGTATAGCGGACTGCCCCCGTTGAGTGACATCCAAAGCGGTGAGTACATCATGTTGTTTGTTGTACAAAAGCATATGAAGACGGTCTGAAAGACAACTGTAGATTTTGCCCCACGACTGAGCTCTCTGTAGTCCTTTTTATAAGACACACCATGCCGGCAAATCGGCATAATATTACCGCAACAGTGTGTCTTATGAATGCACCATGGCGGCATGACATTGTGGAAATTTCGCGGAATTTGTGCCGCCACGCTTGGTAGTAATATTACTGCAACGCCTGACTTGTGAATGCAGATTACGCCTTGGTGCAGCAGAGGGAGGTGTCATGATCACATGGGGAGTTACCAAGCTCCGGCCGGCAACTATATTGATAATGAAAGTAAACACGGGCATAAGTTTCGCTTTCGTAAACAGAATCAGCTGAGATGGTAAACTGGAGAGATGCAGTGCTCCGTTTGAGCTGGAGCTCAGATCACCATAGGCTGCACGGGGACTGTGGAGGACAGAATCTTTACGAGCGTCTGTCAAAAAAATTTAACGAGCGCGGCTTCGATTGCAATAAAAAGTAAGTTATGTCCAAGATACATGGACGTCCGCGGCAGCGCAGAGACCACCCCCATTCCCCCTTTATACCGCCATTGCGTAGTCTTTTATAAAAAAGGACACGATTGCGCCACATTACCACTACGGTCTGACTTATAAACGACCAAACGCTCCCTGATGCCGCATCGGCGTTGCTGCAAATTGGCGATATTGTTTTATAACAGAAGCTTATGGGTCGTGGCCAGACTATATAATCACATGTATAGGATGACTTGCCAGGCTATACCTGTGGTGTTTGGTCTTTTCAAATTAAATTTTAAAGTTTCTTTTAACCCCTTAATGTGGTTAGTGTAACCACAATGATCGCACTGGGATCCAGACCAAAATAATTGTACCGAGAACCTTTGAAGGAGACAATCTTAAACAAACTCATCCGACAGGTTTAGAGAAGTGGTGTTCAACCCTGGTCCTCTAAGGGCAAGATCCTGCATATTTGAGACATGCTTCTGCTCCAGTACACATGATTTTAGTAAGTAGGTGGTTAATGGGCTTCTGCAGAGTCTGATGACCTCTTGAACAGGAAATTCAATCATTGATCAAGTGTTGCAGCAGGGAAACAACTAAAACAGGATTGGACATCAGTGGTGCAAAGTGTAAATGTGATCTGACACAGCTAGCAGGTGTAAGCTGCAAGTTTAAGTCAAACGCCTTCCCATAGCTAATTACACTGCATTATGGGATGTGGTATTGTACACAAATGTCAGGAGCTACAAGCTAGCCAAAGACAAACAAAACAGGGTTCATGTGGACAAACAACATGTCTCATTGCTGATTAAGCTGGTGTAAAGTTACCATGTTGTGAATTGGCTCAGGCACAGAACACAGCATCATTATTCATGGTCGCCCTGACCTGACACATCTGACCAATCAGCAGCCTGGCCATGCTCATCTCATCTGTTGTGACACATTTTGATGTTTCTCTCTGTGATAAAAACAAACGGCAAGATAAACAAGTTAACAATCATCGGCGGATTCAGACTGCAGAAAACAAACTGTAGGTGTGAAAATGCCTGAAGAAAATTTGCACGAGCTTTGCAATGTGTTTCCAATTACGTCTGATGCCCCACTTGACCTGATCACAATAAAAAACGTGTCACAACAGTGTTGTACATGCTGTACCAACTGTTTGTGATTCCAGCTGAAAATCTGCCTGCTTTCTCACATTTTTGTGTTTTCAGCTTTAGCCACAGCCCTGAGAGATGCCTCAAACTGGCACACAGCTAAAGTTCGACACATTACAGATGTTTGTTTTAGAAGTATGGCCAACATTATTCTAGTAAGCATTTCTTTAATTAGTTATTTTTATACCTACGTGATTTTCCTAATACCACAGCAAATGCACTGAAATAGAGTTATAAACAAGAAAATCCAAATATTTTAAATTGTCGAAGGAAAAAAGATAATTTTCTAGAAAACTCAATTATATTCATCTATAGAAAAAAATTGTATACAAAAGAACAATAGACCAATAACTCTAAATAAAAAAACTTGACTAACGCTGGAGCATTTCATATTCACCTTCCTTGACTTGCAGTTATTTCTTTATACAGGAGAGAAATATGCACACAGAAAAAGGACAATAATCTTATGAAAAACAAAATTAGAACCATTTTAAAGAGTTAATAAGTAAGATGTGGAACTAAAGGACACCAGGTAACAAATTAGATCATTAAAACAAAAATACCTAAAAAACAGAAGGAAAATTATGATTGCTTCCATCAACAATGTATTCGTCCACCCCTCATCAGGATCTTGGCTGCTCTAAATATCCAACGTGCATTTATGCACCTTGTGTTATCAGTTTTCTCCAAAATCTATCCTTTAGGTTCTAGTGACACGAACATTCCTTCACTATTATCTGGAAGGTCGTCCTTGACTGTAGCTGCAGCAGATCCGGCGGACATTTTTGGGCTCTGTTTGTGTTTACTCTTTGGTTTGTGTTCCCTCGTGACGGAACAATCGCGGGCCAGATTAGTTTTGTTTAACAAGGTTTCTGTGGCCGACTTTGACGTATCCCATGTGCTCCGCGAAGAATTTATCGCATTTGGAATAGCCGGTGCAATCCCACTCAATCCTCCCTTTCATGCGAGCACCAGTGACAAAGGCTCTAAATGGATTAGTGTAGGTGATTATTGCCATTGTCACCAGTCGCTTTTGGGTGCGTGTTGTGTGGTGTCATCCATATGCACAGTGTGTTTGTATGAAGCGTGCTTAGATTTATATGGCAACACCTAATGTAACAGCATCATCGTAAAAGATTTGAAGGCTCCGTTCCAGCCTGCCAGAACGAGATGGTGAGATAACGGGAGAAAAGTGGCACACAGGAGGAATGTGCAGGGAAATATGTAACCAGGACAGGGTGGGAGGCAGAGCGGGGTGAGAACAATTCACACTACAAACAGCATTTATGACACTCCCAGCAGAGAGTGAAGGAAATTGCCCAGAATGAAGACGGACCAGAAGGGTAAGGTGATGACTGTGGTATTAAGGGAAGGCGGAGGAAGGAGGAGGCTGCACAATATCTTGGCTACTGAACAGTCAGGCAGGAGGTGTTGGACAGGACGCAAGAGGGAGCATGGGGGAACGGGTTTAAAAAAAAAAAGAAAAATTGCAGGCAGAAAGAAAAAGGAGACAGATGGATGGAGGTGAGAGGGAGGCAGCAGGATATCAACAGGGGAGGAAAGTGTTCTGGAGCCCAGTGCCAGAATTATGCAGATACAGCGAGGGGAAAAGTGTGGGTGAGATAGAAGAGGGCAGCGAGGAAAAACACAGAACAATGTATTCTGTGGCAAGCAGAGGGGTTAGTCAGGGGTTAGAGAGGCAGATATAAATAGTAAAGCCCCTAGGGTTAACATTTTCCATGGGTTTTAGTGTAAAACACGATGTGCTAAAGAGGGAAGTGGTGCTTGAATGTGTTTGTGAGGGGCGAGCTCTGCGGCGTCTGGTGGAGTTTATCTACACCGCTGTGAAAAAGTATTTGCTGCCCCTGCAGATTTCTTTTGTTTGCTCTTTTGGTCACACTTGAATGTTTCAGATCAGCAAACACATTTTAATATCAGACAAAAATATTCTTTCTCTTTCAGTTTCTCCCTTCAGGGGTCGCTATTTAGTCCTGTCTTCTGCATCCTCCACCCTCACACCTGCCAACTTCATGTCCTCCTTCACCGCATCCATAAACCTCCTTCTTGGTTTTCCTCTCAGCCTCCTGCCTGGTGGCTCCAACCTCAGCATCCTGCTACCTCTGTAATCATCGTCTCTCCTCTGGACGTGTCCTAAACATCTAGTCTGGCTTCTCTGACTTTATATCATAAACACCTAACATGAGCTGTTCCTCTGATGTCCTCAGTCTTGAAGAATAAAGCCTGAATGAAGACTAAGTCGATACTCAATGACCCCTCCCACCCTGCCCACAGCCTGTTTGACCCACTGCTTTCGGGGCGGTGTTACAGACCAATCAGATCACACTGCCAGGCTCACCAACAGCTTCTTCCCCTGGGCCATACAAAACAACCATAAATTATTTCTCTAATAAATATAGAATTAATTAGCAGATCACTTCTATATTGCCGTGTATATTATTGTGTGTATATCATGTCTTGTGCCTCTGTTATGTTCTGTGGACACTCACAGGCAGACCACCCACAATTTAGTTGCTCCTGAGCAATTACAATAAAGTCGTACTCTGTTCTGTTCTGATCCTATCCATCCTTGTCACTCCCAAAGAGAACCTCAACATCTTGACTTCTGTAGATTCCAGTTCTGCCTCCTGTCTTTTCCTCATGGACACCATCTCTAAACCAGACAACACTGGTCTCACCACTGGCTTCTACACCTTTCTTGCTGAAACTGTTCCATCACAAATCACACCTGACACTTTTCTCCACCCATACCAACTTGCTGGCACACACTTCCTTCTATCTTTTCCACTTTCTCTGAGAAAAATAATCTGACCATAGCATCAGGAGTTTTCTGAATCATGAGAGCTCAGAGACATGATTCCTGCATGTTTTAGAGCTGATTTGTTTGATTTAGTGATGAACCGCTCCTGTAGACATTAATGAAGGCTGAGGAGACATTTCAGCTGTTAGATTAGGGTGTTCGGAACATGAGCAAGGAGGAGAGTTTCAGTTTCGTTTTTACGACAGTGAATTCAAATGAACACTAGGGGGTGCTAAAAGCAAGCCAAAGTTTGCCTTTAACCAAGTGAAGCCTGCATTGCTTAGATGTTCAGGTTTTGTTTACTCTTGATTTCCTTTAGAACGAGGCACGTTGTGTTGCTTTTTGAGATCTTTTAGCCTAATTCATGTTGCCAGACAGGTTCTGTTGAAGTGATTTCTTAATGTTACATGTCTGGCAGTAACCAGCCCTGGGTGTAGC
This sequence comes from Aphyosemion australe, assembly GCA_006937985.1. Lineage (NCBI taxonomy): Eukaryota > Metazoa > Chordata > Actinopteri > Cyprinodontiformes > Nothobranchiidae > Aphyosemion > Aphyosemion australe. The sequence continues at coordinate 8,288,546 of SSNS01000001.1, forward strand.
TAGTGGAACTGAACTCAGCTTGTCAAATAATGTGGTTTATCATAGCTGATTCACCACTTAACAAAGGGCCAAGTTAGTTTTGGATAGTTTTTGTTTTTCAATTAATAAATAAATCAGGTTATCTCTGTCTGATGTTGAAATTCCTTTGTTGATCTGAAACATGTAAGTGTACCAAAACAGCAAAAACAAGAAATCTGTTGGGGAGCAAATGCTTTTCCACAGCCCCTGTTTGTTATGCTGAGAACCTTTATTAGGCTGTTTATTGTTTTGGCTTGGATTTCAAACAGCAATTGCAGAATTTCAAAGGTTAGAGGATGTAAGCCGTATCTTTGTGTTGCACACCCACTCACAAACTCCCACTTCTTGTTTTTTTATGATTAAATGTTGTTTACTTAATTATTCTGATTTCCTCGGGCATCTCCACTGGGGAACAGGGTGAATCAGGGGGCACCTCTTTTGCTAAGGACCCCCGTTTATTATCACTGGTTTTCAAGCTACTGTTGCCTATCTGTTTAATTAGCAAACAACATGCCAGCATTTTCACAAGAGTACAAGAGAAATCTATCGAGGGATGCCAGGCATCATAGGGGGAAAGATCAAAAACAACTTTATATGCACAACTCTCCAGAGTGGATGAGCCATGAGTGCACCACCATTCAATATGTTGGTCTCATTAATGCTCATATTTAACCTATTAGTCAAGAAAACATGGTCTCCTGACATGAATCCTCTGTCAGCAGGTCATGAGGTTTGGTGTGTGGCATCCTTAGTGAGCCTTAACCATCATAGAGCCAACAAATTAACTTGCAACAAAGATTAAAACAGCATGTTACATCTACAGCATGAGTATTGGCGAGCTTCACAGCTAGACAGTTGTTTTTGCTGTATTCATTGTTTATCACAACAAACAGAAGACAGTTGGTTGCACAAAATCAATGCCGCCCTTGTTCGGAAAGTAAGAATGTAAAGGAGCCGGCAGTAACGGTCAGATTTTAACAGTGGTGTGAAAGAAAGCAGTCCTGTGTGGAGCAAGTCTCGTGATGTGGAAATTGGTCGGGTTGCAGGGAAAACGTCAATGAACCTTTGATTTTTTTCTCAATAATATGAGGACATTTTTGTTTGTTTTGTTCTGATTCCTTGACGTTCCATGATGTTTGACTTTATGATGTAGTTTGTCATGTGACACTATGTTTAAATTTGACTGTGAATGTATATTTCTTACAATACCCCAGTACAAATACATATATGTACTTGGACTAAAGTTATTTTGTGATTTTATGTCTGAAGCCCTGTTCACTAGGCAAGATTTTTGAATTTTAAGCTAATTTTTAAAGCATGAGAGACAACACACATGGTGATAAAAAATCATAGATATACCAGTTTTGGTCTTTCAGTGTGTGGTGTGTAGCAACTCGATGCACACTACACGCAAAAATCTCACGAGATAAAACCCAAACAAACATGGTGGAGGAGGAGCGTGCTGCACTCTTCCATCACCTCGCTTTCTGATTGGCTGAACGTCACATTCAACAGGCAGCACCTTTGTCACCAAAAATCAGACCAAGACAAACCAACATGTTTGAAAGTCCGGTTAAGGATCTCGCCAAAACTTGTGCATGTGGTTTCCGTGCACAAGTCAAACATTGCTCGCGTAAATATGAGATGTGCGAGGAAGTTATTACTCTCAAGTGAAAATATACATCGTGAGAGGACATTTGTACACTGAGAGCAAACAGTGTCTGCAAGCTCAAGCATTTGCACAAGGGACTGAGAGTCAAATTGTGCGTGTTGGCCAACAAGCACACAGCAGTGACAAACATGCACGCGGCACCCTCACTGCACGCTCGATTGCTGAGTCCTAGCTCGCTTTTGCTTCTAGACTTTAGGCACTCTGGAGGCGGGGCCTGTGGATGATCTGCTTTGTCCTCTGATTGGTACGTTCTTACCTCTCCCTACCCCCTCCCTCAAGAGCCCATTGGCTTCCTTTTGGACCGCAACGGCAATGGCCAGACAACAAATCTGTGCATTACTGCCACCAATTGGTATGGAGCAGGAGAAGTTTTTAGCTAAAATGTTCTTTCTTTTATGTTTTTAAAAAGTTTGACAGCTACAACTAACATTTTTCTATTCACTTGCTCACTCATTGTTAAATTCACTTGCAGTTTCTTTTTAGCGACCTGCTTCCACTCACAGCAGTCCACTGGCATCTGCAAGATTTGCGTTGGATTCCATGAATCTCGTGAGGCCTTTCTTCCATTGCCGGCCTCTTTTACCAGTGTCAGTTGTATTTTCTATCCTACCAAAAATCTAGGGACTGCGGTCAATTTTTAGCAGCTTTATGACCACCCGTTCTTGACTCACTACCACCGGCATGCACAAAGTACAGACGTTGTTTTAAACAGATCTAAATTAATGGTGCACCAAGAAGTGCCAAAGTAACTTTTTATCTCAGATTGTTAATCTGAAAGAATGTGCAGAAATGATTTGACTGCAGCCCAAATCAAAACCCCACCTCCACAGCACTGTAAAGTTATAGGTACATCTAAAAATCACCAGCTCGAAAAAGGCATTATGAAGGTCACTTTTATTACATTTTGTATTTTGCCTGCAAAGGTCATTGGGAGTGATCCTATAAATTGATTGAGTGCTTTATTGGCTGCTGTAGGACAGGTGCTCCTTCAATATCTCTCATAAACCCAACTGCACAAGATATTTTCAACATTTCCCATTCTAATGAAGAGCGAATGTCACTAAAAGTAATTATCTACTCAGTCAACGACTTTAATCTACAATTTAAATTTTTTTCTCAGTTGATTATCTGAAAGGAACAGGTATGAATTTCATGGAAAGAAGGGCAACATATTTTGATACGCCTGGTTAAGCCTTTAAGACTATTATTCTCGGAGGTTTTGCAATTTGTGAAGTTTAAGAAATGAGGTGCGAATTACCACAAAGAGTTTCAGTATCAGCCTCATTTATCTGAAGCCTTTGGCACGTTCCATTTCTAATGTGGGATACTTGCAAAGTTAGTTTGTGGATGAAACAAAATAAATCCTATGTAGGTAAGTGTTACACCTTTTCTCATTCTGACCTTTAGGGGCTCCTTTTCTTAAGTTCCTCTCAACAACCCAGTTCTCCAAATGTACAAAGAGCTGTCATTTCAACTACTGTATTGGTCTAATGCAAGAAAAAAAGCAGGGAAGAGGACATCCATCCATCCATCCATTTTCTCCCGCTTATCCGGAGTCGGGTCGCGGGGGCAGCAGCTTAAGGAGGGAAGCCCAGACCTCCCTCTCCCCAGCCACTTGGGCCAGCTCCTCCGGGGGGATCCCAAGGCGTTCCCAGGCCAGCCGAGAGACATAATCTCTCAAGCATGTCCTGGGTCTTCCTTTGGGTCTCCTCCCGGTTGGACGTGCCCGGAAAACCTCACCAGGGAGGCGTCCAGGAGGCATCCTAATCAGATGCCCGAGCCACCTCAACTGGCTCCTCTCGATGTGGAGGAGCAGCGGGTCTACTCTGAGCCCCTCCTGGATGACCGAGCTCCTCACCCTATCTCTAAGGGAGAGCCCAGCCACCCTGCGAAGAAAACTCATTTCGGCCGCTTGTATCCGCAATCTCGTTCTTTCGGTCACTACCCAAAGCTCGTGACCATAGGTGAGGGTAGGAACGTAGATCGACCGGTAAATTGAGAGCTTCGCCTTTCGACTCAGCTCTCTCTTCACCACGACAGACCGGTACAACGCCCGCATCACTGCAGATGCAGCACCAATCCGCCTGTCGATCTCACGCTCCACCCTTCCCTCACTCGTGAACAAGACCCCGAGAAACTTAAACTCCTCCACTTGGGGCAGGACCTCGTCCCTGATCTGGAGAAGGCATTCTACCCTTTTCCGACTCAAGACCATGGTCTCGGATTTAGAGGAGCTGATTCTCATCCCAGCTGCTTCACACCCGGCTGCGAACTGCTCCAGCGAAAGCCGGAGATCACGTTCTGACGAAGCCAACAGGACCACATCATCTGCAAAAAGCAGAGACCTGATCCTTAGGCCACCAAAACGGATTCCCTCACCACCTTGGCTGCACCTAGAAATTCTGTCCATAAAAGTTATGAACAGAATCGGTGACAAAGAAGGAAAGAGGACAAAAATACATAATTTTTTCTAAATAAACGCGCTGTGATTGGCCAGCCACAATATTGGCCGGGGCTGCGGAGGTTCCAATGGAGCGTTGCTAGACCGACATGCAAAGCAAAATTATTTTGCTTCGGCAAATGACGGTCTAGATTCCAGGCTAGTGATTTGGCACAATTCAAAAAAACTGAACTGAACTGAATTGGCCAACTGAAACCAGCTGTTTGTTTTGTACCACAATAAAAATGTATTAATTCATAATGAATTAATAACTTACCAAAACCCTTTTGCCTTTTTGCACTTGAGCTTCTTCAGGGCTCAAGAGATTAAAATCTCGGCATTGACCCAGAACCACTCATAAATAAGAAAGTATGAGTAACCACTACACAAATATCCACAACTCAAAAATAGAAGTCCTGCAGATAACCAAGAGCACTGAATGCTGGTCTGAGGTTCACTGAACACATTAAGTATGGATGCATCATATGCATTCTTTACTGTTGGGACCTGGAGTAATGCATGTTGTTTTACCTCTTTGTACATGCTTTTGCATGAATAGTGCATGAACTATAAATGTTGCATGATGACCAGTTTTCCATAATTTTAAATGTAGTTTTATGTTTGCATTAACATGCAAAATAAATCATTAAAAAACCCTTAAAGTTTTTTATTTGTCAGAAATATTGTCTGTTCTGTGGGAAATTATGAAAATTCATTTATTTTTTAAAGCAACAAAGCTTTGCACAATATTAAAATATTATGTATGTATACATATAAAATGAAAGTTTTTTTGAAAAAATGAACTTGCTATAGGTTTTCCCAGAGTGTGAAATACATTTTCCCCCCAGTGGAATATAGGCTCCAGTTTCCATAGCTATATACTTCCTCCATCACTTGCACAGCTCAATGTAAACCTCAGAGACCTGAAGCAGCTTGTTCCCTGCATTAGTCTACGGGGACAAAAATCCCAACATAACTTATAATGAAATGCACTCGGAGCAGGTTTTGAACATCAGCCAAAAGCTTGAGATCTGAAGGGACACAGGAGAAGGAAAACTTTTTAATATAGAAATGAAATAAACCACACTGTCATGTAATGATTGGGAAGTTTACTTTTAATTTTAGTCTATATTTGATAACCAAGGACTGGAATTGGTGAATTATTGTCATCTACCTACATTTGCCTCTGTGCAATTCATAGGGGTGTGTGTGCATGCATATGTGTGTTATACAACACAGCTGTTGCTGCCCCACCACCTCCTCTCAGCTATGATGCTAATGGTTAGCCGCTACACAGACACTCCTCATGGTAGAAGGTGAGCCTCTTGAACATCTCATCAAACTAACAGGATAAAGTCAACTGTTTGGGATTTTATTGGATATTGAGGAAAAACCCTGATGCCTCTGGCTTGGAAGAAGAAGGTTTTCCAATCTGCAGGCAATCAAATAAAAAGCAGCGTCTCAAGAAGGCAAGACTTTAAAAAAAACTTAATTTGCATCTATGGCAGCACTGCCTGTCTCTGCCAAATTGAAGCTACCGGTATCTCAAAATAAACATTTGCAACATGCAAAGAGAATTAGCGTGTCAATCACCAAGGCACGGAAATCATCTTCTATGTGTGCTTGCAGCTTAGGCTGAGGATGTGGCCGATTCAGCCACTAACATCAACAAATTAACCTCTAGGTTATCATCATGTGAAAATCTCACACTGGCTCATGACCTGTAACGAGTCAACACAATTTTATGTAACTAAACATAATCAGTGCGTTTACATGCGCATCAGAAAACCGAACTTTTGCCCTAAAAAGACTAACATCGTTTTTTTTAAATGCATGTAAACGCGTTAGTCTGTCTGAAAGTGATCTTCTAATCGGGCTGAAGCACCCAGATAATGCGGTAGTTATCTGACTTCATTCTGCATGTAAACGGGTCAGTCAAGCTGGCCCGAGTGGACGCTCGCGTTCCGGAAGTGACGCGGCCGCAGTAGCGCTCGTCCGACAATATCACCGCCACAACGTAACACGTAACAACATCTAACAGCGCAGTACGTACCAATAAGCTGTGCTGCAGCGTTGTTGTTGTCCATTGTTTCATCCACGGTGCATATCCTGTTGCAATGTTGTCTCATTTACTCCCGCCAGCATTTGTTTACTATTTGAGTTGCTACAAGCTAACCGGAACAATGCCCGACATGAAAGGGCGCATGTCGCCACCTACTGTACCGGAGTGGAACGAACTTCATTTGAGAGGTCGGTTTTCTAAAGCGCATGTAAACGAGGATAAAGACCATAAGATCGACCTGGATCGACTTAGATGTTGATACTGCAAATGTAACCACACTGAATGTCAGTATAATGAAAGCTTATGGTGGTAATTAGCCAAAATATTCTCTACATCACATCAGATATGTTGTGTAATATTCAAGTGTACCCTACTGGAGTTTATTTGACACTTAACTCCATATTCTAGTTATGAAAAATGTTTCATAGTGGTTCATGTTAACGTTATTTTATCAACTTTTACGCCACTATCAAACTGCAAAGTTATAAAGGCAATTTTACCCCTTGGGAACTCTATAGGACTGCTAAATTGTGCTGCTGTTTGTGATTTTTATTGTTGTAAACCATAAAATTCCATTTAAATACATTGAAAAATTGAAGACAGTGTCATCACCTAACCCTAAAAGCTATGGACGTTTGGAGATTGATTCTGATTTAGGATGGCAGTTATACACTCCACTCATGGCTGCATTCAAACTAGCTGTTAGCTCTTCAGTCCCAAAAGATGTAAGTTATGTTTCTTCAAAGAGAGGCTACTCTGGAACCCAATAAGTGAAATGGTTAATAATGTTCAAAAATTTTCAAAATATCCTTTAAACTGAGCTGGACTGACAAATGGCGTGTGCAGTACTAAAAATGTTGTCAATATACTATGCATATAAAACCTATTACAGAACTGAATTTCATATTATAATGGCTTATACGTTTCATTTTCTAAACTGCACATACAACATGAGAATCAGTTTGCACATTTAAAAAAATCGGGTCCATTTCAGATGCAGGGGAATAAGAAAGACACATTATTTGAGGATTTGAAATGATGCCTGACAACCAGTCAGCGTGTTGGGCCTGCTGGCCAGAAGGGCCCTCACACCCCGCTGAGCTCAGTGAACGGACAATTGAACATAACGCTTGCTTGTCCCAACACATTGTTCTCACACAAACACACACAAGCAACCATGCAGGGGAAAAACCTGTCAAAGCAAAGGAAAAGCAGTTGCTTTAAAATAAAAAATAACCCTGGCAAGGGAGTAGGGGTCTTTCTGTCATTACTTGATGAGAATTTTCTGTACATTTGCTCGAGGTACTCATAGTTCTAACATCTTTGCAAAGTCTGTATAAAATAGCACCACACACACATTAAAAACACACACTTGGCTGCTTGCAGAAGCTGCTAAAGCGGCTGCTCGTTCCTCCTACTCAGACAGATGAGTCAACCTCAGATTTATGTTGGTAAGAAGCCTGGAAATACCTTATTGCTGGTGGGATTTTTATACTCCATATTGGTATTTATACATTACATCTATGCAATAAGAACACATACCAAATAGGCAGTGTGCTGTGGCGCGCAATGAGTTCTCGTGAATTTGCTTGACAGGCTTTGACTTGACACAACTTGACAGGTGGATCAACTACATGGAAGTTGGGAACTGTCTCGCCTTCATCCTGCAGCCCCCCCCCCCCCCCCCCCCCCCCCCCCCCCCCCCCCCCCCAAACCACTACCAGCAAAAATTTCCAAGCTGTCAGAAGGATAATAATGCAATGAAGGTCACGCTTTATAATGTTACCTGTCATCCAGCCAATGCAGCGCTGCCCCGGAAGAAATTTAATTAGCATGAAACGACAGCAGGCAGAGAGGCGACATTAAGGGAATTGGACGATAACCAGCTTTTAATCCCATCCTGGCGAGAGAATAGAAGAAAACGGGGAAAAATCGTTGTCTATTGAGCAGTCGTGACTTTGATGAAGGTGGAATTCTTTTAAGGTGATATGCTGTGTAATAAGCAATGCGCATGTGTTTACAAGATAAATAAACCGCCCTCACTTGCTTTGATGTGTAATGGGAGCTTCTTTAGAAAATACAGACTGGCAAATACCAGGCTTGCTGAGACAGCTGTTTGCAGCACGTCCTTTAGGACTCGAGCATAAATAGATTTCCACATTGGTCCCAGCAGTGTGGGATGCATTTGTATCCATGTGCAAAACTCTTAGGATCTAAAGGAACCTGAAACTCTTGCAGTTTAAACGGAACTGAACAGAACTACTGGTCTTTCATGTGGAAAGAAAAACTCTGGAGACCATTTAATGTCCCTTGAACCATTAGAGCAAATTTATTGAAGTATGACACTTTATTAAAGTGTGCTGTGCTTGTAACTTGGGGAACACAAGGCTTGGTATAGGATTGTGACAGAAAGCAAGCTGAGTAAGTTTCTTCATCACTGAGCAAGAAAAGTAAAATCCTTCACTGTTCAGGTTCTGTTCCTTTGCAGACCGTTCCATGTCTGTGGCAAAACTAAAAATCCCCTTTCTCTGGTTTGTAAGAACTTAAATACATCACCGAGTTCTTTATAGCACTTTTCCCCACTTTCCTACTATAGTAACATACAATCAACACTATGATGCTTAGCTGTTTTAATAGCTTAAATGTATATCCATGCATTTTTATCCACTTATCCAAGGCCAAGTCATGGAGATAACAAGTCCAGGGAGGATATCAGACATCCTTCTCCCCAGTGACAGTCTGCAGCTCCTCCTGGGGGATCCAAATAGAGGCCAGAGTGAATTTATAATCCCTCAAGCCTTCTCTGACAGTCTGGTGAGTCTCTGCCTTTGCCTCCAACCCCTCAAGAGAACATTCTACCTTCAGAGGCAGAACCATGACCTCAAATTTGGAGGTGATGACTCTCATCGCTACTTTTTCACAGTTGGTACACTGAAGGTCATGGCTTGAAGTTGCGAACAGGATAGCATCATCTGCAAACCAAAAAAAGTTGATGAGTCCCTGAGGTTCCCAAACCAGAAACCTTCCACTTTATGACTGAATTAAAGACTCATGACGTAAGAATGACATCCTGTGGTCAAATGTGGGTACTGCAGCCCATGTTTCACAACAAAAAAGTGACCCTCTCCCTCCCATTCCGTGAGTGTCATGGCTGTTGCCAGTTGCGGATCAGCGCCAGAGGATTCTAGATGACGAACGAAGACGAGTCATACACAGAAAAGTAGATAAATACATTTTACTGTAATATTGAGTTGTTGGTAATTGAAAAAGTAGCTTCATATATATTTTTTAGAGCTGACCATTTGTTTATAATTCATTGTTAGCATTGTTAGATGCTGTGGCTTCTTAGGGGTGCATGAACTAGTTTCTGGGCTACTCCTCTTTCTAGCTAATAATCTGTCCACAACTCTAGAGCTTTATGCCTGCCGGTGTCAAATTACAAAAGCCGTTCACAGCAGCGTAAACTGGCGCAGACTCGGCAACCCTCAGGCTCAGATTGTAAACAGACTATGTCCTTTAGTTTTTTTATAATAAGAAAAACTGACAACCCCCCAGCTGGCTGAGAAGGAAATCCGTTTCAATGTGACCTTCCTTCCAACATGATTGAGACATTAGACTGTTTTGTGATTATTTCACTGTAAAATTGTCACTTATTGTACCTTTAAGATTCTGTTTAACCCACATTGAGAATGTGCTTTACTTATGGAAAAAGTCACGTTCCTTGTCTGTTACTTTCTTTGGTTGTGCAGGGACCAGTTAGCCCTTAAATGGACCATAAACACCCCTTAGCACCCCCTAAAGAATGTCCCTGAGGACATGGTCTTACATATTCATCAAAAACACTGAACAACCAAACATAACTCAGACATTAATGTCGTTTTTCTTGTTGCCTTTTCATGCACAGTAGGCCCACTAACTACAGTTTGTACAAATTATGAGCCAAGGGTGATGAAATAGTTACATAACTGTTGCAGCTGTACCAAATTCAACAGATTGGTGATGATACAGAATGCTTTCACAATGAATATATTTCTTGGGGAAAAAAAACTTTACAGAAGTTGTTTTGTAGCACTGAAAACTTTTGTTGTCTTCAAGTCCCAATAGCTAAATGCATATCCAAATAAATGCATTTAGCAATAAAACATTTTTAAAGATCTTTTTTTTTTGAGTATATCCCATGATAGAGCCAGTTTAACCAGGTACTATTTTGCAACGCAGGCAGTTTCCTCATCTAATGGACTTGTATTCAGGCCTGTTGTAAAAAATAACTAGATGTACGGTTATCCTAGGTTTAGATCCATGCAGCATAAATGTTTATCTCCAGAGTGTACCAGAGGGTCTTGATGCAAAACTGTGTATCCAGCGATTTGTTGTGCTTGTTCAAACTTACATTTTGCTCCAATTATGGGTCAGTGGTGCGTGCTTTTTCTCATGTACATAACTGAGAGTGAAAAGGACCTTAAAGGCAATTTCTGCTTGTGAAATTTAATTCACAGAGAGCCTATGTATTTGCTTTCTTGCAGCATGATTTGCATTTTCCCAAGAATGCAACCATGTCAATGTGGTGCAAATTGCAAGAATTAATGTTTTTTGACGGCATGATTAAAAAAATCCCTTTTGCAGTAAAAAAGTTACATACCCTTGTTTCATGTATTCTTGTAATGTTATTGTAACATGTAGTCTGTCAGTAACTACATGTTTTCTTGTTTATAAAGGTTAGGGTGCAACTCTGCAACTAGTACACTCAATGTCCCCTCAACTGCTTTCCATTTTTTTCCAGGAGTTTCTGTTAAAAGCAAAATATTATCCTGCATACCTGGAGACGTCCTTAGGAATATGAATCAGAAAAGTTCTGTTGGCTGTTGACTTGGGATCTCGGGCATCTTGGGCTTCCTGTTGCCTAGGGGGCTGTTCCTGGAATGGGGAGGGTCCTCCGCTGCTTGGCCCCCCATATTTTGGGGTGGTCTCTCCATCCACCATCCTCACCATCCCAATGGGTTGGGGGCAGGTGCCCTCTCCACCCCTGCAGGGCAGGATTGGCTTGCACCATGCTTGGCTGCCCCTCGCAGGGCGTTGGGGTGGGCCCTTGGGTTGTGGGGTTGTCTCACTCTGGGCTTGCCTGTATTGGTGGGGGAAACAATGTGCTAGGCTGGTCTGTCCTCTGGGCTGGCCGATTGGTGTCCATCCTTTGGTGGCTATCAGCTGCTGGGGCATGCGTGGGCCTTGGCGCTGGTGGGACCTGGGCTGTTGCAGGCAGCCCCTCCCTCCTCACATACTCATAATATTAAAAAACAAACATTATAGGTGACAAATCCACAGACACCCACAAACACATAGTGATTTACACAAACACAGCTAAAACCTGCACACATTGGTAACCACCCACGCACGCACGCACACACACACACACACACACATATTATATATGAGCGATGGTGGCAGAGGAGTTGAGTGGTCGCCTTGCAATTGGAAGGTCCCAGGTTCGCGTCCCGCTCAGTCTGTCACTGTCGTTGTGTCCTTGGGCAAGACACTTAACCTGCCTTACCTGCTGGTGGTGGTCGGAGGGACCGGTGGCGCCAGTGTACGGCAGGCCTCGCCTCTGTCAGTGCGCCTCAGGGCAGCTGTAGCTACGATGTAGCTCATCTCCACCAGCGTGTGAATGTGTGTGTGAATGGGTGGATGACTGACTGTGTTGTGAAGCACCTTGGGGGGTTGTAGAACCCTAAGAAGGCGCTATACAAATACAGGCCATTTACCATAAGATATAGATGCACGCAATGGTTCTGAAAAGGGAGAATTTAAAAAGTGTGATTCTCTCCTGGGGTCCAAGAGGTCCTGGGTCAATATCCCAGACGAGCCCCCAATTTACACATTTCTGGGGTGTTTCAAGAATCGGTTCATTTGTGTTGCTCATTCCACAAACCCATGATTGTTATAAATTGTACCTTTTTGTAAAGATGACTAATCAGATTTTCCAATAATATTAATAGGATGCAGTTGGTATTATAAAGAGGAGACTTGGCTTGGCTAAAATGTTTCCAAATGTTTTGAAGTGAATAAAATCAAAGGTTCTAATAAAGTTTGCAAAAGCCAAGGCCTAGATAAAAACATGGTTTAATGGTCAAAAGGTCCACAGTTCTTTTGTAGCTCCCTGATTGCTGATAGGTTTCAGCCTTAGAAAACAACCAATGAGAAAGGGTGAGTTGCTGTGTGTAACACCCGCCTGTTTAAACGGCTTTGAAAAATACTGTGCTAGTAAAGGAGCATTGGGTCTTCTCCAGGCAAAAATTGCTAGAAGCAAAGTTTGCTCCCTGCACAGTGGGGATGTTTTAATGTGTTGTCAAAATTGTTTGCAGGAGAGCTTTGTAAACTAAAAGGCTGTACTATTGTCTTCCCAAATGAGCAAGTTTAACTAGGACTGGCTTTTATGTTTTGCGTATACAAAGCTTTTCTTTTACATTGTTCTAGTTATCAGAACATCCTAAAGGAGATTTTAAAAAACCTTCAAGCCAATATTTATTTGTATTTAATACATGTATATCTGGTAACCTAGTCCTTTTTTTCTGGTGAAAGAAAATCTCCTATAATTTCATTATTTCCTGTCATGGAAAGAATGTTTAAATGCATTGTTGTAGAAAAAGCTAATTTTATAGTGCAGCTTTGCAATCAGGGGAAATAAAAACCCTTACAAGGCTCATAATTAGCTTTATACAATATGAAATAAATCAAACTCAGTGGAATAAAAGAACTTTATAACAAAAGGTTCACTATATTTTCAGCATCAACGCGGACCGTCTCATGGACTGTTATAATAAGTAAAACACAGGACCATCCATCGGGTTTCGATTCCATCTGACATAAACTGTGGCAATTGTTCCAGTTAAACAAAGCTGGTTCTGCTGCAGCCATACCACTTTCCTTTTATCCCTCTGGTTCCAGGTCCGTGTGATGTGAATGACTAATATCAGATTATACAATTTCTGATCTTCACATTTTCAAACATTCTGTTTCCAGACTTGAAGTGTTCATGGTTTCATGCTTTATTGATTTAGCAGCGAGAGCAGGCAGTCGTGGATCCCACACGAACCCCATCTCTAAACCGCCTTCTCTCTGGCTCTCCCAATTTCTCTGCTTTTTGCAATTCAAAGAAATAGAAAATACTTTTTTCTCTTCTTTTTGGCTCTTCTTTTTGGCTCTTCTTTTCGTGCGTAGCTATTCAGGGCTCCTCTTCTTCTAAAATATTTCCCTGCGAGGCACTTAGACTAATTAGAGATCATTTATTCGTAGAACTAATCAGTCCAAGTGTTTTTGTGTCTTCAAAAATACAACAAGAGAAAAGGCTGTTCCACTAAGTGAGGGTTCAACAGCCCACGCTGCTTACTTAATTTGACTTACGCGTTTTATTTTGTGTGTGTGCAAGTCTTTGTTGGATAGCTGTTATGCAAACCATAGCCTAATTTGATTAGTAAGTAGAATATAATTACTTTGCAGAAGAGGGCACGTTCACGGGTTTTCTCTGATCTGTCTTCGTAAATGTTATCTCGTGGAAAAAAGACGTGGCTGGGTTTAGCTGATGTTGGTTTTCCCTCAGGAAGGAAACAAGAAATTTGCTCACATTCTCTGTTACTGCTGATTTAGTTTGTATTTAAAGACACAAAAACAAATTTTGAATTAAGGACTGTAATTAGAACTAAATCAGTCCAATAAAATCTGCACAACTCTATATTCATTGCGGAAATCCATACTACAAAAAATAACGTCAACTTGAAATTAATGAAATTGTGCAGCTCTGTCGCTTCGTTCTGAGAAAAACCTGTTACTCTGCGTCCCGGGGTCATGCCTGAAGATGCGGGGAGATGGGGCTTTCGCCGTAGCTGGCCCAAAGCTCTGGAATGACCTTCCACTCAATATTAGGGCCTTCTGTGGCAGTTTTTAAAGCAAGACTGAAAACTCACTTTTATGATCTGGCTTTTAACTAGTTTTATTGTTTTTATGCAACTGATCTTACTGTATTCTTGGTTTTTATTTTGTTTTAACTTGTTTTTCTGATCTGATGTTTTTAAAATGTTTTTGATTTTTATTGTTCTGTAAAGCACCTTGGTGGCATGCCTTTGTCTGTAAAGCGCTATATAAATTAAAGTTGAGTTGAGTGCTTCTGAGGAGCCTTTGTTGGAGACTTTGTTTAAAATGATCTTGATAAATCAGATTCCATACTTATGAAGGTTTTTATTTTGTTTCTGACCTTTACACCATTTCATGCAACCTTTCATGCAGCAGTAGCTCAGGAGGTAGAGCGGGTTGTCCAGTAATCGGAAGGTTGCAGCATTGATCCCGATTCCCAGCAGAGAATTCTGTTAATGTGTCCTTGAGCAAGACACTTAATAGGGATGATCCGATCATGTGATTGGAAATCAGGCCCGATCACATGTTTTTTAAAAAACCGGAATTGGGTGTAAAAGATTGGAAATTGCCAAAAGACTGTAAAACGTCTGGGTTTCTAAGTCTGCTGCAGCACCTGAGCTGCCGGGTAGCTACAGGTGCTATGCAGCGAAAAGTTAGCCTGCCGACAGAGACGCCACATGCCTGCCCAGTCACGGGAACGTCGATCAATACAGCTGCTGATTGAGGGAATAAACATGCACGCACGCACGCACGCACACACCCCATATATATCAATTAGTGTTTCTATGGCTACACTGTGATTTCTTAGTAGAAGTTCTATTTAGTAAGAGAAACTTTATTGTCTTTATCTGAGTGAATCTATAATTAATTCAGTAGGTGAACTAATAGTAGCACATTCTATGTTAAAGAAAGTGAGATGTAATATCAGGAGAGGGAGAATGTTAATTGGTTGGCAGCAGTGTGCCAGCCGATGGCCCCCTCCATGAGGCCACCACAGCTCAGCAGAACGCCAGTGTAGCTTCTTCTGGGGAGAAAAACACTTAGAGAGAAAATAAAGTTAACAGCTGAAATAACAGGAAACAATGCAATTATAGAGTGGTGGTAGAAGAGAGTAGCAGAGTGTGGAAAGTGGTCAGTATGTCCTCCAGCAGTCTAAGCCTATAGCAGCATAACTACAGAGATAACTTAGGATAACCTAGCCTTTTAGATGGAGGCATGTGGGAGGCAGGACCAGGGAGAAAAGTCTTTAACGACTGTAGTCCCCTCTGTACACTCCACCTCTCTCTGCTCCCCTCTCGTCGAAACCTGGGCTAACATCAGAATTTAACCATAAGCCCTATCAAATAGAAAAGTTTTGAGCCTAGTCTTAAAAGTAGACAAGGTGTCTGCCTCACGGACTAAAGCTGGGAGCTGGTTCCACAGTAGAGGAGCCTGATAGCTAAAAGATCTGCCTCCCATCCTACTTTTAGATATTCTAGAAACCACCAGTAAACCTGCAGTCTGAGAGCGAAGTGCTCTGTTAGGAACATATGGAACAATCAGATCACTGATGTATGATGGAGCTTGATTATTAAGAGCTTTATCCTCGTTTACATGCGCATTAGAAAACTGACCTCTCAAATGAAGTTCATTCCACTCCGGTACAGTAGGTGGCGACATGCACCCTTTCATGTCGGGCATTGTTCCGGTTAGCTTGTAGCAACTCAACTTGTAAACAAACGCTGAGACGGAATTGAAACAGGATATGCACTGTGGATGAAAGAATGGACAACAACAACGCTGCAGCACATCTTATTGGTACGTACTGCACTGTTAGATGTTGTTACGCTTGTTACGTTGTGGCGGTGATATTATCAGGCGAGCGCTACTGCGGTCGCGTCACTTCTGGAACACGAATGTCCACTCGGGTCAGCTCGGCTTCCCTGTTTACATGCAGAATGAAGTCAGATAACTACCGCATTATCTGGGTGCTTCAGCCCGATTAGAAGAAGTTCACTTTCAGCCAGACTAACGTGTTTACATGCATTTAAAAAAACCGACCTGAGTCTTTTTAGGGAAAAAGTTAGATTTTCTGATGCGCATGTAAACACACTGAGTGTGTGAATGTGTGTGTGTATGTATGGATGAATAACTGTAGTGTTAAGTGTTTTGGAGTCCTCTGACTCTGAAAGGCGCTTTTACAAATGTGGGTCTTTATCATTTATATTCTGATTCTCCTGAGGAACCAACATGTACTCCCTCCCTTTGGCCGTCCGAGCTTCTGTAGCAGCTTTCCTCTGTTTTATTTAGCATTTTCTTTGTCTGGCTTTAATTTGGTCACTCATAAATGCCTCACCTTTGCCACCTGCTAAATTGATAACTACCATCCCCTAAAAATGTGATCTCAGGATATTTTAGACTTTACATAACCAGAAAGTGTCTCTACAAACAGTGGTTTTGACACAAGCCTGTCGAGGATCCTTCTCTGAATGAAACATTGGACTGATGAAGAGAAAACACATCATCACTTGACACTATTTTTAAATACCCCCACTGGGGTGTCATAAAATTAGAAAATATTTTTATCAATATCAGGTTTTTATTTGCAAATTTACAAAGAAAGTCTTTAGCTCTGTCCAGTTTAAGGGAACACTGCATGGTGAAACAAATGCTAAAGCCATGCCGTAACTTCAGAGCCAAATATCCGACTGACATTCTCTTTGGCCGTCCAGCGTCTCTTTGTTGCACCTTCCGTTCGCTCATTTCAGCTGCTCTTGTGGCGATAACACACATGTGCTTATACAACTGAATGGCGCACAAATGGATTTCACATTACTGTAGGTCACTGAATTCATTTCTGAAATGGCAATTGGTATAATGTCTCCCAGGAGTTGTTGTGAGTAGTGGGCCACATTTACCCAGTTACCCTTACACCCTGGTGTAGATTAAGAAATACATTTACCCTCTATCAACCCATCAGCCCATTTGTTCTCCTCTGACAATAAGGATTGTATCTTTTTTTTCCCCCCTGTAGTTAATTTTAACTCTGGTGCAGCCAACTGTGAAAGCTGCATCAGAAGATGGGCCAGAAAGCCTTTGGAGAACAGACACCCTCTCCTCTTATCTTGTCCTTTTGTTTTATGAAAAACCCTCCTCTGGGCTCATTAGGAGGAAATCTGGCTCTTTCCAGCTTTATCCTCTGTGATCTGAACCAGAGAACTCAGTCATACCATTCAAAGTCAACCTTGATCTGCAGGCCAGCTCCATATAAAACATGAGAAGTTCTTCCAAAAGCTGTAGTCGTCTGCCAAACGCTGGAAAAAGCTTCAAACCCACTCGGTTATTTTCATAATCTTAAATATTTCACACAAGAGCAAAGGTCTGTGCTGAGATGCAGCACAAGATTTGTTCAATTTGATGAATTATTTTTAATAACATTAGAGCAGTTCTTATGAGAATTCACTCAGAAAGCCTCTATTTCCATACTGGCATGTCTTTGAAGCCTCATGGCTGCTAAATTGCCTCTGGTTGTGTTTCCTGGAGTAAAACAACTTGAAAGGTCGACCTTCCTCTTTAACCTGAAGCGGTGTAGCTAGCTCAGCGCTGTCTCTCCAACACCTTGTGCCCATTGTTGCTGATCTTATCTTTGAGCCCATCGGAGGACTAATGACCCCAGCGATCGTTGCTGACCTGTCGGGGGAAAGTGGAGCTGCCAAAGAGAAGCAAGGAGAGTCCATTAAAAGATTAATGTAAGGAAGTGGACACTGTCCTCCTGGACCTGCGGAGCGCTACAGCAGGAAAAGACGAATTTGATTTATTGTCGTGGCTCCTCCTCACTTGCTGAATAGACAGAGAAAGATGAGTAAAAGGAAGTGTCTTACTCTGTGAGGAACCTCTGACTAAGAGTATTTTTTTTTAACTTAAAAAACTGAATTCATAATGCGATGCCAGAACATTTTGTGAATCACTGTGCTTAGATTTAATTGGAAGTAAATGAAATGTTTCCTAAAGTATTTAGGCTGGCGTTAATCAGCAGAACTTTTTCCTTTGGAGCAACATCAACACTGGAGTCTGGCAGGCCAATTAACCTGTGCTTGTGAGAGAGTGCACTGCCCTATTTAACATTCAATATGCTGCAATTAAGTGTTCTGTTACTTTGATGAAATGAAAATTAAAAATGGTTGCCAAAGCGGGGAGTGCAACCTTCCCCTCATAACTCGTGTGCCGTTGGCATTTGTGCAGGAACAAAAGGAATCCTGCCATATGCTTTTAGTAAAGATTTGCTGTCAGGCTGGAGAGGCCCAGTTTTCCTGACTTTTCATACAGAGGGCCTGAACTTTTATAATGGGCACAAACACCAACTACGCGCTCACTTCATGGCAACTGACAGTGGCTTACTGTTGGGAAAATGCACTGACTTTTGTAAGATTGAAATGTCTGTTTTATTCAAAAATTGATTTTTTTTTTAGGGCATGCAGCAGGAATCTTTTTCAGGGGTTTTAGGCAAAAGGTACTAGTTTATGAAAGATGTATGTGCATCCATGCACGTGCACATGCAAAATGAAGCGGAGTAATTACGCATGTATAAAATATACAAGAGATGAGGGAGCAGTGATTTCAGGAAAAATTTAAATCCTATAGCTTTCCCTCAAGACAAGTCTAACTGAGATGATTTTATATTGAGAAATGATGTTATGATGGATAGATGTGTGTGTGTGTGTGTGTTGGGGGGGGGGGGGGGGTTGCTTGTGCTAATTAGCTTTGTGACCATCTTGAAGTTGTTCAGTTGATTATGTATAATTATTAAATTCTGAGTATCTTTAAAATCCATTAAGTGTTTCTTTAGATATTTTTGCTAACAGATGACGGAAGGTGTATCCATCAGGTCATTTCCAAAATTTTTTCTTGTGTAATTACTGAAAGCTAAGAATGTGTTGTCAATGTGAAACATAATCCCTTCAGCGTGTCCTGGGTCTTCCTTTAGAACTCCTCCTCATTCTTTCAGTAACTAACAAAAGCTCGTGACCATAGATGAGGGTTGGATAGTAAATCAACCTGTAAATTAGTAAATCTCTTCACCAGTACAGCGCCAACCAGCAGCAGTAGCAGTGTCATTTATAAACTTCCCAACATGATTGCTATCTTGCACAACAACCATATGAGTAGTGTGAACAAAAGGGGACCAAGGGCATGCTCTTGTGGAGCCCCAGTGTTGATAATAATGGTAAAAGAAGATTGGAATTTGGAATATTTACAGGAATACACATTAATTGTTTTAGCCCCATAAACAGCAACTTGTTGACTATCTACATAATAAAGGTGGTAATCAGAACTGAAATCCAGAAATTTCACAGGTAACAATTGATGGTGTATGGACTTTTCCCATTTTGCAATAGAGGTGGCTAAGGAGTGGAAGATGCGCTTATAGTAGGAAATTAGATTTTTTCATTTCAATCTGTTGGGTCAAAAGTCTAGAGCAGGGGTGCCCAATCCTGGTCCTGGAGGGCTGGTCTCCAGCACATTTTAGTGGTTTCTCTGCTCCAACGCGCTTGATTCAGTGGATGAATCACCTGTGCAGCAGAAACCTGTTAATTACCGGCTGATTTAAATCAGGTGTGTTGAAACAGTTAAAATTTAAACCTGCTGGATACAGGCCCTCCAGAACCAGGATTGGGCACCCCTGGTCTAGAGAATTGAGAAGATGTCCATAAAAATACCTTCAGTTAGGTAAACAATGCATCAATTGAAATTTAATACTCATATCATTCTGAAAGTACATTTAGTCATTTCTATCACTGTAAAGGGACGTAAAATACTTTCAATGTGTGTCTTAGTATTGGAGGACATGTTTCATTGTTCATTAACTCTGAGGTTTACGTTGAGCCTCCACTTGAACACTGAAAAATGTTGCATCAACATTTTTCCCACTTAAATCACTCTGTAGCCTACATACTTGATATAAAATGGTATGTGACAGCCTCTCATGATTAAGGACCATTCACTCCAATTTGTCTTCCACCTCCACTTGATGTTGGTTTCTTACAGATTAAACATTCTGGGCTCCAAATCCCACTGTGTTGCAAGAGCCGAACAGAGACACATTTAGTGCTAATATATCTCAGAGCTAAAGTAGAAGTTTATGCAAAGAGCTTCAGAGACGGAGCTTGGCAAACTCTGCTAAGATTAACTCCTCACATTTTTCAGCCGTAATATCTTTTCTTACTGTCGCAGCATTTGCACAATTAGCCAGAGATGACTTTGCATCTCAGTTTGACAGAGATGAACAAAGGCATCAGATGTCTTGACGAATAATGAGCAACCTGAGATAAGTGCTCCTGGCTGGGACAGAGCATCAACAACATGCAATCCCCACCACACGAACACTGTACTCTATAGAGCTGTTACCCTTGACAGGTATAGCTGAGTTAGTACCCAGTAAAAATAATACTGTTTCACTGAGAGCGCTTAAAAATGGAATTAAACGTGCAATAACAGATTTATTTCTTGTCACTATAATAGAACATTGGAGACGACTAGTAAAAACAATACAGACTGAAGTAAAGAGTGGCATATAATAGGATTAAAGAGGATGTCACTGTATGTAAATAATTATTATTACCATGAAAAATCTTTGGCGTAAAGTGTTTTTGTCAGAGTTTCTGGAGTAGCTCATTTACACAACACTAGTGTATCATTTCAAGGGTTGTTGGTACGTTTGTCAGGAGGAAAACGGATAAAATCAGTTTCTTACAATTTAAAATTCTGTGACATTAATGGTGAGGATAGTCAAAGCATCCCAATGCAATCCAAATAGTTTAATGCAAGAATAAGTTCAATAGAAGTCAAATGGCAAATATATTTTTTTCATGAATGATTCTTTCTAGCTTGCAACAACCTTCATGCATTCAAATGGAAAGCGAGTGGTCAGCTCATTACACTACAATGAAAGCTCAAATGTCACTTTCCTTTGACTCTCTGAACCATGATGACTGAATGCACAGAAATCACCCCGGGAAAGTCGTCAATGTCATGCAAAATGTAAAAAAATAATGCTGCAGCCTACTCATGCACATCTGAGACTGAAAACTGTGGTTCCTTAATCATATTTTCATATATTTCCTTTAGTAGTGGCACAAAGTTAACCTGCTGTATGCATGTTTTTATCTGGATGGAAGGTTGAACCTAAAGTTCTGAATTTAGAAACCCTGTCCACACGTAGCCGGGTATCTCCCAAAACGAAGATATTCTTCTACGATTTGGCCTGTCATCCACATGAAAATGCAGATTTACGCAATGAAAACTAATCTTTTTAAAAACTCCGCCCAAAGTGAAGATTTGCATTTTGTCCGTTTTAAGCGTTTCTTTGCAGACAGGAAAAAACAAAGTTTTAGGTTTCCAAATGTCACTGTCTGCGACAGAAATGCTGACAGCCCATGTGCGACCTGTATTTACACTACAACATGGACGCCTTCAGAGCTGTGCTCGCGTTATCAATCGTCCAAGCGCTTTTTGTCTCTGTTTTTACAAGCAGAATTACTTCTACTTGTCGAAGACCACATGCGAAGGACGAGGTTACGGATGTTTATTGGCCGCTATGTTTCATGTTTTGTTGAAGTTGAGCAGGAAGACGAAATGGATAGGATTCAGGGGACTACTGCCACCTACAGGTCTGGCATGCCTATGAAGGTGCTTAACAATGCTCTTATGTGGTTACGTGTGAATGGAGTTTTTTCTAAAAACTAGGTGGTGTGGACGCTATTTTTTGGGAGGGCGGATAGTCACTTTAAATAAAACCCGGCTACGTGTGGACAAGGCCTAAAACTGAAACTACTATCATTTTAGTTGCCATTTGTAGAAAATAACTTGGCATACTTTTGCTGAAATTTGAAAAACAGCCATTTCTCAGATATCGCTTCAAATGTTCAAGCTGTCCTTGTTTTTTGTACTTGAAGGCTATATGGAATCACAATGTTTGGTTTTTAATTGATGCTCAATTGGGATCGGTGAGCTGCAGCAGTGGCCACGCTCGGGAACCATTTGGTGGTTCAACCCCCCCAATGGAACCCCTTATTGCTGAGTGTCAAGCAAGGAGGCATTGGGTCCCATTTTTAAAGTCTTTGGTATGACCCGACCGTGGATTTGAACCCACAACCTCCCAGTTTCAAGGAGAACACTCATACCACCAGGCCACTGAGCTGTTTTTAGGTGTTTTTCTATACTAAATATTTCATTTTCATGCACTGATGCCTGAAGATTATGACAAATCAATATGGGTTTTTTTTCTAAATTTCCTCAGTGTGCCGTGATTCCTCTGGGTTCTCAGGCTTTTAATTAAATTAGATGTTATTTTAGCACCCAGTCACACTACAGGCATTTTCTCTCATGCCCTAATTGTTTTGTGACATACTTGCGGGAAACTTTTCCTGGCATTTTAACCACATTGTAATAATAAATGAATTTTGCATTAAATTCAAAACTTATGGTTCATTTTATGTTAATCAAGTAAAATTTGATGAATAGACAAAAATTAAAGTCAAATCAGAAGCAGTCAAAACTTAATGCTTAACAGGATTACTGGACAAGATGACTCAATCCTTACTGACCCTTGTTGCCTAGAGTCTAATCATTGGATGGTGGGGGTATTTTATGTGCAACATAGAGAAGTAAATCAATGTGTGCCGCGCCTGTTGACAGGAAAAACATTACCGCCAGACCTGCAAGCGTGAGTCAGAAAGTAGGAGGTATAACCGGTGAAGAGTGAGCAGCACGAATTGCAAGCTGAACTTTTATTGTGACGGATGAGAGGGGTTATTGGAATCCAGGCGAGGCTTTTGGACTGTAGGTGTCATTAGGAGACACTTTAAATCTGGGTGACCTATTGACTTAACCTCGCACTAGGCATCAGCAGAGCCTCGCTGCTGTGTAATTATGCCTGGAATAAATAGGGCATTTGGCTGGTGGCGCTACACCACATCACAGCTGGGATAATGTACAGCGTGGAACCCATTTGTTCTCATTCCGTTCTCTTCTAATCTCTCCTCTCAACCTCTCTTCGCTGGTTTTTACCCTTCCGTTTTCATGCTGTCATTGTTTCTGTCCTTTTGTTGGGCCACGTTTTATCTTACTCCCTTCTGTCCTTCAGCAGAAGTTTCAACAAAAAAAAGGAGGGGGTTGTATAATCCTCAAAAAGAACGCCCCATTAGGAAAGAGTTGTAATGCAGAGGGGAAATTACCGCAATCCACACAGTGTGAGTTCAACAAAAAAGCAGCCCAATTAGAGTGCATAAATATTCTCCCAGCGTCGTAGCCCTTATCAGCTGGCCCACTGTTGGTGGGAGGTTTGAAGGTTTTTTTTTTTTTGGGTGGCCATTTAGCTCCATAATGCCTGTTCAAACTAGAGCTGAGAACAGCACATTGTCTGCAGAAACTGCTTCTGGCGCTTTGGCGACACAGCAGCTAAGAGAAACCAACGGCTCCCTGAGCCAATAGGAGGGTGTGTTCGTATCCGTGTGTGTGTGTGTCCATCTTTCTTTGATTGTGTGTGTCCCAGTATGAGGGGACCAGCTCAGTAATTGGTCCTCGGGGCTTTTTACCTGGCGCCATCGCCTGGCCATGCCACTGACATTTCTGACTTTCCTTTTATGGTGTGATTGGCTATTGAAACCTCATTACTAAAACTTCTGTTAAACGTTTCATCCGTCATGAAAACGGTGGAAAAAGAAGAGGGTGTACACTTTTTTTGTCTCTAATTATACGCTAGTCTTTTGTTAGCAGTATGCAATCTATTTCCATGCACATCACAAAGAGAACAAACGCCTTCATTATGGATGAGTTCTGTACAACTTGGCTTCTATTAAAAACAACAGGGGTTCCACTCCCTGCTCCTGTCCTCAATGTTTTTAATCTTTGTTAATTAATTTAAAAGGCTCTGATTAAAATAATGGAGTTGTCGGTGACGACTTTGTCTTCAACTTTTAAAATATGCAGCTTCCTGGAACAATAAAGAGGGGTTTTATCTTTAAATACTTTGAAGTCACCTCCCGAGTGTTTTGCACTAAAGTCTGAATATTCTTCAAATGCTGAATATCTAAGAGTTTCGTAATTGTGGTACTTTACTTTAGAAGAGGGTGTTTGAATCTTTTAAATCACCTGTTACTACGGAAAGCTAATGAGCTATGCTTAAGTTTGAAGAAGTTTGGCTACTTTTCTGTGAAGCAAATTACAAAAAAATGAAGAAATATAATTTAAAGTATAAGTTCTAACGTTTAGGATCAGATTTCCATGGTTGTAGTTGGGTGACAGTAATGCTAGCTTATTTTCACCATAACATTACTTTGTGAAGATGGGTTGGTCATTGAATAGACGGTGAGGTGGAAGTATGAGTTTTTTTAAATATTTTCTTCTGTATTGGGTTTATCATTAGCAGTTTTTGAAGGCTGGTTCAATACAATCTGCTCTTTGCTTCTGAAAACACAAAAATGTATTAGATTTATTGATACATGCAGCATGTTTTCATCCTACAGACTACAAGAAGCCTGTTACACATTTGTTCTCGTCATTCAGGATAACGCCAAAAAGGACGACACATTCCATCACAATAACCATAAATAATGATTGTTTAATTCTATAATGCTAAAATGGCTCATCTGCATTACAAGTTAGCCTCTTAACGTTCTAGATATTGTGGAGGTTAAAAAAAAAGAAAATTAATGAAGCAGTCCTCTCGCATTTGTCTAAAAACTTCCACCAATAACACGACTCAGTCCAACCAACAATTGGATCATCCAGTTGTCCATCTCACAGAACCACTACGCTTCCGCATTTCCCTGGAACCTCCACTCATTGCGTGCTTGTGCATTATGTAACAGAACACCACTGGTGTGAGAGGTTCTCTGCTCAATAATATCAGAGAAGGAGAAACAGCCGGCTGCTACCACTTCAACTTTAGGACAAACTATAAGTCCCAAAAAGAAAAACACCATTAAAAGTAGGGGTGGGCGAAATCACGATCACGATTTTATCACGATTTTTTTCCATTTTGACAATCCAGACATTTAGGAAGTTTTTTACCAGTAAAATAGATCAATTTAAAAGCATACCCCTTCACAGAAAATAGAATAAAAGATTTCAGAACACTAAAAAAATCCTAAACTTCCAATATCTCTCTGTCTAAGGTTAAGAGCTAGAGATAGATGTCTCAAATGTCATGCAAGCACTTTTATTTATTATATATTGATAATTAATGTAAAATAATTTCAATTATATCTAGGGGGCTCCTGTCATCCACAATATTACCAGTAATTATTTCTTGTGCAGAGGAAAAAATCTATCAGGTTAAGCTAAATTCATGATGTGTTTGCATCCACTTCCAGAGGATTACTCTCCAGCTATTTTGGCCTTGCTGCTCTCCGTAGCCCTTTCCTGACTACGCGGGGGAGGGAGGGGTTTGTACTGTCTCTCTACACAAACAGGAAAAACAGTACTCCGTCAGCAGCCACAGTTAAAAGGATCATTAAAACACGAACGTCACCAAATAATAAGCCAAAAAGCCAAGTGCAAAGTTTAGAGCAGAACACTGAACCAAAGGTTTCCTGATCGAGCCGACACCTGAGAATACATAATTACCGCTTAGAGATGGAGCTAGCTTGCCGCTAAGGCTAGCGTTTCAATCAATTATGGTGTGCTTTTTCAATGACTTGTTCGTTTATGTCCGCATCCTAATGCATCGGATTATTAAGGTTATTTTCCTCAGTTCTACCGAGCACCCCAGCTAAACAAACCAACATGCTGCCTAAAACTTGCTCTGATTGGTGTGTGGCTAACAGAAGCAGACTAGCGAATGGTGTGAGGCTGAGAGGAAAAAAACAACTCAACTCAACCTTTATTTATATAGCGCTTCACAGGTACAAAAAGGTAACACCAAAGCGCTGCACAAAAAATAAAAATAACAGAATTAAAACAGATTTAATACACAAATAAAAATATAAAACAGGACAAAAATTAGTACATGCTAAAATTGCAAAGCTAAAACATGAAGAAAAGGCCAAGTCATATAAAAATGTCTTCAGCCTAACTTTAAAAACTGCCACCGAAGTTGAATTTCTCACAGAAATCGGTAGCTCATTCCAAAGCCTTGGTCCTGCCACAGAGAATGCCCTGTCACCCCGTGTCTTTCGTGATGTTCTAGGCACAGAGAGCAGGAGACAGTTCTCCGAACGAAGTGCCCGTACTGGGGTATACAGGTTCAGTAGAGACTGTAAGTACGATGGAGCTAACCCGTTTAACGATTTAAAAACCAATAAAAGAATCTTAAATCGAATTCTAAAATCAACGGGCAACCAATGCAGTTCAGCCAAGATCGGAGTGACATGATCAAACTTTCTCTTACCCACAAGGAATTTTGCAGCCGCATTTTGCACAAGTTGCAGTCTTGCCCAGGTGCCCTGACCCACTAGCCTAGTGAACTAGACCAATTCTTGCTTTGCAGAGTTTGGTCTAGGCACGCTTCATTGGAACCCTCGCAGCCCAAACCACTGCTGTGTCTATCCAATCACAACTCGCTATAGTTTTGGTTGGGCCAATCACAGCGCTCTATATCATGGGCCAATCACAGAGCGGGAGTAGCCGATGACGTCAGCGCTGCGGCCGCGAACGCCGCGAACCCAAGCAACATGGCGGCAACTCGGAAAACACGTTCGTTTGAAACGGCTTTGTCATCAACATTGGATTATTTACATTCCAACGTGCGTAAGTCTGTCTGATATACTTAGCGGCTTCTTATTTTTATCAAACAAAGTAGTGCAAATGTCCCAGTACACCTGATATTCACATGTTTTTTATACAAAAACGACAGAAATCATTGAAGCTAGACGCTATTAAAGCCTCCCGCTTTTCCGTCGCCGTGATTACGTCATGTTGTTCGTCACTCTGATTGGTCCTAGCGCTATCCAATTGCGTGCTGACATTTTGAAAGACAACCGTAGATCCCGCCTCACGACTGAGAGCCGTCAATGGTTCGTGGCCAGACTATATATTCACATATATAGGATGGCTTGCCAGGCTACTGACCCACCCCATATAGTACCGAATTACAGTAGTCAATGTGGGTAGTGATAAAAGCATGAACTACAGTCTCCAGATCATGTCGTGACAAGAACGGTTTGACTTTTGTCAAACTCAAACGATAAAAAGAAGAGGAGACAACTCTACATGTGCATCAAAGCCCAGCAGGGTGTCAAAATGTACTCCAAGGTTGACAACTGATGTCTTTAGCAGAGAATTAAATGGTCCACAGTTGTATAAAGTTGTGTCAGTGCGACCACTTGGCCCAAATAGAAAAGCCTCTGTTTTTTCTTCATTAAGGCACAAAAAATTAGCCAGCATCCAAAAACAAATGTGACACGTCTAAAAATAATGGCACAGACGGGTGATAGAACGCAAATAGACGGTTCTACGATCTCCAAGTTTTGGTAGATTGTGATCACATTAAATTCCTTAACGATCTTATGTCGTCATATCGCACGGCCCTAATTTGAAGTCACAGACAACAAAAATCATTTGGACCTAGAAAACAACGACTGGAGTTTAGCGCTCTCTCATTTACTCTGGCAATGTGGGTTCCGGTATCAGGTGGACGTGGTCTAAGGATGATAGCCGACGGGAGGGATGTCACCATGTTTGTGTTTAAAAATTAGCTTGTTTTGCAGATTTGCTATAGCATCTTTAATATCTGCGAAACTGAATTCCAGCGGTAATTTGTGTTCGGTCATATCAAATAGCAGCGGCAGCCATAAGCTTGGCTCTGTCTTCAGAGGCTCATATTGAGTCAGGTTCTGCTGAAAATGTCTTCCTGTTAAAGGGGAGTTTTCCTTTCCACTGTTACTGCATGCTTGCTTGGTATGAAGGACTGACACAAGTCAGTGAGTCCATGCAATCTGAGTTTCCTTAGATAGAAAACCTTTAAAGCTGCTATAGGGAATGTACAGAACAAGCTAGGTTTTGAACGCAAGCACGGAAACGAGAGAGTGTTAAACACTAGTCTCTGTTTTTTAGGTCCAAACATCTCTGGTTGTTCGTGACTTCAAATGGTGTGTTTTCTTTTTGGGACTCTCTCATATTATTATTGAGCGGAGAACCTCTCTCACCAGTGGTGTCCTGTTGCAAAATATGTTGAGTGCGTAATGAATGGAGGACCCAGGGAAGTACAGAAGTGCTGCAGTTCGGCAAGATGACAACCAGATGGTCCAATAGTTGTTTTCAGTCCGAAACGTGTTATTGGCAGCGGTTTTTTTCGACAAAACCACTTTATTAAATTTTTTTTTTTTTTTAAATTTTTTAAATCTCCACAATATATGTATAGCTATACTATATAGAATGTATTGATTTAGCTTTTTTAGAACCTAAATGGTTCCCAGAGAACACTTTCAACATTGATTTGTGTAATTAAGTATCTAACGAGGTTAAGGTCAGAAGGAAAAATTTTAGCTTTTTCGGTTAGCTCACAAACGGAAAGCTTTGTCTAAACATTAGCATCTCAGTACCACACCTAAGGAATCCATGATTGCCACGCATTTTAAAAACTCATCCATATCAGTCTTTTCGTTCCGATTTTTATCCCAGAGCCGCCCTCATTTGCTCAAAGGTCCTATTATCTTGTCAATTCTGAACAAAGTGCTCCAGTCTTTACTTATCTGTTCGACAGGCTGGCAGTTAAGAACTCATTTTGCTTAAAGCGAGCTGGAACACACGTAACCTGTGCAAGAAACTCAAAGTGCTCGTCTGAGACTGACAGCAGGCAGTCCCTCAAGCATTATCGTAGCTGGTTGTGACTGATTTCTCTGAGGCAGCAGAGCCACGGGAGGCTAAAATGTTCTGTTTTGGCTTGTCCATTTTTATTTGCTCTAGACCAGCTCCGATGGCCTAGTGGTAGAGTGTCCGCCCCGGGACTGGGAGATCAGGGCTCGATTCCCGGTCGGGTCATACCAAAGACTTGGGACCCAATGCCTCCTCGCTTGACACTCAGCACTAAGGGGTTGGATTGGGGGGTTAAACTACCAAATAGTTCCCGAGCGTGGCCACAGCTGCAGCTCACCACTCCCCACCACAAGGATGGGTCAAATGCGGAGATGTAATTTCACCATTGTATGATGACTACTTGGGACTTTAACTTTAACTTTAGACGTACACCTGTTTGACATTTTGTCTTCTTGGGTGTTTTGTTTTTGTATCCACGTGCTTAGGCATGGCCAAGAACAGATAAAAGCATGGCAGCATTCAGAAGGTTATGAATTTCTGCTTTTTTGAGCTTTCCACGTGTAAAGCACTTTGTGTTTTCTTTGAACAAATAAAATGAGCATACAGGCACTTGGCAGATGGTAGACAGAGGGACAGACTGAATCACAAGGCTTATATTCGGACAGTGAAATGCTAGTTTTTGCATTTTCTGTTGGTAGTTGGGTTCTTTTTGTTGACTGAGAATGGCTTTCTCTTTGTTTACCCAAAAGGATGATGTTTAATGAGGCCATCTGCCAGTAAAAGAAGAGAAAGTGAGTCTTACAATAAGATAGGCTCATACTGGAGACCCTTATGGCTTGTGTATACTGCAGAACAGTTGCCAAGGTAACATTATCACCCATTATACATCACTGGAAGCAAAAAAAAAAAAAATCCAAGCACGGCTATCTATTCAGTTGCTTTCTCAGAAATAGAGGTAACTGACAGTGGAACAGGGAAGAAAGTACATTATTGATCAACACAAGACCCAACCTGTCCCCTTGTTGGTTTACCGGTGGCAATCCCAAGAGTCTTCCACCGAGCAGTAGGCTGTCTTGTGTGGTTTATGGGTTGTCAAAAGGACAAGAAGGAAAATGCTGCACAAAGGAACGCTGAGCCTGGTGAAACTCGCTGCCCCCCCCCCCCCATCATGGGGATCAGAGATAACGGAACGTGATTACCGTCATCTAGGGCGACGATTTGATGATGGAAGAAAGGAAAGGGTGACCTCTTTGAGAGATGCGTTGCAGCACTTTGCTTCCACTCGCTAATCTTTTGAAATGAAAAGCCTTTTGGTTTTACCTCACATTGTACTTCTGTTGAAAACAGAAATCAACTCTAGGACTTGTTACTAGGGATGCACCGATCCACTTTTTTCACATTTGATACCGATACCAGAAGTTTCGTATCGTCTATCGATCCGATACCGATATGAAAAACAGTATTAAACTGTATTACATAATGAACTATTTGTTAAGATCGGATCGGTGCATCCCTACTTGTTACCACATTCTCAAGACTGAATGTGCTTCAGTTAATCATACTCGGTTGTCTTTTTACATTTGGTTGAACTCCCCTCCCCCCCTCGAATTAGGACATTAATTTAATATGCTGTGACGGTAATCATCTAATGGATAATGTTGCACTTGTGAAGTTGAGACTGACTGTGTCACTGCTGTGATTTGATCAGTGTGACATTCGTGTGGGATTGAACTAAAAATAGTTTCCATGTAATACTGCACTCTTGTTAACGGTTTCAAAGAACACTTTATTTATAACCAACTGGGACGGTACACTTCTTTCTGTTTGCATTAGTTGATTAATCACATTTGAAGACATTAGGCCTGGGGTTACACCAGTATGTGTTGTTGCTGGTCTGGTCAACATCTCACCATGTCAGAGTGGACTCACATTTGGAGGGCATTTCTAAATCCAGTAATGCTGTGTGTGTTTTCAGAGATCGTGGCACGACCCATGTCTTTTTGTTACTGCACGCTGACATCCACTGGATTTTAATGAATCACTCAGTAAATGATCATTCTACGTTCTTCTACAATAAATTGACTTTTGGAGTTAACCCCAGTCGACATGGCCACAACAGCCAACTGACCTTAGAAAAAACACACCAAAAATGGTTCAAACTCAATATTTCAGATTTTTTGCTCAGGTTTGGTGTCGGAATAGGTCACACTCATTGTGTATTTCTGAGTGCTACACGTCGTGCAACATCTTTGCCTAAAACCTCGACCTTATCTTTTTGAGCTAACTTTGTAAAATATCTCATAAGTCACTGAACAGATTTTAACTAAATGATGTCATTCCTACTGAAATTCATGAAGTTGGATGAAAATCTACAAATGACAATGGTGATCAACTGACATATGCTGGTGAAGGTCCTCAGTCATTCAGGTCATGATAATCCAAAAGGATTGGAATGAAGGCAAATGGACTTCTTTGGTTTCTTGAAAATGTTTTCAAGAAACCAAAGAAGTCCATTTGCCTTCATTCCAACCCCTTTGGGTGATCAAATGACCTTACAAAGATTGAAAATGGCTATTGCTCTTTCAGTTGTAACAATATTGAGCTACAATCGGTGTGATTACAGCTGGCAGTCATGGTAAATGACCTGTATTATATAACGCCTTCTAGAGTTCTAGAACTCCCCAAGGCTCTTTACAACACAACAGTAATTCACCCATGAATGCACACATTCACACACTGGTAGGGATGGACCACAATCTATCCACAGCAGCCCTTTGGCTAACTTACATAGTTACATCCAATTACCACCAGCAAACAAGTGGGTCAAGTGTCTTGCCCAAGGGCACAGTGACTGCACTAGACTGAGCAGGATACGAACCTGCAACCGTCCGGTTACGGAGCTGTAAGGTGAATTCAGTTTAGAATCTTTGCACAAAAGAAATGCTAGACTTTAAAAATCAGTTATTGAAAATTCTAATTAATTGCTTTTACAAATGCATCAAATTGTATTGTTTCATGAAACCTATGCAGGTATGTATTTCATTAATTAGTGATACCTTGTATGAAGTTAGACATTTACCTTGACGGCTTGACTGCTTGTGTTTTAGCAATGCCACTTATTTGAATGCAAAATAATTCGTTATCTGGTTGGTTTGCATACTTTACAAAGATCACTTGCTACGAGGAATTTCGTGGTCATGATTTTTTTGCCCCTGATATTGAACCAGCATGGCTAATGTAAAACAGAAAGTAAGTCAACGGTAGAGATTTAATAAAATGTTGTGTCCTATTCTGATGCTTCAGAATATGATTATGGTATCTCCATTTGCAACAATTACATAACTGTAGTAGATGTTAAATCCATCTTTCTGCAATATTCCCAATCTATTGTTGTAAAGGCATAACTTTATTCCCATTTCACAAATACCACACACTTTAATAAGGTGGAAAATGTTTCAGCCTGTGTGGGCAAGATGCAAGCCTTTGGAATTTGGATGATTTTTGTTTTGGCAATTATAAGCAGTTTTATTTTCCTAATGTACACATAACACTGAGATGTTAGTATAAATTTCCTCCTTTGTATTATCTCTGCATGCCTTTTTTTTTGGTGCAGAACCAAAATCATTCACTACTTTATGCATCAGACCTTTGGTGTGTAGAACTTTAAAGAAAGGCCAAGCTGATTTGTTTATTTGTCAGGAGACATGCAAAAACATTCATCTAAAAACACAAGAGTTGCACTGTACTAGATTTAGATTCTGGTTAATTTCCATTTGTTGTCCCGACGGCGCATATAAACCAAAAAATACCTGCAAAATGTGAATGCATAAAGGTTTAGTAACTACTCTTCTGCTGAAAAAAATGAGGCCGCTAAGCACAGATGTGCCAAATCAATGATTACTGATAACTGCTGCTAAATGAGTTTTAATGGAAACCAGGGATAGCAACATTTGGATGTTAAGTTTACTTCATATTTAGCGAGTAGTAGAAGAAACCACCTGAAGGGACTATAAAGGTATTAAAAACATCAAGCACTGGCTGCAGCATCATTACAGTAATTGGTTATTAATGCTGCATGAAAAATAGGAATTCAGCTTGACTGTAAACTAGAGTAAAATAGCCACAGCTTTATTGTTTTACCTGAATAAAAAGTCTTCCCAGTGCATCCTTCCATTTTCCCCTCTTCACCATTAAAAACCTCAGACAGCCTCCACCCCCACTCCCACTCTACCTCACTATTCTCAAAATAAGAGCCGGTACAAAGATGGCCTTCCTCTGTTAGGAGAGATATATGAGATGGAAGATACAAAGCCAAGGCTCTTAATAAAAATCATCTATTTTTGTCAAAGCTAGCCAGGGGAAAATTTGCAGCAGTATCAGTGAACGGCTTTTTTCCCCCTTTATCTCATCCTACATCCATCTCTTTTCTTTCTTTCTATCTTTCTCTCCATCTCGGTAACAGCATGCATAAAGCACTGAGAAATAAAGAACGCCACCTCCACTGGCATTGATATCTCCTCTATCACTGTCTCCTTTTGAAGGCTGACCTCTCCGCTGTATATTTTGGGGCTATCAAGTAGGGCTGAAAGTCACACTTATCATGAGCTAAGGGATGGCTACCAGACTGCCATTTATTTCATGATTTCACCCCAATGGGAGTATGTAGGTGTGATTGAATTCTTCCCAGCTCGCTTCTCCGGAGTATTTAAGCCCACTGTGAGACGGGTTGTCCAAAACTGTGCCACACAGTCCTCTAACTAGATTATTCCCTCGCATCCTGGATGGAGTTTTGCCATTACCCTGCTACATGAAGAAAAATGCTCCAGCTGCAGCCGATCTTCTCCCACACTTCAAATAATGCAGCAACCGTTGTTGATGCTTTCAAATCACTTCCTGTGAATGTAGAGCATTCTGCACTGTGGATTCTGAAGGGTAAAAATGATAAGAGAATGCATAAACACATCAGTCATAGTGGTGATGTGGGGGCTGCTGATATGCTCCTGTAGGTGGGATTGTCATGCCTCAGGATGATGGTGCAAGTTCTTTCCAGGAGAGCATGAAATGGGATTACAAGCACATCAGCAAACATGCAGACGGCAACCTTTACAGTATGTCTGGCAGCTGTTTGGCAGAATGAATAGTTGCTTGTATGTTTAGTATGATAAAAGATCTTTTTCTATCTACAGTTACTTTTTGAAGCGAAAACATTGTAAAACTCGATTAGGAGCAGTTTTCGAAATTATCTCAAACATTTGCATGTGTGGGAAGCTTGAGCATCTTTTCTTTATTATCCACCTAATTCAGATGTTTTGCTAAAATAAATTCCTGGATTTAAAAAGTCTGGAGTTTAGAGCTACAAACCCCCTCATGGACATTTAGCGTTGCAGCCTAGAGCGCCTTACGACTCTGGACAGATGTAGCCCTCCAGTTTGTTGACTCCAGCTTCAAGGCTTGAGTTCAGCATTTTTGCAGCTGTTGGTCGTTTTAAATTGGCATTTTTGAGAAAGACATTTTACACAACTGCTCACCCAATGCATTATGGGTAATATTTTTAAGCTAAACATACTCCCACTCACATAAATACTGTGATTTATAGACAACTAGATTGTAATTGAGACCGTTAGTCCATAAACAATAGTTGTGTTCAATTAAATAATTAATAATATGAAGACAAAAACAAACATCATTTCCAAGTACGTTAAGCAGTTTGAATGAACATAAGAACAAAATATATTCAGTATATGTTTTGACCAACTTTACTCTATTTAGAAAACAAAAAGTTTGAAGTAACATCGGGATGCTTGACTATTCCATTTAAAGGTGGAATATGGAACACGAACACCAAAGTGACATCTAGTGTGTGGAGGTTGTAATTGCAACAATAGAACAAGGTTTCCAGCCGTCGGGATGCCATGTTCGCTGTCGATACATGAAGTGAGCAGCCAGCACCATGTCCAGTGACGACCTAAGCTCACTCTGGTTTTAGATCTTTTAGGGTCGCTCCTCTTCTGAGAAGGATAACGACATCTTCTGGGCTCAGAAGCAGTTGCTTGACTTGCCGAGTCCGCCATTTTCCACAGAGCCAACCTCTTTGTGCCGAGCGGACTGTTTACCGTATTTGAAAACCTGCAATGGTGCCCTCTAGTGGCTGGTAAAGGTAAACATTAACCCAGTGTTGTGCCCGTCAAAATAAGTATTTGATTATTTTTTAATTAAAATATAGCTTTTAAAGGAAATTCTGTACCTTCATTCATTCATTTAAAAAAAATATATAGCTTTTTATTAAATTGTTCCATATTTAACCTTTAACAGGATTCTGATTGTTCCACGTTTGCTATT
Organism: Aphyosemion australe; assembly: GCA_006937985.1. Classification (NCBI taxonomy): domain Eukaryota; kingdom Metazoa; phylum Chordata; class Actinopteri; order Cyprinodontiformes; family Nothobranchiidae; genus Aphyosemion; species Aphyosemion australe. The sequence goes on from SSNS01000001.1 coordinate 8,323,712, forward strand.
AGAAGCTGTAATTATCTTTACAAGATTTGATTTGTTCATTTATCTACAAATGAGCTTTGAAAACTACACACTGTCAATAGAACACAGGTCTGGAATGTTGGTGAGAGCTGAAAAGAAAGATATGGAGTCATCCTCCTCAAATAATTATACATCTGCCCTAAATCACTGTCATACAATGGAAATAGCCTGTTTAAAATTGTTTGTGTCATCAAAATTCCAACAGAGGCCTCTTCATGAATGATACCTTCACTAATCGTCCATGTCATTGGTGCCTGCTGTTGTAGGCTTTGCCAATGCCATTCCAGATGGTCGTTTGTAACTTATACATGTGGAACCCCCCCCCATGGTCCACTAGAAGGAGCCCCCAGGACAGACCCAGAACTGGCTGGAGGGATTACATATCCTCTCAGGACTGGGAACACCTTGGGATCTAGCAGGAGTAGCAGGAGCTGTTCTTTGGGGGAAGGAATGTCAGAGTTTTCCTCCTGGACTTGTTACCTTCGCTGCCTGACCTTGGAAAGGCAGCAGGAAACTAAAACAATGTATTTTCATCTTTCTTTGTCTGTTTCATGCTGGGATCCAGTTGATGACTTGCTTACATTTTCTGAAATTAGCCGTGAAGATACACAAACGCCTTGCGATGAATTGCAAACTTCACTCAGCAAACATGTCGAGTTTCAGGTTTTCTTGCAAGTGTGTCACGGTTACAGCTCGGCTGTACCATGTTCACTCTGCATAATTTGAGTGATGCTGCCTATTTTCCGGTAATACCATTAAAACCTATAATTTTGTCATGAGGATGTCATATGTCATCTTATCACCGCGGGAGAGAGTGCAAAGCAATCACACAGAGCTTGTCACATGTGTGAAAGTGGCTCTTAAGCGTGACTGACAGCTTTCCTGCTTGCAGCTCAACCATTTATATCACCACCAAGACCTTCACCGGTTGCAGTACCAGGGGGTGGGGGGCTCTGATGCTCTAAAAGTAAATTTTTTTGTGGATTCCTATTGGACCTCTTTTTCCTTTTTTCCCCTACATGCTGGTATGAGTGGCTGCTGCATTTTCTCTTCCGACACTTGGTTACCCACTGTTTGTCATCCAGCTCACATCATGCCACACGCTCCTGCAGCTGTGGCTGTGGGCAACAAACACCTTGTCACCAGCAGGAGCGTGATGATGATATGCCTACGAGTTAACTGCACACACACACACACTCACGGTTGCATCCCGAACATGCACACCTAGTCTCGCACGCAGACCCACAAACACGTTTCTTCCTTTACGCCTGTCAGATCCCATATCCATACAGCACCAACTGTGCTGTTAGAGACCTCCCTACTGTCTCACCGTCTGATCACTTCCTTGATTCCAAATTGCACAATATCCAATCACTGCACAGTTTGCGGTGTGAAATGAAAGGCAGCAGACACCCGTTAATGTGATCTGTCACAGTCTGTTGGAAGGCAGAAACATGGCTCCCACCTTGATAAACGCAGGAGCTTTTACTGTTTATATATGATTTTAGAGATGAAAACACACTAGAAACGTATCTCCTCCCACCAGACACATCTTTTTCAAAGAACCTCTTCTCTCCTCATCTCTTCCATCTTCTCCTGTGTCCTCCATCAGTGTCACCAATTGCTTTTCTCCAGTCTGCCTTTAAATTAGAGCCCCATCTTTGCCTCTCATGTAATTTTCATAGAAGCCAAAGTGGAAGCCATGTAAATTCAAACATGGGACTGCTGTCCCCCACAGGAGGTATGTGGACCAAAAGCAATTGGGCGCGTAGACGTGTCTGATAGAAGAGCTTCTCATGCTGAGTGGTGACTGAGAATGCTGATCATTTGAGTCTCACTTGGCCAGCGTGTCTAGACACCGTACTCTATTAATTATGAAGCTAGACTTTTCAATGATATATTTTTTATTTAAAGCTTCTATTTTTTCCCTAGGGTCTGTGGGTTTATAAGATCATTTAAATGGACTCATTTATGATCAGAGATGACATGAATTAGTCTTGTGCTGTGATAATGCTCTCTTAACCTCCTGGATTTTTTTCGGGGGGTGGGGGATGTGGGGGGGTGGGGTGGGGGGTGTCAACCTTACATTTTTAACATCAACAAACTTCAATATCAGACGAAGAAAACCTGAGTAATTAAGAGTCAGATTACAAATGACGTGTTCAGTTATTACAATAACTAGGGGTGTCAAATTATTGTTATTATTAATTGAGATTAATTATTTGAATCCACATTTAGTGCACTATTTTTCTTTAATCGAGGTAATCTCATTTTTAATCTATACTTTACTGGGACTTTTCTGGCCTAACTTTTGGAATTTTTTATTTTAATTATTTTATTTTATGTAATTATATTTATATTTAACTATCATGCCATACCACATGTCAGAAGTGAGAGAGTGAGTGCTTAATGCTTTTTCAGCATTTTATTTTGTGATAAACTGTCAGTTTTGATATGCTAACTTACTTTATTTTTTATTTCTAATTTTCGAGACTGACAAAAGAGCACGGTATTATGCTGCCTTGGTGATGTAAAAGGAAAGTTTAAAAGTCTGTTAAACAATAAATTACTTTATGAAGCCAGTTTTTTTTTTGTTATATCATAATCTTTTAGTCTGCCACAATAATGTAATGAACTTAAATAAAAATACATCCAACCATTAGTAGGTGAGATTAAAAAAGAGATTAATTAGATTGGCGCATACTCACACAACCACCATTAACTCTCATTATCTTAACATTATATTTATTATTAATATTTTTTTATTTAGTTATTATTGCATCAACGATGGTAAACTAATGACAATTATTTTCAATTATTATTTTTATTATTAATAAATTAATTAATTATATGGTTTGGATCATTGTTACTATTTCATTTCTATTTATCCTACTTAAACATATTTTGACTATCAGACACAAATATTTACTATTGTTATTTAGATGGAACCCGTAAATGTGAGCCCAAACAAAACAAGTGCCCCTATTGGCCGATTGAAGTATTAACGTAAGCCCACTCCATCTGCCAAAGGGACTCTTTCCTAAATCATAAAGATCTCAAAAAGATCTCAAAATGCAGTACATCATGCCCAATTTTCATTGAAAGTCAAAAACCAAATGTCTCAGAATAACATCTAGTACTGCAGACCTCATTTGGCTAAAGTGAAGGTCAGAGGTTATGGCCGGGAGCAAGAGTGGCATCATGGCTAACAACTCTGCTGACCTAAAATAACTAAAAAACCTGGCTCACATTTACCAAAATAAACCTTCTTGATGTTCAGCACGATTTCAGATGAAATATTATGTGGGCGAAGTAGAAAAAGTGGAACTTTTTGGGAGGTGTGTCTCCCATTGTAAAACTAACACCACATTTTATAAATCAAACATCCATCCATCCATCGTCCTCCGCTTATCCGGGGTCAGCAGCCTAAACAGAGAGGCCCAGACTTCCCTCTCCCCAGCCACTTGGGCCAGCTCCTCCAGGGGGAATCCCAAGGCGTTCCCTGGCCAGATGAGAGACATAGTCCCTCCAGCGTGTCCTGGGTCTTCCTTTAGGTCTCCTCCCGGTTGGACGTGCCCAGAAAACCTCACCAGGGAAGCATCCTAACCAGATACCCAAACCACCTCAACTGGCTCCTCTTGATGTGGAGGAGCAGCGAATCTACTCCGAGCCCCTCCCGGATGACCAAGCTTCTCACCCGATCTCTAAGGCCACCATTTTGGCTCAGCTCTCTCTTCACCACGACAGAGCGGTACAATGCCTGCATCACTGCAGACACAGCACCAATCCGTCTATCGATCTCATGCTCCATCTTTCCCTCATTTGTGAACAAGACCTCAAGATACTTAAACTCCTCCACTTGGGGCAGGACCTCATCCCTGATCTGGAGAAGGCATTCTACCCTTTTCCGACTCAAAACCATGGTCTCAGATTTAGAGGAGCTGATTCTCATCCCAGCTGCTTCACTCAGCTGCGGACCGCTCCAGCAAACGTCAACAAGACCACATCTTCATCACAACACATCAACAATCAAACATGGTGCTGGTAGTGGGGTGACGTTGCGGATTCAGTTTCAGGATGATTTGCTGTAATATATGGAACCATGAGTTCTGTTTATACCTGAAAACACTGATGGAGAAGATCTGACCTTTGAACTTCATGCTGCAAAAACCCTTAAATGTGGCTGAATTAAAACAACTCTGCAGGTATGGAACAGGATTTCTTCATGGGGAGGCTTGACTGAAGTTGTCACCACGTTTGTTACAACCACTCATTAAATTTAGGGGGAAATCACTTTTTCACACAGCCAGGTTGATTTGGAGAGTTTCTTCTCCTTCGTTGAAATTCCAGTAAAAACTGCATTTTTCATGTTCTTCGGTTATTTTTGACTATAATTTATGCACTGATCTGAAAAATGTGAAAATAAATCTGTACGGGGACAAATACTTTCTCACATAACATCACGTTTACGTTACACACTTTGCTGTGACATGAACCTCTAAACAGTAATCCTGCTTCTTTGGTTACAATACTGATGAACATCTACATCCAACATGTTGCTCCATTGATTCTTCATTATTTCAAATCCCAGGAGCATCTCAGACTGACATGGCTATTAGATGTCCACAATTATTCCATTATTTCCAACACAGATCCATTAAAAAGAACCAGAAAACAATTTATAATTAAAATCAAGCAAAAGCGAGGGGTGGAAGTCACAATTAAAATCAGCGCCACATACTGCTCTCTGACTAATTTAAACAGCAAGTGAAGTCATTCCTGTGATTTGTGCTGCACACACATGCATGCATAAGGACTGAGTCTAAAGCTATTAAACACAGCAGGTGCTACTATGTTTAAGATCACGTCTGAATTGCTAAACTGAAGAAGAAATACACAAAAAAGTTATTTGACTGAGCTGCAGCTAATAGTTGTAACCATTTGCAGCCATGTCTTTATCCCATCTCTTTGTTTGTTTGTTTGGCTGATGCTTTTATTCAGTGATTTACAATATAACTATGCAGTTAATGAACTTATCATGCATGTTTTTGGCCTGTGGGAGGAAATCAGAGTCCCATGCATGCATGTATGGAGAGAAAATCAAACACCACAGAGAGAGGCTTCTGCTGGGTTTTGAACATTGCAACCTTTGCAACTGTCCCACCGTGCAGACAAGTATATTTCTACCAAAGTAAAAAAAGAAAGCTTTAGTAGCTGTGGCTTTAAAGTTTAGAGTCTTTATTCCTTTTGATTTTGAATAATTCAAATGAAAACATTTCAGCGTCAGCCGCTATCCAGCACGTTTTAGAGGTTTCCCTGCTTCAACACACCTGATTTTAATCAGCAGGTGATTAACAGGCTTCTGCAGAGCCTGATGAGCTGCTGAACAGGTGAATCAACTATGTTGAAGCAGGGAAACCTCTAAAACATGCTGGATAGCGGCTCTCCAGGACCAGGGTTCTCTACCCCTGTCGTTTAGCATGCATCTATGCTAGCTTAAGCCAATTAGACTTAACCTTCAGACTTTGTTGGTTCTGCGCTGGTTAGCTTACTATAAACTGCTGAATCACCTCCATGATTAGCTACATTTACCATCTATTCCACAGACATGTGAAGTCAATGAGCACAGCGGTATTCCTGACTGCTGATGTGCTTCACACGCCCTAAATTGTTGAATCTTTGTCAATATTTGCTCAGTGTTCAGTGTCACACCCACCCACCCACACACACACACACACACACACACACACACACACACACACACAGATCTATGCCACGATAATGAGACACAATTGATTAGCTTTGCTCCTCAAATGAGCCCTTCAAAAGGAAATTGAAATAACACACAGTCAAACCATATGGACATGATTAATGTCGTTTTAAGATGGAATCTGCTGGTATTTACATAATCAGCAGGCGAGAATTAGCTGTTTCCATCATCGTGTGCTCTGAGGCTCTTCTCTTACATAAACCTGTCACTTTGATTAGAATGCATTGTCTTCAACTCTTGATTTCTCAAAGGTTTTAATGAAGTGATTGGGAAGATAATGTAGAGTTACAGATCTGCCTCAATCAGAGAAACAGCTGAGGGTTAGAGGGTGAGTTTTGTTATTAACGGTAATTGTGTTTTCATGCAATCATGATTATATGCAGCGCAACCTGTAGGAACCCAGAGGAAGTGTGCATGGGTGACAGTGTGAATCCTCATGAATGAGCAAAACGGATTCCTTGTCCAGAATTTTTATAAGACTTGGAGTGTTTCTGTTCTTTCTTTTTCTTTTTTATATGTAAGGAAGTTCTGTCTGACTGACCTCAATGAAAATTTAATTTCAAACGCTGAGGAAACCAAGTCGGCAAATTAAAAAATGTATGACTTTTTTTTTTTTTTTTAAATAAACAACCACTATCCAAAAAGGATGCTGCAGGGCTGAAAAATAATACAAAATGATATTAAAAACAAAAATCAATAGAAAGGTGCAACACATGAGAAAATATATGGCGTGTATGTCAGAAAGTAGGAAGAAAGCTATTAACTCCACAGTGAAACTCATCACTGAAGTGTAAAGCTTGAGACTTTTTGCTAATTCTGGTTCCAAAATGATCAAAAGGAACCTACTTCCGGTGAAAACTGGTTCCTTTCCTCTTCTCACGTCCTGTCCAGCCTGCAAGGCCGTACCCTGCAGCAAGTAGAAGCTTACAGAAGGTGAATCCAAACACCGATCACAGCGGCAGAAACAACCAGAACATGTTTAATTTAGTTATTTACCCCCTGAGATGAGCAACAAGTCAAAATCAATAGATTGTCACCCAGAGAATCGGTACGGCCGGCTGAAAAGGGTGCACGCAGCTAAAGACATTACCAAACACACACCAATATGAGCCCGTCGAAGTCGAGCAGAGCAGGAGATGGAAGGAAACGGAGGCCAGCAGATACAACTCTGGTGTTCTCACAGCTATTTGGTTAGGTCCTCATAAATGTTGTGTTGGTGTCACGGAACTAAATGATTTGTAATAAGAAATTATCTTAAAGAGGCCCATTTACATGGAAGGCCACAATAATTTGGATTTAGGAACAGGTATATTGGAGGAATAAAAAATAATTTAGCAAGGATTGAACAACAAGCAGAGGAAAAGTTCCACGTTAATTTTCATTTAATTTATTCTTGCTTTATTGTTTCCATGAACTACTGCAGAACCGTCCAAACAACCGGCGGTCTAGTTAACTTCCACGCAGTTTTCAAAGTTCTGGCCTGGGACAGCAAAGCTGCTGCATGTCCTCTGCTTGTCCCAACACAAAAAGGTCACAGAATGATTTATGCACCTGTTTCATGAGCGAGATTGGAACTGTTTGTGCTTTGGGGAACCTGACCGATCGAAAGGTGTTATATGAAAATTAAATTTTTTTGATGAATATATTTACAAGGTTGAGCAGGTACTAGGCTGTGCAACTGGGAAAAGAGAAGAATTGTGTCCACTTTTGCTTTTATGCATATAGATGTTTATTAATATGTAGCCTGGCAGCTTGTTGCAAGGCTTGCATGCATTTACTCCTGTATGGTCTTGTCATATCAGGGCCCAATCAATAAAGCAGCATTTCCCACCCCCTTGTCTTGTTTCAGGGATCATGATCTTATATATACAGCAGGGAATAGAAGTTACCATGCTAATGGTACCAATGTCATGCAATTAATACCAGATGTTTGTAACGATCTACATGATTCAACTGGGACCATCTCTCAAACCAGTTGAACTTCCTTGGTTTTTTGGGTTTATGGTCTTTATCTTCTGCATTTTGACAGGTAGATCTCCTGCTACACTTCTCTATTAAAGGTTGGAACAATTTAATAAAAATCTATATTAAAAAAAAAATACCTCCACGGGGAGTTTAGAGGTGTGCAGAATGAAGGTACAGTATTTCCTTTAAAAGCTATAATTTAATTAAAAAATAATCAAATATTTATTTTAACTGGTACGACACTAGGTTTATGTTTACATCTACCAGCCACTAGAGGGCACCATTGCAGGTTTTTTCTAAATACAGTAAACAGTCCGCTCTAGTGATGGGAACTCTGGCTCTTTTAAGAGAACCGGTTCTTATGGATTGGCTCACTAAAATGAACCAGAAATGATGCTAAACTGTGTTTTAACTGAATTACTAATCTACAATATACATTCTATCAAATTCTTATTATTTAAATAACTAATTTTATTCAACATGAAGCAGAGAGCTATAAAAACACATTTCAAATGACAAAAACAAACTCTGCAAGTAAAATATCTATTAAATTTGAACTATTAGAGCCTGTTAGATATATTTTCCCTTTGCATATTCCACACTCTGCCTTTTAATTGTCACTGTAGTTAAAATGTGTCCAAATCTTGGTGCCTGTCCTATTTTTTCACTTATTTCCTCACCTTTCTGTAGCGCTGTTTGTTTTTCTTTCCTCCCCTTTTACAGATTTGTCCCCACCAATATTTACAGGTCGGGTCTCGTCGTGATAATAATTGTCCCAGGCATTTTGCACACCACGTACCCTCTCCCTGCTTTCACAGCATCAAAGGCGCCCTGCAACCCCCCCTCTCCACCCCCACCCCCCTGTTTCATGGCAATCAGAGGCACGCTGAGCGCGCGCGCACTTCACGCGCACATTTTGCGGCTTTTTAGCGGCTCGGGTGCTTGCAGGTCCAGTCTGCGTCACTCACTCTGGCTCCTCCAAGAGGGAGTCGGCTCCTATCGGTCACATCAAAGAGCCGGCTCTGAGAGCCGTTTCGTTCGCGACCGACACATCACTGGTCCGCTTAGCACAGCGAGGCTGGCACTGTGGAAAATGGCGGACTTGGCAAGTCAAGCAGCTGCTTCTGACCCCATAAGATGTCGTTATTCCTCTCAGAAGAGGAGCGACCATAAAAGATCTAAAACCAGAGTGAGTTTAGGTCGTTACTGGACGTGGTGCTGGCTGCTCACTTCATGTATCGGCAGCAAACCTGGCATCCCGACGGCTGGAAACCTTGTTCTATTGTTGCAACTACAACCTCCACACACTAGATGTCGCTTTGGTGTTCATGTTCCATATTTCACCTTTAATCTTTTTTAAATGAACTCTTCTTCTTCTGTGTGGTGAGAAATGACCCCACAACACAATGTTCCCACCTCCAAGCCTAGCTGCTTGTGCTTTTGTGTTTGTGTGCAGCGCCATTGCTAGTTTGAGTTGATAGATAAGCAATAATGTTAGCTCAAATAACCACTCGTTACAACTGAGCTCTGAAGAATTGGAAACTGTAAGCAGATGGACTACAGCTGCAAATGACCACATTGAGCACCACTCCTGTCCACTAAGAGAATGGAAACGTGGCTTTAATTCACACAAGCAACCAAAATGGGACAAGGAGAGATTGGATCCTGCCTTGCATCAGTGCTTCAGGCTGCTGCTGCTGGTGTAATGGTGTTTGGGAGGTGTTCTTGGCCCACTTTAAGGCCCTTAATACCAACTAAACCCAGTTTAAATACCACAGCCTATCTACTTGTACCTAATAAAGTGGCATGTTAAAAAAAGATGGCAGGCTGTGATATGTGTGTAACTGTAGTTGTTTGTGCCAACTTTACTTCTTTTCTCAACTTTTGATGCCATCATCTGTTTTGGCTCTCTGTGTGTGAAACATGTATTCTTTAACACAGCGGCTCACGGGAGGGAGACATGGATGGGTTGTGACATCCTAATGGTTCAGGGGGGCCATGGATGATGTGATCCAGGTTGACAAGCCTCTCCGTATCTGCCGTAGTCATAAACATGTGCTCTTTTGTGTCTAAACGCATAGAAGACATTGGATTTTCATGTCGGCGGTTATACAATTAATCTAAGTTTGACCTACGAGTTGAAGGGAATGAAGTTTCCCCAAACAAGTTTGTCCTTTCTCAAGAAACTTACTAAAGACTCCAACCAAACAATGCAAGTGCATTTTGAAAACTTTAATAAAACATGAGAAGTGTTTTATTTACCCTTACCTCTCCCTCTGTGATCTGTAAGATGTTCCGACTCTTTTAGTGTCTTGTTAGATACATCAAGCACTCTTCATCTAATCCTGAGGGAAATCTTCCTCCATGTGAGTGTTCACCAACCTCCAAGATCAGTTAGAGTGTCGTCTTTCATCAGCCTGTTACGAAAGCCGTGACTACATATGCAATAATATATATTAAATTAGAATTAAATACGACAAACACTCGAGAGGTTTCACCCAAAATAAGGATAACAAATTCCTTCTAGAGGTAAATAGACAGCACCGGCTTGTTCAACACGACAGCTGTGTTGGATTCATTACTGCATTAAATCAAATCTAATTACCTCTTGCTTGTTGCCCCGCATGACCCAAGAGGTGTTTAATGTGAAACACAATGTACGCTTTTTCCTCAGAGATGCTGTTAAGTGCAGGATTCTTACAATATGCATTGAAAAAGGGGACAGATGTTGGTTTCCAAAAGCATTTTGTGAATATCCAGAGCATCATGTTGGAAATCTGTGCACAAGTCGTGTCAAATAAAGACATTAAAAGCTTTCTTGATATTCTTTCTGTTGTTTTGTGTTGGTGTAAAATCTGTTGCTGTTTAGAGGCTTTTTGTCACTTTAGAGGGTCAAGCGACACGCTGACAGCCAGCACATCTTCCATGTTATGCTGATGAACGAGGCTTTTTGGGGACAGCGCCACTGGGACCGAGTAGTATCGTCTGAAATGGAACAATGCACAAGCGTGTGAATGTACTCGTACGAGTCTAAAAAGGAAAAGTGGGCTGCAGTGAGTGACAGATGACTCGGGAAATGAAGTACACACAGGGAGCAGCAGAAATTAGAGAATGTGGAGGTGTGTGACAGAAATGATGAGAGCTGTGGAGCGTCAGATGGTTGGATGATTATAAAAACAGAAAGTCCTGGACACTTCAGCTGCTGGGACCCAGTTTCCTCCACTGTAGGTGTGCGTCTGGTCAATTAGCACTACTGTGCTCACATTTTCCCCCTGACTTCCTTCATTAATGTTTTTTTTTGTGTGAAGTTTTGAGGCAGCTCAGGTTTTCTCTATAAGTCACATTTAAACAGCTTTTCTTGCAGCCATAAGAGAAGTCATGACTCTCTGAACGGTTCTGTGATCCACCAGAAATTCCTGCCTTTACTGACTTTTTTTTGCCCACTGCTCACTTGGTGCATGAATTAGAGAAGGTGGACAGCCTAATAATTCAGAAACGGTGGCTTGTCTACTCCGGGTCAAGGGAAAGGTCCCACTTCAAAGGGAGGAGTTTAAGTGTCTCGGGGTCTTGTTAACGAGTGAGGGAAGAATGGAACGATAGCTCAACAGGCAGATCACGGCAGCATTTGGAGGGATGCAGTTGCTAAAGTAGTCTGTGCTGGTGAAGAGAGAGCTGAGCAGGTCGAGCTAGGTTTCGACCATCACCTGTGGTCCTCAGCTTTTGGCAAAGACATAAAGAGAAAGACAGGAAATCAAAATTAGATTCCTTTTTCCAGGTGGCTGAGCTCGGCCTATGGGCTCGACACACGGGAGGCGACATCGCCTCTCCATTCATTTTCAATGAGACATGCGCGACAAAGCGATAATCGCAGGTCTCCCTCCTGCTAAGCGAAACGCGAAAAACGTGCATGTGAAATTTTGCGCTCGTGCATGTGTCGTGCACAGGCGAGCCAGCGACGCGATCCCAGAAAGTTGAAAAATTTCAACTTTTCATCTCTGTCGCTCGGACAAGGACCAATCAGAGGAGGTGTCATTGACTGACCAATGAGCGGACAGGATGCTTCTCAGTACATCTCCGGGTAAACATGGAGGAAAAGTTAATACTTGCCATGTCGGATTTCCCAGAGCTTTACAAGACTCCACTTAACTCTGTCAAAACCTTGTGAGACTTCATATCCACTGCTTTTTAACTCTGAACTGCTTTAATAACCCAAAGTTCCTCCAATCTGATGGCCAATCAAAACAACGGTAGACTCGTTATTCACTCTAGAACAGAGGCGTCGCTGGCTTTAGCTGCTGGCTGCTGCTGCATGTCGCCTTGCTGATCGTGGTCGTTTGTCGCCTCCCGTGTGTGGGAGGAGGACCACTGACATCCAGGCTGGATGCATGTAGAACCACTACTCCTCTATCTCAAGGTGAGCCAGCAGAAGTGTTTGGCCATGTGGTCGGCTTACACCATTATCACCTGACAGATTTGGATGGAGTTCTTGGATATCTCTTGACTGGCCTGGGATTTGAGATCCCACCTGAGGAGCTGGTAGATGTGGCTGGGGTAGGGTTGTCTGGATGTTTCTGCTAGAGCTGCTGCTCGTATGACCCAGACCTGCAAGCCAAAGATGAAAACAATCAACATCAGCAGGTTGAAGTTCTCAATGTTTGAAGGGGTCAAGCTTTCTTTTGACCAGTTCTCAGAGGAAAGGATGTACCACAACCGTGGAGGCAGATTTACAATCTACCATTACCCGCTCCAGATGTGGAGATCACCATATAATTAAAGAGCAGTTAAAGGAGCAGAATTCTGTAATCTAAACATCAGAGCCCTCTCCCTGTTTAGCCATCACCTAAAGTTTTATTGATCTACTCTCTATGTGAGCTGCTAAACAATCCTGGCGATTATTATCCCCAAAGGTCTACTGATGCATAATTCAAGTTCTAATAGTGTCCAGCAAAGACGTATCCTGTCATGTGGAATGGGAGAAAAGCCAATAGGGTTTGAGATATGTGCGATTGAAACACTGACTCCAGTCACTCATTTGTGGGCTCCAGGCTGAGCCGGTCCACAGCTTGAGATCCCCCCTTCAGATAAATGAATAAACCCACGTGTTATTGATCCCTGGTGATGAATGTGTTTTGTCATTATAAAACTTTCTAAAGCTGCAAGTTGTCCTCCCTACCTTCCCACATCACAGTGTGTGCTGGATTTTAAATATGTGAGGAGCCGAATCACAGCGTGAAACGCTTAGTCATTCAAGTTGTTTAAAGATTCCTTAAAACAGCCCTGTCGAGGTCTGTCTTTAAACACGCTTTTTTGATGTTTTGCGCTCAGAGAGCCGACAGAGCAGCTGTTTTTGTGGGGGCTGGGAGATAAGATGAAGAGGTTTGAAGGTGTGATGTGGAGGTGGAGCGACAACGCTCTTTCAGGTTGGTTTTCGAGCTACCTGCTGGGTGCTACAAACAAAGTCCCATGGGGACATCAAAGCACGTTGTGGTCGCGCGTTTCGTTGAGGTTGCACACAATTAACAGCTTAGTCATGCATGCACAGTCTATCACACACCATTAAAGGCCTAACATTTATTGAAAATGCATATTACTTAAATTTTTATTCTCGTTTCAATTTTTAAAGGTGCAATATGTAAGAATGAAGTAAGAATGACATCCTGTGGTCAAATTTGGTTACTGCAGTCTATTGTTTTAAGCAAAAAGTTACTTTCTCACTACTGTTCCCTGAGTGTCAGGACTACGGATCAGCGCCAGCAGATTCTAGATGACGAACGAAGACGAGTCATACGCATTAAGTTGATAAGTACGTTGTTATATCTGATGTTATCACACTTAGGTGTTTTATGGTAGGGAGCACTTTCTACACTTATTACAGTAATATTTCTCCAGCATTAGAGAAAATGGGGTTGTTAGCCATCTTGCTGTTAGCTTGCTGTTACGGTTCTGAACGACTCATTAAAGGAAGTAAAACATCACGATTGACTCCTTATTCACTTCACACAAACATTTCACTGTTATATCCAGTTGTTGGTGATTGGAAAAGTAGCTTGAGATATTTTTAGAGCCGACTATTTGCTTCTAGTTCAGCGTTAGCATTGTTAGCTCACTGTTAGCCTCTAGCCTTATTTACCCGATATTAGAGTAAAACAAAAGAGATCATGTGGCTTCTTAGGGGTACATGAAATAACTTCAGGGTCGCTCCTGTTTACTGACTTTGGTTCTTTAAATAACTCTGGAGCGTTTTGCTTGCCTGTTTTGACTCACAAATGCCGACACAGCATTGTTGGCTCTTTGCAGATTGTAAACAATGACTACGTCCCTCTTTGACCATTTTGAAAATAGAACAACTGACAACCCCCCCCCCCCCCCCCCCCCCCCCCCCAGCCAGCTGAGAATGAAATCTGTTTCAATGTAACCTTCCTTCCAACATGATTGAGTCATTAAACTATTTTGTGATTATTTCACTGTAGAATTCTTACATATTGCACCTTTAAGCAAAGATCTTGTGTAATATGTAACACTTGGTAAAGGCTGCAAATGATATCAATTGGTATCAAATTGACATTGTGATGTTAATGTGTAATGCTCAGAGTGTGATATCATTTTTGTGACACCAATCTATACATCAATATTTGTGAAATTGGTCAAGTTATATCTTTTGCCACAGCCAACCTTATTATTATTTAATTAATTGATATTTTATGGGGTAATTGTTTTGCTGCTGTTTGTACAGTGCCTAGGGGGTAAATATTCAGGGATCAGTATCTCGCCCATAGATACTCTAACACGTGGCCTGCCATGGCCACAGCAGGGGCCCTGGGATTAACCACGGATTTTTTTCAGGTATAGTTGCATCTATCAAAGTTTATATTTTATTATAATCCGCTGATTAAAGTGGTATGTGTGTTAGTATAGCTGTTTCCAACTTCACCTACCAAAAGTTCCTCTCCCACTTCTCTACAAAGATATTAGCACATTTAGGCACATGTGCGGGGGTACTGCTAAAGATCAAACATTAAAAATACTTTTCTGGACATTTGTCTTGATATGCGATAGCTATCAGTGAATGGATCTTGCACAGTTCTGCCTACGAATGGGTTGCAATGATGTTTTTTATTTACTGTCTTTTTTCCATTTTTTCCATCCTTATCTATCAGTTAAGGGGGGTGCTGCCACAAGACCAAAGTTTAGCTCATTATCTACAATTGACTTAGAAAACCCACAAAGAGCTATAACTAAGGACAGTCGGCTGCAGTGGCCATATTGAATTGGATTGACTCCAAAAGCTAATCAGCTGTGAATTGATTATTGTTTGCTAATATTACTAAAGTCTTCCCTGTAGTTCATAAGATATTTTACTTTAACTACAAAGAGACTGACACAAGTGAAATGTAATTAGCAGTTCAGTGTTGGGAGTGAGATAGATTTTTACTTTTGCTCGAGTTTAGAAGGTAGGTAAAAACAAACATCTGTTCTTTTCCCAACAAGTTTGGTGATCTTGTGAAACAGCGCTGGTAAAAGTGACAAGTGCTTAAATCTACAACAGTTCCCTTTAATGCAATGCTTTACTAAGATCCATGTCCATTTGTCTTCGCTGTCCGGTGGACTGCTTTAAGGCCTTACCAACCTTAACTGAGCGAGTAAATCGCCTTTGCACTCCTCAAATAGTGTGATCGCCCGTCACAGCCTTTCACATCAGTTTCCTTTATTGGATGTGGCTCACACCTCCAGATATTTATATCTTTTTACAGCCATGTGCCATATTGGCTAACAAAACAAAAGTGGGAGGAAAGCATTGAGGGAGAAAGAGGAGGCAGGGCGGCTGGGCGAGCAGCTTGATAAGTAATGGTGTGGAATACAGAGGCGGGATATGTGGAGCTCTGGCTGGGGACAAGCTCCAGATCCATCTATGCCTGCTTAAAGCCCCAGCACCTCGGTAATGGCCGCACGCTAGGTGCTTTCAGGGGTTACAGCACAGGAGATGAGGGATCTAGGAGTAGAAGGGTCAAACTGAGAGGTGATTTCCCCCAGCAGAGGCCTCTTCATTTTGGGATGGGAGGGAGGAGGTGACGGCAGTGCGGTCGCTGCTGGAGCCTGGAGGAAAACAAGCAAATTGCTTCCCACAGGAACAAGGCACTGACAGCCAACTGAGTCCAACATGATATACGGAGATATCGGCTCTGCTTCCTCTGTTCTCTGCATTAATCTCTGCACACGTGAGGCAATAATTTCTCATATTGATTTGGTGATCTAGTATTGATCCATTCTCCTTTTCCCTTCTTTCTATAAATCTCATCTTGTCAATTGTTTGAATGACTTAAAAAAAGGGGGTAGTGACCAGTGATGAAGCAATGGGAACATTTAGAATATTAATTACTGTGAAAATAATGATCACTGTTAATTATTATCATTGTGTTTTAAAAATGTGCAAAAAGTACCCTTAGAAAAACAGTGGAGTCAGCTTCTTGTGTCTTTTAGTGTCTTAATTTGGAGTTTTTTTTATTTTAATTAGAAATATTATGTATTTTTTACTGATTATTTTCTGCAGGAATTTGGTGTTTTTACATGAAAAGAAAAATACTCTGTTACTGCAATGACCTTCAAGTGTTGAGTGGTCTAGTTTTACTTTTTATTTTCTTAGATGAACACTTCCATTACCCCAGGGCTCTTATTGGGAAAATTGTATTAAATGAAGTTATGTGCACTTGCTTTTGCAAGAGGCTCTTATTGTGAAGGGTTTTTCAAGGAAGTTATGTTTCAGTTCTTAATAATACCTGAGAAGTCAAGAAATAAAAAGATGGTAGCCGAGATTGTTTATCCAAACAGCCCCGTGTATTAGAAGCTCTAACAAGAAGAGGTGCACTCATGAACTCTGGTTCCAGCAGCAAAAGGAATTTATCAAGCAGGTCATGAGTAAAACTGATAAGATCGCCTCATTTTTAAGGACCACAACTTTGCATTAGTTAAAGCTGCAATAGCAAATTTCGAAAACAAATATGCTTTAAACTATTTTTTTCATGCCTCCTAACAACGTTCTAACACAGTATAGCTGTAAATATATTGTGGCGATAAAAAAGAAATAAATAATAAAGTGGTTTTCTCGCATTTGTCTAAAAACCTCTGCCAATAACACGTTTTGGACCGAAAATAACTATTGGACCATACGGTTGTCGGTCTCGCCGAACCACCGTACTTCCCTGGGTCCTCCATTCATTACACACTCACGTATTTAGCAACAGAACACCACTGGTGTGAGAGATTCTCCGCTCAAAGACCCAAAAAGAAAAACACCATTTGAAGTCACGGAAAACAAAAGATATTTGGACCTAGACAATTGCGACTGGTGTTTCGCTCTCGTTTCCTCTGGAAATGTGGGTTTCTGGTTCCCGCAGAAGCGTCTCACAGAAGATACCCGAGGGGAAGGGTGTTCAAATCCTATCTTGTTCTGCAGATTTGCTGTAGCAGGTTTAAATGCACGTGCAGATGATTAGTTGGATCTGCGTTTGCCTCGTGATTATTTCAATTCCTCGCATTGTGCAGATTGAGAAACTTTTAAAAATCTTAATGTAATTTAAAATACAGTCAAGATTAAGTCTCTGTAGAGGCTGAAAAATCTCAAGTACTTTCTCACTCCTGTCTACTCACATTTGGGCGGCTTTTTCAGTTGAGCAACCGAAATCTTACTGACCAGAAAACAGTTAATAAATTAACCGTCAATTAAATTTTACATGCCCACAGTGAAAAGACCTAGTTAGGATGTCCTACAGACGTGATCT
Source organism: Aphyosemion australe (assembly GCA_006937985.1). Classification (NCBI taxonomy): domain Eukaryota; kingdom Metazoa; phylum Chordata; class Actinopteri; order Cyprinodontiformes; family Nothobranchiidae; genus Aphyosemion; species Aphyosemion australe. The sequence continues at coordinate 8,341,241 of SSNS01000001.1, forward strand.
GGACCAACGGACCCGATATAGACATGATCTGCATGTCCATGCAACGTTGACTGTTTGCAGTGTGGTAATACTAATTGTAGGAATTTTTACAGTTTCATTCATCCATAGAAAAAAATTGTATACACAAATCAAGTACAGTTGTAATATTACGACATCACTTTTAAGTAAATAAAAATAAACCTTCCTGTTTTATCCTAGCACCAAGAACAGGAATGATCATCTCCCCAGGTACAGGCTAAAGGATTCAGCCCATCTTGTACCTGAGGAGGTTTTCTCTCCTACAGGCAGCAGCTTTGAGCATAAAACCCACCCTTAACAAAATGTTCTTGATTCGCCATGACAAAGGCATTGGTTCCACATTTAAATCAGATGTAGTGTACCGCTGAAAGACAAGATCCAACATTAGAGCTGTCATCTCGCATTGTAAACAAAGCAGGTAAGGCCATGTGAGTGGAACTAAATGTAATGCTCGCTTCATTCCCATTTCCCCTGATAGAACTGTTGTTTCCACAGAGCTGCTGAGACCTCTTAAGGTTTATCTCTTTCATATCTGCAAGAAAACTAAATGCTTCTAACTACATGTTTGTTATTCAGACCGTTTATTCCAATCAGTTCTTGCCATTTTCATCTTTAAAGGCTATTGAATTCATATTTTGCTGCAATTTGTTCAGATTGCTTTAAAAGGCTTGGGAAAGAAAAGGCCTCAGAATAAGACTTATTTGAAGGAAAATATAAACTCAATGTCCTTATGTGGACTTAATGACATGAATGTTGTTGAAAATGTATAAAAATGCAAAAACAAAGCAGTTGATACACATCTAATTGATATCAAGGGTAGTTAATGGGTCAGTGATGCAAAAGTAACAAAGTATAAAAATATTTAGATAGAAAATGCATATACAGAGACTAGTTTTGCTCCTTCCAAGATTTTCTAAATTTAATTGTTAAATTAAATTTAATAGAATAATATGGATTGTTGATTAACACCAGAATGAATGAAACTATGAAGATGATTGATGCAATAACAAATGCAGTAAAATGAAAAAATAAAATAAAACATTCGAGTTTATCCTTATTTACAAAAACAAATTACTATTGATTCTTAATATTTAATGGGAAATTAAGTATTTGCTGAGAAACACATTTTGGTTAGAACATTAATACAAAATGGTAAAACTATAAGTACAGATTGATGATATTGTGTCGGAGATCAGAAATGTCACTTGTGGAGTGCCACAGGGATTGGTTATCAGTCCCAAACTTTTTTATTTTATCGCATGCTCACAAATGACTTTTGGCAGGTAAATGTATGTAGTTTATTGTTTTTGCTGAAACAGTTTGTGTAACATTTTACAATAAGTTTCCCTTTATTACTGTTACTTAGTGCATTATTAAGCATTAATAAAATAAAAAACCTTTTATTAACGTTACGGATATTGTTAACTATTAAGGTCCTGGTGGGGGGGGGGGGGTCTGCTTAGTAATGCATGACCTTATATTACCATTAAGCAGTTGTTAATACTTAATTTAATAGATTGTTAATGCCTAATAATGCAAGTAATGTTAATAAGGGGGCCCTTATTTTAAAGTGTTACCTCTGTTTCTAACAGTGACAATTTTGAAGAAGTACAATCTAAACACAATTCACCAGCTCACTATACATAAAAATCCAAGAAAAAAAATCCTTCTGTCTTAAACTGATGTTAGCATACCAATGGGCCACTTTAGAAATAAATTAGTTTTTTTTTTTTAAATTAACATTCTAAGTGTAAAATCCACTTTGAGATTCAACGAAACAGCCGTGAGCCTTGGGCATCTCCTAAATGTGTGAAATGAATATTATATAAAGGCATAAAATATCCTTATTAGAGCAATATTAAATTGAAATACTAATAGAAACAGTTGTAGATTTGAAGAGACACCAGAGAGGAATGTTTCCCTTGACATGTGTGACGTGTTCTTGAGCACGGAGCACAAAAAGTGAAAAGTGACAGCTTCTTCCAAACGAAAAGGAAAAGTACGCTTTTCACCAGCAGCCAGCCGGTTCTTAATCTCTACACCGCCACAGGATTTCGACATGCTTCTCAAAAACTGTTGACACATTTTAAATTAAAATCATTGTTCCCTTTTCTTTTAGCGGCAAACAGTAGTTCATTAGTTTGTGTTGCTCATCCGTGCCGTGAATACTAAGGGTTTATTTCCCACTGAAAGACGACCTCTTTTGCTCATAGCCATGAAAGATAAAAGAGGTAAAGCCTTTGATGAATTAATGAATTTGGATAAAATCAGCTGGGTGTAGTTGCAAAGTGAGTCAGACTTAATTTAGAGAAATACATATTTAGGGAAAAAAACATTTATTTGCTAGAGATTTCCAAACATCTTAGAAAGATTTAGTGAAAGATTAACTGCTTGAATACCTTTGGAGACTTCAATCCAGTTTTATTGACATGCACACCTCTCTAAAAGTACTGGAACAGCGAGGCAAATTTATTTATTTATTTAGCTGTGGACTGACAATATCTGGGTTTGACATCAAAAGACGAAACAGACACACAAACAAATCAACATTTCACATTTCATTTCCAGGTTCATACATCTGGATCTGATGCATAATTTAGAAAATTGAATTATTTTTAACATAAGCCACAATTTTAAATGAGCAAAAGTACTGAAACAAGTGACTGACAGCTGTTTATTGTCATCCAGTTGTCCTTTTCTAGATTTGGGTTTTGTTTGCACTGGTTGCGTTTATTATTTACATTGGGCATACCCAGAACAACTATTTAGCATCTCCCAAAGAAAAAAAGATAAACCAGTAAGAGATGTGAAATGGGTAGACGAGGGATAACATCAGCAGTTAGTGCGAGTGACATCAATAACAACCTTTTGCAGGAAGGAGTAGATATGACACATTCTGATACCAGTCTCGTCTTTTAAACACGGTGGAGGTAATGTCATGGTTTGGGCTCGCGTGACTTCTTCTGGGACATGTTCAGTAATCTTTGAACACGTAACTCGTGAAAGCAGCAGAAAAAATTACTCAGCAGTATACCAGCATAGTTTGCCATCCAATTTTGCAGAGTCAGAAATCATTCATCATGCACCTAGATCAGTGGTTCCCAGGCTTTTTTTGTTGAGGACCCCCTTGCCTGTGTCCAAGATAAGCCAGGACCCACAACCACAACTTCTACCAGCATACACACATTAAAAGTGATTAATTAAAAACTTTATACAGACACACAGAGTTACAACTATTATACAGCACTTTGATTTTACTATTGGGTGTGTTATTGGGATTTTATAAATGTAAATTTTACTAATATAATCTTGGTAACCTTGCAAATTGAGCACAGACAAAATTGTGGGGACCCCAGATTGGGAACTACTGAGACAGTGACCTAATAGACACCACGAAACACTTAAGGAGTTCATCAGGAGCAAGGGCTGGAAGGTTTTTGACTAGATAAGTCAATATCCAAACTTAAACCCAATAGAGCATGTGTTAAAAAGGAGACTTGGAGCATGAATCTCTCAAAAGAAAAACTTAAAAACTGAAAGAAGTTGTAGTGAAATTCTGGTAAAACATCATGAAAGAATAATGCAAGCATTTCATGCTAATGGGTCATCAGTGTTTTTAGTTTGCTTGAGAAATGAAGAAGTTTGACCTTTTTAGAGGAGTATAAACATGTGCTGATGCAAATTCTTAAATATCTACACATTACTGTAAACAGGATGTCTTTCCTCATCAAATCAGCTGCTGCGTTTTAGCAGTGACGGTTGGGATCTTAATTTAGGTCCCTGATAAGCCAGGCTGGTGTTAAAGCAGTCGACACACACTGGAACGGGTCACGGCCGTGTTGTTGTATGTCTCCTGCCAGGACACTTTTAATGCTTACACTGAAACAGTAAAAAGGACATGCTGACTTCAGCCACTGACACTTGGACACGGCTGCTGCAGTATTTCACTCGACTGGGGCAATATAGTTAAAATGTGGTAGAGGTGGTGGCTGCAGCTTTTGCTTTGACAGTCATGAGTGACATTTTTAGTGTGCACATACACACCGGGCTGATGGACACACACAACAGCGGACAGGGACGAAAGCTGGAAGCCGTCCGTGGTGCTGAATCCACCATTGCTGGGTAAATTCAGCACCGTGGACAGCTCCCGTCAGCCATCTCTCCAGGCAGCGTTTGTTTGCTTTCATCCTCAGGAGATGAATCGCTCACAGTGTTGCTGGGTAAGCACTCTGGTTTGAAATGCCAGAAGAACCCAGACCGGCTCTCATCTTTGTCATCATTATTTTCTAAATATTCACTCAGCTAATGAGCCAGAACAAAACTGGGTGGGAAAAACTGTTCCTTAAATTTACTTTACCCAGTTCTGCAGCTCGGATGAGCTCATTTGCTGCTGCTTACATTGACAACATCATTCTGTTATTTAGAGCATCAAAGCTCACCACACTCTTCCCGTCAACGCAGTGGAAGCCCTACAGGGTTGATTAAGAGTTAACAGGGTAGGTGGTAACGCCTGTACCCCCCTACACACACACACACACACACACATGCACGTTTTCCATGACCTGAAAAACTCAAACTGTTGTTCCAAGATGTTTCATCACTATTGACTAAACCCTGGGGTTGGCGATGTGGGGCGCTCTGTGATGCACTGCAGCGGTGACCTCGTTTATTGAGTCAAACTCCTTTGCAGCGGTTTGGGTTATCCAGTTAGCCTTCCTCCTACATTTCCATCACTATTATTCTGCTAGCCTCAATCCGCTGTCTAAAACGCATAATAAATGTTGACATTTTTACATTAACACCTGCTTTCTAAACTGAATAAATCAGAGGCTCTAAATGGCACATAACGGTTTATTCCATGTGTAGTTGGCTTTACTGAACCACCAAATTCAAAGTGGACACTGATTAATTGCTTATTTACAGATATGTTTATTCTAAATTACAGAAATAAGATGCACCCATCTGTAGCTCAGCACGTGATCTGACTTTAGCCTAGCTGTTAATGGTAGTTTAGACATCCAGCAGATGGGTTTCCAACACCAAATGCAACTTCATGAGGTCAAACTAGCTTCGTTGGTGAATCAAAATTTAGTTAGGCAAGGACATGAAAAATAATAGTTTACATTTAAAGAATCATTATGGAACAGACACAATATCCTCCTGTTCATACACATCTTGCTGTGATCACTCTCTGTGTGTCTCAAACTCGTAACTTTTTAACAGCATATTGTGGATTCTTGGTTTACTGTTCTAAAATCTGTCTTCTGTTTCTTTTAACTCTTATAAGCCCATCTAGGGACACATGCTGCAAATTAGCTATTGCTAAAAGCATCATGCTGCCAACATGGGGCTGTGGTTTTAGTTTCTCTGTTTTTGTATCCGTCCCTATGTATGAATGACAGTGTTTAAATTGTACCATCACTACCCAATCCACATCCTTGTGGCATGGAGAGTATGTAAGGCTTCACAGCTGTGTGTCTGACTTGGTAGTCGGGCGCACCACAAGGCACTGTGCTTCCCCCCCTTCACTACTACTACAGATAACTCTAGAACTTCTCAACACGACCCTTGTTGGACTCCTAACCAAGGGAACAAAACTGGACTACATGGAGGTCATCATGCAGATAAACTCCATCAAGAAAGTATAGGCTGAAACCAGACTCAGTTATCCTAGGTGAACGTTTATGGTTTGGACATCAAAGTCATGGATACAAATACCCGGGATTTCACATAACGATATACCAGACTAGATGAGAAGCCCAGATGTCCTGTATGAGAAAGACCAAAGTAAACTACTGAGGAGACTGAGATCCTTTGGGGTGTTTCTACAACAAAACAAATTGGTCAGGTGGGTCAACTTGATCCTGGACTGCTCTCTGAACCCCTTCAAGGAGGTGGATGAGAGGATTTATTGATGCTCTGAAAGCTTTGGTAAATGGCCTGTATTTGATATAGCGCCTTCCAGAGTCCTAGAACCCCCCAAGGCTCTTTACAACACAGCCATTCACCCATTCCTGCACACATTCACACCCTGGTGGGGATGAGCTACATCGTAGCTACAGCTGCCCTGGGGCGTACTGACAGAGGCAAAGCTGACGTACACCGGCGCCACCGGTCCCTGTGACCACCACCAGCAGGCAATGTGGGTTAAGTGTCTTGCCCAAGGACACAACGACAGACTGAGGCACGAACCTGCAACCTTGCGATTGCAGGGCAGGCTCTTAACTCCTCTGCCACCCCCACCTTTAAGCAGCTCTTTAAACAATGGCTGTGTCTACCATGCAGGACTAAACGTTACCAAGGTAAATCATTTAAACCATGTACATGTGTTGATTTTAAATGAAGTATGGATAAAACTATAGGAACATTAGAAAACATTTTTTTTTAGTGTAAGTGTGCTTAAAAGTCAGTTTAGTGCCCAGTGGGTCACTTTCTAATTCTCAAATCAGTCTTTTTTTTATAAGCAGCATGCCACTTTCCCATTCTAGCAAATATACTCCCATTCATTTTTTATCCCAGTGCCCATAAAGCTAAGAAGGAGTCTGACACTTTTAGAAATATGAACAAGTATCGTTAAGTACAACAACAGCCAACTGTCAGCTGTACTTTTTGAGAATATTCTGTTTTCCAAAGTACTTGTGTAGGTACGTTGGCAGGCAGTCAGGCAGCTAATTGAATACAGATGCCACTCACTCGCATTTTTGCATCAATGTGGCCTTTTTACCATTTAAAAATTTCCATAATTACACAGCGCCGCTTTCCTATCAACCCTCAGCGCTGATCAGCTTTGGGTGAAATCTGTTCTCGTCCTCTGCCCACACGATTCAGAATCTTATCCTGTCCTGTTTAAATAAAGCCACACATGGCTGGTGCAGAAACAGTTCTGTGCTCTCACTCTCCCAGCGTTTGATCCTTAACACCGCTCAGCTTTTAATCAGAGCTTTCAAATTTGACCTTGACTTAAATCCATCAAGCTGACATTTCTGGTGAGAAGGGGTGAAAGAAATCGAACGATCATCTCTCTTATGTGCTCCGAGGAGGGGATGATTCTCTGAACTTGGGAGCATTATAATCACAAGGAAGTTCCATTTTCACCCTCCCAGCTCCTATAAAAAGAGCCTGTGAAAGCTAAGAGGTAATTATCATAAGAGCATGTGAGCTCCGTGCACGGGAGATTATATCTCTCTCCGTCCTCCCTCTCCCTCGTTCCCTTTCTTTTTCTGTTTGCGGATCACTTTTAACCTACAATCCAAACAGCTTTGACAGGGATTATGGAGTTTTGATGAGAGACAGAAAGAGGCTGGGAGAGAGTGAGTTCGGGGTAATGAAGCAGCAATGTCAAGGAATGATTTATGAGCATTCTCTTCCCTTCACTCGCCCCTTCAGTTCAAATATCACATCACAGGAAAAAAATTCAATTCTGACCACGCAGAAAGTGATCACTGTGCCATTTTGAGAAATTGAATAGCATTGTTTGTTTTATACGGAATTCCAACCCTTCCAGTGTTATGTCAGCAATATTTCCACAGAGCAGCAGAACAATGCGCGTTCAAGGCAATATTGTTGGAGCAAAGGCTGAAAATGATGCTCTTATTAAAAATTCTCAACTTCTTTTTTGTAATATTGTTTTGTAATATTGCCATCACAAGCTCACGTGGCCTGAGCCTAGCAGCTAAGCTAATGATGTGTTTACAGTCATCAGACAGAGAAGACAAACTGTCGTTGTTAAAAGCAAATCAACACAAAAGTTTGTGTAATGGTTGTCATGATAACCATCCATCCCACCTTTATGGGATTATTTCTGGATTTTTCTTCATGTTTATATTTTAGACGTTAAGCTGACATTTTTATCCTTTTCTTGCTGATAATGAGGAAGTAAGTAGGAGATTCAGATTCAATAGAGCAAGAATAAAGAAGTGTTTGTTGTCAAACACACACACACACACACACACACACACACACACACACACACACACACAGCAGCGTGACTCGCATAACAATTTTTTTTCCAGTAATTCAATAAATACATGGTGAGGATGTGCTGGAGGGTCTGGAAACAATCAAAATGCTAATAAGTTTCCTATAATCAACAAACCAGATAGCTGTTAAAGTCTGACAAATATTAGTCAAATCAGGGTTTTTAGGTCTCTAGATTGTGTTTTAAAATGTTATTGACTGAATTTAATCTTTTGCATTAAACAGAGTTGGAGTTAAGAGTTGATTAGTTTAGCTTACGCTGCATATAGTCAACAAATGTAGCTGCCAGCAGCTACAAATCTCTCTAATTAACACTGATATCTTCTTACTTCATTATGTACTCAGGCAGTATGCATCGTGTAAAAGCTAAAACAATTTGTGGCTTTAGAAGGAGATTATCTTCGTGAGCTTTTTGTGCACTCCTTAAACCCAAGGCCTCACTGTAATTAGCAAACAGGTGGTGGATTTATGTTTAATCGACCGAATTGTTGAACAAATACAAAAAACCCCATCAAAGACAAACTGAGTAAATACAAAAATGCAGTTTTCATATATTCATTAATTACAAAATGAATCAAAGCTGATTCAAGGCTCTTTGTAACAAAATAACTGCCCCCTTGTTGAATCATGAATTAACTATGATTAACGACAATATTTGGAAAGCCAGATCCAGGCCAGATTACTGGCTTTAGCCTTAAGAACCAGTCTAAAAGACCTTAAAAGGTAAAACAACATGCCCTGTTCTGAAGAAATTCAAGAACAAAATGACCTAGAGAAGATTCTCAACCACCACAGGCGTCACGTGGTTCAGGTTAAGGTCAGGAGTCATGATTCAACAATAAAAAAATAAGCAGGGCATAAATGGCTTCATGGGAGTTTTCCAAAGCCAAAACCATGGATGGATGGACGTACGTCCTGTGATGGTGACAGGCTGATTTTAACTTTAGGACCTTGATGACTTACTGTAATTTATGTCCTTTTTACCTTAAACAGGCCATTCACACTGGAAAATCCTGAAAAAATGTGGCTGAATTAAAGTAACACTAAAAACGTTTTAACACTTTAGCTGTTGCTTTCAAACTGGTTTCAGTGAACTTTTTTGTGGTTCAGGTAGGTACACTAGTGGGAGCTCTCTACCTGCTTTATGGCAATAGCTGTTTTCTGTACTGGTAGGTATGTAAAGGCTAGCTGTTAGCTTTGTCAGTTTTTGTCTGACTTTCAATAAAAAGCACTAGAAGAAGGTTTTTTGTTGTTGTTGGCTTCATGTCGGAGCCTGGAATTAAAAGCAAAAGAGTAATGTCTTTGGAGATAATCAAAAGAGCTAAAACCAGAGTGAGCATTGGTATGGCCTACACTTGTTTGAGGGAGCTGAATGAGGCTACGAAATCACAAACTGATGCTGACCTGGCTTTGTTTGGTTTTATGGTTTTATTGTCTCTTGGTTTTAATTTTTAGTCTTTTATGTTGTTTTTAGTATTTATTTGTTTTTACTTACTTTTTTTTTTTTTGATATCTATTAGCTTGTATTTTCTTGTTATTTTAATCTGACCTACGTGTTTTATCGCTGTTTTATATTATTTTATGTTCAGCACTTTGGTCAGCTGTCATGCTGTGGATAAATGTGCTATATAAATAAATCTGGATTGGATTGGATTGGATTTGTTGCTACTGGGCGTGTAGGTTTTAGAAATAATATATATTTTTGTCCTTCAGTGTGGATCTTTGTACTTTGCAGCTTATTTTAGCATCAGTTGGCTCGTGTTTCTGTTAGCTTGTTGTTAACAAATTCTACAGCAGGCTGTGGCAGGGTTGTTTATGGCAGTTGCAATTTCATTTTCAACCAGTAGGGGGAAGAAGTGGGAAACTTATTTAGTGTTGCTTTAAATCTATTCTGTAATAAAAGATTGAACACAAATTCCTCCATAGCAATGTGAGACACTTTTACTGGTTTTCACAGATTGTAGTTTTTCTCTCCAATGGTGCTGCAGTCGGTTATTAAAGTAAGGAGCCATTCCCTTTTTCACAGATGCCCAGGCTAGATTTGATGGCTTTTTCCCCCTTAATCAATGCAATCACTTGAAAACTGACTTATTTAAGTTACCTTTAAACTCAAGTATTTCAAAATTACTTTTAAAAAGTTTCTTTTTCATCGAACAATCTTCTATCATTGAATTTAATACTTTTACAGCTCCAGTCCCATTGTTTACTCAAAACACATACGAGTGACATCACAGAAGTCACATAACTAAGCTGACAGGAAGTGATTTTCAAAATTTTTCAAATGTCTACTAATGTAAATATGTAATAAAACTACTTTAAATGATTTAATAAAATCTGAATGTTGGCATAGCAGACTACTTAAATGAGCACTTTTTTTCTCACATATGAGTGACTTTTTAATATCCCTGTTCTGTGAAAAGGAGTTTGGTATTTACCTAGGAGATATTAACAGACATACAAGGGCAGGTATTGCTGCACAATTTTAATTTAGCTGTATTTATCTGTGCAGATGTTTGTTTAGCTACATTGAGAAATGCTAATTGGGCATGATTTATTTGTGTTAGTATTCTCCTTTTTTAAACCTGACTATAAATTGCATTTTAGTGCAATATTGCATTTAAATAAATGAACTGGAACTACTTTATATGCAGCGTTATTTTAACTTGTTGTGTGGAGCCTCCAGTTGCAGTTTCAGGAAAAAAGCAAAAGAGGGATGTAGTTACTGTTTAGAGTTTGTGAGTTTGCGTGTCTCCAGCGAGCTAACGCTGCAGCGCTGGCATTTGTAATTTGACACTGACAAGCAAAAAGCTCCAGAGTTGTTAAAAAACCAAAGCCAGCAAACAGAAGCGCCCCAGAACTTATTTCTTGTATCCCTAAGAAGCTGCGGCATCTTTTTGTTTTACTCTAATATCGATTGAAGCAGGCTAGAGGCTAACGTTGAGCTAGCAATGCTAACGGTGAATTAAGGAAATTGTCGGCTCTAAAAATATCTCAAGCTACTGTTTCTATTACCAACAACTTGACATTACTGTGAAATGTATGTGTAAAGTGAATGAGTTAATCGTGAAGTTTTACTTCCTTTAATGAGTCATTCAGAACTATAATAGCAAGCTAACAGCAGGACGGGAAACAGCCACACTTCCTCTAATGCCGGAGACATATTATCGTGATAAGTGAAGTAAGTGCTCCCTACCGTGAAACACCCAAGAGTGCCAACACCAGATATATTTATTTACTTATCAAAAAATTGTGTATGACTCTTCGCTTGTCAGAATCTCTGGCGCTGATCTATAATTGCGAACAGCCATGCAACTCACAGAATGATAGTAAGAAAGTGCAGTAACCAAATTTGACCACAGGATGTCATTCTTACATATTGCACCTTTAAAGCAGCTGTCCGGAGTATTTCTTTTATCTGATGGCACCATCTAGTGGCTGACAAGCATATCACACCAAGGATCGTTCGATTCGGTTTTTTAAGATGGCGACTGCACGTTTCTTGTTTATGAATGTGTTTCTGTAGCCGACAAACAGCTAAAACACGTTGTTTTACAATTATTATTTTCATGTCATGTTGTGTTTTCATATATTTATATTTTAAAGTCTTGTCTGTGAAAAGTTCATCAACTCTGCATCAGCCGAGGTACTTCCTTAAATCTGAAGCACATAAGCGGTAGTCTAACGCTATTGGTTAGTTCTGACTGGCGCTCAGTTCTTATTGCATGGAGCTCTACGGGGCAGGCGGGGCTTGGCAAAAAAAAAAGACTTATCGCTTACATTATATCACACTACATGATAAGATGATAACTTTTACGGATTTCTGAAAAATTTTACATTACTCCTGAAAAGGGGAAAACTCCGGATTGCTGCTTTAACTGTGGTTATCTTGTAAAGTTAAGGATCTTGGCAATAAATCTTACATCTGCAAGGCATTAATATTCACCAGCAAGGAACTGCATCTGTGGAATGAGCAACACAAATGAATTTGTAGGTCGTGCCCCCAAAATTTGACCCAAATTGCTTTCAATATTATTCCTTTTGACAAATGGTGAAAAATGCTTTTAAACCTCATAGAAAGCCTTTGCACAACAGATTAACTTTTTGAACTTTCCGATATTTTTTTCCCCCGAAGTAGGCTGTGGAGGTGCAATCTCTACTCTAATTCATCCCCAAAGATATTCTATTGGGTTGGGGTCATGAGCATCATTGCTGCATTTGGTGGGGATATAAGGTGAAATTCATACCATCAAGAGCAACATTTTATTTATTTGTGCCCTTATATCTTTATATGTCAATATACAGCACATCAATTAGCTTGTACCAGTTGTTACTAATGCATACAGATGTTTGCCCACAAACTGACTGATTTATAACCGGGAAAGAACCTGCAACTTATCAGTTCTACAAAATCCACTTTTGCTACCTAACAGGGCCAGTAGGGAAATATCTTCACTGTTGCTCTGGTGGTTTCCCATTTGTCTTCATCACCACCGCCTTGCAAGACAATCCCATGAAGTTAACCATGAAGGATAACCGCAACTGGTAACGGCATCATATTTACCATCCTGCACAGGTGATGTGTTACACTCCCAGCAGGCTGTTGATTCTCCTCATGTCTACCAATCAAAATGCATCACCTCATTTGACTATGTGTTGCTAAAAACTGAACAGCAGACCACCGAAAATGCACAGCTCTTTGAGTTTGACTTCTATTATCATCCGTCTCTGCAAAGTGGCTTATTCATGAAGGCACAGCACCAGAGTGTATCTTGTCGTGGGAGGGAAACAGCCCAGTGTTTTCAATGAGGCCTTGATCATCACAAATGCACTTCAACAGACGTTTGTTGTGGAGGCGCCGCTTTGTATGCAGGATACGACTTCACTGGTAATCAGGAAGAACAAACTTAACCAAGCTTTTAATTGTTGTTTATGTAACTGTCTGATCCCATTTAAATCACACCGCAGAATCTGCTCCAAATAAGGACGCATAAATTGCGTAATAGGGGATTTTACGATACAGCCTGTCGAAATGGAACTGGAGGATTCTACAGATACAGAGTTCATATAGCAATTATGACATAATCATTATAAACTCTGAGGATTTGAAAAAACAATTGGTTTTACAATGCGAAACATTATGCAAGGTTTTCCAAGACTGAAGCGCTCGTAGACTGTTCTCATAACCTGTTCCAGTTGGTCCACATTGTGGCAATAATATAGAATTTTTTGAAGGGGGGGGGGCATGATATAATAATGAGAATAATAATGTCAGTCAGTGAAATTCAACGGGTGCAATTCAATTTTCAGGATATGCCGCTTGCCCTTGTCAAGATTTAATAGATTATCAATTTATTTCCTTGTTCCCCATTATCAATGTAATGGTGGGGCACAGAGGAAATGCTCACATTTTCCTGAAATGTAGAATTAAAATGTTTTAGCCGACTACTGCAGACACTTGCTGCCTTGGACAGATTAATACTAATTCCTTACTCTTTTGAGAAATTCACTGAACATTTACAACTGGGAACAATTTAAAGGGATAGTTTTAAAACGTTTGGTATGGAATTCTGTGGATAAAAATCTTCCCTGCGGTTGACAGCTTCTAGAACAACCTCAGTTTAGAGAAATAGGTTACTTTAGAATGCACTGCCATGCTAACAGCTAGTCCAAGCTTAGCAAAGACCAAGGAAGATTGCTGCCATGTTTGAAACAAATTCAGTTCTAAAGTTTCATAACAAGACTAAACCATTTTAGAAAATTTTGCATATTTTTTTTCTTACACTATTGTTTGCATATAAATGTATCATTTGCAAACACAAATATTGGCATCAGAAGCTAGCTGCAGCACATCCTGTGCAGCCAGGTGAACTTTCTTTAGCCGTATAATAATATTGCAACTGGAGGAACATAGAATGTTCTTCATATAGCATTTGCATTAAATATAGTAAAGATTTTGGAGATTTTATTAAGGCTAGTTAAAAAAAACAGGCTTTCATACTGAGCATATGTACTAACTCGGTTGTCTTCTGACTCTTTGTTTTCCTTAACAAATACTGTTGTTAGGCTTTTTTCCTTTATCAGAACTTCAGGGTAAATCCTGGGACGGGGAAAAGACCGGGAGATTCAATGTCCCAGTCCTCTCAGCTGTTCTGTCTCCATTCAAATTCAGCTCTTTCAGGACTTTGCACAAACATCAGCATATCGCGACTGCTTTGGCAGTGAGTGATGTCACTGATCAGCGCCAGAAAGTGTCCACAGTAACAATAATAACATTAAAAGTATTTATTCTGTTGAAGTTTATCATAATTAAATCCATTTAGAGGACGCTAGCAGCTGCGTGATGTAAAATGTGGCGTTCAAAGACCAGAAGCTCAGTTTTTACAGCAGTCTTTGAGACAACAAAGTCCCGTGAATTAAGGCGATGTGGGGAAATTCCAAGGTGTTTTCCGGTGTGGAGTTTAACAGTGGGAGAATTCCTCAGTGTTTTCTGGTGCGGAGTTTAGTAACAGCTGTGGGGAAATTCCACCTTGTGTTTCGGTGTCGGGAGTTTAATTTTAAACACGCTCGCTTATTCCGTTCGCTTCCATTCTGCTTCACTAGCAACTCTTCTAATTTTACTACTGCCGGTTGTTTTGGAGAACGTCGACTGCTGATGTAATTTCCTACTGAGTTACAACCAATCAGCGTGAGTTAACCAAAAGTTCCGCTCAGCGACTCCCATCGGGCCATTCCGAGTACCTACCCCTAATCAGGTACTCAGAAGGTTCCGGAAAACGGCCGTTCGGCCGGCCCAGTCAAGTGGAGACAAGCACACGTCGGGAACTTCCGGTAAATTTACCCCGAAGTTCCGATAAAGGAAACAGGGCTATTAACCTCTCAATAGCTACGTTTACATGGGCACAAGTAATCGGATTGAACGCCCTATCGGATCAAAAATTCGTCATGTAAACATGTCAGTCGGAATATTCTGATCCGATTCGGCCTGATCCGAATAAAATTTCATTCGGATTGAGAGAGGTGGTTTTGTCCGATCGTCAATCCTATTGGCGTCCATGTACACAGCCATTCGGATCGTTGGGGTAAAATAATGCGCATTGCGCATGTGTGCAACTTCAGCATGCCCTCTTTTTGCCTCTGCGCATGCTCAGGACAGATCGAAAACATGGCGGGCGGTAAACAGAAGTGATCTGTTGCGACACTATTTTTTACTGGAAATACTACGGGAGCTCAATATTACTGAACGTCTCAATGGCCGAACGGCTAAAAATGCCGAGTTATACACTCAAGTGCATCTAAAGTGCATCCAAAGATGCAGGAAGCAGGAATTCACCAAAGCTATAGAATGAGCAAATAAAATGCAAGGGAAAAAACTTGCGGACAAGATGGCGTTTGTTTACAATTTCTCTTCCGGGAAAGACAAGTCTGCGCATGCGCAAGCTATGGTGCGGGCATCGCGGCGTGATCGGATCATTCCAGTTAGTGTCCATATAAACAGAGATTTGGGATTTCCGATCAACCAAGATTTGAATCGGATTAGGGAAATTTGGCGCATGTAAACGTAGCTACTGTCTCTGTCCTGTTTCTGCTTCTTGTTAAAAGAGTGTTTTCCTTCCCACTGTCGCCCTGTGCTTTCCTCTTGATGGTGGTTTCCACTGAAGGGACGATTTGATGCCATCTGTGGGTCTATTTAGATAATGCAGCTCTTTAAAAAGGACTGAATCTGATAATATTACAATCACACTGAATTACCTGCCTATTTGTTGTTAATCTGGACCTGTTCTGACAAGATCTGGATTTGTTTTTTTGTTTTTTTGATTCTGGGTCCGCTGTTCTGCTCCTTTTATTAGATCTTTCCTCTGCCTTTGACACTGTTGACCATCTCATTTTGATGGATAGGCTAGAGGCATGGGTAGGTATCAGTGGCACTGCTTTGGAGTGGGTCCGCTCTTACTTATCTGACAGAACTTTCAGGGTCCAAATTAATGACTATTCATCTCTGTGTCTCTCACTCCCTTGGGGTGTGCCGCAGGGTTCTGTTCTCGGGCCTCTTCTATTTTCAATGTATATCCTTCCCTTGGGCAAAATCCTGGAGAAATATGGCCTTGGTTACCATATCTATGCAGATGACTGTCAGATCTACCTGACCATGAATGACTCGAATGCCCTCTCACTCCTAGACAAATGCTTAGCTGAGGTGAGAGGTTGGCTGGCTGACAACTTTCTGAAGCTAAATGAGCTTAAGACTGAAGTTATTCTCCTGGACCCCCATAGTCATACTCACTCTTCTCCTGTCCCTTCTGTTCTCACCTTCAGCCCCAAACAGTGTGTGACTAGTCTTGGGGTCAAATTTGATTCAGGTCTCTTGATGGTTCCTCAGATTAATGCTGTGGTTAAGTCTTGTTTTTTCCAACTGCGCCGTTTAGTTAGTCTAAAACCAATCTTGAAGCGGCCGCACTTGGAATCTGTGATTCACGCTTTTATTACTTCACGCTTGGATTATGCCAACTCTATCCTCTTTGGTGTCCCTAGTTCAGCTTTGAATCAACTACAGGTAGTTCAGAACGCTGCAGCCAGGTTTTTGACTAATACTAACAGACGCACTCACATTACTCCTGTCTTGGCACGTCTGCACTGGTTACCAGTAAATTTTTGTATTAAATTCAAGATCCTGACCTTTGTTTTTAAGATTTTGAACAGTTCTGCCCCAGCATATCTTTCTGAGTTAATTAAACCCTATGTGCCAACCCAGGCTTTGAGGTCAGCTGACCGTCTGTTGCTTTGTGTCCCACCAATGAGATATAAATCACGGGGTGAGCGGGCTTTTATGTCTGCTGCCCCCACTCTCTGGAATGCACTCCCCCTCTCAATCAGGCAGGCTCCCTCACTCTCTCGTTTTAAATCAGGTTTAAAGACATACTTTTATGACATGGCTTTTTCCTATTGTTGATGTCTTTTAGTTTTACTGTGTTGTGTTTTTATTGTTGCTCCTGTTGTTTTCACTTACTGTGTTTTTAATTTTGTACTTGTACAGCACTTTGGTCAGCTGCCATGCTGTGTTTTTAAATGTGCTTTACAAATAAAATGGTATGGTATGGTAGATCTTTTAAATGACTTTTATTAATCATCATGATATAAAATAAATTTAATAGTAAAACAGAATAAATTATTTTGGATCAAATGTGCTGTTAGCTCATCAATCTGGTCATGAGGTAATAATTAAACCCTTCCACTGAGAGCCATTTTAAAAATCTAAGCTGTTGCTCCAACAGCAGCTACAGTGAACTTGTGAAGTTTGATGTTGTTGAATCAGTTTTGTAAAATTGATTTCACTATAAAAAATACTATTTCATGCTTATTTCTTGCCATGTTTCCAGCTGCTTAATGCTGTTTTCAACATTTTAAAAGCAATTAATTTGTTTCTAAATAAAAAAGAAATGAGCTAAATAATTTCCCCTCTTTTTCTAAATGACTAATTTCATCGTGCTGCTATCTTTTTGAGCTAATCTAATGTCCTGTTCCACATCAGGGCTCTGTGCTCCACTCACAATCCGGCTTTAGTCTTCCTCTGACACCCGAATGAAAAATACATGCGACCACTGTTTCATTACTGAATTCTGTCTACTGCAAAGCCAGACCTCATCCTAAAACCTGCTGACACTCATGGAAGAAACCCAGCGCGAGCTTTACAGAATGAATTAAAGCCCAAGTTGAAACAATGATGGTTCAAAAATCCTTCTAGGCATCGAAATGACAGATCAACGACCGTCACTATTTCAGTTAAATGAGACGGCAGCCATTATGTGGAATAAAAGAGGATTCTGTTCTTATTCCCTCAAGTGGTGCAGCTGAATTGCTTTTTTTCCCTCTAAGTTGTAATAAAATCTGCTATATTTTAAACATGAGAAGGTCTTGGTACCACACTTTTGCTTTTTATTTTACTGCTTTTTTTGAGTGGTGTAAGTATTGTCAGATTTTTCACTCACTCCTCAGTCTCAGAACCGCTTATTCCTGACTAGGGAGCTGGTGTCTGTCTCTAGTGGTCATCAGACAGGAGGCAAGGGACGACCTGGACAGGTCACCGGTCCATCACAGGGACACATAGAGGAAATCACTTACACCTAGGGACAATAGTGCTTTTCACAGTAGCTAAAAACAGATAGTGACGTAATGTCACAATGCATTCTGGGAGGTAGCCCTAAACAAACAAGTGTGCATTTTGGGTCTAAGTCGCTCTGATCGTCTTAATGTTGTGGTTTTGTCTCCTAATGATGTTCAGAAGGGGAGGAACTAAGCATTGCTGTTGGGGGTTGTGTAAATCTGACTCTAGATACTCAGATCGGATGTCAGAGGAGACATTTTTAAATCTCTTTTGCAAATATGACACAGATAGAAAGAGAACGGGCCAAGCTAAAGACGGACAAAGCAAAGCGGTGGCAGTATTTATGTGGAAGAGCAGATTTATTTCTTTTTTTGTGGAGCAGATCAAGGGTAGCACGAATATTTGTTCTGTATGTTTTGCCAGTAAGGTCCTACGTCTGAGAATGATGAGCCAATATGCTCACAGATGTAGCGTTACCCAGGAGGCAGCAGTGAAGGGGCCCAGCTCAACGTCTCGGCCAAACAGCATCCAAACATGGACGAAAAAGGTGTTTGACCAGAAGTGGGCGGTATTTAAAAATTAGTGACACAAATAGTTTCCTATGAGTAAATAAAAGAACTTTGAGAAAATGTTGCTTGAGCACTGTGAGTCATGAGTTTGAGATTAAAAGTTTGAATTTTGTTTCGGTTGATTTGTTTCTGTTGACGTACGAACGCTCAGTTTGTGTTTTTTTCAATTGGCAAATGCGGTTTTTTTTTTCTAGTATTGGCGCCCAGCAGCACTGGTGCGTTGACGTCAATGGTAAAGTACGCTATCCGGGGGAGCCCTGGGGGAGCCCTGTGAGAAGGGAATTGTTGCCCGTCCAATCGCCTACATTAAGGCTCACTGAGAGTGGGGTGATGGTGGGGCTCGTTCCTCCTATCACTTCTGTTAAAACTCGTCTGTCCGCTGAGGGCTTCCGGGTGAGCCCATCACCCTTTTGGGGGGAGCCGGGCTCCCCATAGCTCCCCTGTAATTCAAACACTGGTTATTATACCTTCACCTATGGTATGAACGAGATCATGGATACAAGCGGCCAAAATGAGTTTCTCCGCAGGGTGTCTGGGCTCTCCCTTAGAGATAGGGTGAGAAGCTCGGTCATCTGGGAGGGGCTCGGAGTAGACCCGCTGCTCACATCGAGAGGAGCCAGTTGAGGTGGCTCGGGCATCTGGTTAGGATGCCTCCTGGACGCCTCCCTGGTGAGGTTTTCTGGGCACGTCCAACCACGAGGAGACCTAAAGAAAGACCCAGGACACGCTGGAGGGACTATACCTCTCGGCTGGCCTGGGAACGCCTTGGGATTCCCCTGGAGGAGCTGGCCCAAGTGGCTGGGGAGAGGGACGTCTGGGCCTTCCTCCTTAAGCTGCTGGCCCCGCGACCCGACTCCGGATAAGCGGAAGAAAATGGATGGATGGATGGTTATTATAGTCTCAAATTAACCTTACATGCAGGTTTTTGGATCAAACTGGAGAAAACCCACACATGCATGGGGAGAATGTGCCAACTCCACACAGAAGAGCCACAGCTGGGATTTGAACCTGCAGCCTTCTTGCTACAAGGCAGCAGTGCTATCAACCATACCACCATGCAGCCTCATCACAGATGTCTGTTGAAATATAGTCAAAATCAGCTGAATTTGTGTATCAACGTTTTGTGGATTCATTTTTCATGCATGTAGATCTTTTGTAATTCCTGTGATTTGAAGCACATTTGTTAATAAAAAGGTGTGCTTTTATTTTGGTAACAACTTTCCCGGTCAAATTTAGTTAATGCTGCGGCTCTGATACGTTTAGCTAAGACCATAACTGAACACACGCTGAGAGACATCCTGAAGGCTGGCAAACACCTCCCTCGGTGGACTTCAAATCCCCTCTCCAGCTCCTGTACATGAAATATGGAACCAAGATGAATTATACACAACACCTGTTCGTTTGACATGCCAAATCTACACACCTTATGCAGCAGTGCAGGAGCCTGTGTGGCAGCACACCTGTTCCCCTGTGTGACAAGGCACTGATGCCTCATTTAGGTGCCCCCGCTGAACCATTGTGCCTGAATGTATTATTGATACATTTAATCTTTCATGTTGCTCACTGTTTGACCCTCCTGCTGTAGGCTTCAGATGTATCTGCAGAATGTACACTGATTTTTCTTAGTTTAATTGCTTTTTTTTCTTCTTTAACTAAGATGAATGTGTTTCAGGTGGGGACAGGTATTGATTTAAGGTTGAGTGAGCAGTAATTCTGTGTGTTTTACTTTGAAGAGTGTCAGTCAGCTTGCAGGTTGACTCCGGTGATCTAAAAGTAATGAATAGATTTGGCATTCAGGAAATGGCAGGAAAGACCGTTTACGAACACACCGAAGCAAGTAAAGACCTTTTTAGAAAAGTGTTTCTTTAAAACCTCTAAATGCACTTATTACACAGCATTCCAGTGCAATATTACCCAGGATGTGAATTATTCCATGACAGTTGGAGGGTTGACATGTGCTTCTAAAAAACTTCAGTATTTTGCTTGTTTTGTTGTAATTTCTGCATCTTCTATAGATTACAATGCTCTGCCTGCCAGTTTATACAGCTTCATATTCACATGTCACCATAAAATGTTCAGGAACAAAACTGACAGCTAAACAGAAAAAAAATCCCCACTGGCATCAAGAGCAGAGGGACACGATGTTCTACATCCACACATCAACCTGCCAACGAGGGAAATGTTACTACCACACAAGCAAAAATATCTCGTACTGTGAAATTTGCAGAAATGTAGCATGCATGCAGAATTATTTGTAGCAAAAGCAAATTTAGCTATTTTATGTGGAGTAAATGGTAAATGGCCTGTATTTGTATAGCACCTTTTTAGGGTTCTACAACCCCCCAAGGCGCTTCACAACACAATCAGTCATCCACACATTCACACGCTGGTGGTAATGAGCTACAATGTAGCTACAGCTGCCCTGGGGCGCACTGACAGAGGCGAGGCCTGCCGTACACTGGCGCCACCGGTCCCTCCGACCACCACCAGCAGGCAAGGCAGGTTACTGCTGCCCCTAAGAGTAGAGGGGTTTACGTATCCTGGGGTCTTTTTCACTAATCAAGGATGGAGGGAGCAGGAGATCAACAGGCAGATCGTAGCAGCTTCTGTGGTGATGCAGACTCTGAACTGGTCTGTCATGGTGAAGAAGGAGCAAAGCCAAAAAGTAAAGCTCTCAATTTGCAGGTTGATCTTGGTCCTAATCCTCACCTAGGGTCATGAGCTTTGAGGAATGACTAAAAGAACAAGATTGCAAATAAAAGCAACCAGAATGAGTTTCCTCTACAGGAAGGCCAGAGAGAGGGTGAGATTAGAGCCACTGCTCCTCCACATCAAGAGGACCGAGCTGAAGTGGTTCAAGCATTTGGTCAGATGCCTCAGGACGTGTCCCAGGGGAGATGGTAAGGTGATGTCCTGCTGGTAGAAGGCCGCCTGGTTCGCCCTGGACACGCTGGAAAGATTTGATCTCCGT
This sequence comes from Aphyosemion australe, assembly GCA_006937985.1. Taxonomy (NCBI): domain Eukaryota; kingdom Metazoa; phylum Chordata; class Actinopteri; order Cyprinodontiformes; family Nothobranchiidae; genus Aphyosemion; species Aphyosemion australe. Next base: position 8,362,875 of record SSNS01000001.1, read on the forward strand.
ACTGGCCAGGGAGAAAGTTGCTGGGGAATTGGTGGTTTAGGCCTCTCTGTTGGGGCTGGGACCTTGTGACCTGGACTCAGATATAAGGATAAAAACAGATGGATGCAAATGTTGGATATTGAGTAAAATCTTCATTTGAGGAACAACAGTTGCAGAGGAGGTAAGTGAACGCCCCGTAACAGGAGGGTCGCGGGTCCAAGCCTGTCTGTTTCAGTCGTTGTGTCCTTGGGCAAGACACTTAACCCAGCTTGCGTGCTGGTGGTGGTCAAAGGGACCAGTGGTGCCTGTATAAAACATCCTTGCTTCTATCAGTGTCCCCCAGGGCAGCTGTGGCTACACTGTAGCTCACCACCACCAGGGCGAGGCCGACACCGGCTCCAAGCACACCTACTAGAACACTCGGCCCCTAGTCACATGCAGAGTCATATATTTCAAACCTTTATTTGTTATAACTGTGATGATTATGGCTTACAGCTGATGAAAACCCCACATTCAAAATCTCAATTGTGAAAAGGTTCAATAATCAACAACCAGTGTCACACTCTAACCAGCCAATTCATCCAAAACACCTGCAAAGAGTTCCTGAGCCTTTAGATGGTCTCTCAGTCTAAGTTGAGTTACTGAAATAAATGGATTTTTGCACCATATTCAAATTTTTCCAGTTTCACCTGCATATGAAAAATATCTCCGTCTCTAGCAGAGCAGCACCAGGGCACAGAAAGCTTTTAAAATGCCACACGTTGACAGGTATGTCACGCTAGATTTATTTATTTATTTATTTTGGTGCCTGGATTTCTCACCACTTCCCCTCCATTACTTAGATCATTTTAAAACAGACGTCGAACACCTGCCTCTGCCTCCTTACAGCCATGATGGCAGTCATTATGGCTCTCACATGCCAGCATAATGGAGAGTATCAAGTGACACTTTTGAAAGGTCAGTTGGGAGGGTTGGATTTTGGGAGAAGGGGGAGTGAAACGGTGGATCACCCAGCAGCGATCTGTAAGGAAATACGAGTGAGGTGAAAACCATCTTTACCAGGGGCGTCACTAGGTTTTAAGGACAGGGGGGGCTTAGCCCCCAAGTGATGCACACGATATGAACGAACGTAGTGAATGAGCGCAAAATTTCACAAACAGAAAGCAAAGACTGAGAAATTGTTTTCCTACTTTTTTGGACAGATTAAACATCCTAGGCCACCAATAGATCTATTGTTTTATTTCAGTCTGTTTTATAATACAGTACAACAAGAAAACAGAAGAAATGTGTTTGCTGCATCAATAACAAGAAAAAAAAACTGAAAATAAAAAAGTACATCATTTTTATGGCATGCATGTGATGTGACTAAAGTGGTTGCAATTTAAAGCCCTGAAAAATATTACTAAATCACTTGAATTGAAGTAATATTAAAATAGAACCCTCAAAAATATGCGAGTCAGGCTAATTTGACTTATATATATATATTTGCTCTCTCCACTTTCTAACCTTGACTCTCCTAAATAAAAGCTCAAGTTAAACAGGTCTTATATGTTGCACCGTGACTGAAATGTATCATATTTTTATCCATATTGAGTTCCATTAAAATCTAATCAGACAGTCTGCATCACAAATGACTCCATCCTGTGAAATCTTTGACTCACCTCTCCAGCAGAGGTCTCTCCCCTCTCACTCTCTGTGCTCCTCTGCCCTGACTCCTACAGGTTAATGGGGATGGAGAGGAGTGATTATTATTATTTCCACTGATTATAACCTGAATGAGCTCAGCTCGATTTTTCAGAGCTAAAACGAGTGACAGAAATTAACATTATGCTAACTGCTAACTTAGTGCACTAGCCAGGTTTTTATTTATCAAAATGGGGAGCACCTGGTTCATTAATTACATGGAACTCTCTGCTGTTAGCCTGGAGCTAACTAATTGTTACTACCAGCCAGTGATGAAGACTTACTTTCTTGAAAAACTTGCGTATATCCATGTTTTCTTGCTGTTTGCAGCATGTACGCTAGTGTCCGCAGGTACGAGCTGAGTGTAAAGTAGCAGTGAAAACGAGGACTGGATTTTCAGTAATGTGGATGTCTCCTGTGAACAACTGGAACGGATTGGATAACGAAGCACTGACGCTACCTTAAGAGTGTAAAGTGAAAGGGACCAACCGAGTTATGATCATATATTTATGTGAATAGCGACGGGTTTATATTGTTATTTCTTTAAAATCATATTTCTGCATTTTATATTGAATTTGTCTGCAAGTTCTGTAAAAAAATAAATATATCGAGAAAAAAAAACGAGAAAAAAAACACAAATTGTTTAGAGGGGCTTAAGAATAGTTTAGGGAGGCTTCAGCACCCCTAAAATAGGCCTAACGACGCCACTGATCTTTACTATTCGGATGTATGATCAGAGCATGATTGTATTGGGCTGTGGGAGGAAAAGACAGAACTTCTTTTTCTTTTTTTTTTATTGACCAATAATTAGTCATCATCCCAGTTTTGCACCAGGTAGAAAAAAAAGTGTACTGCTGTTGTAGAAATACCACTTCTCAAACTTATAATTGAACTGTTGCATTTTGCAGAAATGAGAAGCTAAAACCTTTAATAAAGCTAAATACACTGCTCACAAAAATTAAAGGAACACTTTTTTTATTGGACCTGGCATGAAATCAATGAAACCTGTCTGATAATTTTCTGGTTGATTAAGCAGCTGAGGGCATTGTTAATCACTTTCAGCTGTATTGGTGTTCATGGACTTAACGACAGGTGCACTAAAGTGGCAACAATTACAAAACCCCCAAAACAGGACTGGTTTAACATGTGGAGGTCATTTCAAGTTTCTCCCTCTTGATCTTTTTTGGCTGGTTTTCCACTCGTGCTAGTTTTGGCTTGAGTAATTATCTCTACTGCCTAGGAAATGGTGCTCTGACTGCCATAAGGTATCGAGATGAAATCCTTGAACCCTTTGTCAGACCCTACGCTGATGCAGTAGGTCCTGGTTTTCTCCTAATGCACGACAATGCCCGGCCTCATGTGGCAAGAGTATGCAGGCAGTACCTGGAGGATGAAGGAATTGAAACAATTGAATGGCCTTCACGATCCCCTGACTTAAACCCAATAGAACATCTGTGGGACATTATGTTTCGGTCCATTAGGCAGCGCCAGGTTGCTCCTCAGACTGTACAAGAGCTCAGGGATGCCCTCACACAGATCTGGGAGGAAATGCCACAAGACACCATCCGTTGTCTCATTAGGAGCATGCCCCTTGTCAAGCATGCACACAAGCTCGTGGGGGCCACACAAGATACTAAAAAGCATTTTGAGTTACAGAAATTAAGTTTTTGAAATAATGGACTAGCCTGCCACATCTTCATTTCACTCTGTAGGCTGAAAACTTTTATTTTCCATTAAAAGACTTGGCATCCTTTTGTTCCTAAGACATTACCCTGTCGTTATTTGTATAGATATCCAACTTCATATTGAGATCTGATGTATCTAATGTGTTTCTTTAAAGTGTTCCTTTAATTTTTGTGAGCAGTGTATGTTTTTGGTTTATTTAGTCATTACCAACGTATTTTTCTATCAAAAATACTTTAGTACATCTCCTGTTAACTACACGCGCTACGTCTTTTTAATTAAAAGAAATATTCAGCATCGTCCCCAAAAATAAAATCATTTTTAATAATAAATTCCTTTATAAATTAGATGTTGTGGTCTTAGTAATTCATTTTGAAAGCTCCTTCAGTGAATCATGTTTCTATTCTGTTCTTTTATTTGTATCAATTAGGTATAATATATGAGTCACATAGTTCCCTGCATTTCACACGCTGTCTGTTTTATGGAGCCGATCCAGACACATTAAGGTGGAATTAACAGAATTTGTGCACAATAGGAATAAATCTCATGTGGCTGAGAATGTGCATGTTTAGAAAACATGCATGAAACATGCTAAGGGTGACTTTGGTCTTTGTAAACAGGTAATAGACAGCCCTGAGCTGTCTGGATCACTGCCACCGTCTGTAAATTTGATGTTGAGGTATTATAGCAAAGGGCTGTCGTTCAGCCTGATTAGATTTGTGCAGCTATTGGGATTAAATTAATCAAATACAATTAATATCAACTGCATTGATTTCCATTGTGAAAACGACAAAATGAGACTTTTGTGTGTTTTCTGCTCTGCCTGCACAAGGACTTAGCTCTTGATCAAGTTGAGACACGGGTAATGATTTTCATCTTAAACTAAAGTATGTCTGCTTAGGGAGGGAACCAAGATGGCGGCGGAGTAATATGCGTGGCTGAAGATCCCAACAGTTTTCTTTTAAAAAGTGGTTTAACCCAAAATTCATATGGCATTCGAAGCCTAACGCCTTACTTTAGATCTGACGTGCGTAGTGGCTCCTAGACGGATCAACAGAATGGGGACAAATACAAAAAAGAGCCAATTCTCGACTCCTTCAGATTTGCCGACGCCGAATTCTTGCTCTAATAAGTTGGATATGTTAAAGCTGAAAGATGACCTAATCACAGCACTGAAGTCTGAATTCTTGGAGATATTTGGCGCTTCCTAATTTTATGCATTATTAAAGTTAAAGTCCCAAGTATTCATCACACACTGGTGAAATTACATCTCTGCATTTGACCCATCCCCATGGTGGGGAGCGGTGAGCTGCAGCTGTGACCGCGCTCGGGAACTATTTGGTGGTTTAACCCCCCAATCCAATTATTATTGGGCTTCTGCTATTAATGCATCATGGTGGTCAAATTTCATATCCAGAGCTCTCAGTTCTTTAGGTATTTACAACTGAGACAATTGTCAAATCTAACTCTGAATGCTTTCCTCTTGTGCTCGTCTCGGACTCGATAAGATCTTGGACTGTCGGACATCTTCTAAAAAAGTTCTGAGTAAACTTTATACCCAGCTCAGCTCACAAATGGTAATGGTAATGGGCCTGTAATTGATATAGCGCCTTCCAGAGTCCTAGAACCCCCCAAGGCGCTTTACAACACAATCAGTCATTCACCCATTGACACACACATTCACACCCTGGTGGTGACGAGCTACATTGTGTGTTATTCTGTAAACACCATTGGTGCTTTTTTCAACCTAATACATTGAAATGATTCTTAAAACAGAATGAATTTATCATTTTTATCATCAAAGTATTATATGGAAGCCCATGCCCACCACTCTAATAAAAAACATTTTTTTATCTCATAATTATGACTTAGCTATCTCATAATATTGAGATAGTATCTCATTATTATGAGATAGCTAAGTCATAATTATGAGATATATTTTTTTTAAATTAAGAGTGGCAGGAATGGGCTTCCATAGTATTGACTTTATTCTTCATAAAGTATTTTTACTTTACTTTTACTTTTTTCTCACCTTCTCAACTTCAATGCCTATCACTTGAATGTCAAAGCTTTATAGCAAAGAAAACATTCGCAAATTTCTTCTACTTGGCCTAATATTCATTTAAAAGCAACATTCCTGTAAATGTTTCCTTAAACACCAGATCTAGAGACCATAGTGTTCCCTAGGCAGCTCCCATAGAGCGTTTTAATCGTTTAAATCAATAACACGTTGAATGATACAGATTAGAAGGAAATGCTGAAAGCACACAAAGTGACAGTTTTATAAAATGACAGAGAGACGTTACAGGAATGTAGGAAGAAGTCATTCAGTCTATTTGCGCTTGTGCACATCTGCTTCCACTTTCTTAAATGTGATTAGGCCCATCCACTCCGTCCAAGTGACACTCAGAGAGCCTTTTAAGAAGTCAGCACAAACAGACCCAAAGAGGTGGTGGTTGTAGACGGAGGAGGCGCTCTCCTGCTGTGTTTTTGTGCATGAGATCGGCAAAAAGAAAGCACTACAGATGTGTACCTTCAAAGGAGTCAGCATTGTTTACCCCCCAACAGGGACGCAGGTATGGATGAAAACAGGAACAAAAGAAGTGTTCATAAATCATACTTTGCTGTTTGTTCATCTACCCCGCCCCCTCGTCCCCTCCCCTCTCTTGTTTGCTGCACTTCTCTCTCACTCCCAGCTGAAGAAAATAAAGTGAAGTATGTATGGGGGTTGTAGAGGAGCAAAGAGCCCTACTGAGCTGTGTTGTGCCGTTATCTTTCCCATGTGATCTTCTTCATGAGATCAAACGGAATGGGTGTCCCTCGGAGCAGCGAGCAGGCGGCGTAGACCAGCCCAACGCGTCTTACTGTTTCTTCTGTTTGTTGCTGCTTGTCAAGCCTCATTTCTTTCCATTGCATCTTGTTTGCGGATGCCAACACCAGCTACCCTCAGATCCAAACACTTTCACTTTGTCACAGAAGCCTTCAGTTCCTGCTCAGTGCATCGGCTCCGATGACCGGACTCTATAAAGCTCTCACTTGATGTCTTTTGACGCTTCGCGCCTCTGTTTACTCAGTCCAGCACTGCATCGTACACACCCAGCTATTGATGGTGTGTGTGTGTGTATCAGTTGGTGGTAAGAGGACTTCTGTGTGAAACAAGTTTCTGAGAACAGCTACTCACTCTTGCAGAAGTACAACCCTTCGTCCATGTCGACAGCTTCAATTTGATTCTGTCTGCAGCACAGCTATCTGTCACGGCAGAGAGCTCAGGACTGTCAGACGGTAAAAACTGGGACTGGTCAGACTGTCAACGTGACCCCGTGATCCAGATCACAAAGGGAGACCCACAAGTAGGTTAGAGTTGTAAAGAGTGTCTCCTGGAAGCTCTGTTGCTGCTTCAAACCGACTGTGTTTTATAAGAAACAGCTGTTTGGGGACAAAAAAAAATATCCACTCAATGAAGTAATATGGTTTTGTTTCTGTTAAATCATCTGGAATGATCCAAAATTGTTAGGCTTTGATTTGCCTAATTTGAAAATGGTTAATTTATATTATTCATAGTTGTTTAGAAAATACACAATTAAATTTAAATTTTTTTTTACAAAATAGCTAAACCAGAATGCATAAACAGTGTTTTATCTGCTTCTATTCACAGATGAACATTAGTGAAGGCTGATTTAAACCTTGTCAACCATTTGAAATAAAAGTGAATTTGAAAAGGGAAAAAATGTCTAGCAGGAATTTTAATGTTAAAAGACTTGACTTTGCAGGTGAAACTCTAAAGATTATAATATGGTGCAAAAGTTCATTTATTTCAGTAATTCAACTTAAAAGATGAAGCTAATATATGAGATACTCATTCCATGCAAAGCCAGATATTTAAAGTCTTTATCTGATATAATTGTGATGATCATGTCTTACAGCTGATGAAAACCCCACATTCAAAATCTCAGACAATTAGAATATTGTGAAAAGTGTCACACGTTAATCAGCTAATAAATCCAGAACACCTGCAAAGGTTTCCTGAGCCTTTAGGTGGTCTCTCAGTCTAAGATTGATTACTGAAATAAATTAACTTTTGTACCATATTGTATTTTTTCTAGTTTCTAGGCTCTTTCACAAACTTGTTGCAAAGGTTCCAGCCTGACATGTGGAGAGATGTTGTTGGGTAAATTTGTGGATGAATCTGGAAAATCTGTCATCTGCCCGCCAGGAAGTCCAAACGCCAGCTGCACGTCGGTGGTTTCTGTCCCAGCAACAGCAGTTTATTGATTAGTGTCTTCTGAATGCAGCAATGAAATCCAGCAACAGTTCCAGGTGAGTCGTTGCAGGATGGATGACCACTGACACTGCATCAGACACAACCAAGTCAAGCAAGGACGAGACCCAGTAGGAACCTTCATGCAAGCACATTGTGGCACAGGGACTGTAAAGGTGAAGGACAGCAGAGAGGGAGCTGTGGCAGCAGCCCAGGAGTGGGTTTGTTTGCATGCTTGTCTCTGCTAAACTACAAAAGATCAGAAAGACCAGTGACAATGATGGTAGGTTGGTAACTTTTAAATTCATATGCAGTGTGTGCGTGCACACCCGGTGAGATGTGCCTCAAAATGTTTGTTCATGAACTCTTGCAGTTTGACGGTAATGCTGGTGCTTTATAAATTATTATTTTGATGCTGCTTCGCTCTGTGATGCTCTGGCTTTGCTTGGTCACATTTAGGTTGTATTTATTGTAGAGTTGAGTGTTCTTGTTTTTTTTGGCCAGGCTGTTTAGTTAATGGGTCCTTGTCTGAAGTCTTTGCATTACATTAATTGACTAATTGACCCTTTAGCTTGTATTTTGATGATTTCAAAATCGACCCTACTGGTAGATAATCAGGTTCACTGACTTCCACTTGTTGAACTTCCACAGATGCTTTTGTGGTTGTAGCTATGTTGCCTTTCTTAAGCCGCATTTTCTGGCATACATTCACCGATGCCAAGAATGGAATTTGCAGCCGTTAACTGCTGCGATTCCAGTTGTGTCATTTTAATGATCAATTAGCTAATTTACCTCCAGAATCATTTTCTACTCTGTTCATGACTGAATCTTTTATTTTTCACCTGAACTAATCCAAACTGAAACTGCAAATTATTTCCTATCACTTAATAAATGATGGAAAAATGGCAACTTTTATTCAAATTGAGTGAAACCTAGCTGAAACAGCTCAGAGGGATGTTTCTCACTGGTAGGTGGGGAAGCACATGTTAAAATAACTTGACGGAACACCAGCTTTTGATTGACTTTAAATAAACGGACCAAATTTTTTTACAAGTAAATATATTTGTTGTCATCAATAAATAGGCTGAATAAGAAAATTAGATGTGTGTGTGTGTGTGTGTGTGTGTGTGTGTGTGTGTGTTTTCTTGGACTTACTGCATACTGAGGATCATCACAGGTTTTTAACCAACAATAGGTGTGTTTCCATTTTTTTTTTTCTGATATAAGAACTTTATTAGAATTGTTTTCGGTTGGTTAAAATTTCAATGGACACGGAAATGAAAGAGAAAGGGGAGAAAGAGAAGGAAGGGTTAACAAAAATAAACAAAGGATGCAAAAGAATTCGCTTCTAGACCTGCAGAAAGAGAAAAAGAGAGAGAGAGAGAGAAGATAAAAGGACACAAAAAATACAACAGAACCAAAACATCACTGCACCAACAACATAAGGATGTATAACAGTAGCAATTTTTGCTGAGAAGCACACGGTAATAAATCCTAGTGCATATAGTGCCAACCACAGCCTTAGGTTATGTGTTAAAAACACCCAAGCCCATACTTGTGAGAGCACCATGTGAGCACCTGTGTTCTGTACACGCGTTTGTGAATGTAAGGTTTCTCTAGAACCTTGGAAGACAATGTCCAATAGTGAGTGTGAGAGGCCACAGACCTGCCCCCAAAGACCCATGGAGGATGGAGGAGATCGGGCCCTGAGATCCTGAGGTCTCCCCAGAGCGTGGGGACCCCAGAGAGACTGCCACCAAAGCAGCCTCAACCCCCCTCCCGATGGGCGCAGAGGCTCTCCCAGGGGGGCCAACCAGCAGCCGTGCCAGAGGCCCAGGAGATGACGACGGCAAGCAAGGTGCGTTTCCTTTGTCGGAACTTCAGGGTAAATCTGTGAGCGTGAAATTGACCCGGAGATCCGAACCCCCGGTCCTCTTCAGCTGTCCTGTCTCCATATATATTTGGCCCTGTAAGGAATTTGATGAAACGTCAGCACATCAGGACCGCTGCGCAGTTTACGTCATCGATCAGCGCAAAACGTGTGAAAATCAGTAAACAAAGATCGACACAATGGAGGAAGCAGCAATGGAGGAAGCAACAATAGTAGACACATTTATGTTTGCTATGTTGTTATATGCAGCGATGGCTTCCATCGCTCGTCTCTCTAACAACTCGTGGTTTCCTAAATAACGGTTCCCGCCACCTATATGCATTTCCTATTTCCTTCTGAGATGACATCGTTTCCGACTAAGTTACAACCAATCGGCAGCGTTCCCGCCGGGCCTTTTATGTGGCCATTCCAAATACCTACCCCTAATCAGGTACTCAGAGGGTTCTGGAAAACGGCTGTTCAGCCGGCCCGGTCAAGTGGAGACAAGCGCACGTTGGAAACTTCCTGTAAATTTACCTCAAAGTTCCAATAAAGGAAACGCACCTATAGTGAAGACTTTTCACCTGTCATGCGAACATGGATCAAGACATAAGTAGCTAACACTAATAAGATCATTAATGTCCCATGCATCACGGACCCATCATCATTAATGACCCAACAGACTCACATGCTGGTTTCACTTGTGACTTAAAAAATCCTATTAGTTTGATTTTTCTGCAATGATGTTTAAGCCAGTGACTCTACCCATGTTCAGAACTAAATAAGTCTTGTGGAATAAAATTTTTTGTGGTTCTTCATTATACACAGAGCAAATAGAGCTTGTTTTTACTTTTGCTGACATGTTTCGGCGTATGCAAAGCTCTATTTGCTCTGTGTATAATGAAGAACCACAAAAAAATAAATCAAATAGAAAACAGAACGATCCCTCTATTTACCTTCATTCTTCTATTCTTTTCTATATTTTCAATAAAAATCAGGCCCCAGCTTTGGTATTATTTATGCCATTCGACTTCAAAAAAAGATTTGTGGCCTGGTTTTGCTAACCTTCAGTGTTCTGCTTTTAAATGTGTGTCTGGAGAACTCTCGACTGCGATTCGGAGGATTTTATGAGGGTAAACACGACTGCAGCAATTGGCAATTACACACAGCTCTCAGTGAAATCACATTTCAAATTTGAGCTTATCAGAGGGACACTTGTGTTGGAGGGCTTGCAAATCTTCAACCCACTCAAGGGCACAGCAGCAGAGACAGATGTTGCTGCTGCTGTTTTTTTTATTCACTTCTGCTTGCAGACATTACAGCTGTTGATGCGCATTGCCAAAAGTGATCATAACCCACACGCATTATCACAACTAAAGACTTAATCTACAATATGCATTCTTCTCTGCGTGCTTTTCACTTTTCGTTTAATCAGTGTCAGTTTAAATCACCAGGTTGGACCTCGTTTTTCCTTGATGCTAAATTCAACAAGATGTAGGAAACATTTCCAAGTGGGACTGGTTCATGTTGACATGACAGCATCACACAGTTACATCCATGATGTGAGTCTCTCATTCCACCACATCCAAAAGGTTCTGGGCTGCATTGAGATCTGGTGAGTCCAGTGAACTCATCATGTTTACCAAACCAGTTTGAGATGATCTGAGCTTTGTGACATGGTTCGTTATTCTGCAGGAAGCAGCTATCAGTAGATGGGTCCATGCACAGACATATATACATAGACGCCCCGTGGACTGGCGCTGCCTATTGGAGCTGCCGCAGTGGCCGGCCGCCATCTTAGAGGGGTCTCCGTTCGCCCCCAGTGCTTTAATTTCTACTGAGGAAGGTGCTTACCCAGCTGAAAAACACATTTTATCAAGCTTTTTCACAAAATCAGACACATGGTATGGCATAATTAAAATATAAACATAATTAAACAAAATTAAAATATAAAATCCCATCAGTGAGACTAGAAGAGTCAATAGTAATCCCACGTGAGCTGTTTTCAATAGTACGCTGGTTTTTGAACAAAAATGGGCATAATTGGCCACCCTGGATTGAATTTGGAGAGTGAGGAGACCCATCCAATATGGCGGCGATGCTTTTATGCTCTCCAGTGCCCAATGGGGTGTCTACATATTCATGTCGATGGGCCACGGTGGTCATAAAGGGATGGACATGTTCAGCAACAATCGTCAACTCTGACATCATTTTCACCAACACAACTTGGCTTACAGGACTTTTTCTCTAAACCCTACAGATGATCTTGGGTGAAAATCCTAGTAGATCAACAGTTTCTGAAACTGTTAAATCAGACCTTCTGTTTTATTGTAGCAACCACTAACTCACCCATACATTAACACACAAGTCTAAACTTTAATCCTGCTTAAGGCTTCTTTAATTCTGTCCTATGTCTGCATCTAGTGTAGAAATATTGACACAAATTAATTTGCCCTAATGGAATAATCTAGTCTCGTTTTAAGTGTTTAATTATTGTAGATTTTGAGCTGGACCAGTTCTAATGTGATCAAGATTCCAAAAAACTACAGCTTATGCTTTTCAATAAATTCTCACATATTAAGTAAAGGGATCATAAATCACAAACTGGGGTTTTAGTTCACTGCTGTTAATGCAGAATAATCCAGTCTTGGTTTGAAACGTTTAAGTATTGTAGTTTTAAAATTAGAGCTGAGTAAAGAGACTCAGGAAATAGAAAAATGATTTGGAATTGCCATTTAGCCCTTTTCCGAGTCGGAAGCTAGAAATAAAACTATGATGGTTGAAAAAATAAATTGTTTCTTAATAACATTTTTTTAACAATATTTGAAAACAACGTGGAATAAAAGTAAAACGAATGAACAAAAAATAATTTGGTTGGTTTTAACAAAAACAAAACAAAACTCAGATACCACAGTTGACATAGGAAATAGCGCCCCCTTCAGTTCCGTAAAGCAATGGCACATTTTCCATATATGGTATGGTTGTGCCCTGTGCCCACTCTCCGCCCCATTCTACAAGCTGCACCCAAGACCTTCTCGAGGAAGTGGCAGAACACAGCAGGATTTGAAAAGTCTATTTTGCCTTGGCCCCCAAAATTATTTGAAATGGCCCTGGGTGTGGGACTGAGTCTTAAAGGTGATCTGAATTGTATCAAATATATAAAAACTAGATGCGTATAAATTATTGCTTATTAAAATGTGTAGTGGGATTAAGCAATATACCATTTCCTTTTCAAGCACTTTGTTGTTTATTTCACTATTTTCTATCCTGTCTGTCTCTTATCCTCCTGCATCTCCTCTCAATCCTCCATAAAAACTGCTGCCTGGCTTTCCTACTTTTTCACCTCATGAGCTACTATTGAACTAAGCAGATCAAAGGGATCTCCCGACCGCAAAAATAGTGGAGTGCGCACTGCGCCGGAGCACGAGTGATGAGCTCCTCTGCAGCGGAGCGCGTAAGGCACGAATAAAAGACAGAAAGTACCAGAGAATATGAGCGGACATGAACTTTCACGTGTTAATTATACTTTTTGGTGGCGCCACTTTCAGAATGTTACTGTGGCCGTGCGCATAACGCAGCTGCCTGGAGCGCATTAACAATCAGCGCTCTCCGTCCTCTCCGCTCAAAACAATCCCCGGTATGCTGAGAGTCCATATAATAATGTAATTTAGGTTTAAACTGGATCTTTTTTTTTGTGACTCCTTTTGGGTGTGTAAGTTGAGGACTTCTAGGAGAGCCGGTGACTCTTTCAGGGGAGCCGGGCTCCCCTTAGCTACCCTGTAATTCGAACCCTGCTGTCTGGTGAATCTAATGTTTGTGATGCACACAAATTGTGCAGTCACATTTGTCTGTTATTTTATGGAAAAAGAAGGGGTTTAGTTACAGTTTTGTGAAATTTCGGTTAAGAGGGAAAGATAATTCTATAAGGATTTGTTATTAACATCCGTTTGTTTTCAAAGGGGAATTTGAAGTGTGAGTGCGACACCAGAGGGCAGTGTAGTAAGCAGCATTGGGTCGCCAGGCGGGGAGAACCTTCTAGTTAACACGTTGGCAGCTTCCAGTCATACTTTAAAGCGCGGCTGCATCAAACCAAAGCTAACTGCCTCTTGTCCCATCATTTCTCCTGTTTATTCAGGGTATTTTCTCTAATGCAGGTCTGCACCCTAGAACAGACCTGTAAAAGAAACGTGGGGGCTCGTCCGGGATTTATGACATTACCAGTCGCCAAAGGGTCATCGGTCCAGTCCTGAACCTGTGGACCAGTAGCTGTGCCAGGGTGCCAACATAACTCTAGGAAAGAGGTCAAAGCAGAAGCTGCAGGATCAAGGCCTGGAGTTATATCATTTACGTTTTGTTTCATTCCACCCTTTACCCTGTTGTCTTGAATTTCTTCACCCCAGCAGCCTAATTTCTCCCAATAATGGAAACTTTTTCATCTGCTGCCATCATATGAAAAAATAAATTGCTCCAGAAAACCCCAACAGCTCATGAAAACTCGCCCCTCTGCCAGATTTAATCAATAGCAAAGCCTCTAATTAAATGCTCCTTCAGTTTCCATACGCTCAGACACTTCAACCTGTAATTTTCTGTACATTTCATGAGCTTGAGCTAATCTTTGCAGCAGGTCAGAATTAGATTTCATCTCCCCCCTCCCCCTTTGTGTCCACAATTCCCTGCCAAACCACAGGAGGTGAACAAATGTCAAGCACCACTGAGGATTCTGTGCCACGTATGAGCGGATCAAAGATTTAGGGCTAGCAATTATGTCAAAGAGCCTTGGAAAAAATAATAAAATGCCACCCCTCGAGGGGCATTAAGCCACACCTTTGCCCATTATTTACATATGATGGTCAGTATATGTTTTTATGGATAAATCCATGTTGAATCCATTAAATTTCATGGATGTTTCATACGTGAATAAAGGTCTCATAAAACCATGGTGAGCAGTGGATGTTTATTCTTTTATATTAATTTAGCTCAATGACAGCATCCCAAAACACTTTCCAGGGATTATTTACAGTATTATTCACTAAATGCCCTCAGGTAAAAACAGTCCCATCTCTATAAATATTTCTATAGTACAATATCGATGTCTACACCTCACAGAAGTCCCAGTCAGCCTTTGTGCACCTTCAAATAACACCTGAAAACAAAATAAATGGATGAATGTCACAAAGGTCAAGAACGGAAGCGTGACTAAAACTGATCGCTTGACCTGGTGCAGGAACAAAAAGGATGTGACCAAAAAACAAAGAGAAAGCATGAAGGGTGATACATTATGATGCTAAAGAGCTGATGTAATCCAGACATGGAGGTGTCAGACGTGAAGCAGGATTACTCGACAATGATGGAGCACATGAGGACAACAGTGCAGTCGAGACGATCATCGGCCCATAAAATTCCCCACAGCGGACGCACCTGATACCATTGTGTTTCCATGGGTACAGATGCTCCACAGTAAAGGAAAACTAATAATAAACTGATTTGATTGTTTTCAGAAAGCTAGCTGTTTTTTTTGACTACCTTTTCCAGAAACTGCAAAGCGTTGTTGCCTTTTTTGGGCCTAAGCAGGGCAGATTAAACCTGATTAATGTTGGAACGGCTCTTTGAGCCTCAGCTGATTAATAACTGTTTAATCAGGGTTTAGTCGTTAACAGCTGTGGCCGTCCAGCCACTCATTTGTTAAACATAAACGTGTCAGACACTTTCTCCTCTCACTTCCTGCTTTCTTTATGGACCCTTTTTTCTGTCATTCTCTTCTCTGTTAATGATCTTTTTGTAATTTCTCCCAACCGACTATCTGGTTCGTATTTTGTTGGAAACACTGACTTTCTCTCTACCTTACTGTCACTTCTTTGTCTGTGTTTGGGATATTTAGCTAAAGCCAGGAGTTATTTAGCTTTGCTTCGCCTAAACAGACTCACGATAGCGGTCTATTTTAGCTTTTAAAAATTTAACAAGTACTGTTGATCTCTATGAACATTTGTGATTTTAGCTAAGCTTTCACTTTGTCTTTAAATTTTGTTTTTAGTCTGTTTAGCTTAAAGGTTGAATAAGGAACACGGAGACCATAGTGACACCCAGTGGGCAGAGGTTGCAGCTGCAACAACAGAACAAATTTTCCAGCCATCAGGGTCTTTGTTCACTGCTGATACGTTAAGTGACCAGCTAGCACCATGTCCAGTGATGAATCGTACAGGGTAAGGACTCATTTCTACTAATAAGTTTATTTTACAACAATATTTACCGTTAGAACATCTTCTGGGCTTAGAATCAGCTGCTTGACTTGTCGAGTTCGCCATTTTACACAGTCCCAGCCTCGCCTTGCCGAGCGAGCTTTTTAACACAATTGTGCCCTCTAGTGGCTGTAGATGTAAACATAAACACAGTGTCGTGCCCGTCAAAATAAAATTTTTATTATTTTTTAAAATAAAGCTTTTAAAGGAACAACTGTACATTCATCCTGCACACCTCTAAACACCTTGTAGAGGTTTTATATAGCTTTTTATTGAAATGTTCCATATTCAAACTTTAACCTAAACACGGCAAAGGGCAACTTCTACCAGCAAGATCCTTGTTAACCGTTTATTTCTTAGAGATAATTCTGTTCTAGGCAACACTTATTTAGGTTGTTTTTTTTTGGCACATTTAGACTCAGCTCTCAATTTAGCGGTCGATCTGCGTTCCAACCCTCACCTAGGGTCACAAGCTTCGGGTAGTGACCGAAAGAATGAGATCATGGATACAAGTGGTCGAAATGAGTTTACTCCACAGGGTGTCTGGGCTCTCCCTTAGAGATAGGGTGAGAAGCTCAGTCATACGGGAGGGGCTCGGAGTAGATCTGCTCCTCCACATCGAGAGGAGCCAGTTGAGGTGGCTCGGCATCTAGTTAGGGGTTCTCCTGGACGCCTCCCTGGTGAGGTTTTCCGGGCACGTCCAACCGGGAGGAGACCTAAAGAAAGACCCAGGACACACTGGAGCGACTATGTCTCTCAGCTGGCCAGGGAACGCCTTGGGATTCCCCCGGAGGAGCTGGCCCAAGTGGCTGGGGAGAGGGAAGTCTGGGCCTCTCTGCTTAGGCTGCTGCCCCCGCGACCCGACTCTGGATAAATGGCCAAAAATGGATGGATGGATTTAGACTCAGCTTTATTTATTTGTTGCATTCAATTCAGCATATCCTTACTTATCAGGTTTCACCAGTTTCTCCAATTGTCGTGATGTTGGCACAACCATTCCATCCTTTTGTGTGACAATAAGACAGAAACCTTTTTGTTTACTCACCACTGCAAAATATAAACATCAGGAGAATGTGACCTTTGATTTACTAAGATAACAATCTAAATCAACCTGCTAGCGTCACAAAATGAGTTTTCCTATCTCAAGATCGTGCTATAATTAACTTATGATCTTGGGATAACATTAAAGATTGCAAGGTCGTTCTTGTCTTGCATAATTAAACATCATAGATTGCCTTCCGGTAAAGCCTCTCATGACATCTAACACACTGTAAATGTTGTATGCTTGTCTCTGGTACTAGCTCTATTGGGAAATAATACAAATATGGTGTTAGCTAAATAAATTAAGTACATTTTGACAGTCTGGCTTGCTGTCATGAAAATTGTCTAACGCAACATTTTCTTTATGGTGCATAATTCATAATTTACCATGAGATTATGGAAGCAACCATTTAAAATGAAGTTACGGTCTTGAATAAATCAAAAGAACTATGTAAGGATGTCTAAAAGCGATCCTGTAAGATCTTACCTCTGATTAGGAAGTTTGACTCATTTGTTTTTAGATGTAGAAGAACTGCCACCCCTTGGTTTGTGATCATAAATTGTCTGGAAGCGTAGTTAGCGATGCCCCAGTGGCCTATCTGGATCCAATTAGAGTTTGCATTTCCAAGTGTTCACCGTGCAATCATTATCACAGTAGGTGACACCTCTGCAAGGAAGTTGATTGTCTTACCTTTTTCACTTTTAACACCGCCATAACTGTGTGAAAGTCAGATGTGTTTGTAACCAGGAAGCATGTTTTTTTCTCTCGTGAAGCAAAACAGATGCAAGAGGACATCTTAAACTGCATCAGAGGCATCAAAAGAAAACTCTTGTAATCAGATCTCTCACTACAGGAAATTAAATTTCAGTATCATATACAGAAATCAGATCATCTGAAGGAGGCTTGTACTGCAGTGGAGTGTTGTTTCCTTCATGGGTGATGGCGAAATGTGGTCGAGGGCTTGATTGGAAAAACATTCTGGTAACACTTTACAATAAGAGTCCCTTTATTAATGTTACTTAGTGCATTATTAAGCATTAATAACTTATTAAATAAGGTATTAACAACTGCTTAACCATATTATGTAATGCTGGTGAAGGTTCTCAGTCATCCAGGTCATAATCCAAAGGGGTTCAAATGAAAGCAACTGGACTTCTTTGGTTTCTTGAAGACGTTTCGCTTCTCATCCGAGGAGCTTTGTCAATTCTGACTAGAATATGGGAGGGTCAAACTTATAAACTGTTGCTGTCTATTGTTGCTGAACTAGCAGAGACTGACTATGAATACCCCTCGTTCCTACCTCCTGATGAATCGTTGGGGTCGTTAGCCTCTATTGTGAGGGAATCGTTGCATTGATCAGATGCACGAGGGTGTGACTGGAACAGGTTCAGAGCTGCATTATAGGTGTTAGAGAGATGAAAACTGAGACCTCCACCTTTATTTAATGTAGGGTTTCTGTGTTTGACATATATAGCTTCCTTCACTCCTCACTCCAACCATCTATCTTCTCTGCCCCCCCCCCCCCCCCCCCCCCCCCCCCCCCCCCCCCCCCCCCCCCCCCCCCCCCTAACCTTAAGGCCACTTAGTAGTCAACAATAACGGTAGCGTTAATAAGGGGACCCTTTGTTTATTAATCAGTCAATCAATCAATCAAGCTTTATTTATAAAGCACTTTACACACATGGAGTGACCAAAGTGCTGTACATGGTAAAACCAAACTACAAAAAACACAACGCCTAAGAGAAAAATTACAATTAAAAACAAATGCCAATGATAAAAACAGCCTGAAGATTTCTGCTCATTCAGTATTAAAAGCCAAACTAAAAAGATGGGTCTTTAAAAGAGACTTAAAATCCTCCATGGTTGCAGCTGTCCTAGCAGAGGGAGATTGTTCCACAGCTTGGGAGCCACAGCTGAAAATGCTCGGTCTCCCCGGATCACCGTGCGCTTCCTGGGAACTTCTAAAAACAGCTGGGCTTCAGACCTCAAACCTCTCCTGGAAACATGCCTATGTAGGAGCTCTGATAGGTATGAGGGTGCCTGACCATTACGACGTTTAAAAACCAAGATTAAAATCTTAAAATCAATCCTTAAACATACAGGCAGCCAGTGCAAGGAGGACAGGATAGGGGTGATGTGGTCACGTTGCCTGCTACCTGTGAGCAGACGAGCTGCAGCATTCTGCACAAGTTGTAGGCGCCGCACAAGAGAGACATCTAATCCAACATAGAGAGAGTTACAGTAGTCCAGTCTGGAGGTTATTAAAGCATGAATCACTGTTTCAAGGCCTTCATATGGCAAGTACGACTTGACCCTGCTTATTAGCCTCAAATGATAAAAACTTGACTCGACCACTGCGCTAACTTGCTTGTCAAGTTTTAAAAGATTATCAAAAAGCACCCCCAAATTCCTGGCAACAGTACAACTAATGCTGGACTTACACCTAAGGATTTTCTTATTGGAGTCTCTGCGCGCTCCCGTCGTCTCGATCGTTAAATGTAATGTGATAATCTGCTGTCGGCGACCCGATTTATGCCAGTCTTTCTCTAGTCTTTCACTTCCAGCATGCTAGATAGTGTCTCTAGTCGGAGTGTAGTCGTAGTGATGTACAACAATCAACAACCAATAAAATACGTTTTCGCAGCGGAACCAGGAAGCTCCGTCAGTCATAACAACACAAACGTGTCTACAGACGTTGAAATAACCCCCAAATTCCACTATCTCCGCTCCGCTCCGGCATGAACTCCGCAGCAAAAACGGTTCCTTTGTAGTCAATCAGAGCTGTTCCACTACGGGAATAAAATGCTAAAATAATCTAGTTGTAGTCGTGTAAATAGTGTTCCTACAAGATTCAGCAATTAGTCTGAGACTAGTCTAGGACTAAAAACTGTCTTTAGATGTGAGCTGATAATCTTTTGGAGTCTTTTCAAAATCTTTTTAAAGTCTGTAGGTGTAAGCCCAGCATTAAAAAACCTAAAAGACCAATAGAAATGCTGCACTCTGAAAGCAGGTCAGTTTTCCCCAAAACTATCAGCTCAGTAAAAAATTCCATTCCATCCAAGCTTTAATGTCATATATGATATATTACAGATTATTAATGCTTAATAATGCACTAAGTAACATTAACAAAGGGACCTTTATTGTAAAGTGTTACCAACATTCTCATAGGTAGGAAGCTTTTGGAAAATCAGTCAAGAAATTCTGAAATATTTTTCATTGTTTGAACCCAAGTCAGTAAGTCAGGTCAAGATCAAATCTCTGGTTATGACTGTTTTTTCCCGCTTTGGCAACGTGTGCTCGGCAGGGACCTGAGGAAAGCTAACTCTGGAAGGTTTGGCCTGAAGATAAATTGAGTAACCTTCTTCTGTCATTAGTAATACCTTTTCCACAAGTGAACAGCGAGATAAAGCGGAGCAGTGGGGTGATAGGGGGAGAAGATGGAGAGCAGGAGAGACGAGGGAAAAGAGGAGGGGATGAGAGCCAGGAGTCGGTGGTAATTAGCCATGAAACAAAAGCTCGCTCGGCTCAGTTCTGGCTTGAGTTTTACACCTTGATCCATCAGTCAGTGGCTCGGATGCTGTGAGCTCACCGAGGGCCAAGACTGCTTGGAGGTGTCCAGCTGAAACAGAGAGCAGAGAGCTCGGTCCTGGCTCTGTCTCCGATCGATCACGCCGCCTACTCGCTTCTGTCTCAGGCTGCCTGGCAGGCGGGAAGACTCTTTGTCTGGCTGACTTGTCATGTCTGTCTGGGACGCGTTATTATGGATCCCACTGGAGTCATGGAAAAAGCAACTTCATAGGGCGAAGAGATGCTCAGGTGCTGTAATTTTAACAGGCGCAATTAAAAATTTGATGATTCTTAAATGGTCTTTTTTTCTCACTTACAGTATTTTGGTTTTATGTCTGGATATAAGTATGTTTCTTTTAAAGTTAAAGTCCCAAGTCATCATCACACACTGGTGAAATTACATCTCCGCATTTGACCCATCCCCATGGTGGGGAGCGGTGAGCTGCAGCTGTGGCCGCGCTCGGGAACTGTTTGGTGGTTTAACCCCCCAATCCAACCCCTTCATGCTGAGTGTCAAGCGAGGAGGCATTGGGTCCCATTTTTCAAAGTCTTTGGTATGACCCGACCGGGAATCGAACCCCGATTTCCCAGTCCCGGGGCGGACACTCGTACCACTAGGCCACCAGAGCTGGTTTGGCCTCTTAGGTTTAGCCTCCTGGTTCTTGTCTAGGTGAATTTGAAAATGCAGACCAAACAAAAACTCAGGACTCAGCAGGTTAAAATCACTTTACAGACTCAGAACTGCTCAGAAACGAGAGAATGCATAAAATACAATGTTGGTTTTTCAGTTCTCATCCTGGTTTTTTAAGTATTTTTTATTGTAGTTTTTAAATTTACTTGAGTGAGGAATAAAATGTTTAAAGCTTATTTGACACTTTTTACATAGTGGTGAAAATGCACCATTAAAATACCACTAAATAACTTTTCCACTTCTTCCTCCTACTGGTTGAAAGCAAAATTACACCTGTCATAAATAACCCTCTGTAGCTAGCACTAGCCACGAGCTAATGCTAACAGGAGCCAACTGATACTACAATAAGCCAGAAAGTAAAAAGATCCACACTGCTGGACAAAAAAATATTATTACTAACAAGTCCAGTAGCAACAAAGCCAGGTCACCATCAGTCCATGATTTCATAGCCTCCTTCAGCTCCTTCAAACAAGTGTAGGCTGCACTAATGTTTACTCTGGTTTTGGATCTTTGTCTAGTTCATGCTTTTTGTACTTCAGTTCCAAAGACATTACTCTCTCCCTATTACTTCCAGGCTCCGCCATGATGCCAACAAAAAAGCAAATTTCTTCTTTTTCTTCTTGTGCTTTTTATTGACCATCAGCAAAGTGAAGAAGTGAACTGCTATCCTTTACATTAGCCAATGGCACTGTAAACAGCTAATGCTGTAAAGTAGATGGTGTTCCTACCTGAACCATAAAGCTGTTAAGTGAGTTTTCTGGTCAGCAGAGTGCTGTCCAATGTGAAGTTGCTCAAGTTTAAGGCTGAAGAATTACTGAAACCAGTTTGAAATCAATAGTTAAAAACTCCTTAGTGTTGCTTTAAAGTAGCACATATGGCGGGATTTTTTAATTGTAAAGAAAAAGTTAAATTCTAGTTAAGAGATCTGTAAAAGTTCTTAATAGTGATGTGAGAGCATTGTCAGCCATAGGATTTTGACCTAGTAGACTGTTGGTCATATTTTTCCATTTTGTATAATTTTTTTGTTTGATACGATTCAGGCTCTACATCCAGATGATAATCCAAATAAAGGCTCGTGGTTTGGGCGAGAAGTCTTCTCCAGTCTCTTTGCAGTCAAACTAATGAGATCTTTGACCTTTTCATGAATGCAGGAGTTTCATCACCACTGGCAGCATTGAGATTTATCACCATGATTGTCAAAATAATGGAGTAGGAACTTATTGCTTTTGTGGTGCTGAAGCTTCAGCTAAAAGCAAATTATGATGCCGTCATATTGTGACAGCAAGATATGTTCTTTATCATTTATTGCTGGTATGTCAAATCAGGACTGGGTTTTTTTTTCTGTGGCATATTGAAAAACAATTTCAGTGGACAACAGGACTGTATGAATGATAAACCAGTACATCATAAATAGTGAGTAGGTCTGATTCATGCTACCAAAAATCGCAGAGGATGGTATCCTTGGTGTCTGGTTCTGAGAACTTAGATTGTTTCTTTGAAGCTCCAAGGCACTCGCTTCAAGAAGGCCACAGAAAGAGCCTTGGAGGTCTTTGATATTTATGTTTATGTCCATCTCATTCAGGGAGAACAACAAAAATCCACATTTAGTCTGCAGAGAGCTTCCATGTGTTTGGACTTGATGAATTCATGTGAAGGATGTTGCTTCCCTCTGGCTTTACCCATCAGTGGTCCCAGTATGGCTGAGCGATACGTGTAATCAACAATCTATTCATCTTTATTGTGTGTCTTTGAACAGATGAACATACTAATCTTCCAGTTTTACCTTTTGTAAAATAATATTTAGATGTGCTTAATTTCCTATCTGATCTAGTTTATAAGAGCCCTGAAATATTTCACAGAATTTTGTAAAATTGTTTTAAAAAAAGAAATAAGTAAATTATGTTCTAAACAACATTAGTCAACATAATTTCAGTCATTTTGAGTCATTTTCATGAAATTTGCTTCACTTTCCTACATGTTTCTACTGAAATAGTTGTGTTCCTTTGAACCACTAGAAGACACAAGAATGTAACTGACCATAAGGTTGCCAGTTCTGCACCACACTAACACTGCAGCACTGGCATTTGTAATTCAGCACTGACTGGCAAAAGCTCCAGAGTTGTGTAAAGAACCTAAGCCAGTAAATAGGAGCAACACAAAAGTTAGATCTTGCTAGGTCTAAGTGGACTGCATCTATGTGAACTAGATCTAAGTAGGCTAGATCTAAGTGAGCTAGATGTATTTGGGCTAGATCTATGTGGGCTGGATCTAAGTGGGCTAGATCTAAGTGGGCTAGACCTAAGTCGGATGGATGTATGTGGGCTAGATCTATGTGGGATAGATCTATGTAGGCTAGATCTAAGTGAGCTTGATCTAACTGGGCTAGATATATGTGGGCTAGATATATTTGGGCTAGATCTAAGTGGGCTAGATCTAAGTGAGCTTGATCTAAGTGGGCTAGATCTAAGTGGGCTAGATCTAAGTGGGCTAGATCTAAGTGGGCTGGATCTAAGTGGGCTAGATCTAACTGGGTTAGATCTAACTGGGTTGGATCTAAGTGGGCTGGATCTAAGTGGGCTGGATCTAAGTGGGCTAGATCTAAGTGGGCTGGATCTAAGTAGGCTGGATCTAAGTGGGCTGGATCTAAGTGGGCTAGATCTAAGTGAGCTAGATCTAAGTGGGCTAGATCTAAGTGGGCTGGATCTAAGTAGGCTAGATCTAAGTGGGCTGGATCTAAGTGGGCTAGATCTAACTGGGCTGGATCTAAGTGGGCTAGATCTAACTGGGCTAGATCTAAGTGGGCTAGATCTAAGTGAGCTTGATCTAAGTGAGCTGGATCTAAGTGGGCTAGATCTAAGTGGGCTAGACCTAAGTCGGATGGATGTATGTGGGCTAGATCTATGTGGGATAGATCTATGTAGGCTAGATCTAAGTGAGCTTGATCTAACTGGGCTAGATATATGTGGGCTAGATATATTTGGGCTAGATCTAAGTGGGCTAGATCTAAGTGAGCTTGATCTAAGTGGGCTAGATCTAAGTGGGCTGGATCTAAGTAGGCTAGATCTAAGTGGGCTAGATCTAAGTGGGCTGGATCTAAGTGGGCTAGATCTAAGTGGGCTGGATCTAAGTGGGCTAGATCTAACTGGACTAGATCTAAGTGGGCTAGATCTAAGTGAGCTTGATCTAAGTGAGCTGGATCTAAGTGGGCTAGATCTAAGTGGACTGGATCTAAGTGGGCTAGATCTAAGTGGGTTGGATCTAAGTAGGCTAGATCTAAGTGGGCTAGATCTAAGTGGGCTAGATCTAAGTGAGCTTGATCTAAGTGGGCTTGATCTAAGTGGGCTAGATCTAAGTGGACTGGATCTAAGTGGGCTGGATCTAAGTAGGCTGGATCTAAGTGGGCTGGATCTAAGTGGGCTAGATCTAAGTGGGCTAGATCTAAGTGGGCTGGATCTAAGTGGGCTAGATCTAAGTGGGCTAGATCTAAGTGGGCTAGATCTAAGTGAGCTTGATCTAAGTGGGCTGGATCTAAGTGGGCTAGATCTAAGTGGGCTAGATCTATGTAGGCTAGATCTATGTGGACTAGATCTAAGTGGGGGCTCAATGTAAGCATCCCTCCTCTTCCCTGACTACACAGTTTTCAGGAAAGGTCCGTGTTGACAGCCCTTTCATTAGACTCTTTGTCCAGGAAGAGCTTAGTACATAATTAATGTCTCCATGATGGATTACACAGGCAGGTTACAAAATGCAACAAGGTCATTAGGAAACAGCAGAACTGATGTAAGTTTCAGGTATTTTTTTCTCTCCAGTTGGACACGCCTACCGTGTGCTCCCGCTGTATACGAACCAAATAGCTGATTAGAAAGTCACAATATTTACTCAAAGTTTACCACTGACGTCTTTTAATACAGGTGTGAGGGAGAATTAACCCCCCGCGTCGTCTCTGTTCCCTCTTCCATTGTTTGTGTGCAAATTGAAGGCGGCTGCAGCCAGACGAGCGATCATCTTCATTCTCGCAGGTGGAGTTTTGGGAGGATGTAAGCCATTAATCAAAGCCATCGTTAATGATGCAGAAAGCTCTGTGGAAAATGAACCCCTTCTGTTTCTGATTCCATAATATTGAGGTGATCTGTGTTTAAGCTGACTGTGAATGTCAACAGAGAGCTCTCTTTGAAACTCTGTTAAAATTAGCTAGATATTAGTCACTTTTTAGAAGTAATGTTGATTCATGTCACATTTCTTGTCAGCGTTATCACTCTGGTGGGCTTCAGCACCTTCAGGTCATGTTTTAATGAAACAAAATATATCAGAACGTGGCTTTCCCAGAACTGGACTCTAGTGGAATGGCAACAAATTAAATGTGGAGATTTTAGATCTTTGCATTTTCATTTAATGCCCCCCAAAAAAAGCCAACTGCAGGATTTTGCAATTTTCTCCATTTCTGTTTTTTATTGGAAGCTTATCCTGGGGAGCCAACATCCGAGGACTTATTGATGCATGTCAGTCAGCGCTCTGACAGTTGTGAAGATTTCAGTTGAGATAAATTTGTCAGCATCTTGCAGTTTGCTGGATAAAACAGCTCGTTTATATTGTTAGATGTGTAATAAACATGCTGCCACTTTCTGCCGACGCTGTGGTTGATTATAGTGGATGTACAAGCTGTTTTCCCAGCCCTCCTGTTCCTCCCTACTTACTGATCAAGACACTCAGATCTGTGCTCATATATGCTGTCTAAACCCCCTCCTCTCTCTGAAGAAAGGAACCTTTTTCCCTCCTCTCTCAGATGAGGTTTTAATCTCTAGATGTAAGCTCAGCTTCTGACGTTATCAGTCCAGCCTTTGAACATTCATGTCTGCTGACCTGATAATATTTATCTGGGAAGCACGCTGTCATTTTTACCATTTGTAAGGTTAGAAAAAACAAAAGGAGACAAAACGACTTCCAAAACATATGTATCGCTTTACCAAGATATCATCTTTTCCAACCACCAAAATGTTTATGATCCCCTGGGAGACTATTTCTACACAAGCGAGCTATGATTGGACAGATTTGACATGTTTACAGCGTTTTGAGAAACAGCGGCTCTGTCCTACGGATAGCGTGCCACTAATTGGCTGCACATGCATGAGAGAGACAGCTTCATTTGAAACCAATTAGGCAGCTTGATCACGCTAAATTAGCTGGTTCTGGATCTAAGCTTGCCTTCCTTCTCCAAAGCCCTGATAACCTCTGTCACTCAGTCTCACACGTCCTCGTGGTGGACAATTTTACCCACTATAGCACCCTTAAGTGTAGACCCTGGTTATCAATAGAAGTTGTGCTTTTGTTGAATTTCTCCTGTTATTGCAATATCACTTGAAAATAGCATCTATGCCAATTAACACTTCAGCACTTGTAGGTCCAAATTATTGTTCCTCACTTCACAGTAATGAGTCTTTATGAAAAGCGATATCTTTAAAGCTTTCCACAATTTTCTGCGTAGCAATGCAGTATAGAGATGAGAGTCTGTAGAGGAATATTTATCATCAACCTGGCAAAAAACATTTAGAAAATTGAATGTTTTTGAAGTAATTCTGAGAAGTGCCTGCCATCTGACATCCTTTTTGTAATGAGCTCAGTTGAGACTTAATGTCCACTTTTTATGGTTAATAAGTGTATAAAAAAACCTAAAAAAAGAATGTTAAAGCTGCTGCCAGTTGCTCATCAAGGTTGCCATGGTAAGCACATATCCCTGTCTGTAAAGGTAATAAGAGGCAGGCAGGGATTCAGGAAAAAGTAGGTTTCTGTCAAACTGCTGTTGTGCAAAAACTGATTGTTTTTTTCCCCTGACGTATCATGACTTCATTACAACTTGTTTCACTTCAAGAAGATAACTGTCTAAGCTCAAATATTGCAAAGATCTATGGAGGTCTGACCTTTAGCAGTGGGATAAATAAAGTACAATACATTTTTAATTAAAAGGCTGTGGTAGTTATAAGTAAAAAAGAAAAATCTTAATCGTTTTGACCATTCTAAAAGAGTGGTGGACATGACCAAATGTCCACTACATTGAACCTGCAATCGGACGTTTGCAGGTTCGAGTCCCGCTCAGTCTGTCTCAGTCGTTGTGTGATTGGGCAAGACACTTCGCCCACCTTGCCTGCTGGCGGTGGTCAGAGGGACCGGTGGTGGCTTTACTTCCGTCAGTGCGCCCCAGGGCAGCTGTGACTACATTGTAGCTCATCATGACCCACGTGTGACTTGTGGGTGGAGTAAAACTCTGGTTAGGGGGTGACTGACACTTTAAACTTTGAAACATGTTTCTAACCGTAGTCCGCCTAAGCTCTTAAAAGGGCGTGTCATTTTCTCACCTCAAAATCCTGACGTCTGCAAGAAAGGTTTTTGCTGTTTTTGAAATTTGTTGACGTACCCCAATTAAAAATCCTAGCATACTATTTTTGGTCAAACTGAACATTTTGATGTAAAGTTTTCATGCTTTTTTCAAATCTGTTGGGAAAGAAAACCAGTCTCAACAGAATCGGAAACAGAAAAGTAAAATTGGTCCTTTAGTGCCCATTCCCACCTCCCAATACTGGTCTGTCTCGTCTGGGCATTAAACATCAACTGGATGGATGTTAAATTTGAAGTCGCTCCAACACAAGGTGGATTCCATTCCCTGAAATAATTTTATTGCAGTTTGCAAAAAAAAAAAAAAATCATTATAGGGAATATGAGTGCATAAAGGAGACGTGTCGCCCTCGCCCTCCACAAATCTAATTTCCAAGCTCACGAGTTCTCAAAAGGATTTGAGCCGCGTGAGAATTGTGTGGACCAGGTCACTGTGGGTGCTTGAGAAAAGTTTCTTTCAACAGCAGGTCCAGCCAGTTCATGCTTAATAATAGAATACCAGTATGCCTCCTACTCAGTGTAGGTGCCTGACTCCCAGCTGTGTCCTCTGATTCTTTGAGCCCCTTGGAGTGCTTTATCAAAAGTCACTCTTGTTAAAGATTTTCATACAATTTTAGGAACTCTGCCATTAAACCCACAGTTTGTTACATTTGATAGAATCTGCTGGCAAAAATAAAACATTAAAATCTTTATTTTGTGTGTTGAAACCTGCCTTCGAATAAGACGAGCTGTGTTTGCATCGTTATGGAGCAAGGCGTCAAAGGGCCACAGCTATACCCGTGGAAAGGTTTGGGTTAATGAGGAGGAGGTCTTAATTGGAATTTTTTCTCATCTAATTGTTTATTTACCAAAATGTATTAAGGTGAAAGATTTCTCCTTTGCGTTTGGTTACCACGGAAACCGTGCAGGTGCATGTGACTGAGTGTAGAAGTGTGTTTGTGTATCGCCACAAAAGCAGCTGGCAGCTTTTGCAAAGGTGTTTGGTCTTTGACTCCGGTGCTAATGCCTGTCCTCATCGCATACTTGTGAATTTCAGTCAGGAACGATGGAACAGAGGATCCATTTAGCAGGAACATCTAAAGAAGATGTTTAGCCTCTACTGATGGGTTAAATTTGGCATTTCTGCGTGGGAGGAGGGAATGGTTTTTTGTTTGTTTTTCACTCTAGTGCTACCTGTTAAGCAGAAATGAATTCATGTGCCTAAATATACAAAATCCACACATTTCAAATAGCTTTTCAGCTTTCTGTAACTTCCAACGGGCAGTTTCACCTGAGATAGTATGGCTAACTTGGTTTGATTGGGTAGGAAGTGCTGAAAAATGTCATTTGGTTTAGTTTCCTTTCACGCTGCAACTTTGGGATGTTTGAAAAATGCCACACAGCTCCAACTGCTCTTTAAGGTGCACATGTTCAGACAAACTCTGACCCAAATGGAAAATAGCATGAAGAAAAATAAAACTCAACTTACTGATAGGTCAGGTCCAAAACCAGAAGTCTTCATCATCTTCAGTTGACTTGTTTCCAACAAAAACAAACAATAGTAGCAATAAGCTGACATGACATCTAGTCCTCTGACTATTAGTGAGAGCCACGTCTCCCCGTGAAACATTGTCTTTGATTTCCTCTGATTCTTCATCTTTCTGCTGGCAAACACCTTTTTTTCTTTCACCCTGTAAATACAGCACACTAGAATTCACTCACCAGCACACCTAGACCCGTGTTTAATGGGCAGACCAGTTTGGTCCACATAAGAGAAGTCACCTGTTTAACACCACAATAAAATTCCAAGGGGAACATACAAAATAACACATTTATTTTCATGTGGTTTACCCTTCACAAGAGTATTTTATTCACATCGTTCTAAACCACATTTAGCACATTTTTAACCCTGTGCTGCGTGTTTGAAGCTGCTTACACTTACACTGCACTCACACCTGGGTCTAGCCCTGGTAGGGTAATTGTGTTTATATCGGCGTGCATTGTTCGTGCAAAGCCAACCGTATTTTTAGCCCTGCTCCCCTGCTGAGCCGACCCAACACACCCATCTATGGACTGATTGGGTGGCTGAAGTTCACACCTACCTACTAGAGGGAGTCTCTGATTGGTGGGTAGAATCAGCCAGCGGCAGCTTCCTGCATGCACAATTCATTTGCAATTGGATGCAGTGGAGTAAACATCTTCTCTGACTGCCGCTTGGACCTGCCGCTCTGGCTGGGGGAGCGCGAGGACTGGCCAGCTGGATGGGAGAAAAGCCCACAGCAGCACCGCTGCTCAGTGAGAGAGGAAGCTGCGTGCTTCATGTCAGTCTTCAAAAGCAACATTGCTAATGCCCGCTTTTGTTTACTAACTTATGGTGCTTGGGAAGGACTCCACAGACTCGACATTCTCCAAGCCATCCGGGGGGCTGTTCCCCCCCGACTTTGGAATGAACTTCCTTTATCCTTACGTGCTATTGACAGTCTGGTCACCTATAAAAAGCAGCTGAAGACCCTTTTATTTAAAACTGCTTTTACTTAAATCTTTTGTGTTTTTTTATTCCTTTTTTAACTAGAATTGATCTTTTTCTGTGATAAGTGCTAAATTTACTTACTTATTTTGGAGTTTTTCTCACATCGTCTAGAGGCGTCAAAAATGACTACGTTTACATGCAGCCAGTATTCGGGTTATGAACGGGTTATGGTCAGTATTCGGGTTTCTGAAACATTCGGAATAACCCGTTTACATGCACAAATAGAGAGAGTTACCCCTGTATACATGGAACGTTTAATATCCCGATTACATAGCGTCAGCACTAGGACGTACGGGCTACATTAAGACGCAATATGCGTCATTTTCTGTTTTCTTCCTGTATCCAAAGTCGACAACAACAGGAGCAGCACGCAGATAATGGATCATTCGGAGCTAATAGTGATCACCTTTGTTTGCGCATTGGTGCTGTTTGACCTGGTTTCTTCATCACTCCAAAAATATGGTGTGCTGCGTTTTGCCATGTTGAACTCAGGTTGAACTCTACGTGTTCACTTCCGGGTTACTGGCGCATACAAGACGTTCATCTACTCAAAAGACCAAGATTCCTTGCGAACAGAACATGCGCAGAGCGCACCTTTTGAAAGGGTTATCCTGATACGCGTTTACATGACCATTCGGGTTAAAAAAGGGTTACCCCAGGGGAAATAACCCAGTTTTTAAAAACCTGGTTATGCTCATAACCAGGTTTTTGCCGGTGTTTACATGGCCTTGCGGAACCGAGTTATTGCAAATAACCGGGTTTTGAATGGGTTATTGGCTGCATGTAAACGCAGTCAATGTATCACACCTTAAGCCGAACTCCCTATGCATATGGCTTGAAGCAACGCCTCTCATTCATGAATCCACTCCTCTAGCTGGCCATCCAGCATTTTTAGCCCATTTTTGGGGGTGCTGAAGCACCGGCTCTGTGATTCACATCTGTACATGCGAATGCTATAGGAGGATCTTTGTTGACATATTTTTTCATCGTTGTGCGCATGCGCGAGTGGCTGTGTGGCAGAAGACGACCTGCTATCAATACGCGACGTACACTTTCATGCGAGTTTACGAGCGAAATCCCCAAAATATAAACACTTTACCGTCTAAAGACAGGAGGAGGGTTAGAGAGAAGCTTAAAATCTGTAATGAAGACAAAAATAAAGTTATTTAAAGCCTGTTTGAGCTCTGGGATGACAGAAAACGTTGGTCCGATTCGCCTGTGTTTTCTCCACAACTCTGCTGGGGAGACATTTATTATTCAACAGAAAGCCCTGGACCCTTCACTTATGGAAAATTAAAGGCTCTCAAACGTCTGGAGGTCTACGATTATTGCGTTTCAAGGAAAGTTTGGCTGAACTATTCTGCAAAACAGGAAGCCGTGACTTCGGTAAAGCCGTGACTTCGGTAAAGCCGTGGTCGTGCTGAAGTCGGCGCCGGCCGGCTAGCGGAGTCAGCGTGATTCACATCACCTGTGGGTGGATAAATCCTCACGGCCACTGCAAAGCTGGGTAAGTCTTCATTAATCAGTGTTGTTATTTTTTACTTATTCATTTATTTATTATTATAACGATCGCGGGCTGAGACGCCTGAATCAGAACGCGAAAACTAAATGACTCCGTGGATATAAAACTACACGAAGATGAATATTTTAAAAAGCATCTTCTCTTATTAACAAATACTTAGTTACAATCACTTACCATGAACAAATGAGCCACACAAACTCCGTTGCTGCAGGAATCCAGGCTTTCTTCAGACAGTCGGGTCACCCGCAATCATCTATTTCATATTTACGGAGGAAATTCTATAAACTTTTTATCAATCCTCCCACGGGTCAAACAATCAACCACACAGCAAGAATGATCCATCTGCTTCGCTAAATCCTCCTCCAAGCATGCCAAACAATTGAATTATAGGCAAAATACGCTGTTTGTTGCCACCCAGGTCCCATGATGCAATGCGAAAAACATAAACATTGACGTCACAAAATATCCTCCTATAGGCTAATGCTGAGCGGTGCTCCATTCATATTACATGGGGCTCTATGGGATGGAGGGCAGGCTTAGCAAAACGAAAAATTTACACATTTCTAAAAAAAATATTCATAATTCCTGGAAGGGGATTAACTCCGGATTACCGCTTTAACTCTGACTCATTCTCTGTGAACACCGACACACACACACAAAGGAATAATTTATGCACAAACTCACAATTAAAGTTCAAGTTTAGAATCTGTTGAGCATCTGGAGAAAATCCACAAATTCAAACATGCAAACTCCTCAGCGAGTAGATCCAGATGACGTGACCTCCTCAATACCTTTTTGCGAGGCAACACCACTATCGTGTATTCTTGTATAAAAACATAAATCTAGATCATGAATGTCAACTTAACTCATTCCCTGCCATTGACGACTAAAGTCGTCTTTTCAAATCCAACCGCTGGCTGCCAAAGACGACTTTAGTTGTCATTTAGCTTTTTTTACGGGGCAGGCGTCGGAGCGAGCCCCCGCACCGTGAGAACAAACATCACGTGTCTAAAGCGGATCTTCATCCGTGTATGTCACACATCACGTGATCAGGAAGCGGAAAATCAATGGATTACGAGTTTGTTTTGGGCCGCTGCTGTGAAAAAAACGATGCGCTGAACCGGAAATGCTTCTGCAGCAGCGTTTGGGCACCAGATTGTGAACGAACGGATAACGCGAGAAATACGGTGATTCTTCCTGATGTAAGAAGTGAGTCTACTCTTTCTTTTGGTATTTTTGGCGTTTACATGATCATAGAGCACAATGTTCTGTGACTCTTCAAAAAACAGGAAAAACCCTCAAAAACGCTGGCAGTCAGGGGCTTTCTGATCAGAAAACAGCTGGTAGTGAATGAGTTAATATTTTTCCTATAACAGAAATAATAAAGTTTGTTATAGTTGAATTTAACTACTTGAATTCTGAAACCATTACCACCCACATTTGGTGCCATTGCCCACACTGGGATATTTTCTCTTAATTCTTTTTATTTGCAAAACTCAAATTTGCATTTAAATTATCTTAAAATGTTTTTCTTTATTTTTTGTGATTATAATTTCCTATTATAATTTGCTTATCATTTCTTTTTGAAAAACAATTTTGTATTTTTGCAGCTAAAAACCACCATTGTGCAGCATTATTGTCTGGGTTAATTTGATTGAAATTGAGTGAAGTTTGACATTTAAAACCTAATTAAAAATTATCATGAAGTAGAAAAGCTTCTATAAATCAAATTAAGGTGGTTCTTAAAATCTGAGACCTGAAAGCTGGATTTTTAGTTTTTGTCACGAGTAAAAACACATGATCATTCCTTTTTTTCCCACAGGTAAACTTTAGCCATATTTCACAGGTAAAAGTGTAGCAAATCAGAAAGCAGAAGGCCAAGCCAAACAAAGCTGACAGCACGGACAGATTAGCAGGTGAAACAACAAGTCGACACCCA
The DNA here is from genome assembly GCA_006937985.1 of Aphyosemion australe. Classification (NCBI taxonomy): domain Eukaryota; kingdom Metazoa; phylum Chordata; class Actinopteri; order Cyprinodontiformes; family Nothobranchiidae; genus Aphyosemion; species Aphyosemion australe. The sequence goes on from SSNS01000001.1 coordinate 8,396,241, forward strand.
GAGGGAATGTACCTTACATTAACGTTGAGCCGCAGCACTTGGCCAGACTTCAAACACAAGCCCTCCTTTCTTTATCTTCTCTCGTCACACAAGGTGATGCTGATGTGCGTGGCCAATCGGATCAAGACGGCACAGTGATTTTGACTCGAGGGAAGAGCTGGAGTAACTCACACGGATGGACTGGTGCCATAAGGCGACTGGTGGAGGTAGGAAATGAGTCTCTGTCAGTGACGGAGGACAGGGTCCGTCAGCTCTAATGAGGAGAGACGTTTGTGCTTTTACCCTCTCCTCCCCTCAGCCACGTCTCAAACAACTAAAAGCTCAGATGAATCTGCACCTTGCATATTTCCAGTGGAATGACTCCTCGGTAAAACGCGCCACATCCTCCGTGTGGGAGCACAGCCAGGTTTTTCTTCTTGGAGGAGAATTTGCTCACAACGACTGGATGTGTGAATGTAATGTCAGCTACATTACAGTCATGAATCTTCAGCCCTTGGATTGCTGACAGGCCTTGTTACCATGGTAACTCCAGGTGTGGTTTAACAGCAGATGCTCCTTGACCACCAGCTATTTAAAGCTAATCTGCTGATTTATCAGTATAGACGTTTAAATTTGGCCCTATTCATTTTTAAACTTAGATTTGATGAGCTTTTGTATTTAGGCAGAGTCTTGGCTTAGCATTAGGATTCAGCCAGGTGTTTAGCTGGGTAAATCCATTTAATGTGGACCACCATAAGAATATGATGTTTGGTTTGCATTAGCAGAAGGTCGTGCATGTCTGGACTTGGCTTCGAATCTCCAATACCTTTCCCAAACCGTGGGAGACTGCAGAAGCATCAGATGTAATTCCGTTAGAACTATATAAAGTAAGAAAATCACTAATGTTTTGCACATTTTTGTCCCTGGCTAGATGTTTGTTTTGTGGCTAAAACATATAACAGTTGTGTTTCTGCATTGCTTAAGATCACACGTACTGCCTACTAAGTGGCTGGCATCAAAGACAGGGCCTACTGGTAAAAGAACCTAAGACCTTGTCCACATGGAGACGGTTTTTTAAATTATTCATTCCCAAAAATACTCTTGTGAACACAAAATGCTTGGCTCTCTTGTATAAAAGAGAAGCCTGATCCAGCTTGCAGGAGCTGCATTGTTTATTTTTGGAACAAGGGTCTGCACAGTTTTATTTATTAATCCTCAAATAATTAATTACAGCTGAAGGAAAAGATGTAGCCACAAGGGGAGGGATACTCAAATCAAGAAAAATCAACTAGTTGGGAAAAAATAGCTTCAAATGTAGATATTTAATTTCTTTTACTCAGGAAACTGTTCAGTTCATTTACATGAAGTGGGTGGGGCTTAAAACCTTTTATGCAGCCAACCACAAGAGGGGGTGTCAGTTTCTCTTGGCCTCAACTTATAGGTTATGTTCTTCTCTCTTGTTACTACATGTTAACAACTCCTACAAACAAAAACACAAAAAACAACTCAAAGTGCTGCAGTAGCTATACCGGCCCTCTGTGGCAGTTGAAAACCGCCATGAAGATACAACAAAAAACTGAAAATAAGGCATAAAACTCAGTGTATAAAAACAATAATTTTGAGCTCATTTGTAGCTTTCATCTTATTGTATATAATCACAAATGTTATGTGCTGAAAAAAATCATGAAAGTTCACCTTGAAAGTGTTTGAGCTTAATTTTGGTACTCAACATTCCCATTTTTTACACCAAAACCCACAGATGGCTTTTTACAATTTCTGTATGAGTGAAAAACTGAAACTGTAATAAAATATCAATATTCTTCAATTCTTGTCTGGATGGCACCACAGCATTTAAAACACTCAATTTTTATGTTAAGTCTTGCCAGTTAAACAGTCAGGAGACAGAGTATGAGTTTTTTAAGTATAATAGTTCTATGGTCTATACTAAACATGTTTATGAAGTTCTTTTGCATAAAATTCCTTTCTCATAAAGTCATTTCAGCAGTTTTATTTTTGACAGTTTCAGTACCTTACAGAATGAGCCATTTCAAGGCTCTGTCACTTTAAGAAAACAAGCTGGAGCTGGCCACGCCCACCCATCCCCTGCTCAGGCTGCTATAAGCTGAGAAGCTCCGGTATCTGGGAGGGACTCAGAGTAGAGCTGCTGCTCCTGCAACCTAGAGAGTTGAGAGGGGGTTCTGTGCTAATTTTCCCATTTGTGACATCACAAATGGGAACTTTTTGAAATGGCTTGTTTTAGGCATGTAATTCCTAACCAAATATATACAGAAAACAGATAGACTGGCTTTTTTTAAAGTTCAGATATTATAGAGACAATAGAGACCTGCTTGAGCACAAAGGGATGCAAAATGTGAATTTTGCATCATATGTCCTCTTTAAAGCCATACTATGCAAATTTTCATCTTTTAAAATCATTTTCTTGAGGCAGTATGTTTTAAAACGACCCTTTACGGGGTGAATGAAATGTCACTCAGACCCCCACCGCCCTCTGTGGCCAGAATAACGCACTTGCAACTTCAGAGTGGCGATTTGCCATAAGTTTGACTTAGAAACTGGAGCTGACATACCTGGCTCTGCAGTCTGCTTCCAGCATGTTTCCTGCATGTTTTAGATCATGAACACAGCTGATTTGTTTGATTTAGTGATGAACCGCTCCTGTAGACACTAATGAAGGCTGAGGAGACATTTCAGCAGGTAGATTAAGGTGTTAAAAAGACAAACGCACAGCGAGGAGATAAGTTTCACTTTCACTTTAACTAACTGGACACTAGGGGGAGCTAAAAGCAAGCCAAAACTGCCAAGTGTTCCTTTAAGCATGACTTACAAGAGAAAGCCTTCATCTATGACACCCTAAACAAAATCCTCTGAGATCAACACAAGTTTAATTTTCTCATCACCATTAAACTGTTAATTTTCTCACCGTAACCTGTTCTGTATGTGAGCTTTAGATGAAATACGTACAAGTGGGAGTCGGCGTGAGGAATGGGTGGATGAAGCAAGAAGATGATGCGCACATTTCTGTGAACGTGTGTGAGAAACCCTTGGTGCTTTAAGGTTGTTTTGTCAGATGTCGTCTCTTCTCCCTGTGTGGCATTCTGTCAGAGGCAGCTGAACTTTAAGACCTTTCAGTGTCACCCTCAGTTGTCATTTCTGACTGCTACAGCCCAGACAATGATGCACTCGCACTGTAGGGGGAAAATGATGTAGCGCCAACCTCAAGGTCTGGCTGACTCAACGTTGTTGGTTTTTTCTTTTCTTTTTTCCCCTCTTCTGCTCCGTCAAGTCGTGTTTTGCTGGCACACTCGTGGCTTTGATGGAAACAAAAAAGAGGAGAGATTTCAGCGATGTGCAATATGTGCTCAAGAATTGAGAAGGCAGACAAGAGATTTGCATTAGATATTTGCTGTGAAGCTGATGCAAATGTGTGGAATAAGTGCAATACTTTAAAGGGTTTTCTTTCCGACTTTTCTTTTTTTTCTTTAAGCAAGAACCATCAGGACAAAAAGTAAAAATAATCATCAGCATAGTTCATGATATTCCAGTTTCCCGGGCCCATCATGGGCTGGTTAATTGTCCAAGACAAAATCAAATAGACTGAGTCCCTGAGGGAGTATGTAACTGCACACATCTTGTCCATAAATCAGGTACATAAGGCTGATGCAAGGTGGCAGGAGCAGTTATATAGGAGCCTTGGCTGGATCGCATCCCTTCTGCAAGGAAATGGATCTGTCTGTGAGTCTGTGAAATAGTGCAGCAGCTGCATCACTCGCATCCCAGCTCCTTTATTTCTTTATCATTCTGGAACAAAATCTGTTCGCTTCTGCCCTCAGTTTACCACCCTGGCAACAGGTGCGGCTGATACAATTTCCAATTTGTGTCTTTTAGATTGAAACACGTGTTTTACACGAGCAGATTCACGCACCTGTTTGCCCCCAACAGTCACTTCGCTGAAAGCGTCTTAATTGCCGACGAGTCTTAAACTCCTCCGAGGATGACCTGGGGAGTATTCAGTCAAACTAAAGCACGCAGCGTTTCTGTAGCATCCTACACGTCGAAGATCGTCCAGCGTTTGGAGCAGCACTGCAGGCGTAAACCATCTTCTTATTGATTCGAGTCTGGCTAGAAACTCATATCAGGGCTTTGCAAAGTTCTCTGCTGCATTAAGTCCTGGTCCTAATTGAACCCTCCCAGAGGCTAACTGGCTCGATTGCTCCGCCATGTCAAAAAGCATCAGTCAGTTAAATGGGGCTGCGAGGTGCAGAGCCGTTATTGCTGCTGCAGCCTGCAGGCTGTGACCTTGCGGTGAGACTATGCCTGAAATGTCTCCTCTAAAGTCCTCGCATCTCAGGAACACCCACGCTCTGTTCCCGACCAGGTACCCACCAGTGAGGATGTGCATACGTCGGTGCATTTCCATTGCATGTTAATGTTGAAGGATTCGGCATGAGTGAGAGTACGTACAGAGATCTCTTATGTCCGAGGCTGCAGAAGGAAATGAACGACAGTAGTTCTCTGTAGCTGGTGATCCTACAGTAAATCCTCCATGATGGACCTTTGGCAACTGGAAAAGCCCTCTTACAGAGAGAGCTATAAAATATAGGAATATTTGCAAGGGGAGTCTACATGAGGCCATAGTAACATAGAGTTGAGGACATTTAATTAGCAAACTGTATTTTGTACCTGCTTGAAAGTGAAGATTAGCAGATTTCTGCAACCCCACTGAATAATTTGGGGTTTAAAACATCACCTACATATCTTTATTTATTTTTATTTATTTAACTAGATGAGCTCAATTTGATTCAGAAGTGAACATCTAGAAAACATCTAAAATTATATTTATGTATCCAATGAACACGTTATTTACCTGAAACTGGAAAAATAAAGAAATCCTGTCGTACTCGAGCGTTTCTCACATCCTACGTAGCTAATGAGCAACACAGAAGTCATCATGGTGCTGCTATGACACAAGACCTTTACCATCTTGTGCAGTTCAAACTTGCAATTTCTGATTCATTCTGCCATTTTTTAAAATAAATATGAAATCCAGGCACCGAGATTCCTTGACTGTTTGGGGATTGTACGTAGTAATGAGGGCATTGCTTCACTCTTTCATAATTCAGCTGAAAGGCTCATCCCTCATCTGGGGCCATCAGATTTAAATCTGAGGAACAAGATGCGAGCAGCTGAGATGGGTTTCCTCTGTAAGGTGGTTGGGTTCAGCCTATCGGTGCTAACATACCTGGTAACATTTTCTGCATTTGTTTAGCTTGTGGGGAATACCCCTTTGACGTTTGTATCCAGAGGTTGGGGGGGCCTTTCTACTGAGTTAGCGTTAGCTTGAGAGTGTTTTTCCCTGTGGTGTTTGTAATAGACAGCGTAGTACCATGGAAGGGAAGCAGAACAAACAAACTAGTTTGAAAAAGCCCCTCTCTGTTGCAACCTGAGGGCAGCAGCGGGGCAGAGGGCTCAAACTGACCTTAAATCTGCCCTAAAGAAAACCATTCGCCTCTTTCTGGTGAGCTGATGGTGTTGACAGAGGATCACCAGCCTCTGGCTTTTACTCCTAAGGTGCAACATGAAGTGCTTCAGGGACCCTGTTGTGCTAACGGTCACTGGACTGTTCTGCTGGGGGAGCAGTGTCATGCACAAACTTTGGTGCTGAAGCAGAGGCACTTCACTTCCTGACAAAAACAACTGGGTTTTAGTGTGTAGGTTATGTACTGAATGGATCAAAGAACACTCGCCATGCATAATCTCTGTTTGACAGTCATGGATGGTTTAGTATTTTAGTGCAGATTTTCAACAAATTACCAATAGACTTCAGCAATGCTGACGGACACCTCAAAATCTAACGTAAAATTTGAACTGTTTATTGTTTTTTTTACTTTAACTTCAAGCCAACAACTCAGGAGTGATCTCTGGAATGATGCAAGCATTGAGAAAGAGGGGAGAGATGAGTCAAAGTAGGTCCAAACCATTGACCGTAAATATAAATGGACAAACCCTCCTCACCGGCACCCGTAGGTTTTTGAAGAGCTGAATTTAAGCCTAGTGGGCGGCTCCCATTACCGCCATCTTGGACTGCAATTTTTGTCACTACCGTGTTGGAGATTGCCCCTTGGTCCAAACTAAGGCAACCAGATAGTTTTTAAAATTGTTTTAAGCTTTAGCTAAATGAAAAGTACAAGTACTGTAGTGAGTATCTTTGGGATAAAAGCTTGTTTACAAATGAACCCCTGGTTGTCCCTGCTTAGGGTCAGTGTTTGCGAAAACACGTCGGACAGTCGGACATTACCGACGTGATTTAATAATGTCCGACGAAAAACTTCACATCGTCGGACATTATGACCGACGCCGTGCGTCTACTCTGAACGTGCCAAAATAAAATAAACTTCCTGAAAACTGCAGACTGTTTGTTGGCTTCCCCCTCAAAAGATCTAGTTTCTACATATGTTACATTATTTATTTGGATTTTCAGCGTACCGGGTCTTCTTTTGGACGGAGAGGATGGAGAGCGGCAGAGCGCTGATTACTGATGCGCTCCGCCGGGCAGCTGCGTCGTGCGCACGGCCACAGTAACATTCTCAAAGTGGCGCCACCAAAAAAACATAATTAACACGCGATCGTTCACGTTTGCTCATACTGTCTTTCATTTGTGTCTGACGCGCTCCGCTGCTGCAGGGATCATCTCCCGTGCATCGGTGACGTCACCTCACTGGCTCGGCCGCACATTCCGCTATTTTTGCGGTCGACGGATCTTTTTGATCGGCTAATTTCAAAAGTAACTTGTGGGTTGAAAAGTAAGAAGCCAGACAGCAGTTTTTCTGGAGAATTGAGGGGAGATGCAGCTAAGAGACAGCAGGACAGGAAAATAGTCGCATAAAAAACAAAACAGTGTTTAAAAAGGAAAATGTAGGCAGATATATCCACTACACGTTTGTAATTTTATAATATTAATAATTTATAAGCATGTAATATTTATTTATTTGATACAATTCAGATCACCTTCAAAACTCAGTCCCACACCCAGGGCCGTTTCTAGGCATTTCGGGGACCTCGGCACTGTGCAAACCCCCCCCCCCCCCCCCCCCAAAAAAAAAGATAATTTCTTTATATTGTGATATTTGTGATGAACTAAATCGTCAGACAGAATGACATTTTGTCCTTAACAGCAGTTTATTAGAGTAGTTTAACAAACAGCTGAGATAAACCCGCATCTCCAACTTCCAGTTTCACCTCAACCAGCCACAGCGTCTCTTAAAGGAATAGTAACATCAGGCTACAGCATCAGTCACAAAAACCCTTATGGATCGTTACAATATTTAGAAATATTTTCATATATAATATTGTTTCTGGTGTTTCATAATAATTTAAAATAATTATATGATCTCTATTAATTTCCTGATAAATTCTGTTAATCCTCATTTTATGTATTTGGCAGAAAATCATATTGATGGTTCTTTTTTCAAATTATGTCAACAGATTATTGTCACAATAAAAATATGTATAATATGTAAAGGTCAGAGGTCACTACAATACCCACTGTTAAATAGATACAATATACAAGTCAAAATAGAAGTCTGAAGCCCGCGAGGATTTTGTCCTACGTGGTTCAAAAATGTCCTGCATGAGACGCTCTCACGTCTGCCAGTTTGGCAGGCGTGGCTGAAAAGTTTTCGCAAACACTGCTTAGGGTTATTAGGAGATTTGTTGTTACGCTCCACATGCAAGAAGAAGTCGTGACTTGCTGTAAACCAAGATGGGAGGATAGCTTGCATTGACATTGATCTCATTTTAAAATCCTGATAATCCACTTTCTTCATGTTGAATTAGTAAATCCTCTCTTTCAGTTACCTTTGTTTGCATCTAGGATGTCCTGAATGCCTCAGACCCTACAACACCACCACAGGAAAGAAAACAAAAAGTATGGAGCTCCATAGCTCAACCTCTTTGGGTGGTAAAGTTGCTACTGTCACTTTGAGAAAAATGACTGTTATCATCAAAGGTCAACGTGCTGTCAATGATGGTATGTTTCCCTCAGACTACTGGGAGGAAATGTTATATCTTTGAAAGTCTGTGCACTCAGGCTTACTTTTTGTACCATTTCACCTATATGCCTCTGGTACTGTTGTTGTGCAGCGAGGGCTCTCAGATTGCAACGTCTTGTCCAAGTGTGGAGAGAAATGCTGACTTTCCCACCGAAGTGCTGTGCTAGCGTAGTGAATGTTACTCAACAAGATAAATAATTCATGTACACACACACACACACACACACACTCAGCTGTAGCACAAAAAGGAAACAAAAACAAGGAAAAAGTCAGCTCCATTCTACAATTTGGATGTACGACACACACAACCTGGCTGGTTTAACCTTTGTATGAATTCAGATCGCTTTATTTTAATCCAGGAAAAGAGTAAAAGAGTTTTCCTGGGGTGTGTTTATTTTAGAGTTGATTACAAATGGAGCCAGACTGCCTTTACTTATACTTCAGCATTTTAAATAAGTACTTTTCCTGTTTGTTTGAATACTACAAATACAAATTATTGATTGCGTTGCTATGATTTTTTACATTTGAACAAGAGAAAGAAAACAAATCTTTAAAGCAACTCTCCCACTTGCTACGTAGTCCTCATTTGTAGCCATCAGAGTATTTAAACGTTAAGAGATGAATTGCTCCCTAAAGAGCTACTTATAATTTGTCATTTTCTGCTCCTGTCCCATTTCTTAGCAAACATCAAACGAAGCCATTTATAATTTGGTAGCTGAACTATTCTAAAAGAAGAAAATCAATGTATTTTTCTGCCAGAAAATAATTAGAATTAGAATAATTACAGTTCTTGCTAATTTTCGTTAAATCTGTTCTTATCTGTGGGTTTTTAAACCAGTTTGAGGTTAGAAAATGAAAACTGAGGTAGTTTTTCCTGCCGTAGCAGTCACAAAGTTATTTTCTCTTGTAGTGATGCTGAAAAATGGTGATTTTGTAGTCTTTTCCTGTCACCCATTGTCCCAGAGTAGTCGATAGAGATGCCAGGAGGGCCTTTGCTTACACAGCACTGTTTGCCTGGGACTGACTATCAACATGGGCCATAAATCACTCTCTAATATTTTTATGCATCCAGTCTATCCAACTGCTGCTAATGTTTCCTCTCCCTGCTTTCTTTGTAAGTCATTTGAGCTGAGCGGTGACGCATGACAATGTGTGCGTTATGGGGTTTGCTTGAATTGGCTTGGCAGAGAGACACGCTGTGTTTTAGATTGGCTTAAAAGTGCTACTCCCTTAAACGGGCAGCAAAGTGTAACGTCAAGTTTCTGTAAAAAGTGGAATAAAGCCTGGAATTGTAGCAACATGTATTTGAATCCTACATAAATCCTTCACTGTCATTTGGATTCTTTCTGAAATTCATAAATAACAAAAGCTTTTTTAAACCCTGACCTGCAACAATTTTCCTTGCAAGCGCAGTGACCGAGGCTGTTCTTGCCCTTAGTGCCAGCATGTCTGACCTCTGCTGTTGGTCATACTCTTATCAAATGTTATCTGATGGCACCGCAGGGCCCCAAGAAATAAGATCACTTTAGATTTATATGCTTGGTCAACTCTCCTGGTTCACTGTAATTTTTGCTGCTTGCTGTTTTGATTGTTTTGATGTGTTTGTTGCTAAATGTTTGTATTGCAATTAGGGGGTGGGAATTTAATGCGTTAATTGTGATTCATTTATCAGAAAAAATAACGCGTTAAAAAAATTTACGCATTTAACTCAATAGGGGGACGTTGAAGTTTAGCAGCAAAATACATGCCCTAAATATCAATAAATATCGTCAAGCTCCACCTCTTCAAAGAAACTCAGAACCTTGGCTAAAAGACTATGCAAACCTGTTTTATGTGCTCCAAACACAACTAAAACTACAATCAAATGAGTGATCGGAAATCCCTCCTCATGTGTTTTTGCCTTCATTTCTGCCTCTAATGCTGCTAAATCAAATCAAATTGTACACACCATTCAACCCATTATGAAGATTATTATTATTATTTTAAAGACAATACCATTATCAAAATGTAATTAAAATAGTTTTGTACTTCTGTCCTATTTTTGCCTGTGAGATATAAAATAATATATAATTTAAAAGCACTTTTCTTTTAGAAATTAAAAGAGCTTGAGTTTGCAATAATAATGTCCATGTCTATTGTTTGATTTTCCGTCCCCTTATTTTTATTTTAAAAACATTCTTTTGGAGAATATTTTCTTAAACGATTAAAATGCGATTAATCAAGAATAATTATTTACAAAGCCTCTAATTAATTTGATACATTTTTTTAATCGAGTCCCACCCCTAATTGTAATATTATGTCTTAATGGAAAATTGGCTCCTGAGCAGCATCTATAATCAACTGGGTATGCTATCGTTCTTTTGTGCAGATAGAAAATTAGAGAGCTCCGTTGCATGACCTGCGTGTCGGAGCTCTGGGGTTCATCTCTGAGCTCATCCTTTAAGTGATGAAAAAATTCATCTTCCTCAACATTTAAATGATACAATGATGCACTTGTAAAGCACCTTTGTGAGTCAGAGGACTCCAAAGCGCTTTACGCAACAGTCAGTCATTCAGGTGATGAACTACATTGTAGCCACAGCTGCAGCCACAGACGAAGCTGCCATACACAGGTCCCCCCAACCACCATCTGCAGGCAAGATGGGTGAAGTGCATTGCCTGAAGCCACAACGGCTCAAACTGCCAACCCTTTGGTTATAGGGCGAACTCCTAACCTCTAAGCCACTGTCGCTGCAACTTCAACCAAACTTTCTTTTATCGTTAACACCCGACCAATACAGCAGCACCTCCTAGACTGAACGCAGGCTGGTGTAGGGACAACCTAAGGGCTGGTTTACAAGATAATTATGCAGATTTTTGTCCTGATTCTACCCAACAAACAACCTTAAAGACACACCTGATTACTGTAATTGTACTAGAAATAATTTTATCAAATACACTGCAAAGACTGATTTTCAAGAAAGTAAAAAAAAAAGACAGAAAAAGTTGCTTGGCTAGAACTTTTAAAACTAGCAAAGGAATACTATGTTAGATTTATTTATTTCTTACATTTATTTATCTAAATTTTATGCCTTAAAAAGCCTTAATTGCATCCAGATTTTTTATATTAGGTCTTAAATTACATTCAGATTTCTTAAATTAATATGTTTGTTCATTCATTTTTTTAATTTGCTGATAGTATTTATTAATTCCATGTGTAAAAATTCTGACTGAAGATTTTTGGACGTTATCTTGCTGAGACAAAACCACCGGACCCATAATGCAGCAGGGTGGCAGTCCTGTTTTAACTAATTAAGTCATTCAGCCTTTCAGTAAAAACCCTAACCCTAACAAACTTCATGTAGGTCTTAAATTTGAATTGAACTTTTTTTTGTTCCAAATCCAAGATAAATATAAATTTCTGTCTGCATAATTGAAAGGACGAGCAAAAATCCTAGATCTCTAAAATATTTTTTCCTGAAAACAGCTGAAAACCACTTACCTCAATCTCGGCAAACAGGGATGAAAAACAAAGGCAGCACTACCCTCCACGAGAACCTAATGCGAGGTATCAATGTTCTCGTTCAGAAATCTAATTAAGCTCTAAGAGTTGTTCCAGCATGCCCTCCCACATCCAAGCATTTTTTGTTGGTTTTAAAGTGGACAAATAAATTTGACATCTTAACCATATTATAGCCCACAAGCACACAACGTGACATTGAAAAGGTCACAGTCATTGCATGTGCTTCTCTGAGACTGTGCCAGTCAGGTCCTTCGACCAGGGTGCAGGAAAACACTGACGTCTGCTTTTTATTGTGCTTTGGATAATCTCTGGAACCTCAGCAAACGCAACCCAAGACAACATTTGGTGCTGGTGGAAAAGAAAGGTAGCCTTTTTCCTGCTTTGATTAGCAAAAAAATGCAGCATGGATTACTGTTTATGATGTTTATGAAGTTAATGAGCTTTGAAATTTAATAAATTTGCATTAAATATTTAACTTGTAGTTTTTCATGCATGTTTAGATTTGGTTTGTTTTTCATGGTCACCCTTCCGTTTTTCCTATAGAAGATATATGTTTTTAGTTAAAAGAAAGGATTTGCAGCAAAGCAGATTGTTTCTCCTTTATCTCATGGCGTGCCGTGATGAGCTCGCATCATTTCATCGCTTTGAATAAAACATTTTAAAAAAAAGTCACTTATTCCATTCTGCACTCTCAATAGACTGCTCCCTCTCTGCAGTGAGTTGAAAGGATAATAAGTAAAACGAGGGGCTGCATAATAATTTAATTTTGCAATCGGTTAGGAGAGTGTGACTTCCTTATTGGCTTAAAAGCAAATGCACCATTACCGGACTAATTTATAGTGCAACAAACCTCGTATCAGTTATTGAAAGCATTATCAGAACTATGCAAAAACATAAATAATATTTAACCTGTGAAAATAGGATATAAACATTTGGAAAAGCGTGTCAGACCTTCATGATAGGTTGTATTCTGTTTATTAAGTTGACAAATGGATAAAATGATTCCTACCTCCCTTATCCTACTTCAGTGAAGTACCAATCCAGTTTGCAGTGGTCATCAGGATGCGAGTCATTTATAAAAGCTGATGGCCATAGAAACACTCATAATAACAGCGGGCCAGGAGAGCAGCAAACTCGAGAGATTTGTTTTGCAGGGTTAGAATTTCCTGTATACCAGGTGTTGAGCGTCACGACTCGGAAATCTGTGCATCTCTCAATCCTTTACTCTGGAAACGCATTAATGGTGTCAAATCATCGGCCTTGGACACCCTAATTACCACGGCTCAATTAATATTCTGTTTTCATTTCAAATTTTGATGTGCTGTTCTTCCAACAGCTTTGGGAAAACTCTTTTAAAAATTACTCAAAACATGGGGCTCTTGTTCCAGACTAGTGTGCTCAGGCAGCCCTTATAGTAGAAGCATCATTTAAAGTTTGAAACTCGTCGAGAAACGTGTCGCTTCATGTTGAATGTTATTCAAAACTCACTTTTTGCATTCTGTGTGCTGCTATGTGGGTCTCTACTGTCTATAAACACTCCAAACGTGGAAAAAAAAATCAGGAATAAAACAAGTTATTTGAAAAGTCCCTTATTGTGAGGTCACAATAATAAAAATTAGCTCCCCTCATCTGTTGATGCTGGAGGAGCAGCTGCTCTACTCTGAGCCCCTCCCAGATATTCTCACCTCAGCCAATCAGGGAATAGGAGGGTGTGGCCAGCAACAGCTTGTTTTTCTTAAAGTGACAGCGCCCTGAAAAGGCTCATTCTGGAAGGTTCTGAAAATGTCAAGAATAAAGCTGCTGATAGTATTTTTTGTGAGAGGGATTTTAGAATAGAATAGACTTTATTGATCCCACAGTGGGGAAATTCACTTGTCACAGCAGCACCATCACTCAAAGGGTAATTAGAAGAAAGATAAAAACAAGGATACATATACAGGTCCTTCTCAAAAAATTTGCATATTGTGATAAAGTTCATTATTTTCTGTAATGTACTGATAAACATTAGACTTGCATATATTTTAGATTCACAACTGAAGTAGTTCAAGCCGTTTATTGGTTTTAATATTGATGATTTTGGCATACAGCACATGAAAACCCCAAATTCCTATCGCAAAAAATTTGCATATCATGAAAAACAGTTGGAATATGCTAATTTTTTGAGATAGGAATTTTGGGTTTTCATGAGCTGTATGCCAAAATCATCAATATTAAAACAATAAATGGCTTGAACTACTTCAGTTGTGTGTAATGAATCTAAAATATATGAAAGTCTAATGTTTATCAGTACATTACAGAAAATAATGAACTATCACAATATGCTAATTTTTTGAGAAGGACCTGTATATACACATAGGCAGTAATCTAGTATTGTAATCTTAGATCACTAAAAAAACACACATTTTGCACACATTTTGTGCAAAGAACTTCATGAAAATGTTTTGTATCGACCATAGAACTATTATGACTCTATAAAAGTTTTAATATGTCAAATTTAAACTATTTTCTTTAGCCTGGCAAGACATCCTACATATGTGAATATATAATCAGGTCACAACCCATAGACCGATCTCAGTTGTGGGGCAGAATCTACGGTTGTCTTTCAAACTGTCTCCACATGATATTGGACAACAATCAATGAGATGTACTCACCGCTACGGATGTCAGTCAATGGGGCAGTCCGCCATACTTCGTCAAAGAAGACGCAAATACATCCTTTTTCTAAATAAAGGACTTAAGTACCTCCATCTCCTCTTGACTCAAAGAAAAGCCCAAGTCTAAATAGTCCAAAGTTGATGTCAAAGCTGTTTCAAACGAGCTGTCGCCATCTTTGTTGTTCTACTCCATTACATCATCCTGCCCACCAAACCGATAGAGCGCTGTGATTGGCCCACCAAACCGATAGACAAGTATGACACGCGGAAGTTTACATTTGTGACCATAAGGTCTTTCTGCCACACAATTCAAGAATGTGTTTGATACAAAATGCTGGTTTTGCAGAGCAAGTGTTTGTTTCGGTCTGTTTATGTCTGCCTCTTAATTAATGGATGTGCAGTTACCATGGTGATCCCCAAAAGCCATTGGCAGCTTTAAACATTTCTCTTGGTTTTGATTCTATTTACATTTACATGTTTCATGCATCAAAACCTTTTTAATGCACTGATTTGGGATTTGTAGCAGGACGTTTATGCTTGAATCATGTTCATGAGCAGCTGTGGCACCCTTCAGAATCTTCTCTGAAACATTCTGGCTCACGTTATTTATGGAGAGCCGTAGTTCCTGTTTCCATTTGCAAACAAGCAATGAGTTGCTTCTTAAGACACAAGGCAGGGTTGATCCCATGCAAGACGATCCAGTAAGATTGCTGTGTGCTTTCATTCCTCACAAAGCCACCAGGACTGTGGCCTGCTGATTGCTCCCCTGTTTTTGTTCTTAGTTTTCAGCTCTTTTTCGACGGCAGGCAAATAACAAGCTGCAGGAGTCCACAACGTGCTCCCTCTGTCGCACATGCACACACTTTTCTCTTTTGATTTTTCTCACAAACCCAAACGTACCTTCATGTACACACACACACACACATGAACACACACACAAACACACACAAAACCTCACCCACACACATGTTGTAAATATTCTCCACTGCCACTTTTTGGCAGGTGGCACACTGCCGGGCTCCATTAGGGGGGGAAAGGCAAATAAACAAGAGTGGGAGCTGCTGCCAGCTTGCTTGCTTTCTCCACCAGATAATGGGAATGGAAGCGTGATAAGGTTCTTCTGTAACTTCCCACATAGACGTGTTACAGAGTTATCCTTTCTTCTTCGCCTTTCTGCATTTTTTAAAGTTTGGAACATGTTGACTAGTTGCTGCATATGTTATGCTAATTTAGTTTTTTTCTGTTTTCTGCAGCACTTTTGCAAAAACTTTTTTATATGCTATCTAAATGTGGCTTGACTTTTCCTTCATTGCCTTTAGCTTCTTTCTGACTCAAATAGTTTGTGATTTGATTTCTAGTAACTTTTAAATCAAAATTGAAAACTTTCATGCCTCTGAATGATTGTTTCTTATGCTGCACCTTCTGCACTGTAACTGCTCACCCTTTAACTTTGTTTTTTTTCTGATTCTTGAAGGGAGACTAGGCAGTTCTGGCTTGCTTTTAGCACCCCCTAGTGTCTGTTTGTAGAACCAAAAGCAAAACTTATCTCCTCGCTGTGCGTTCGTCTTTTTAACACCTTAATCTAACTGCTGAATTGTCTCCTCAGCCTTCATTAGTGTCTACAGGAGTGATTAATCACTAAATTGAACAAATCAGCTGTGTTCATGATCTAAAACATGCAGGAAATGTCATTTTAGCACATACTGGCTCAAGAAAATGATTTAAAAATATGAAAAGGTATTCCTTTAAATCTGAATTTCTTTTGTGTATTTAATTTGATCTAAATTGATTTGTGTATTTTAATTATGCTGTCACGTTGATTTTGCTGTTCTTGCTCCTGGAAAGCACATTGAATTGCCTCTGTGTATGAATTGTGCTATATAAATATAGCTGTCTTGCTTTAATTTCATAGACCACACATGGACAGATTGTTCAAAGACCTACTTTGAAAATTTAGATATGATTCATATAAATTTTTAAACAAACTTTCCTTCATATCGTATGAAGGAAAGTTTGTTTGTGGAAAATGTTTAAAAATAAGTTAGATGTCTTTTTTTATGCATGATTTGTTACATTTACTTCAGACGTAGTCACAACATTATCAAAGCAGTTGGCACAATTAGAAAATGAAGCAGATGCAGGTGCAACCGTGCAGTTGTATCAGCCTAATTTCATCAGCGAAGCAGCACTTATTGGCAAGAGGTAATTATACATGCCAAAAAACTGTGATGCACTGTGATGCATGCATCTGACGGAACATGGCTCAGGATCAGTTAAAGGAGCAATATGTCAAATTTCCACAGTGAAATAATCAATCAATCATGTTGGAATTAAGATCACATTAAAACCGATTTTATTCTCAGCAGGCTGGGGGGTTGTCAGTTTTTGTCTTTTCAAAAAATAAAAACTGAAAGAGGGACGTAGTTACGGTTTACAGTCAGTGAGTTTGTGAGGTTGTCATGTCTCCAGCGAGCTAACGCTGCAGATTCAGCATTTGTAATTCGACATCAACAGGCAAAAAGCTCCAGAGTTGTTTAAAGAACCAAAGCCAGTAAACAGGAGCGACCCAGAAGTTATTTCTTGTATCGCTATGAAGCCACGACATCCTTTTGTTTTACTCTAATAACGGGTGAAGGAGGCTAGTGGCTAAGGTTGAGCTAACAATGTGGTAATTTAGAAAAAAGTTGTCAACTCTAAAAATATCTCAAGCTACTTTTTCAATTACCAACAGCTGGATATTACAGTGAAATGTATGTATACTTATCTACTTACTGTGTATGACTCATCTAGAATCTTCTGGTGCTGATCTGTAACTGGCAGCAGCCATGAAACTCAGCACCGTAGAGAGAATGTAATTGCAGTAACCAGATTTGACCACAGGGTGTCATTCTTACATGTTGCACCTTTAAATCCCCGTACCATGAGGAGGTGTGCTTGTTAGTGGTAGATCCATGGATGAATGAAATACCTATATATGTTGCAGTAGGGCACAGCAGACCTTATCATTGTTGTTTACTGTCTTTTCCTCTGTTGCTGTGTTTCACCGAAAGGGAAAAACTTAACATTATTATTTCAGACTTGTCTTTCTTTTATAGGCAGACAAAAAAATAGGGTCCTTTAGGAATTTACTTACCTTGTTAAAACCTGCATACCGCTCAAGGCTCAAGGCTCAAGGCAGTTGAACTTTACACTATATAACATAGTACAGCAACCCTGCACTCAGAAACAACTCCACTCAAGAATTGCATTCAGCTGTTGCTTTACAAAATAAATAATAAAGAAAATCAAAAGGTTGATGTTTGAAGCCAAGGATCTCAACCAGAACAGGGTAGACTGCCTATTCTGGGTTGGGGTGAGGTCTTGTCTCAAGTGGAGGAGTAAAACTGGGTCTGAGTCTTGTTTACGAGTGTGAGAAAGATGCAGCAGATCTGTTCTGGTGCACATAACTGCTACAAACCTGGAACCAGCATATTGTTTGCAGAACATTATTATTTGCCAATCTGCTCTTTTGCAGGTGCGTTGGTTTGGGTTGCCCCATCGATAAGTACCAGGTGGAAAAAAATATGCGGTGAGCATCAAACGTCAATGCCAGGTACTCACTTGAGTATGTTTATGTATATGTCAGGTGTGTGTGTGTGTGTGTGTGTGTGTGTGTGTGTGTGTGTTTAACTTTGTAGATGAACTAAATTAAATGGAAGCAAAACTGTTATAAACCTATATTCTGGGTCAAAATAAATTTAATTTTACCATAAGATATTAGATTCGTGACCTGCTGCTAAACGCAGTTTGATTTGTTTCAAGTTCCCACAACAATAAGCTACAACCCCAGAAGCACTGACTTGATAAAGGATTAGCTTTGATCGTCTTGTTGTAGCTCCACAGGGAAAACGTGGGTCCTGGATTTCATGTGAACTGTAGGGTGACGTGTGCCATGATGACAATGAGGTGATGAGGAACATGAAAAAGAGTCTAACGTACTGACACACTATTCAAGGATCAGATACTAAGTTCCCCTAACCAAAATGTTATGAGAGTCAGATATTAAAACGTTCTCTGGAGATTCTTGTCCTAAGGAGGGCAGTTTTTTATATATTTATGTATTTTGCAGATGCTTCTATCCAAAACAACCTATAGTGACGTTTATAAAAGGCAAGGCAGCTTTAGGCCATTTCATACCCAACAGCAATTCAGTGTGCTTTCCAGATGCAAGATCAGCAAGAGCGTAAAACATTCAAATCAACGTGACAAAATAAAACAGCAGATTTTAAAACCAAAATTAAAAATATACAAAGAAAATTAGCTGTGATAAAAAAGGCAGCGTTAAAGACTGAGCAGTTACAGTGCAGACGGTGCAGCATAAGAAATGTTAATTCACAGGTTGTTAAATACTTAAGTTTTCAGTTTTGATTTAAAAGTTACTAGAGTTGGGGCACATTTGAGGTCATGAGGAATCTGATTCCATCTGTGTGCAGCATAGTAGCTAAAAGCAGCTTCAGCCTGTTTGGTTCTGACCCAGGTTTCTACCAGCTGACTGCTTCCTAAGGATCTCAGAGCCCTGCTGGGTGTGTATACATATATAATAGTGACTTGTTGAATAAAGTAGATCAGGGGTAAGCAACACTGGTCTATGGAAGCCCTATCCAGGGGCGGACTGGCCATCTGAGTTTTGGAGAATCCCAGAACAGCCGGAGTGCTCTAGGGCCCGCTCGGAGATCCCCCGACATACGATTGTGACTGCAGCAACGTGCGGCCCCAAAACTGGTTTTGGTGCCCCCCCCCATTGTCGGAGACTAAATGCAGAGTCCCTCCTCCCCCGAGTGGATTATTGTCCCAGTCTGTCCCTGCCCCTATCTGCCATGATTTAGTTGATTTGCTGCGCCAAAACGCTTGAGTCAATGGTTGAATAACCTGTTCAGCAGCTCATCCAGCTCTACAGAAGCCTGTTAATGGCCTGTTGATTAAAATGAAGTACGTTGGAACAGGTAAACAACTAAAACATGCTGGCTAGTGGCACTAGAGGAGCAGGGTTGCCTACCCCTGAAGAACACCATAGTTATGGGGCTTTTCATTGTCGTGCTTCTGCTGATTGCCCTCTGTTATCCTGCAGCTGCTGTATTCAGGGACATCAGTAGAATGAAATCTCAAAACAACTAATGGCTGCAGTCTCTAAAATCTGAAGCACCACTTCAGGAGAAAAAGTACCAGTTTTCAGACGAAGACAGAACTAATTCTGGGCAAATGTTTTCTACATTTACTCAACATGACATGAGTGTGGGCTTTTAAGGTCTGAATATGACGCACAAGCTTATAATACAATGTCAAAAACGCTCTGAAAGTCAACATCAACTTCCTGGAATTTTAAGTATTTTGTAGTTTCTGCAGGGCACTTACAGCACTGTAAAAGGCACGGCCCCTGCATAGCTCTATGAACCTGTTGTGCTGGAATTGCCTTTTTGGGAAAGAGCCTCGGGTAAACCGCCTGTGACATCCGACGAGCTAATAAAGCATCCTAATGGACAGTAGATGGAAAACGTGTTTCCCTCATGTTCCCTCGGTATTCTGTTTAGCTTAATTGGGACCACTGGGGTCTGTAAATGTTTGAGCCATTGTGGGCTTGCAGAGGCCCGCAGGTAAGGACCAAAGATGAAAGACTTCAGACAAAAGAAAGAAGGACATTATGCTCTAGAGATGCACACGTTGCACACACAGGGTTTACGTTTCAAGACGAGGATGATGAAGGAAGTCTGGTGAGGCAGAAAGAGAACTAAACATAGACAAAAGGGGAACATGTGGACATGAAAAGGAAGGCTTTGTGGGAACGCGGACTAAGCTTTTAAGTCTCCAAGAAGGAAAAGATGAAGCCAAAAGAGATGAAGGGTGATGCAAAGGGACTTCCTTTCAGCCTAGGCTTATTTGTCCTGTGGATGCAGAACCTGAGGAAAGAGATGCTCTAATGAGCAAGAGCATTTCCTTATCATCGTGGGCTTATGCGTGTGTGTGTGTGTGTGTGTTTGTGTGGACACTGCTCAAACAGCAGGAAGTGTGGGGGGTTGGAGTTCTTTCATTAATCTTACAGCGTGTCATATATGTGCCACACGAATGCACAGCAGCACTCCAGCGAAGCAATTTTGCAATTTTATCAACCAATATATTTCTCCCCCCTACAATTTCCACGGATGGTCTGCTGTACATATTAATTGTAAGCTGACGTGAACATGTGAACAGCCATTTCAAGTTAGAGGATTATGATATAAAACCAAATGAGACAAAATTCAACAGGCAGAGGCAGTAGAAAAAAAGTGACAGAACAATTTCTTTACAGCTGAAATTGAGCTGAAAATTGGGCAAGAGGTGGCTTATATCTGAGCTCCGTGAACATCCTTGTCTTTTATTTCCTTGTGTATTACTCGGAGTGGAGAGAATTTTCATATAGAAAGGAAGTTGCATATAAATCCCTCATTATCCCTGTTCTTTGAGGTGAGGTGCATGGATAGGGAATGAGCTTCTTGTCAGGAACATGTTCTCAGAACACCTGCGCACTATACCCTGAGCCAGAGGTTTGGTGAACCCTGATTGGTTGAATAAAATGATCAGAGATTGCTGAAGCCTACCTAGTGCAGGTTTGTGCATGCATACACTCATTAGCCTTTTGCTAGTATGGTGTTGAACCCTCTTTCTTCCTTCAGAACTGCCATAATTCTTCATGCCAGTGTGAACGTTCTTCACAGGTTCTTGTCCAAATTGACATGATATCATCACATAGTTTCATCCATGATGTGGATCTTTCATTCCACCACATCCCAAAGCAAGCTTCTGGACGGGATTTAGATTTGGTGACGATGGAGGTCGTTGAGTCTAGTGAACTCATCATGTTCTAGAAACCAGTTAGAGATGATCTGAGCTTTGTGACGTGGTGCATTATCCTGCTGGAAGTAACATCAGAAGGTGGGTCCATGTGGTCATAAAGGGGTGAAATCCGGTGTGGTGATCTGTGGTCCATCTGCTTCAAAGTCCAACATGTGCGTTTCAGAGATGGTATCCCACAGTCCTTAGTTCTAACAAGTACTTCTTTGATATACTGTACTTTTTAAGATCTTGGACCAATCTGCATATTCTCTTAAAGTATTTGGACATATTTTGGAGGGACATTTTCTGTTATTTGGACCATTGTCTGTAAACCCTAGTGATGGGTATGGGTGAAAATCCCAGGAGATCAGTATTTTCTGGAACACCAGCTTGTTTGGCACCAACAAAGTCCCTTAAAGACCAAGTCCACTTGTTTTTTTTCAACACATTTGCAGTGGTCTTTAATATAAATGAATGCCTTGTCAAACTCTATGGGGGAAAAAAAGCTCTGGTGCTCTTGTTTCAGGAAGTAGAATCTAGCCAGAGGAGAGCTGAGCTTCAGACGGCAGCATCTGGAGTCTTATTTCCTGATATGCAGACATCTCCCCTCTGATTGGCTAACAGCAACGTGACTCTACCACTGACTCTTTGTTTTGCAATGTTGATGTTTTATCTCCACAAATAACACAAGCCTGAAGGAGTTCTGCCGTGTGGGGGAGTTGCTAATGCTAACGGTTAGCTTCTACTAGTCGAGACATGCTCTGCTGTTTCCTGGATGCTAAACCAACAACAGCCTTAATTTGACATTATGGACGTGCTAATGTCACTGGCATCTCTAATCCGAGAGTTTCCCCGTCTATTTTCTATCGGCGGCCATTGCAGGAAATAGGAGTAAAAGACTGTTTTCACATTAATCCTGCATGTTAAACTCAGAGTAACCAATCAAATTTCAAAAATAACAAGTAAAAAGTGATTTTTTTTTGTGAACTATGCCTTTAAATCTCCTGAATCATCTTTTTCCCTCAGAGTGGATACATTCTGAATGTGTCAGACATCACTGAAGGCCACCCAGTGTTTGCATATGTGCCTGCCCCATTGCTGGCGATGATGCCCTTGTAGATTACACGCAGAGCTCAATCTGTGTTCGGCACACTCGCCCTTAGAGGACGGATTATGGGATAAACAGAGTGGCAGGCTCTTGCCACCATGTACACATGCACATGCTCTCTGCAGGTAGTCCTGCTGGGTACTGTAGGCCCAGTTACGAGGCGTTGTGATCAGCTGAGAGCGAGAACACTCGTGCTCATTTATCTGCAGCTGCACATGTGCTGACTGCCTGATTAGTTGGTTGTTTCAAGTATTTACAGCCTGCAGGCTCGATGTGGCAGGGTGCAAGAGCAAGCACAAGGAGGTATTTCAATATTTGCTGTTTGTTAATATTTAAACTTTGTTTTCAGTGCAAACAAAAATTATTTACCTCGTTTGCGCTGCTTACAGTGAGATTAGTAGTGAAATTAGGGTTTTAATGTACAGGGCTGTTTGAACATGTTGATATGATTGGAATTAAGGGTGAACACAAACTTATTTAGCAGTAAAACCAGAATTTAAGTGTCAAATATTATAAACTCCAATAAATGTATCCCAGTTGTCATGCTAACACCCATAGAGATTACATATCTACAGAATACCTTAGGCATATGATGTCTTATATACGGTACGTTTATCCACCTGACATCACAGTTTGCTGTGAACACACACACACAAACACACACACACACTCCTCCCTCTTCCACTGCTGATCTCAAGGACATTCAGTCAACATTTACTGGAGCTTTGATGGCTTTACTGCCTCCGTTATTGCTGCCTCCCTTCCTCCTCCTCCTCTTCCTCCTCCTGCCCGTGTCATCAGCAGGTCTGTGGCTTTTGTATCATTGTGTAATTAACCACACAACAGGGAGCAGCCCGGCTTCCAGCTATGATTCAGAAAAAATATGAATAAAAAAATTACAAGCTTCCAGCTTCAAGCTAAAAGCTTTTTTTCATTTAAGAAAAAAATATTTTGGTTGGAAAGAATGTCGTCCTGAACCGTGTTTTAGCAGCCTATGAAAGTATTTTTCATTTAATGCTGACATTTTTCTGGCTGGCATGTGATTTGTTCACTTGCAGAGAAAATCATCAACTTTGATGTAAGCTTTTATTTTCTTGAATTTCTTGTATCAAGGAAAATAGGTAACACTTTACAATAAGGGTCCTTTTATTAACGTTATTTAGTGCATCATTAAGCATTAATAAACTATTTGAAAACATATTAACAACTGCTTAATATTAATATTAAGTAATGCATTACTAAGCATATGAAAGACTAAACCTGCAAGAAAATGCAAGCTGACCCACACAGAGAGAGAGTGAGCTAGCATTAGCGTCATAAAACCTTCTGCATAGAGACTGGATTTCAAAACACATTTTTTGGCTGGACATTCATAATGAAACGTTTTATCAACGCCGCCTGTTCGGGCGAGATGTCACAAAATACTGATTTTTTAATTTAATTTCTGGTAAAAACCAGCCATAAGCAAAAAAGAAAATCCTTCATTGGAATAAACATCATTAGTGAGTACAGTTCTGTTTAAATCCATCAATTTTCATCAAATGTAGACTAATAACCTTATAATGAAGCATGGAATATAATCAAATAAACTCAAAAAGATTGATTTTTGGGAAAATAAAATTGCATTGGTAAAGAAAAAATAATAAATTTCTGAAAAATCCATCCAGACAAAAAAAGTGATCATCTTTGTCCATACTGACCAGCTTTGTGTTATTAGTCGCTTTACCTTTTATATAACCACAATGGTTCATTTGTTTTTGCAGAAAATTGTAACTATTTCTTTCATTTTCTTTTTTTTAATCGTCTTTTTGAATATTTACTGTAAAAGGAAGCGTTGCCATTTATTTTTATATATTGTGCTTTAGAAGCACCTTGTGATTTGTATCTTGAAAGGCCGTATATAAAAACACTTCTTCTTTAACTGCTATTGCTTTTATCAATAATAAAATGTGGCTGTCATAAATACTGTGTAAATGGGATTCTATGAAAAGATTATGACCTGTTAATAACTCTCCAGTTGCAGAAAGCACTGTGAACAGCCTCAGTTTAGGAAAACAGAGATTTATTCTGATTGAACTGTAACTCTATGTAATCTTTAATATTCCAACAGAATTCATATGAAATTCCAGCCAGAAGCAACAAAAGGTAAGAAACTAATAACCTCATAGAAATACACTTGAAAAGATCTGAATTACAAATTTAAATGTCTTTATTATCCTAACCAGCAATTTGACGAAATTGGAGCAGTAGAAAAAAATAATGACCGTTGTTCCAAATTATTCCAAGTCATGGCTTTTGTACCCTTAAGCAAGGCACCAAATCTCTTGAATTGCTCCGAGAAGGGAATAACTGTAGTCGCCTGAGGGGTGAAGACAATACCTTTCTGTACATAGCCTTAAGCCTGAGTGCCTAATTGCTCAAAGTAATTAAACACACTGGTTTAATGTTTATTGATGTGTGAGTAAGAATAAAAGTGCTGTGTGTACTGTGTTTATATTGGAGGGAAAGTGCTTTATTAATGTGTGAGCTGGGAGGTAAATGAGAAACGCTGGAAAGCACTTTACAGCATCTGCAGGAGGATTGCTAGTGCGGTGTGTCCAGTTTCAATGGAATGAAGTCAGTTTTGGGGGTAAAAGCATTTTAGCAAATCATAATATATAATTTCTATAATCAGCTAGAGAAACATATCACACTTTTAAAGATAAGTGTTTATAGGGATGATTCTCCTTTCACTGTGACGTTCAGACTCAAAGATGACTTTGGGTCCGCACTTTAAAGCAACACTAAAAGAGTTTCCCGTACCCCCTACTACTGCTGTAGCTAGCACTAACAACAAGCTAATGCTAACATGAGCCAACTGATGCATAATACGCCCTGAAGTTAAAAGATTTGTTGGACAGAAAAATTATGACTTACAAGTCCAGTAGCAACAAAGGCAAACCCCCCAAGGCACTTCACACTCAGTCATTCAACCATGCACACACACATTCACACAATGCTGGCAATGAGATTCATCAAAAGCCACAGATGACATGGGGTGCACTGACAGAGGCGAGGCTGCCAAACACTGGCCCCACCGGCCCCTCTGACCACCACCAGCAGACAAGGTGGGTGAAGTGTCTTGCCCAAGAACACAACAACTGTGACAGACTGAGCGGAACTTGATCCCACAACCCTCCGATTATGAGACAGACACCTAACTTCTCTGCCACCATCATCCCAGGTCACCATCAGTCTGTGATTTTATAGCATCTTTTAGCTCCTTCAAACTAGTGTAGGCCACACCGATGTTCACTCTGGTTTTAGCTCTTTGCTTCACCTCCAAAGACATTGCTCTTACTTTTACTTCCACGATTCACCGTGATGCCAACAAAAAAGCAAAATCCTTCTTTTTCTTCTCGTTGTGCCTTCTGTTGATGGCCGTCAAACTGAAAAAAGCTAACTGCTAGCCTTTATATTAGCTACCAGTAAACAGCTGTTGCTGCAAAATAAGGTAGACTTCTTACTAGTTTACCTTCCCGACCCACAAAACTGTTAAGAGCTGTTTCTGGTCAGCAGAGGGCTGCAGCGTGATGTCCAATGTGAAGCTGCTCAAGTTTCTGCCTCAAGAATCTGAAACCAGTTTGAAAGCAACAGCTTAAAGTGTTAAGACTCTTTATTGTTGCTTTAATAAATCAGAGATTTATTAACACCAACTAAAATAAACATCCAAATCTTCCAGTGAAGAATGTAGAACAAATGTTTTAGCCACAGCAAAGCAAGTGCCCCTAGAGGCTGGTTTTGGTACGTCATATATCACGCCCCTCCATGTAAACAAAAGAACTGACGAAAATATGACAACAGTCCTCAAATCTTTTTTGCTTCACCCCCTGTTATGCTTCAATGTCTAGACCAATGGCGTCCAAACTTTCTTGTAGGGAGGTCAAAGTCACCAAACTAAGTAATTTAGGTTTTTAGTGTTTTAAAAACAAAAACACCATGACTGTTTCCCAGTAAGACCCGACTGAGCTCTACACCTTGAATGCAGAGAGTCTGGTTTCAAAAACTACAAAATGGCATTTCATGACTTAAGGCAGAGAGGACCTGGTCTAACGAAGGTCTCTCGCTCTCTCTCTCTCTCTCTCTCTCTCTCTCTCTCTCACACACACACACACACACACACCTGGTCGTATGATCCCTTCCAAATATTGGACCACTTTGGACGCGTTGGACCCCATGCGAGGCCTTTTTGCAAAAGTGCAGAGGAAGAAAGTTGACAGTTTGTTTAATCCCTTCCTGAATGCTCTTCCACTCTCTCGGGGTGATTTTAAACGGTGCTCCAGGCTGTCCTCCAAGCAAGGCACCAAGCAGAGAGGCCCCTGGGAAATATTTTATTCAGTCAACGCTAAATTTTCTACTCCACTTGTAGAAACTGCATTTCTGTCCTGTATCTCAGCTGCGGTGCTCATTGAAGAAACATAACTTTGAACATGAAATGTGACGGTTAGCTCATCTTGTTCTGCTCTTAATGTTGATTTTGTTGAATCTTGATCTCTTGTCCTTCCAATTTAGTGAAGCAAGACACATTTTTGGGAAAAAGTTTCTTCTCTCAAACATGCAAACCGACCTTCTGGCGAACTTTCGCCAGTCCTTCCCCTCACATGAAGGGACCAGCAATTAATCTGCACCACAAAACTCACACTTCATGTCATCTCACCTCATTAGTTGTGCACGTGTGCTGGTGCGCCGTCTTCCTGCATGCAATCACAGGCTGAGGTTAATGAAGTGAAAGTCTCCTGCTAATTTGTGGCTTCTGAACATGTTTGCTCAGATTTTATGAATCTCGGGTTTTCCCCGAGCCTGATTGTTTTTAGCGTTGTTTGTTCTGCTTCTCATAATTACGAGAGTGGATGTGGTAATTTGTGGAGCAACAATCATTTTCACCTAATGTGAGTCCAGATTTAAAACGGATCTGTTTTTAAAAGAACAAGGTGTATGGGTGGCAACTGATGCAAATCTGTTAATCAGGCAAGAAATTCCTCCTTCCAATGATTTTAGATAATGTTTGTCAGCAGTGCAGTCACAGCTATTACTCAGCTGTTTTTCTTTCCTTTTGCATATGCAACTTGAATTATCGGCAGTGATTTTGCTGAAAACTGAGTTTGAATGAATGCATTTGTGTCTAAACGGGTGTACTTTTTCCTGCAACAAATGTTCCAGTTTCCAGAAATGGCTTTTAAATTTGATATCATTTTGGTTTTTGATAATCGTTGGTAGAAATGCACTAAAAGCCAGAATCGGCCAGTGTTAAACATGATTGGCTCAATAGGGTTTCTGAAACTCAAAAATAACAAATCTTTTTGAAGCATGAAGGCACCAGGGCCAAGCAGCAAGAAAACACAACATTTTTCTTAGTAGTAACTGATCTTCCACATGGAGGTTTTTACTTCCAGATGCAGAATTTTCACAAGCAGGATTTTCTGTTGACTATAGTTCTTCTAGATCAATCGTTTCTAAACTTTTCAGCTTCAGACCCACAAAATAGGAATTGTCAGCAACCCCACATATCTGTGATTTGATGATAAAAACGCTTACCCCTGCATGTGAAAGCGTTTGCAAAACGGCTGCATAACGTATTACGCGGCAATTAGCCGCCGTTGTAGTGGACAGGGTCCTTTCCACCGGCAGCTAAGTGTAATGTTCTGGACGCATACCAGAAGCGAAGGGACGCTATCATTACTTCTCAAGTCTATTTTTTACTCGCTACGCTTCTAAAACACGTCAAACTCCGCAGTTTAGATTGGGACAAACAGGAAGTCAAACACAAAGGCAGTGTAAAACATCTGGAAACTTCCAAAATAAAAGTCAAGTGCAGTACGTGATTACCTGTGAAACCACCGTAGCCGATGTTAATCGAACAGAAAATAAACCACATACATTTTTGGATACATGCAGCCGTCTTTCTCCTTATTTGTTATTGTGTGGACTTCTGAAATCTCGCGTGGTGTTGCAATTCTCCCGTGACTTTTTGACCTCACGGCATGGGATCAGGTGCGTGGAACGCCTTTGCTCCCGTTTTGCGTCAGACTCGCTCCTGGTGCCCCAAATGTGCCCCAACTCTAGTAACTTTTAAATCAAAATTGAAAACTTTCATGTATTCATCAGCCTTTGAATGAATGTTTCGTATTCTGCACCTCTGCACTGTACCTGCTCACCCTTTGACTTTGTGCTTCTCTTTTTAATTTATAAATCTAAATTGAATTTGTATGTATTTTAATTCTGCTGTCATGTTGATTTTATTGTTCTTGCCATTCTTGCTAAATGGAAAGCACATTGAATTGCCTCTGTGTATGAAATGTGCTATAGAAATAAAGCTGCCTTGCCTTGCATTGGTTGGAAGGGAGCTCGTGGGTAGAACGCCACTATTAAGTTGCACGCTGTTTTCACGTCCTGTGGAAAGCCGGGGTTAAAATGCTAAATATTTGAGGGCATAAAATAACTACTTCAGCTCAAATTCACGTATATCTGTTTGATAATTTAGTTTTCATTTTTGTAAAAATATCACTTCATCTATTGTTTAATTTTATTTTAATTTCTTGAAGTCGTCTCAGGACTCTGTAAAGTTCTTAGTGATCCTGACCCCAACGTTGGGAACAACTGTTGTAGATAAACTGGAATCAGCCAAAATCACTATCAGCAGGTCTGAACTGAACAATAACAAAACAAGGTAACACTTTACAATAAGAGTCCCTTTATTAATGTTAATTAGTGCATTATTAAACATTAATAAACAAAGGGTCCCTTTATTAACGTTACCGTTGTTAACCATTAAGTGTCCTTAAGGGTATAGGACAAAGGGTCGGGGGTGTCTGCTTAATAATGCATTACATAATATGGTTAATCAGTTGTTAATACTTTATTTAATAGTTTATTAATGCTTAGTAATGCACTAAGTAACATTAATAAAGAGACCCTTATTGTAAAGTGTTACCCAAAACAACAGCTTTGGTTCTCAAAACTAGAATTAATGCATCTTTAATTGTTAAAATTGTATCGATCAACTCAAACAGGTCCACAAACACTTTCTGTTGTTGTTTCATTAGATGGAAACATCGAGTCAAAAAAAATCCATGAGCTCCCAGAATCCCACAGTCCTCCTTAGTGGGTTTATGAACACCAAACAAATCTGACCTGTTGATGGAAAACAAAACATAACAGACTAGTTTCCTGTAGGGTTAAATTGTCCTATCTACTCAAATTTGTAAAATCACACAACAGTCGGGCGAAAGCCAGCCGGCACAAGAACAAGAGCCAAAACTGGGAAGAAGTGAGGGATGGGATCAGAGAAGAAGATGAAGGAAAACGGGGTAAAACACAAAAGGGAAAAGGAAACGAGAACAGAGCGGGGTTTGGCGTGGACGCTGCTTTTGCTTTTTGTCCAGACGTTTTTACTCAAAAACATCCCTCAGGTGCAGAACTTATTATGGAGCACAGAATTGCCTAATGTGCTTATTTCTGTTGCTAAAGCAGCAGACATGAAGGAAGACAGGCTACAGCTCTCCAAGGGGAAGTGTACAGTACAATAAGACCTGTAAGCACAATTTATGTAATTAGATGGTAAAGCTGGAATTAAGGTCCCACATGAGCCAAGAAAAAGTTCACCCACACACAGCGCACAAATACCGCTGCAGCTGGACAGAAAAGAGAAAAAATGGACAATTTGTGTCCATTTATACTGAATTATCTTTCTAACGGTGATAAAATACAGCAATGAAATGTAAACACGAGTTGCCTTCCTGCTCGTCCATCTCCATTCTGTCAGCCTTTGAACTCATTACCTCAAAGTCTTATTAACGGTGAATAATAATTTTAGCACCCATGCTGAATTCAGCCAGTGGCTACTCATGCACTCGCAGTTTGAGACAAAAGATGGTGTGATGTAAATTAGCAACAGGCGGCAGGGGAGCGAAAAGAGGAGAGGCAGAGGAAACAAAGTAGGAAACCAGAAATAAAGAGAGAGAATGAGCAATAACAGGGGGGTCGTCATGGCAGCGTGATGACAACAAGAAAGAAAGTAAGCCAGAAGAGCAGATGACAATAAAAGAGTGAATGTGTGGAAAAAGAAGAGGGACAGAGGATGGAAAGTAGCGTGGGTGTGTGATTTATGCCTGGGGTGCTGTGTGTCTCCCTGTGAGGCCGCCTGCTGAGCCCTTAACCCGAGAGGCGAAGTGGGGAGAGGATTATAATCCCCCTGCTGTCCTCTACCTATTCCAGTTTAGGGGTTTAAAAAAAAACTAAAGTAAAACTAAACAAGTCAAAATCTGTTAAGGCCATGCATTTTTTTCCAACCATAATGATGCCCCCTCCCTCCCTTTGCTCCTTTTAAAAGGGAACCAACTGTGAAAATCACCAAATCGATTTATGCACAGATTTTAAATGGATTTTCTATTTCTTAAAAGGGAATAAACAAAAGGTTGTTTTTTTTTTGCTATAAAAGACTAACATCATCCCCTCGGCTAATTCATCATTAAAGTGGTTCGATCAAACAGAAGTTGGTGCTGGATGTGCTGATTTGTGTCTGGAAAGTCTAAATCATGTATATCCATGAAGCAACATGGTCTCCTTTTCATATCCTTTCATTTATTCCTGTAAAATTAGCCTCATACACTCATCATTACCTCCTGCAGTTTATAGCTTTTGAGTCACTGACTGTATCATTAGATTTCCTCTTTTATTTAATACTCCAAAGTGACTACTTAAAGCCATGATTTAATATTTTAAGATTTTTTTCTCTTAGCTTCTAGGATCTTGAGGCCTCTAGTTGCACTAAAGGGTTCGTGTTTTAGGACATCAAGCTCATCAAAGCAGTTTTCTTTTTGTTTGTTTTTCTGGCAGAAGGAAGTTCTCTTGCAAAAACATGGTGGTGTGTAAATCTGCAAAAGGAGGCAGGGGTGCAGAGAGAGGAGGTCAACTTTACTAATGTTTTTAATACAATAGCAGTGGTCTCTAGTAGGAGTGAATGCCTAGTCGTTCTCTGGGGGGAAGAAAAGCTCTGGTGCACCAGTTTGAGGATGTAGAAGTCAGTCGGAGGAAAAAGTGGAAGAACACAGCAGGATTTGGATTCATATTTCCTGATATTTGGACATTTTGCCTCTGATTGGAAAACAGCAACATGACTCTACCACTGACTCTGTTTGCTTTGCAACGTGGATGTTTTATCTCCACAAATAACACAAGCCTGGAGGAGTTCTGCTGTGTGGTGGAGTTGCTAATGCTAACAGTTAGCTTCTACTAGCCGAGGCGTTCTCTGCTGTTTCCTGGACGCTAAACCAACAACAGCCTTCCCTATTGTGAGTTAAGGTGGGTGAGTCCAATTTTTGGGGAGGATGTGTATTTTGGGGGGAATTACCAAAAATAATTTAAAAAAATTCCCCTACTCCATTCAATGTAACTGAAATCATTTTGTGCTCTAACACCAGAAATGTTAGAAAATTACAAGGTTATAAAAACCTAACTAGCTCTCCCCTCACTGATGTGGAAGTTGGGTTGTATGCTATGATGCTAGGTCAGGGGTCGGGAACATGTGGCTCTTTTAGCGACCCCTAGTGGCTCCCTGGAGCTTCTTCACAAATGTATGAAAATGGATGGGGGATATATTTTTTGTTTTAATATGGTTTCTGTAGGAGGACAAACATTCTTAACGTTTTCCAATGCTGTAAAAATGTGCATAATAAATATTAAATTTTAACATTTCTGTCAACGAAAATTTGCGTCATAGCCTGCGACACACGTTTCAGCGCGGCGCCCATAGATATATGGCGGCACCGTGCCAGGCAGATGGATGTAAACAAACCAGCAGGTGTGTCACGGTCATGGATCTCAAAGGGAAAAAGAGAAAGATAGCTGATGAGAACAGAGGATTCAAGGAAGAATGGACCAAATTATTTGCTTTCATTGTCGACATGGAAGGATTGCCTGGAAAAACTTAAACTTTTCACCGCTGTCGCTCTGACAAGGACCAATCAGCGGAGGTTTCACTGACTGACCAATGAGGGGACAGGATGCTTCTCAGTACATCTCCGGGTAAACATGGAGGAAAAGTTAATATTTGCCGTGTCTGACGTCCCAGAGCTTTACAAGACTTCCCTTAACTCCAGCAAAACCTTGTGAGACTTCATATCTACCGCTGTTTCAACTCTGAACTGCTTTAATAACCCAAAATTCCCTCCAATCTGACGGCCAATCAAAACAACGGAAGACTCGCTATTCGTCCTGCTGGAACAGAGGCGTCGCTGGCTTTTGCTGCATGTCGCCTCCCGTGTGTCAGGTTATAAAAGTAGATTTAAGAAGTGGATTACTTCTCCAAACTCCACTACTGCTGCAGGTTTTGTTGCAACCTGAGAGATAAAAGCGTGGAAAACTGTTCACGGATGGTGATTACATGAAGGATTCATTCATCAAAATATCAGAGCACCTATTTCAGACTTCAAAAACAAAATCGAGATAATCCAGAAAATCAAAGACATTCCTCTCTCCTCAAAGACAAGGACCATTAAAATTACAGGCGACGTCACCAATCAGCAAATCAAAGACATTAATTCAGCTCCAGCGTACTCAACTACCTGTGATGAGTCGTGTGATGTGATCGATATCAGACAGCGCTGTTATGCAGGTATGTGAGCTGTGATGGCCGCAAGAAGAAATGATCAAATGAATACCACTGATTAATATTGTAATGGAAGTTAAACTTAAAGCACCAAATATCGTAAAGCAGAGTCACGTGGTGTGTTGTTCTCTCCAGGATGCTGCAGGAAAATCAACATTTAATCATGAATGCTCATTAAGTATTTGTAGTCATTTTGATAATAGGCTAATATAGCTAATATACACTTACAACCTGTGTTGCCTTAAGGCTTATATAAGGCTTTTTATTTTTTGCGGCTCCAGACAGATTTTTTTTTGTTTTTTTGGTCCAATAATGAACATTTTGGGTTGCCGACCCCTGTGCTAGGTGATCATTTTGACCAGGGTCTGCTGATGACCTCTGTACATTCTCTATAAAATGACATTTTTATATTGATGTATTTTTACATTGAAGTTGAGTTTGCTGAGTAGAACCAACATAAGTCATTCACTCACACACTGTTGATCAACATTGATCCATTATTAAACCTGCTTGGTTCCTGGTTGGCTTGGTATGACTTCAAACATGCACAATTCTGATGGAGAGGGGAAAAAAACTTCATCTGGCATCTTCCAAATTGTGATGGAGAACCCTGGTGACAGCTGGTTCTATGCTTGAAGGGATTTAAAACTATTGGGTTCCTCTACTGTATGAGGCCTCATGGAGTTAGTAGCTGAGTGGGGAGAATCAGGCTAATCCTCTAGACTCCCCGGTGTTCTGATAAATCTTTTTGAAGTTTCATTGCATACTATGGGTCTTTCCCATCATAATATAAACATTTTTGCTTCTATTTTTGCCAGTCACATTAACACCATTTACCATACATGTTTTTGAATATTCTTCATGGATTAACTGATATAAACTGCTATTGCATGTTTTCAGTTTAATAAAACAAACAAAAGAAGCTGAAATTTCAACTAAATGAATGACACATCAAAATACAAAGGGAGAACATTGTTAGGATGGTCAAGAGTCGCAAAGAACAATCAAATTTTGTTTTCCTTTAACACCATGACCTCCATCTTTAATGTTTTAGGGAGACAATCAACATTTAATAGTAATGAGGGAAAGCACAGTGCAGATGTAAAAAAATAGCTAAAAATGGCTTCAGTGTTAGGGTTTTCCATTCAGAAATGTACATGTTGAATCATAGATATGTGTTGAACTAGAACAGGTTCTTCCATCATTAAAAAGTAGAACCAAAATATTCTGTTGCTGGGTGCTGCATGTGGTTCATGGAACCCTGAGACATCTCATTAATGACATTGAGAGTGCATGGTGTAATACTTGTACTGAAACCAGCCACTAGAGTGTGCTTGTTTTTGTTTTAGCTTCATCTCCTGGGTCTCTTTGGGTCTGTGTGCTAAATAGACTGCATGGCCATTGTTTCTCATAGTTTGTCGAGTATAAAAAAATAAACTAAAAACAGGGTTTAAAATTTGCCACTTTGGACTCTGATTGCATGTTGAAGGGATGCAAATGCAGCAGAAAATATCCATTTTTCAGAATATCCACATGAGCAGGACGGGGCCTGAGCGTTCTTATTTAAAAACATGCTGTGACTGAGATATTGTTCCACGGGGCGTGGGAGGGGGGACATCTCCTGGAAGGATTAAGCTAGAAAATCACAGCTGAATGATTTTATGATGCAATGCACGCACGCGCACGCACACACACACAAGCCAGCATGTCTCCATTGGTGAATATCCTCGATTATTGCTGTTGTTATAATTTCTCCTGTCACGGTCGTGGATCTGCTTACCTTGTTAAAATAAAAAAATGGCATTGGCGATCCATTTACAGCAGAGTAAAGAAACCATCCACTTTTGTTCCATAATTGTGTTTGCTGCATATTTGCTGTTGTATAAATGTAATGGATCAAGCAAGATTGCCTTGCACTGCTCAATAAAAGCACATACCCACTATGAAAGAACTGATATTTCATGCAGAAAAACAGTATACACCCTTACTATACTGCTCTTTGCAAGTATTTCTTACAATAAATGACACCTGAAATGCACGAGACACCCTGTAATTTACAGAATTAATCTATGATGTGAATCACTCATTTTACCACATACCAAAGGTTCTGGACTGGATTGAGATCTGGTGACCGTGGACGCTGTTGGAGTCCAGTGAACTTATTGTTCAAGAAACTGGTTAGAGATGATCTGAGCTTTGTGACATGGGGTTAGGGTTAGTCTGCTGCTGCTGGAGTCCTTCTGCTGCAACGTTTTATGTGTAGAGAGATGCTAATCTGCAGACCTTGGTTGTAAAAAGTGGCTATTTGAGTGTCAGCCAGTCAGGCACCAAAAACCACACCATGTTCTGTCACTTGAAGCCATACTATGCAACTTTTCATATTTTAAAATCATTTTCTTGAGCCCTTATGTGCTAAAATGACCCTTTTGTTACCAGATTACCGCATTTGCAACATCAGAGTGGCGGGCCACTACCTGCTGCACTTAGAAACAGGAGCTGACATGCCTGGTGCTGCAGTCTGCTTTCAGCATGTTTCCTGCATGTTTTAGATCATGAACACAGCTGATTTGTTTGATTTAGTGATGAACTGCTCCTGTAGACACTAATGAAGGCAGAGGAGACCTTTCAGCAGTTAGATTAAGGTGTTAAAAAGACAAACGCACAGCAAGGAGATGAATTTTACTTTAGCTTTTGTTAACGAACACTAGGGGGAGCTAAAAGCAAGCCAAAACTGCCAACTGTTCCTTTAAATCCCCTTCTCTAGCCTAGAAATCTAGACAGACATGAGCCAAAGCAAAAATGGATTTTGCTTTGCATGTCAGTCTAGCCACACTCCATCGTAGCCTCAGCAGGTCTACCATTGGCCCGATCAGTTTTGTGTTATGCCAATCACAGCACTCTATTTATTTGGTGGGCGGGATGATACAACGGAGCAGAAAATCTAAGATGGCGGCTTGTTTGAAACGGGTTTGGCATCAACTTCAGACTATTTCGACTTCGGCTTTTCTTTGAGTCAAGAGCAGATAGAGATACTTTTATTGAATGGTATATGGTGGACTACCCTGTTGACTGACTTCCATAGCGGTGAGTTGTTTGTTGTCCAATAGCATGCAGATACAGTTTGAAAGACAACCGCAGATTCTGCCCCACGACTGAGCTGTGTCTATGGGTCATGGCCAGACTATATATTCACATATATAGGATGGGCTGCCAGGCCTACCCCTTCTCCATTCTGGTGCTCATCTTGGACAGGTGGACCAGGTGTACCATATGGTCAGTAAATGTTTTATTTATCATGTCAATGATCAGATGTACCAACAAGAGATTTAGAGAAGTTGATACCACCTCAGCCTTAAACGTGTCTGCCTCTCTCTTAAACTCTAAGATGCATCTTTTCAATATGCTGCAAGTCGTGCAGCGGCCCCTTTTGCTGGTAATATATGTGCTCCTCTGTCATCCTACATTACCCATAATTACCCACAAAAAGACAGAGTCCACATCCCTGGGGACACACACACACACACACGCACACGCACACACACACACACACACACACACACACACACACACACACACACACACACACACACACAAATACATATAGTGAGCAGATAAAATAGCAAATAGTGTATGCATGTATTAGCATGCAGACAGTGCTTCTTCCTAATTACCTCCACTTCAGCCCCATCTTCTGCACTGTAACAGAAAAAAGGAACAAATATAGCTGCAGGCTATGCCACTGCAGGCATCGCAGCTTGGGTTGCCGATTTGGTATGCTATTCTTACCTTCGACGTCAACAAAATGATGTATGATGTGGCGTTTTGTTGTGCGTTAGCATACTCATCAGACCCTGTGTGGGGCAGAATATCACAAGAATTAATTTGATCTACGTTTTAGGCTACTTTGCAGTAAAGTGCAATTAATGAGTCAAAAACTGAAAAACAAAAGGACATGGGTGAAAGCAGGAATAAAAATTTGACAAAATTATATAAGAATTAACTTGCAAATCTTGGTGATTAGCAAAATTTGGAATGATTAAAGGTACTTAGGCTCAATGATTGTTCTTTCACCTGCAAAGTGACGTCGGTAAAGCAAAAACAGACTCCGGAAGCTCGGCTCTGCACCACCTTTACACACCCCTGTCACATTCTTGGAAGCGGACAGACTTGTTTTTTCTTTCGCTGTCGGCGTTTCCCCCTCATCTCTTAGAGCTCGTGTCATTCTGAAAGCTGATTGAT
Organism: Aphyosemion australe; assembly: GCA_006937985.1. Lineage (NCBI taxonomy): Eukaryota > Metazoa > Chordata > Actinopteri > Cyprinodontiformes > Nothobranchiidae > Aphyosemion > Aphyosemion australe. Next base: position 8,433,283 of record SSNS01000001.1, read on the forward strand.
TCAATCCCCCCAGCCAACTTTTGGAGTTATAACAGCAGGAGACACTTTTAAGTCATTTTTACCTGCAAGGAATGTATCTTCTGTTCCCAGATAATCCCCCAGATTTGCAAGGCAGCTTGATTCTTGTGGGTTTCAGAATATCCCTGTCATAAAAGACTAAAATTTGCCAGGCTCTGAGCGATCCCTTTGTGGCCCAAACACAGACGTTCTGGCTAATCAATTCAAACAGCGGTTATAGCTGTAACAACACGTGTGACTCTGTTTAAGAGTTTAGTGGTGAAAAATCACAGAAGAGTCTAGTGAGAAACTGCCCCTGTTTTAGCTTTCATGTAGACAAGCACTGTAGCTATATACCCTCGTCATGTTTGTCAATTAAAAACTACAATCGTGCATAAAGACATGTCTTGTTAAGCTGCATGTTTAATGTTTTTAATAAGTCCGGTTTACAGAAATCTAAATTTTGCAACCTCCCAGCCAGCAGACATACTGTAGGTGAGCCCCATATGGGATCTATATGGTCAAGCCGTATGGGTCCCAACAGGGTTTGTCCGCAGTTTCCATGTTGGCCCCACAGGGGTTTGCCAATGTATGAGTCAAACCCTCTAAAAACCCATGCAGGGCCCATTAAAATCTATGTGGGCAAACCCCCATGGGGCCACCGTGGAAACCACGGACAAACCCTGTTGGGACCCATATGGCTTGCCCATATAGATCCCATATTGGGCCCATCTAAAGCTTTTTTTATAAAACACACCAAGCCGGCAAATCAGCGCAATATTACCGCAACGTGTTTCTTATGAACGCGCCATGGCAGTATCATGTTCCGGGAATTTTGCGGCATTCGTGCCGCCACGCTTGGTAGTAATATTGCGGTAATATTGCAGCTTCGCCGGTCTTATAAACGCACATTAAGCCTTGGCGCAAAAGAGGGAGGTGTCATGACCATGTGATGAATTAATGCTGCGCTCCGGCCGGGAACTATATTAAAAATGAAAGGAAACACGCGCTTAAGTTTCACGTTTGTAAACAGAACCAGCTGAGATGATTAACTGGACCGATGCACAGCCCCGGGAGCTTCTCTCCATTAGATCTGCAGCTCAGATCATCTGACAGCTCACAGGGATGGTGGAGGACACACACCTGTAGCTGGTTGATATAATAAAAACTTAAGGAGCGCGGCTTCGATCGCAATAAAAAGCAAGTTATGTTTAAAATACACGGAAGTCCACGACAGTGCATAGACCGCCCCCATACCTCCTTTTTGCCGCCATCGCGTAATCTTTTATAAAACTGACATGATTGCGCAACATTACCGCCACGGTCTGAGCTCTTATAAACGACCTAACGCTTCCTGATGCCGCATCGGCGTTGCGGCAAATTGGCAGCATTGTTTTATAAAAGAGGCTTATGTGTGCTGGCTGGGCTGTTTGTCTTTAAACGTTGTACCAAATGGAAACCACTTAAACTTACTAATATTTTTTTTATTTACAAGCCTAAATATTCTATTCTGAATTCACTAGACATTTTCTTTTACACAACTATATTTGAAGATGCATGTGTAGAAATATGCACGTTCAGAATCAAATTTTTAAGTGACATTATGAACTTTCCATATATTTTTCCATTCTGTGCAGGGTTTTGAGGACCTGCTGCCTTTTTGCACAGGTCTACTAGAGAGCAGAGTCTTCCATGAACAGGTCTCGAGTCCAGCAGGACCACTTTTCTGCTACGTATAATTTGCAGGTCATTCTTACATCATCAATAACTGAAGTTTATTTAAATGTGGGTTTTGTTCATCCACTCACCTTTTGAAGGTTGACCACAAGTTCTCAAATGGAACAAGTTCTGGGGAGTTTCTTGAACATAGACAAAAATGATGCAGATGTTCTCACACCTGCCTACTGCGTTTACTTGACAAGCTCTGCACTGATGGTGTCCCAATAGTGAAACTACACCAACTTTAAGTCCCAGAGTTGGATGTTCTTAAGTGTTTTTCACAAATGCAGATGATTTTGGGATGTGGCTCATTTTCATGGCAAATATGGACTTTATACTATACTTTAATTCACCTGAATCCTCTTTAGAAATATCTGAAGTTTGTGGAAATTGCCTTCATTAAACATGAGTTGGCAAAGACTGTAGTTTTTATTGTAGTATAGATGGGTTTCATTTTTAACATGAAGAGAAAAACAAGAAAAGTATTGCACATCGGCTTCTGTTTATACTTGTTTTATTGGAAATATTTCCCCCCACAGCCATAGAAAATACAGGGCTTTTTAATAAATGAAGTTTTTATGAGAAGTAAATCTACCATTTACAACTTAAGCAAGCCACAATTTGATTTGTTCCAGTGCACTAACATGCTTAATCGGATGCGGTGTTTCTTCACAAAATGTGTTGAAACGAGCCGAAGCTTGATGCAACATCCAATATACTCTGTAAATGTTCAAAATAGATTGCTGTGCAACTAGAAAATAACAGGAAGCCCTTTCACTGGCACCTGCTCATTTACCCTGCAGTGTTTGGACTCAGATTTTTTTTAAAGGATCCAAAAGGATTTTTATCACTCGCATGCAGCAAGTTTAAAACCATTAAACAGAAGATGCAGCAGTTGAGGCAGCAGCTGATAAGTAGGACATCTTGGCGCCATGCTAAAGGAGAGCGGAGCCTGTGCCAGTTTGGAAATATTAAACTTAGAATCACAACAGGTCAGCGGTATTTTGGAGTAATTTCATGTTTAAAAGTTAAGGGTAAACAAGCTTTCCACTAACTTTTTTCTAAATCAGCCCAACCATGGTCCATGTTTGAAGGCTGCAGCTCATTTCGGCCGATCAAATTGCCACGCAGTGCCCACCATTTTGTGACCCTTTGATGTGGAGTTCAAAGGGGCTACAAAGCTGTCACTGGTTGTCTTCAGACACATCAACCCCAGCACAATGTGAGCTGAAAGCAAAACAGACCTCCATCCGGGTCTGTTTCTGCACTATGCAACACCAAACAAGTGCATTTTTTTAGATTTCTTTGAGCGAGTCTTAAGGGCTTTGTGGAGGAGAAACGTGGAGCGTTTCTCTACGGGAAGCAAAATGCAGCCAGGCAGCTCAAGGTCCAACACACTTGCAGATAAACAAACACGATGATAGAGGGGGAAGACACAAGATGGATGGTCAGGTCAGAGTGATACGACTGCAGAGTGGTGAAGGCAGATAAGCAAGAGACAGATGAGTCCCACTGCCATGAGTCCATTGACGACGAGGGGGTCTTAGAAAGGGGAGAGGGTAAAATGAAGGGCAGCTGTGCTTGCAGACATTTTATTACACAGCAAATTCAGACTGTCAAATTAACAATGTCAGAGTTGGTTTCAACACTTTTAAAGTGTCTATATGGGTCCACACCAATAAGAGATCATTTAATAGCCTGGCAAGCCATCCTATATATGTGAATATATAGTCTGGCCACGAACCATTGACGGCTCCCAGTCGTGAGGCGGGATCTACGGTTGTCTTTCAAACTGTCAGCTCGCAATTGGATAGCGCTAGGACCAATCAGAGTAACGAACAACGTGACGTAATCACAGCGACGGAAAAGAGGGAGGCTTTAATGGCGTCTAACATCAGTGATTTCTGTCGTTTTTGTATGAAAAACACGCTAATATCAGGTGTACTGGGACATTGCACTACTTTGTTTGATAAAAATAAGAAGCTGCTAAGTATAGCAGCAGACTTACGCATGTTGGAGGCTAAATAATCCAATGTTGATGACAAAGCCGTTTCAAAAGAACGTGGTTCCTGCGTTGCCGCCATGTTGTTTGTGTTCGCGGCCGCAGCGCTGACGTCATCGGCTACTCCCGCTCTGTGATTGGCCCAAAATATAGAGCGCTGTGATTGGCCCAACCAAAACTATAGTGAGCTGTGATTGGACAGCCACAGCAGCGGAGCAGGCTGCGAGAGTTCCAATGAAGCGTGCCTAGACCAAACTCTGCAAAGCAAGAATTTGGTCTAGTTCACTAAGCTAATCATTTAACTGTTTTTGGAGAGTTGGTACTTTAACTCTGATTTAGTGTCAAAAACCAACTATTCTGTAGTTGACAATTTAACACTGGTGTTAGAGTTAATATAGTGCATGCACCACTTTTTAATTGTGACAGTGGAACGGCACAGTGGTCCCATTCCTTTGACCAGCCTCCTCACTTAAGGTACCAACATGACACAACAAGTAACACCACATTTGCAACAGTGAACAAAGTAACAACTAAGAACAAGACAACCCCCCCAAATAAACATGCATAAACACCCCAAAATAGAACAAACTAAAAACATGACTACCCACAACGCACCTTGCCCACTGCAACTCTCTGCAGCCAATGTACGCTCAACTTTTAGAATAAAGGGGTGGAGTCTACAAATTAACTCTGCAGGTGTTATAGCCGCTGTGGGAGTTCAGAGTTAGCTTTTAAGGAGTTATTTTGTCCAAAATTACTCCTACAGAGTTGATTAGCAAACACTCAGGTTTGACTCTCATGTCAGTGTTACATATCAATCATATACCTCTTTAGTGTTAAAATAACTATTCTTAGTGTTAAATTGGACCAACACCCCAAAATTAACTAATTAATTAGAGGTTGGATCTGCTTTCAGAACTGGTTTATGTTTCCATGGCGTGGAGATGGAAAGCTCAGAAAGAAGCTATTAGCTAGCAGCTAATTTGTTTGTTAGCTAGAGTGTTGCAGTCTCCAATGCGGCAAATTGGAGCTTGTAAAAATATTTGCGACACTAATCAGACTGTCTTAGTTTGTAACTCTGCCGCTGAAAACATTGTCATCATTTGAACAGAGTTCTGCACTGCTTAGCATTAAATCTCTGAGAAAGGAAAAACTTGTGCTGCTACCAGCTCGACTGGAAAGCGTCTTGACTGAGCTTCATGTTACGAGCTGTCACACAGAACAAGTCATAATACACTTTGGAACAAGCACAGGTAGCTCCATCATGATTTGCCATCTCTCTAAGTAATAAAGTCATTTTTGATCATTTTTCTCTACTAGAACGTCTAAATCACAAAGGCAGAGTGGACATAAATCTGTAGTTTAGGGTTTTATAATTACCTCATACAAGCTGTTTGTGGTGATCGAGCCAAATAAAAGGCTTTGAGTTATTGCACTTGCTTCCTGACTTCCATATCTCAGGCAGGTGGCTGTTTTTAACCCGCTCCTGCTGAATACTGAAAACATCTGCAGAGGCAGCAACTCTTTCCTGGAGCTATTGCTTAATGTCACATCACCAGAAAGTTCTACATGTTTTGCATTCAATCTCCGTTCCTGAAGATACACAAGGCATGTTTTTTATCTGATTGCCAAATCATCAAAATCCCATTTCTAAAGTTCCTTGGTGGTAAAGATGGGCTTGTAGCTAAAAGCGGTGCTGATATTGGTTGGGGTGTTGTCATTGTGCTCGCAAGCTAACCCAGCATTTTTTTTTTTTTTTTTTGCAAGGATGAAAAATATTTAAGTCAGCAAAATAGAGTTTAAAAGTCTGTAGACTGACAATTCAACCTCCATCCCACTGTCATGTCAAATTTAAGAACAAAAGAGTGGAACTTATCTTCAGAAATGTTTTTATATAAAGTTTCTCTGCAGCTCTTTCTGTCAGAAGACAAGAAGAAAAGACAACTCTCATGAACAGCCTGTCCAGGACTAAACTGCAGATAAACCAGCTTCCTACTGGAAATAAAGACATATTCTCAGAGATGGAAAGTGGAAAACCAAGATGTAGGATATGTTAACGAGTTTCAGGTTTATTCAGTAAAGATTAGAATCCATCAGATCATAAGATGAAGGCTGTTTCACAATATGCACACTCAGCTGAACTTGTGTACGCACGTCTTTGTGAAACGACATCGATGGCTCAAGTACTGTTCCAATCCTAAGTACATATCATGGCAAGTTCGCTCAAAGTTCCCGGATGTGTTCTTGCTCCGCCCCTTGTATCGAGGATGCATCATTGCATCCTTCTGCAGACTTGAAGCAGCAAAGTATCCCATAATGCATTGCGTCGCAAATAGTACAGCTGAGGAGAAAGCTCATAACTGTAGTGTTTTATATCAGGAATACAAATTAAGGAATATAAAGTTGTCTGAGATTGTAAATTGTGTGAAAATTGTAAAATTTGCTGTGTCTATTTGACTTTTTTTCAGACTCTTCACGATACCTCAAAATGCTAATTAGCTAACCCACTATCAAAATAAAAGCAGCGGTGCCTTAAATAGCTCTGTTTTGATGGAAAATAAACAGTTTTTCTTCATTTAACAGTGAGAAATGCTGGTATTTTATTAATTTTGATCATAAATGGACCAAATATTATACGAATAATATGTACTTATTGTTATTCTGTTATTTAAGGTACAAACTAGACATTTATTTTTATGTCAGGTCATTTTTTTAACCGCTGCTGCCATGATGCAGCAGAGTACGGTTCTGTTCCAAATGCCATCCCCATCCTCCCATACTCTGTAGAGCGGACGTTTTGCTGTTCTTGCCAAGAACATATAGTCAAGTACACAAGAATGTACTAGAGTACTTCAGTATTGAGAAACGGCCAAACACTAGTCTCAGAAATCCCAAACTTAGAATCCTCAAAATGGTTCAAACCACTGATGATGAAGAATGTATCAAAACTACATTAATGCAAACATTTACAAAATCACTTTACATCATTTTCACTTTAACATCACAGGACTATTGTGACATATTATGAAACCTGAGCAGGAAGTGCCCTAGGCTGCACAGGAAGTGCTACGGCTAGCTGCTTCTTCCACTATTAGTGCTTTTTACAGATTATTGTAGAAGTACAACCTGTAGTGTGAAATTGATAACAATGTAATGTTATTATTGATCATGTTTTAAGGTTAGACATGTCCTGGTCCTACTTGGACTAGCCATTAGCCCGTTAGCCCATCCATTTGGTTCGATTTCATGGTATTTTCCTCTAAACCAAAACTGTCTAAAGCATTATCTCAAATAGGTAAAATATTCCTTCTTCATGTTTCCTCTACAGACTTGCAATTGTCTGACATATCCCTTATCAGTGTATAAAGCTGCTTTGTAATCCTGGAATTAGAATATAAATGCTTTTTAGGACTAATAGTGAAGTAAAGTGCTCAACTCCAGTAAAGGTTATTGCAGGGTTATTATGAACTCAGTTGAAGCTCCAGTTTCTACATTTTAGGATAAATTTCAGTTTTAATCATTTGCTTTAACACTCTGTGTGCTCTTTCTTTCTAAAAACATTTGGCTGCAGCTACTAAAGTCTACCTTGACACCAGCATGCCTGTTCAGAAACTACCTTCAATGATTAAAATGTGCTGCAACATCTTGCTCCTCTGAAGACTCGGCTGAACTGTGTTTACTCCTTTTGTGTGAGTTAACTTTTGCTTCCAAGTGGAAGTCAATTTCAAGCTGGTCTGGGTTCTGCAAGCGGTTTTCACCAACGATGATAGGAAACAGCGACGTTTTCTTGTGACTATGGGGCAGGCCTCTCGTAGGCTTTCCTCTCCTCAGACGGCGCACTAATCAGCGCCTCATAGAGTGGACGCCAACACAGGATTGGAAATAATAGCAAAACAACAAACCAGAGTGCCCAAAGCATCACTGGTGAATGAAACTAATTAGCAGCCAAACACCTGGGATCTTTAGTCGTCTGAAAAGCCCATGAAAGATCTTGTTATCCTCCCTTCTTTGTACTTTTGTTTTCTTGCTCGCATGGCACACTTATTTTAGAAGACACCACTTTTAACAGCACACTCTCCATTTTTCACATATCTTTTTTATTAAGGCTACACCTTTTCTTCATGATCCTTTTGTGTCGATGTTAAATGAAAGTTTACAACAAGAGCTGATGGTGATAACTGTAACGTCAATATAAGAAGGCAGTAATTGGTTTTATTGACTCTGAATTTGTGCTAAAAGCGCCTTTGTTGGGTTGATTGGGCTTTTTTTTATCTGACATTGTCATTATGGTGCATCGAGTTGACAGACAAGTGGAGGGAAAGATGTGTAGATTTTATTGATGGGTAGATGGGTGGATACTTAATGGGATGGATGATGGATGGAGAGACTGATACATGGATGCATGGTTGGTTAGATTGTGGCAGCTTAAGTGGATGGATGTTGGACAGAGAACTGATAGCAGGAGGAATGGGTGTTTGGAGCGTACTTAAACAGATGGAAGACAAAGGGAAATGTACCATGTAAACCAACATGGAAGTTGTTTACAGCACAAACTTAATGTATGGATATATGACCCATGAAAATAGTGTCAAAGTTCTGTAAAAAAAAAAAAAAAAGTCTTTGTCCCATCCAGTGTTCTGCTATTTTTGCTCATATTAAGGAAAAAATGCTATCTTAACCAACCTGGCCCAGTGTGAGAGAATAATTGCCCCCTGACTTGTGTTACTAGATTCAGCTGTTTGTTTTATTTAAGCCACATGGGAGGGTTTTTCCACATCAGTGACTTGTTTAAGGTCAAAAAGTCTCCTTCAAGATTCTTCTTGGTGTTCAGGTCCTGGACAAAACGGCCCCAGACCATCACACTACCACCGCCATGCTTGACTGTTGGTATGATTTCATTTCATTTATTCATAGACTCACTGGATCACACATTTACATTTTTATAAAATGCACAGTTCTGTAAAATGGACTTCCCAGAGGCCAAAGTTGGCTTGTAAATACTGGCTTATTTAATTCACAACATACATAAATCCAAATCAACAGATACATAAGCCACCCTCCCAAAGACCCACTCATATCATGTCTGAGCTATCATCTGATCTTGCCCTGAAAGGTGGAGTTATCTTTACACCAAATTTAGCGGGAAGCACATCTTCGAAAATGTTTCACCGAAAAAGTCAGCAAAACAGTTTTGGTGATCATTAAGAAGTTTCTTTTGGTAAATGTGAGGCAGGCCTTTGTGTTCTTTTTGGTCAACGGAGGTTTTGACCTTAAAAGATTGCCTTGAGTCACTGACTTTACAGCAATCCCCTACACTGAGCAAGCATGTAGCGACAGTGGAGAGGAAAACTCCCCTTTAACAGTTATTATATCTCATTAGTGACCGAGGGTTTGAGAAGACAGAGCAGATAGATAGATAGATAGATAGATAGATAGATAGATAGATAGATAGATAGATAGATAGATAGATAGATAGACAGACAGACAGACAGACAGACAGACAGACAAACTACCATTTTTGGGTTGTTGACTTATGACCTGAATTTAACTTTAAGCAGCAGACACCTACAGTACCTCACATGTTGTTCTGGGTTCTTTTGTTCTTTGGAACGAGACATTAAGTGTTGCTTTTTGAGATCTTGTAGCTTACTTCATTGCATCTGACAGGTTCTATTCAAGGGAATTTTTTTAATCATTTTTTAAATGTTTTTGTTCTTGTGAAGCGCCTCATGATTTTTATCATGAGAGGTGCTATATAATAAATAATTTCTTCCTCTAATCAGGCCTGGGTGTGGCTGGCGGAGCTGAACTCACTTTCCAAATAATGTTGTTGATAACAGTTAATTCATTATTTAAAAAATAGGACAATTGCTTTAGGTCCCACTTGTTTTGGATAGCTTTTGTCGCCTGATAAATGAAACAATCATTTGGATGCTGCGTTTTATATTTACCCAGGTTATTTCTGTCTGATATTTGTTTGCTGATCTGAAACTGTGCTGTATTTACTGCATATTGCCCAACATATACTTTATTCTTATTAAATTGGTACAGTGTTTTTTGCTCTATTTACCATCTACAGTTGGATAAAATAAAAGCCGAAGCTTACCCTTATAAAGGGACTTGCCATGTGTCATCGCACGCTCTAATTGGGGCATAATGGCTATTTTTGTTGAAGGAATACTTGTAGTCTGAGAAAAGCCACACCACTGATTTCACCGCCACACAGATGCACACACACAAAGCCTGTTCTTGTCGTATAGCAACCTTATCCAAAATCAATACAACAAAGGTCATTGCTATTCCAATCATAGCCAAGCTTAGTCTCTCTTTTTTTGTTGTACAAGCTCTGTTTCTCCGTTGGCGGCCAGCATCACCAAAACGATGACACCGTTTATAGGTAATGTCATGCACATATTTACTTATCTTATTTTGATCCATTAAAAGATAAACTGAGAGTGAGAAGAGTGTAACTGTTTGGTGTTTATGAGATGGGTGCCTGCCCGCCTGAAAGAGTCCTGCTGAGACTGAGCGCTGCTAAATTGAGACCCAGATTTCAAAGGAGCTCTGTAGAGATAACAACTCTGATTCATCTGTAGCCGTTGTGTTGCTGTCAGTCAAGTCCCAACTTAAATAAACTTTCCTCTGTGGTCCATTTTGGTTGTCATGGCAGTGATGGAAGAGGTGAGAACATCTGTTCTGTTAATCTGTGGGGCCTTTTTTTCTTATTTCTCTCCCTTTTCATCTGAACTTGTGAATCCAAAGTACGCAGCACGAACGTCAGGCTTCAGATACAAATCTAACACTCTGCAGCGAGCCAGTGACATTGCTAGGTGTCCACCATCTGTGTGTTTGACCTGCCAAGAGCCGTGTCATCATTGTCACTATCAGTCAACTTGCATCAGCTTTTCTGGGACTTTGCTTGTGTGACTAATGAGGCTTTTGCTTGTTTCTGATAATGATAACTCATTATGTTTTTAAATGTAATGTCTTGGTCAAAAGCAGTAGAAGAAGAATTATTGATCTGTTTGTTTGTGGTCATTGTCAATTAAATTTTTCAAAATAAAAGATACTTTATTAATCCAAGAGGTGACTTATAATTATTTAGGTTTATTCAAAGAGTCATTGTAGGTGGATAAAGTTATAGGCAGGAAAGATGTTCTGTAGCTGTCTGTGCTGGAATTGATCTGAAGGATCATCCGACTGAATCTCTCACTGAATTACTGTCTTATGAAGAAGATGCTCAGGGTTGTCTATCATGTTCATTTTTTCAAGCATACTTCTTTATCTAATTACCTCTAGAGGCTTCAGCGCTATCTCCAGAACAGACTCAGGCTTCTTTATTAGCTTTCTACGATCACTAGATCTGTTGCTGCTACTCCAACAAATGATTGCAGATGAGATTTGACTCTCCACAACAAACTTGCTGCAAATGTTGAAGCTAGTCTACGACAAACACTGAAGAGAAGTTCAGCCCTGTGTGTGCTTCACTTTTTCTTTAGTCCAGTCTTCTGTCTAGGTGAAGACCAAGATATCTATAGTCCTCCACCATCCATATTTCTTTTACCGTGATGGAAAAGGTGTTTCCCTGCTTTTTCCAAATTCCACAATATGCTCCTTTGTTTAGTTCACATCTAAGATGAGGTGATTTTTATTCATCTCTGACAGACCTGACAACTGCAGAGCCATCTGAATATTTCTGTAGACTTTGTCATTCGCAGATATCTGAGGTTTAGGAAATAAAATAAATGGTGGGAGTACAATGCCTTGTGGGACTCCTGTGCTGCTGATAACCTGGTCAGACCCATGACCCTTCAGTCTCACAAGCTTAGGTCTGTTTGTCAGGTAATCAATAATGCTGGTCATTGTGGAGGCATCAACCCATATCTTCTGGAGTTTGTTTCATAACAAGTCAGACTGGATGGTAATAAATGCCCTGGAACAACCCAATAACATGATCTGTGTGCTTTCTGCTTTGTCCAGATGACTGTGGGTTTGTTGAAGCAAGTTTGTGATGCCGTCTTTAACTTCAACTCTATAGTGATGAGCAAAATGTAGAGGGTCCTGAGCAGTGCTTGTGTTCTCATTCAGGTGGGCTACTAACTCTGGCAGGCTTGCATAATATCATTAAGGACGGCTGGATGAGATTTCCTAGGAACTGGAACAAGGCAGGATGTCTTCCTTCCTGAAAAGGCGTGTTTGTGGTAAGTTGGCTATGCTCATTATAACTTATCAATCACTGACAAAACATTAAGCATGTTTTGTCTAAGAGATCACTTTTGACCAGAGAAGTGTAAAATCAAGGCCATGAACAGTGAATTTATTTTCCTATGAACTCACAAGCTATGCCGTGCTTTTGGATGATGGTGGTTGATTCTTTTGGTACACAAAGAGGCGTTACACAGGATCAGATATTGTTGAATAACCAATTGACGGTAGGTTTAGAAACACCCACCAAAGTAGTGTAAACACCAACTATGTCAAAGAATTCCCAAAATAGCTGCAAGGCAATTTGTAAGATGCATTCTCTGTCAGTTCCTCCATGTTGAACTATTAAGCACAGTGTGCTGTTTTTCACATTCTAGCATGGAGATGAGGTACCAGCACAGCAGAAACAAACTGAAAAACTATCTTTGCTTTGACAATCCTTATAAAAATTGAATATTGTCAGACAGATGTTGACCTGAAATAACTTGCTGCCAAGTGGTGAGAAGTCATAGAAGGACTTCTCCTCCAACATTGTGCTAGTACTGGGAGAGAACACCCATGTTTATGGTTTACTACATGTTACTGTATTTCATTTGATCTTTAATTCATAATTTCAGGCTGTTATTGTTGTTGAGCATGATAACCTGAAAATTGGTACCAAGTGATTTTTCACATTTTACCAGTGACACAGTAGAATGTAGCAACATTGCTGTATAAGGTATATGATGTCATGTGTTTTACTGATGTACCAAAAAATACTTCATGGTACCTGCTGCTGTGTAACATTTCATGACCAATGTTACCAATATTGTAACAAATTATACTGAAATATTAAGATGTTTAAAAAATCTCTACATTTGTATCCATCCATTCTCTTCTTTTAGCCAAGGTGGGGTCACAGAGTTAAATGGTTCAGAATGAAATCCCCATATGTTCCTCTCCCCAGTGGTACACTCCAGTTCCACCTGGGAATCTCACGTCAGTCCCAGGTCATGGAAGATAATCCATCTGCCAAATCCTGGGGGTACACTGGTTTCTTTCCAGTGGGATATGCCTAGAAAGCTGACCAGGCAGCATAATGATCACATGCTTGAACCACATCAGCTGACTCTTTATTATAAGGAGGAAAATCTGTTCAGCCGTTAGTATCTAGAATCATTTTTTCAGTCAAAATCCAGCCTTTTTTGCTCATGTCATTCCTTTTAGTCCCTTAACCAGTGGGTTGTCGGTTTGAACTCCTGCTATGTCAATCTCGGTTGAATGAGTGAGCAAGATACTTCACCTGCCCATTAATGGGGGTCAGAGGGCCTAGTGGTACCCATTGTCAGTCAGTCTGCCTCTACTGTCAGTGTGCCCCAGGGGAGCTGTGGCTACAGTGTAGCATATCACCATCTCTCTCTCTCGCTCTCTCTCTCTCTCTCTCTCTCTCTCTCTCTCTCTCTCTCTCTCTCTCTCTCTCTCTCTCTCTCTCTCTCTCTCTCTCTCTCTGTGTGTGTGTGTGCGAGTGCGCGCGAATGGGTGAGTGACTGTATTGTAAAGCACTTTGGAGTCCTTGACCATTTAGCTCTTTTTACTTCCCCAACATCACGTACCAACAGATGAAGCCTAGTTTCATTGGTCTGTTATCATCACTTACAAATAACACACCAAAATATTTGAACTTAAGGCATAGACTCACTCCCAACTCAGAATGAGTAAGACCCCTTTTTCTGGTTGAGAACCATGGCTCAAGAGTTTCAGGTATAGCAGTAGCTTATCACCAATGTCACTTATAATAATTATGCAGGAAGAAAACTTAAAACTGCCTATAATGGAAGCTGGGTGGAAGGCTTACGCACACAACCTTCTTTAACAATGTTTTCAGACAGCTTGACTGCATTATTTAAATACTGTAAATAATGTTGGCCTGCCATTTCAAATTCTCATTGAGAGCTCTGTTATTAAAATGTACAAATTCAAGTGAACTGCACTATAGTCGGTTTTGTTTTCCAGGAAGCCTTTCAGTTGTCATCTTCATTATTTCCATTGTGTTCTTGTATTTGCAAGTGTTGTGACAGTTTGCAGCAGTACTGTCTGTTTGTTGTGTCTTCTATATACTCAGTGTAGCTGTTCTGCAATCGATGAGGATGTTTTCGTATTTTCATTGCTGCTCTCTTGAGCGCTGCATAAAAAAATATATATTTCTTTGCATGTTAACCTTTGTCTGACAAGGCCAGTGGAGATATATATGTTGCTATATAAAGTGTACATATTCATTTGTGCAGGCATTAACAATACACATGCCCTTTGTGTGCTCCTGGTCTGCGCTGTGCGAGGAGGTTTGTGTTTGTCTGTGCATCACACCTGACCACCACTCATCAGTCCATCTGTTGTGGAGGCTTTCACAGGCTCAGGCTGCTTCTTCTGTCAGATGGCAGATCTGATGCAGAGCTCATCTCCCGCAGTCCAACAGCTCCAGCATCCTCATGAGTCGTGTCAGTGAGAAATACTGGAAACTCCTCAGCAACCTATTTTTGAATGCACAATTGTATTTTATATGAAAGCAATGACACACAAGCACACATTTGTTACGTTTAGGGTAAAATCTTACAGATTATTTTAAATGCATGGGTATTTTTGTTTTAAAGTCTCAGGCATACACACCTGACTCTGCATGTTTAAGAGTTTAAGCAAATGTCAAAGCTTTAATGAACTGCGTGTATGCTAAATCAATGCAGTGTTACATCAATAGGTAATTAGTGCTGTGAACAGTTTAGCATTTATGGAAAATATGAGTCGGCTACTCTCAATCAGAGAGGAAAAAATGAATGACCTAATTTCTAAAAAGATAAAGGTCAATGATTATTATTTTTTTAATTAACATTGATGTTTTATCTCATAAGTCCTGCTGTGTGGTGGAGTTGCTAATGCTAACGGTTAGCTTCTACTAGCTGAGACGTTCTCTGCTGTTTCCTGACGCTAAACCAACAACAGCCTTCCCCGTCGTGAATCAAGATGGGTGAGTCCATGAATGTTAAGTGACAGTGTGATGTAGATCTGTCAGGCTTTTCTAATCCTAGAGTTTCACCGTCTATTTTCTATCAGAAGCTAATGCAGGAGATAGGTGTAGGAGACTATTTTCATGTTCAGCCTGCATAAAAAAACTCAGTGACTGATTATAATCAGAAATAATCATTAAAAAATAGTTTTTCACTGTTCCACACCTTTAACAGCATTCTGGAGTTTATGCTAACCACCATAATAAAAACTGAGGCAACACACAAGGCTGAAATGAGACTTATTTTTGAACATTTCCAGTTCTGTCTCATCTATGAAAATTTGTGTCATGCCAAAAGTTCACCCTCTTCTTCTAAAAATACATAAAATATACACTCACGGCCACTTTATTGGGTACACCTTGCTAGTACTGGGTTGGACCCCCTTTTGCCTTCAGAACTGCCTTAATCCTTCGTGGCATAGATTCAACAAGGTACTGGAAACATTCCTCAGAGATTTTGGTCCATATTGACATGATAGCATCACGCAGTTGCTGCCGATTTGTCGGCTGCACGTCCATGATGCGAATCTCCCGTTCCACCACATCCCAAAGGTGCTCTATTGGATTGAGATCTGGTGACTGTGGAGGCCATTTGAGTCCAGTGAACTCATTAGCTACGTTTACATGGACACAAGTAATCGGATTGAACGCCCTATCGGATCAAAAATGCGTCATGTAAACATGTCAATCGGAATATTCTGATCCGATTCGGCCTGATCCGAATGAAATTTCATTCCGATTGAGAGAGGTGGTTTTGTCCGATCATCAATCCGATTGGCGTCCATGTACACAGCCATTCGGATCGTTGGGGTAAAATAATGCCCACTGCGCATGTGTGCAACTTCAGCGTGCCCTCTTTTCGCCTCTGTGCATGCTCAGGACAGATCGAAAACATGGCGGGCGGTGAACAGAAGTGGTCTGTTGCCGACGCTATTTTTTACTGGAAATACTACGGGAGCTCAATATTGCTGAACGTCTCGATGGCCGAACGGTTAAAAATGCCGAGTTATACACTCAAGTGCATCTAAAGATGCAGGAAGCGGGAATTCACCGAAGCTAGAGAATAAGCAAATAAAATGCAAGGGGAAAGACGTGCGGACAAGATGGCGTTTGTTTACAATTTCTCTTCCGGGAAAGACAATTCTGCGCATGCGCAAGCTATGGTGCGGGCATCGCGGCGTGATCGGATCATTCCAGTTAGTGTCCATGTAAACAGAGGTTTGGGAATTCTGATCAACCAAGATTTTAATCGGATTGGGGAAATTTGGCGCATGTAAACGTAGCTAATGTCATGTTCGAGAAACCAGTCTGAGATGATTCCAGCTTTATGACATGGTGCATTATCCTGCTGGAAGTAGCATCAGAAGATGGGTCCACTGTGGTCATAAAGGGATGGACATGGTCAGCAACAATACTCAGGTAGGCTGTGGCGTTGCAACCATGATCAGTTAGTACTAAGGGGTTCAAAGTGTGTCAAGAAAATGTCCCCCACACCATTACACCACCAGCAGCAGCCTGAACCGTTGATACAAGGCAGGATGGATCCATGCTTTCATGTTGTTGATGCTAAATTCTGACCCTACCATCCGAATGTCGCAGCAGAAATCGAGACTCATCAGACCAGGCAACATTTATCCAATCTTCTATTGTCCAGTGTTGGTGAGCCTGTGTGAATTGTAGAAGATCAGCAGTTTCTGAAATACTCAGACCAGCCCGTCTGGCACCAACAACCATACCACATTCAAAGTCACTTAAATCACCTTTCTTCCCCGTTCTGAAGCTCGGTTTGAACTGCAGCGGATCATCTGGACCATGTCAACATGCCTAAATGCGTTGAGTTGCCACCATGTGATTGGCTGATTAGTCATTTGCAGTAACGAACAGTTAGATAAGTGTACCCAATAAAGTGGCCAGTGAGTGTGTGTTCAAGCTGAAGAGCGCCCTTTCAGTCATATTTTTTTTTACTTTAATAAGCACCATTTTGTTCAGTGGTTTCCAATAAATCCCAACATTGAATGTGAAAAACAAAATGAGCAGAAATAAAATGGTTGATTTTCAATTTTGGTGGAAATTTAAAAATCTAGAGTGCTCAATATCAGTAGCAACTCTCATAATAACCTTCAGTTTGCTGCTCTTGCAGTTGTCCATGAATCTTTTTGTTTCAGTCCTGTTATCGAGTCCATCTTCTCTTTGATCCCCTGATATTTTTCCAGAATTTTCTCCTCATTAAAGGAGTCAGTTATTCCCTTTCTGGTGAAATCGCCTCTCAGCTCCTGGCTGCAACACAAGCAGGAGCAGAATCAATCCGCCTCCGTGCTGAACAGTTGGTGTAGCTTTTTTTTAAAGTTAAACTTAGCATATTAAACTGCGTATTAATGCTGTTATCTTGGCTTTGTTTCAGTTTCCAAGTTATTTAAAATAACCGAGCAGACCTAGAAAGCATAAAGTAAAAAAAAAAACACTTCCCTAAGTGCTGCAAAATGTCCCTGCTGTAAACAAAGTAAGATTTAACAGCGTGTGACCTTTTATTTATTCTGTTTACATTCTCGGTTCACAATGTCATATGATCTTACTGAATCTCAAGTGAGTTAGGGAGGAGCTCATCCTTCCAGCCAGCATGGGCAGTATTCAAAATTCATTGTGGAACAACTCGATCACCTCAATCTACGGAGTCCCCTGCGATGAGGGGCCTGGCCTTCTTGCTGTGTTATTCTATTACAGTGGAGCTCATGAAAAAAACAACTTCCTCTCTTCTCATCGCCAAAATAGGATTTGAATTGATTAAGTGCCACTGTTGGAAGGCAGCATCATCAGATTCTACCAAAGTCTCTCAGCGTGTTGCCGCCATTCCAAATAGGTGGAGCTCTGAGGGAGTAGAAGAGGAGATAAATGCGTGAAAAGGGAGATGGTGGTGGGGGGTAAATGTACAGTGGGAAGAGAAATAAGAGACGGGAAAAGGCTGAAACTGAACGGTATCTTCTTGATTTGCTGTATAATCATCTGGTGTTTCTGAGTCTGGCTCTGGAAAAAAGACATTGTTAAGAAATCCGGAGGTCGTCTGGGTTCAGGTAACAGCCGGGGATCATCCTCACTACCTTCCATCCACTCAATTTGTATAATTTACCTGCATTCAGATTCTCTTTTGAAAAGCGTCTGCTTGACCCCTCCTGTGAAGAAGTCAAAACGTTGCGAATAAATGAAATGGATGGCTCAGAGACTCTCCGAGAGTGCGGCAAGCTAATAGTCTGCTGCCAGTGATTCCAGAAGATGGCGACGGTTTTCAGGTATGCAAGAAGAGCCGGATGGGCTGCTGGAGGTGGGAGCTGAACTCAAACAGGAAGTGGTCCAAGGAAAATAATCAAAAAAACTGAAGGGTGCCCTTCTGTGATGTGGTTTGTACACCAGAAGGAAGGGATGCTCAGGGGTCTGCTCACTCTGCAAAAAGGCATGTGTTGGGTTTATATGTTATACTCTGTCATGATGAGTCCTCACAGGAGGGATGGGGGGGTGGTGAGTGGTGCCATGCAGGAGTGATTACCCATTGTGGAGCTGAGGGATGGAAGCCGAATGGGTATTTTATTTTGTCAATTGGACTGTGCAAATGGAAATGTCAGAGCGGCTGGGAAACTAATGAATCTGATAGGAGAGATGCCACCTCTCCCAACGAATGCCTGATCAATTGCCATTGTCTTTTCTGAGAGCCAATGCATTTCCCTGTTTTATTTTTATCATTATTGTTTTCTTTGCCGGGCCCGGCTGTTTGTGGTTAAGAGTTTGATGGTGAACTTTGAGTTGAGGAAATAAAGGAATCGATCGAAGACCGGGAATCGATGGTTTCATCTGTTACTTACAAGTCAGGGCTCGGGGAACGCAAGAGCAAGCTGGAGACGACGGAAACATGAAAGGCTTCAACTTCCGTTTTTAAATTTTGTGACTTAAATAAATCCCTTCAGGCAATTAAGAAGACATCTCGTCTCACTTCAATTCAGAAAGAAACTTTCATAACCTCGGAGCACTGTTTGTGCATCAATGAGACAAAGTGGCAGATGTGTTTAGTTTAAATTTAGCCTGACAATGATCCAGTGTTTCAGGGCTTTGTGCTTGTTCAATCACGATTTCTGGTTCCATGATGAGAGGCTACGAGCAGTGCATTGGATGAAAGGGGGGTGAAAAAAAAAACACATTTTGCACAATTCTGTTTTGACAAGCAGGCTAATTTCTGCCCAGGGTCATCAATATTTCTGACACTTCAGTGGCGGCATAAATACAGAATGAATGTCCCTTTGTTGTGCTGCGAGGAGCCTCGTGTCTCCGAGCATCAACAAGAGTCACTTGGAAGAGTTTGTGAGCTTGTTCGCTCATTTGACGAGAGTGTCACAAGTCCCTCCGGAGTCTGCCTGTTTTCAATATCACGCATCATAAACAATATCCAATTTGGACGATTGAAGTATGAAAATAACCGCGTTGGTGTATGTCGGTGTGGGAAGGAGATGACAAGCAATCAACCGGCTGTGGGAAGGTTGTGTTCAAACACTTGTCTGTAGTAAAGTTTTTTTTTTATATTATTTATATTGGAACTATTTTTTTTTTAAATGAAGAAATAATTCAAAGAAATAAACGACTAAGGAGCTTTGAACAACTATTTGCCCCAGAACACATTTCTTCTGGTAATAGTCATGCTTAAGTGTTTTACATCAGCAAACAAGATCCAAAATCAAACCAATCTAAAAAGTAGTGTTCATATCCTGATTTTATTTAGGAAAAAGTTATCCAAGCCAACCTGGAGCTATCCAATGGTGGTGGCAGAGGAGTTAAAGGGAGACGTTGCCATTTTGGCTTGTTTTTAGCACCCCCTAGTGTCCAGTTAGTAAAACCAAAAGTGAAACTTATCTCCTCATTGTGCATTTGTCTTTAACACCTTTATCTCAAGACAATGATTTAAAAATATGAAAAAGTTGCATAGTATGGCTTTAAGTGCCCGTCTCAGAGCCACTTGGGCAAGACACTTAACCCACCTTGCCTGCTGGTGGTGGTCAGAGGGACCAGTTTAGTTCATTTCCACCAGCCAAACCCAGGCCTGATTACTGCCAGACCTTTGGAAAAAAACATAAATCCATTAAATAGGACCTGTCTGACAAAATGAAATAGGCTAAACAATCTCAAAAATCAAGACATCATAAAAACAGTATCATACCATTCTTCCAGAGAAACGGATGGGGACCAGTGGTATTCAAGGGAAACTCCAAGGAGATAACATCTGCTGACCATATTTAACATATGGGCCCTTCTAACATTAGCGAAAATGCATTCTGATGATGCCAAAGACTTTTGGAAAATTATTCTGTGGAAGACGTGTGTCCCATTACATTCAATATAAAATGAACCCGGCCTTCCCACCAGGAGCTTTTCAGACACAAGACTGCAGTGGCATCGGTTTGAAGAAGTAACCCATCTGAAAGCCTGCTCCAGTACTGGCAGTGGTTTAACAGGCAGTCTGTGAAATCACGGTTTCATGGCTTGTGAGCTCCTGAAGATAAAATCCAACCATTTCTGCCAATTAAACTCTTCTTCAAGAAGACTAGGGATTCTGTACCTCTCACAGATGAAAATCCATTTTTGGGTTCTAGGCATTATTTAAAGTTCAAACTAAATAAGAAACTCTTCACAACTCTGGAGATTAAACTCCTGCTAGCTACACAAAGAGAGTGGACATTGGTGTTTACAGTCCAGGGGAGGAGGGATCAGGACTCGAGACTACCTGGAGGGTGAGGAGCGGGTCACAGCAACCCCAAAAACCCCAACCCCAGTCTTCTGCAGCTGTTGGGCAGACGGCCGACGATTTGCAGCTGAGACAGGAAAATGCATGCATGAAGTAAAAAAAAAAAACGCTTTGGGGGTGTTTCTCATGAGGAAATAACAATATGACATGGTCAAAAGCTCCAAAAAGTGGATGTTGCATGATTCTTTACCTTTATAGAATAGAATAGACTTTATTGATCCCTCAGTGGGGAAATTCACTTGTCACAGCAGCACCATCACTCAAAAGGTAATTAGAAGAAGATAAAAAACAAGGGTGCATGTCTATACACATAGGCAGTAATCTAGTATTGTAATCTTAGATCACTAAAAAAACAAATAAAAGATGAAAACAGACTTAGTACCAACACTATGCAGCATACTGTAAGAGACACAGACAACAATGTGAATCCGGTATTGCACAAGTATAGAACACATGAATATTGCATTGGTGTTATTGTGTACCAGGATGATTCCAGTACAGCTTAAACTGAGGAGTTATACACTCTTACAGCAGAGGGGATGAAGGATCTGCGATAGCGCTCAGTTTTGCATCTGGGATGTCTCAGTCTACCTCTGGAGGAGCTGTCCATGATCTCCACAGTGGAGTGCAGTGGATGGGAGGGGTTTCTTAAGATGGAGGTCATCATCCCCAGCATCCTCCTCTCACACGTCTCCTCAACAGAATCCAGCAGGCAGCCCAGAACCGAGCTAGCTTTGGTAGCTAGCTTGTTCAGTCTCTTTCTGTCTCGGTCAGAGCTGCCTACACCCCAGCAGACCACAGCAGAATGAATAACAGAGCCAACAACAGAGTGATAAAAGGATTTTAGCAGCTGGGAGTTAACTCCGAAGGACCTCAGCCTCCTCATGAGATGGAGGCGGCTTATGATTTCTGTTCTAAGAGTGGCGCAGTCTCCTTGTCATGATTTTTTAACCAAAAAAAACCAGGAGACAGGAACACAGGACAACCCAGGAATACACAGACGAACCGACAACACACTAGAGACACACAAGGCTTATATACACACTGGGATGGGTAATCAGGTAACAAGAGGCAGGTGGACACAATTAAGGGAAAACACACCATCAGGGGAGGGGGAGCAACAACATGACACTCCTTTGATTGAATCCCTCTTACTACCTTCTCTTCCTTTGGAATTTGATCAGGCTCAACAGTTTGGTTCATGTTTTCCTCACCTTGATTATCATTTTCCAAGCATTGCAAATGAAAACTCAGTGCTCTGGTTGAATCCTTTGGGATGGTCCTTTTGTTTTTGTAATGAACGTCTCAGTCTAAAACAAATTCTAGAGTCCAGAGCAGAACTAATGTCCCACAAGACCAACAGAGAGCCTCCAAGCCCTCGTTATCACCCATGTTCTTTAAGACCTACTTCATATCTGAGGACAACTTTTTCTTTTTGAAAGAAAGCGATCTCTCGTGCTAGTCACACTGAGAGGACACAAATGAGGGCTTTCAGTCACACTCATGTATTTTTCAAACTTTTTTTTCTTCAGACATTTCTCTTTTACTGATCTCAACAATGCAACAGCGTGTCCTCACAAAGCCGTGCAAGATCTTTTCATTCCCCCACAAGAGGGAAATGTTTTAGCGTGCCCTCCAGAGAGAATAATTTGCTGCTGGGACGATAATGAATGTGATGGGGTTCCAAAGCCTGCCGCTGATTCCACAATTAACATAAAACATTTTAATAGGTCACTCGATTTCTTTTATTTAATACACGAACAGCTTTCAGTCAGTGAAAGCATCATGCTGAATGCATACATTATGTCGCAAAGTAGATTGTCATCCTGTCATTATCCGGCTCCCTTCGTTTTTAGCTGCAAATGATCTAGACACATAATTTATGTAAAACCCAATTATTATCAATATGAAACGGTCATTCGGCTTTGCCATGAACTAATATAAAGCGCTGGATTTGTCTTATCTGCAGATTAGAGCAAACATGCCAGAGAGAGGGGAGACAACACAAATATCATCAGTGACAAAGAGGAGAAGAGAGAAAGAGTAAAGGGGATTTATCAAAAAGATAATGAAGATCAAACACGCAGCCTTGGAGATTGTTGTTCTAGTTTCCAGGGAAGCGTGTAATGAACTAAAGGAATATGGCTGTTTTTGTATAACATTACAGGGAGCCGCGTGCAGCTCCGCAGTGTATGGAATCACACAGAGCTGCCATCCACACGTACCGGAGGGGGGTTAGTTGGGACGGGGGTGGGGGGTGGTTGATGGTACGCCGCAGTCATTTGAGTGTTCATTTTTCGGGAGCCAGTTAAAAACAATGGTGTAAACAAGCCTGGTAGGCAGCAGGAAGACGTGCTGTCCTTTCCTTCCTCTTGCTTCATCAGCATTAAGCAAACTGAGTATAAAAAACGCAACCCTGTCAGTCTGAGTAGACTTGAACAATCATTTCAGTAGTTCAGAAGTAATACGCTGCACTTTTGCTAAACTGAATTTCATTGCAGACTTTGCAGATTCTGCTTGGATTATTCTCATATCTAATAAAATCCGTACACCTCTTTACCAAACATCTGTACATCAAAGGCTCCCTAACTCTTCTTGGGTTAGTTTGGAATTTTTTTGCTCAAATTGTAAAACAAACCATCAGTTGGGAAAACATAAAAAATTATTTCTGCAGGTGTACATCAGGCTGAAATATAACAATAAAAATAGAGATTGAATTACAAGCAGCTCACCTCTGTGTGATTTTTTAGTTGTGAAATATGGTCATATCCAAATAAAGAGAAGAGAAACATTATGTCCCGTTGGCCAGGGTACCTGGGTGGTAACATATGGGGGCTCGTCCAGGATTTGAACTCGGGACCTTTCGCACCCAAAGTGAAAATCATACTCCTAGAAAAAGTAGCTGCAATCTTGAAGTTGCTTTAATCAGAAATAGGATTGTGACAAGACAAAGACATCTTAGTTGAATATGTCTCTTTGTTTTGAAGTCAAGGTTTGGTAAGCCTTCCATACAGCTGACTCAAATTATGCTCTGTTGTTTTTTAACCCAAAGGTGTAATTGCTCTCCCAGGTGCATGCTTGTGTATATATAAATTGGGCATGTTTGCAGAACAGTGCTTTCCACCAACCACCAAGGTGTGACCCATCCATCCATGATTCTTGCTTATTCAGGAATAGCTTAAGGAGAGGTCCACATGCGATAAATTTAGTAAAACGTGTCCAAGTGGTGGTCCTGGAAAAAAAAACCTCTATAAGCAAAGTCATTAACCATTGATGCAGATTTTGTATGATAACAAGCTTCATTTTGACTTGGCTAAACGTTAAGTGGTGGTTTCAGCATGTATTATAAGCTGCTCATTAAAAGAGGACACCACGATGGAACATGCGCCCTTCAGCAACACTTAGCAGAGGCTTTTCATCTTCTCTTTGAATGACTGTAGGAAAACTACCCAAAGCACAAATGAAATGGTAAATGAGAAAAAAAGTGTTTAAGTTTAATAACTAATGACAAACAAGGTAAAGAGCTTTATCTTTGTTGAGTTAGTTTTCAGCTTTGAGAATGACGCTCAGTTACCCCTGCTTGACCACAGCAGTAAGTGAATAAAAACATGTTTCCAACAGTTGAGAGTTTTATTTGAAATTGCCTGTCAGAAGGCCATCGTGTCAATGTTTTTTTTCCCCTAATGATTTTCCAGAAATCAAACCAAGCATACTTGCTACATAAAGTTAAAGTCCCAAGTCATCATCACACACTGGTGAAATTACATGTCTGCATTTGACCCATCCCCATGGTGGGGAGCGGGAACAATTTGGTGGTTTAACCCCCCAATCCAACCCCTTAGTGCTGAGCGTCAAGCAAGGAGGCATTGGGTTCCATTTTTCAAAGTCTTTGGTATGACCTGACCGGGATTCGAACCACGATATCCCAGTCCCGGGGCGGACACTCATACCACCAGGCCACCGGATTAAACACTTAATCTGAGTTATAACGACCCTTAGTTACAAAGGATAAAGACCAGGCTACAATGTTAAGCCTCTGCCAGAACAATGATAGCTTTTGCATGGTCTTAAAAAGGTCTTTAAAGGGACATTATGGAAGTTTAACAGCTAATACAAGTATAGAAATTTAAAATGTATTCCTCATACATTCTCCTGCAATGCCCTGGTCCTGTAGAATGAGCCCTGGCATTTTCACTGTGATTGCCTCTGTAGGCCTGTAAACTCACAGAAAAGATTGTGCTCGGGTCGAGCAAGAGGGCTTCCCCAGTGTCCTCCAGAGGCAGCGTGATGCGTGATGACGTCATGCGCGCTCACGCGCCCGCAGCGTTTGTTTGCTAGCTGTAGCTTAGCGGTAGAGCAAGAGGTGGTTTTGGTAGCTGATTCAGCCAAAAACAAGAAGAGAGCTGCTTCAAGCACCAGCGAAACTCCAGCCCAGACCCCAAACAAGACAAAGAACCCAAGAGTTTATTCCAGCGCGACAAAAAGGGCAAAACTCGAGTCTGGTCGCCGAAGACAAAGAACGAGGATAAACATCGGTCCGGCCGGCTTTTGAGAAGTGGAAAATGCTGAGACAAAAGACCCGCAGTTGGCATCATTGTTGCTGGACAGGTAAGAAATTATTACTAAATACGTGTGGGGTAAGGGTTGTGGGTGCTTTCAAAGCAAACCGGGGGCTTACGTATATCATAGTAGGAACATTTTTAGGCTGCTTGTGTAGCGTGTCTCTGTCAGAGTCGGTGCTGGTCAGGTTATTAATATTAGTCTTATTCTTATTTTTACTTCTCAGCGCACTGGGACTTTTTTCCAGGGTAGCATTAGTACCGGTTCTATTACTGCTCATTTATTAGTGGAAATCTCCGAGATTTCTGCAAAAAATATGTCCGTCTCCAAGTAAACACATTCCCCCCAGCGCCGCTGACCCGAACCTCCCGATAGGCAGAACCGAACACACGCTACAAGAGGGGACACAAATTAGGATGCATCCTCTCCAAATGCGCCTGACGGAGCTGTACGCGCGGCGCACATCATCTCCAAATGCGCCTTTGGAGATGATGTGCGCCGTGCGTACAGCTCCGTCAGCTCCCATCAGCCCAGGCAAGAGGAGAGAGAGAAAAAAGACGAGTTATCCGACACCGTGCACGTTCCCTCAATGACTGACAACACGCAGCATCTGACCAGCGTCAGATGTGCCGACAGACAGGTGGAGACATGCAGGTGGAGAGGAAATATAGATCAGGAGCACAAGAAATAAAAAGTCATAATAACCAGAGGAGTGTGTTGTTGGAACAAAAACGAAAAACTTTGTGGGCATAAACATCCCAGCTTCTGTTCATGAGACAGACGATATGATAATTGTGTCTGGATGTGGAGAATAAATTATGCAGCAGTCCTGGTTATCATTTATGAGAAGTCTTGGTAAATGCAGAAACATGCAGAGCTTTTATCATTTGATTCATAACCTATGTTTTTGTAATTGATGTTTTCTGTTTGTTTTTGTAGCATCAAATCGATGGAGCTGAAAGAACTCTTTAGATGAGGAACAAGCCAATAGTTTGGAAACAGTGTGTAAGTAACAAATTATTCTCATTGAAATGCAATGGCTATATGTCAGGATATATAATCATGTTCTGCTGCTGTTTTTACTTCCAGATTAGAGCTGGAAAGAGAAGGAAGGAGCTTTAGACCCGTATGATTCAGATTATGTACCTCCAATATCAATAAGTTATGTTTTATTATTGTTTTTTTTACTACCGTAGTAACACCCCCACTCTCACTTTCTATTCACTGATTATATAAAATGTATTTTTCTTGTGCAATAGGTGTGCATCACAGGATGAGGTTGACCAACTTCCTTGCATTGGCCTGGATGAAGCTGACAATTATAACAATTATAATTATATAACAATTATAATTATTATATAGGCTAACAATTATATGAGCTATTTGAGTTTCACTCAATATGCTAAAATTCTGCTTACAATAGTGGCCTGCACAGAACCCAACTAATGCTGCTACTCTGTGTGTATATTTGCACATATTATTGTTGATTTTATATTTACATCATTTCTGCATTATTTTTTTGTATTCTTTTACATTTTGCACCAAAGGGAGTGGCACTCCAATTACACTGTACCCTGTACACAATCAATAAAGACTATTCTATTCTATTCTATTTTATTATTTTATATTGTATTATATTATATTATATTCTGTATTAGACATTGTTAATTGTGTGGAGGCAAATTTGAAAGACAATTTAGAAGAGCCATCAGCAGCAGGACTGACTCAGCTGTTGTTTTCATTCAGGAGTACAGCATGCATGCCTCGTGCACGAGCTTACTATTGAAGCTGCAGTTACACGTTTGGCCTGAGGGGGCGATAGCGAGCATGAAAATTTCAAAGTCCATAAAGTCCCTTTAAATATGCATGGAGACTGCCAAAGCATCTGATAGGTCTATGATGGTTTTGAGCATGCGCTAAACTTCACTGTTGTTTAACATGCTTACTTATTGAGTTCACATTTTTTAAAAACTGCAGGCACTGCCTTACATTAGCAAATTGCAGTCACGGTTGATTGAAACAGAGAATGTATTAAATCCATGAAATTGAGAAGTCAAAAAAACTAATCATAGACGTTCTGCTATAAAAGCTGAGAAGAGCTAGCCTAGTGAACTAGACCAAATTCATGCTTTGCAGAGTTTGGTCTAGGCACGCTTCATTGGAACCCTCGCAGCCCAAACCACTGCTGTGTCTATCCAATCACAACTCGCTATAGTTTTGGTTGGGCCAATCACAGCGCTCTATATTGTGGGCCAATCACAGAGCGGGAGTAGCCGATGACGTCAGCGCTGCGGCCGCGAACCCAAGCAACATGGCGGCAGCGCCGGAGCCACGTTCTTTTGAAACGGCTTTGTCATCAACATTGGATTATTTAGACTCCAACGTGCGTAAGTCTGTCAGCTATACTTAGCGGCTTCTTATTTTTATCAAACAAAGTAGTGCAATGTCCCAGTACACCTGATATTCACATGTTTTTATACAAAAACGACAGAAATCATTGACGCCATTAGTGGGTCCCGCTTTTCCATCGCTGTGATTACGTCACGTTGTTCGTTACTCTGATTGGTCCTAGCGCTATCCAATTGCGTGCTGACATTTTGAAAGACAACCGTAGATCCCGCCTCACGACTGAGAGCCATCAATGGCTCGTGGCCAGACTATATATACACATATATAGGATGGCTTGCTAGGCTAGAGAAGAGTTGCTACGGAAGCCGAAACGTCTAAACCAAGTCTGTGTGCATTGTAACCACGTGGAAACAATCTCTCTGTGCTGCAGCTCAGAGCTGATGGACATAACTGATCTGCACTTTAGCTGCTTCCTGATGCGGTCACGTCAGGACGAGGCCCGGTAAATAGCCTGTAGGGGTGGCAGGAGAGTGTCTAGGGAATATGAAAAACAAACAGGGTATAGCAGCATTATGATTGGCTTCATACTGAAGGTGGTTTTCCAAACTCAACATGATACAGCCACATTCTAACAGGGTCATTACCCTATGTGTGTAAAGGGGTTCTACTCTCTGTTGTATGCTGGGAAATATGTCAGCGGTGATTCAGCCTAAACATGCAAATCTCTGTGATTAAACACACGACACAGCTGTGCAACAAACATGCAAAAGGCCTGACAGGTTATTCTGTGTGTGGAGTGATGATTAGAATTTTTTAAAAGTGTTTATATTAAATACTAAAATTTCACAAAACAGATTAGTTTCAGATTTTACTCGAACATCACTTGTATTCAAACATGCCAATAAAACGACAAAATCAGCAGCTTTTTACTTATCTCTCATTGAGAAATGTTGACAAAGAATACAGGATTTAGACGAAAATGTCCGTTTCTCAGTCCTTGAAAATCTAATTTTTTGTCTAAACGTAACTGTTTCAGGCAAATTAAACCAAATCATCCCAACTAAACAATGAAATTATCGTTCAAACAATATAATGTAGTCATATTTACACAGAAGTAAATATATACCTACCTATGTTGGTCAAATACAATGCTTATTATTCATGAGCTTTTTATTTCTATTTTATAGCTAAATCTTGAATTGACTTAGCGATTTCACATTTACAGTACTGCTGTAACATTAACAGTTAATCATTAGTTAAATCGAGGTCATTCAGTAATCAAGTGTCCTAAAAATAACCAACCTTCAGATGTTGGATGGATATTATTGAAGCTAATCAAGTAAGCACATTAGGTAAAGGTTCTGGTATAAACAGAGACTAAGAACAGATTTATTGTGCCTTGTTCATCAATTAAAAGTCTCTGTATTTTGAGTGCCAGCATGTGCTAACACCTCACATATTAGCAGAAACACAACATGACAAAGCCAGCTATCTAAAAACAAACTGTTCTTTTATTTAAACTGCCTTTCATCATTATGACACGTCCTTTCTCTCCGTCGCAGCTTTTATCAAACTGCCTAATCGTATTTTCCTGACCAAAAACCTATAATTTGAAGCTTTATAATTAATTCTGTTTAACAGGATGGACTCAGCTGTTTTCCAAAATGTTTTTCTTTTAAATATTAATAATTATCTTGATAGATTTGCGATCACTGGGCCCAATCAAAAATGAAATTGCAAAACCCTTAAAACTCCGCGAGGTTAAAGTTTCAGAAATCCCTGTCATTTCACCCCCCTACTTTTAAACTGGTTGAGTGAAAAATGATGACATTTGGCGCAGGCGCTGCATCAATTTGTCCAGTGCATAATTAGCAGAAAGTAAATTGGCTTTTATTCATGCTTTTGCAAACAGAGGTTCTGTTGGTACTCATTATCTAAATTATAAATTTGTGGAACCGCATTTGCTTCACTTCAAAGCGCTGTTGTCAAAAAACCTTAGCCGGCTCCTCTTCAGACCTTCTGTTTGACGAACGGAGAACAAAATCTGCAGGAGGGCTTTTCGCTGGAGGATCTGAGGAAGGAGGTATGTGCATAACAACTCCAACTGTAGATGTTCCATCCTCCGTTTTAGAAAGGAACTTTAATGTTTGGTGATGATTAACGAGGGCCATCGTGAATATCGATGGCCTCTGTAGAGCTAATAAATCTAATGGGAGTGACGACGCATCTGTGCCATAAGGCTTACGAAATAAAACCCACCCAAGAACAACACAAGGCTCCTTCATGTCCTAAAATATTTGCCTGCATCTGAGTCGGTTCTGTTTTTACCATCCAGCCCCGTCCATCATTAATGCGAGAACACGCATGTGAATTTCTCATTAGTTCCCGCATTGATCCGATCCAGGCACAAACGCCACTTCATAGAGGAAACTGTAGTGAGAAAAAGGGAGGCGGTAATCAATCAGCAGCCCAGGAAACCAATCATCTGTTTAGAAAAAAACGCCTACCAATTAGTGGAAAAGCTCTCTGTGGAGGCGCATTATTCCAGCATTCAATCCAAGTTTTTTTTTTTACAGCTTCCTCAATTTAACTTAGTTACATATTTATCAATATAATGGTAAAACTTAAATCAAGAAATCTTTTGATTGCAGAGATGTCTGTAGCGGCTGCACCGTAAAAAAAATTAAAATGGTGGTAAAAAAAACCTTTATAGATATTTTTGTATTTAATTAAATTAGGTAACAAATAACTTTTTAAATGAATACTCATAACTTTCCTCAAACTCTGTGACGGTGGCAGTCAGTTAAAGTGACAGTGTGTAGTTTTTACCATTAATCTCTGGAAATATTCATCGAAATGTTGTTGAAAATGAATTAAATGATGCCCAGTTGTTGAAAAAAATTGCTGGCTTCTTAACATCTAACCATAAAAATCGAGTGTAAAATAAACGCATTGGCGCGGGTCTAAGTCTCTGGGCAACACCATAATAGATGCAATGTTTACTTCTAAGTGAGCTGTGAGGACAAAATGCATTTACTGATTTGTAACAAGTGGTGGCAAATCTTTCACCATTCATAAACGTTGTTTCAAACATTTACCTCTTCACTCGTTGCCAGTGATGAAAGGGAGTCTGATGTGCTTGTCATCTTGCTGGAGGTTGAACGATCTGACGAAGTACTCGTTCAAAAATAGCGCTTCCAGAGATTTTTGACCCTAATGGCCATCTGTTGCTAAGGTCTTACGCAAACACAAAAATACTGCTTGCTTGCAATGATTTAGGGATGTACTGCCCCCTTTCAGGAAAAATACACACCGTCACTTTAAATGCCTCAGAGGATTGCAGGTTCACGTCCCATCTGTAGCAGTCGTTGTATCCTTGGGCAAGACCCGCCTTGCCTGCTGCTGGTGGTCGGAGGGTCTGCGTACGGCAGCCTCGCGTCTGCCACTGCACCCCAGGGCAGCTGTGGCTACAATGTAGCTCATCACCACCAGCGTGTGAATGTGTGTGCATGGATGAATGACTGATTGTGATGTAAAGGGACTTGGGGGGGTTGTAGAACTCTAGAAAACATATACATGCAGGCCATTTACTATTTACCATCTAAAGTTTGGAATTTGAATACTAATTCAAGTAATTAGATTTTATTATTTTATAAAGTTTTATGAAACATATTGGCTAATATCGATTACAGTACAATGCAGATTGTAGACATGCCAGGATCATATTTCAAGCTTTGTTCAAGTTGGCAATCATTTTAAAATCTGTTTCAGTTTCTTTGATTCCAGTAAAGATAACCTGTGGATTTTTATAGTAGAAAAAAAATAGGTTAGTGAATCTGCAAAAGGCATATATATATATATATATATATATAAAATGAGTAGAACTGAACCGTTTTGTATTAAGTTAAGCTGACAAAGTTTAGTTCAATTTAATCAAAAATCAAAAAGATTTTGGTGAAAAAGTATAAAAGTCTGTCCTTTTACCAACCCTCACGTTATATGAACCTAAGATGAACACTATCAATGTCATCTGATTAATCCTAAATAAATTATGATCCAATTGAATCAAAAACAAGTAGATTTCCATTTTCTGACAACGTAAAGCATTTTTGGACCAACATGGTTTGATAGCAGCAGCTACAGTTGTGGATATATATGTGCGTGCTGCTTGGCTTTAGCAGTAATTGCTATGCAGAGACTGGAAATAAAAGCGGAGCACTTTGAGAAGAGACATGCTGGGAGTAATGGTGGTGGGAAGGCAGACAGGAAGCGGTCTGACAGAATAGAAATGCGAGCGCACAGACAAATTGCTTTTGACTGCTCGCTCTTTGACAAGTCGAACCAAATCTGCAGCAACATTCTGTCTTTACTTTACAGGAAAAGTGTGCGTGTTTAGAATAATAACGCATGGGTAACATTTGGGCTTCAAAACAGACATTTGAACATTTTTCATCCAAAACAACCGTGAGGCGGAAAATAATTGAATCTTCTGGACCAAAATTACTGTTTTAATTAATCAAGATTAAAAGGAAAAAAGTGCTTCTAAAGACTCCAAAGTCAAACTGGTGTTTATTGTGGTGTAAAAGTAACCAGCTTTGTTATTGCTGCTCTATATTACCTCTATACGATCTTTAAAGGCCTCCTAAAAGCAGCATGGCATTAAATATGGTGTTTGCTGCAGGATTGTAAATGCATGTTGACATTTTCACTTTTCGGTTGAATGCTGCTGCCTGTAGGTACGCTGGCTGACCTACGTGGAAGTTTGTAACTTTAATAACCTGATAATTCAAACATATAAAAGTGCCTGTAGCGACGGGGAACACTGCTTCCTGCAGCCCACACACAGCTCCTGGTTTTATTATATCTTATCTTGGATAGGAAGGAAATTAAATATTTCCTTGCAGGATAAAACGGAGGAGAAAAACAATTATCTTTTTGGGGGGTTTGGACGAGTGCTTGAATAAAAGTAGGAAAAAAAGACTTTACCGACAGTATTACCCCTAATTTATACAAAATTAGACACTGTAGTTGAGAGTGTGTGTGTTATATAAATAACTTAAATACTGACTGATTGAGATTTATTAAATGAAACTGCCCCACATGTCACTGACCTGTAAAATCCATAAATACACGACTGAACCGGAGCAGTTCACCAGAGCTCATAGTGAATTCTCTGTCTGACAAAGATCCGAACAAAATTAATATTAATACAGAACCAGCAGGAAAGTTCGTATATAAGCCTTAATAGAGAATGTTTTAATATCTGCCTCAGAGCAGGTGGCTTTTCTCTTTTTCTTCTTTTTTTTAGAACAAGGTGGTTTTAATATCTGAAATATTTGAAGACTTGGCGAGAAACATCATTTCTGCTTCCTCACCGTGGATTAAACTGTGACAGCTCGCTGGCTCTTTTCATGTGGGATTTAAGTTCAATCTACAATTCTTTCTTGCCCAAGATTCGGTGGTGTGAATGTACCGATTCAAACAAATGAAGCTCGCCTTTCTGTTCAAATAATGTGCCTCGGTAAAAGGCCCAAGTAAACAAAGAGCTCGTGGAAGCGCGCGTGTGATTCGGACAGACAGCAGACGAGATGAGAATGGAGATAAGAGTCGTTTTAGGCAGTCATGTATGTGATCAAATCACAAGCTGTGGAAAAGACACTGCTAATGAAAAGCAGAAAGAGCTGCCTTAATGATGAACATGTGGGCTGATTAATTATTTCTGTGGCTTTGTTGGCTGTCATTTTGTGTTCCTGCGAATATTCACTGACCCACTAACGGTGCAACATCTGAGATGATTTAGTGTCTTTTAATGCTTTTTTAAAGGGGACATACAGTAATATGCAAAACTCACCTTTTGCATCTTTTTGTGCTGCCAGGTCTCTACTGCCACTATAAACACTCCAAACATGAAAAATATCTCCATCTGTTTTCTGTCAGTGTTTTGTTTTAGAAATGATGTGCCTAAAACAAGCCGTTTCAAAAAGCCGTCATTTGTGATGTCACAAACAGGTAAATTAGCATAGAACCACCCCTCATGTACAAGAGAGAGCTGCTGCTGGAGGAGCAGTGGCTCTACTCCAAGCCCCTCCCTGATATTGGAGCTTCTCAGCTTATAGCAGCCTGAGTTGGGAGTGGGTGGGCGTGGCCAGCTCCAGATTGTTTTCTTAAAGTGACAGAGCCCTGAAACGACTCATTCTGGAAGGTACTGACACTGTTGAATAAAAATGCTGAAATTGCTCTATGTGAGAGCGATTTAGTTGCAAGTAACTTCATAAACATGTTTTGTATGCAACAGAGAACTAATATAACTCAAGAAAAAAAACTAAAAATGTCCCCTTTAATTCTCCTGACTTTTTTATGCTCACTTCAAAGAAATGTGGGTTTTCAGCTCCATCAGGCTCGCTTGTGCATTTGTATTTGTGTTTGCACAAAGAGACAGACGTAGTCTGACCTGAGCGTTACCTAAGGAGCCCAGTGTGTCATATTTTAACTCCCTTTGTCTTTGACAGATGGCTCGGCTCTAAAAGCTTCTGTCCGTGGTGTTGAAGGCTGGCCTGATGTATGAGTGTTAGGTCCTGTTTGATAAATCCGCCATGTCACTCTGTCTCTGACAGCCATTCATCTTGCTTTGCTTTCTCATGTGAAATGTTCGGCGTGCTGGATAATTCAGCGAGACAAATAAAATGTGAGTCCTGAAGCTCAGGCTGAGCTCTATCTCACTCTCGCATGACTTTTCCATGCAGCACTTTACCTCTGTGTTACAGGGACGGCGTGTTCCCGCCTCAGCGTGAGCACCAGCAGCTGTAACAGCACCCGTATTCAAACCAGCTAAAGGAGAAACGTGTGCCTAATGAAGCAGCTAATGAGGTCCATTGTTGCAGGGGATTTTTCTTCATCTTCCAAGGGGTTAAGATGACCATTTAGTTTAAGTCCCTCAAAGATTTCATCTGAGGCTTGAATCAGATCAGGTTCCTTGGTCATAGACCAGTTTCTGCAAAGTCATGGTCAAAAGCCAGGACACTTTATACAATCCACTGACTAATGGTAATGAAAGCAATCATGGGGATGTAATGGTAAAAAAATGTTGTTGCATGAAGTATGAGAAGAAATCTGTCAGTACTTTATAAGAATGTAGAAACCAAACTTACTGCACAAACAGCATTACTGGGTTTTACATTGGTTTAAATGTATTTTTGCATTTCACTCAAGTTGCACATCGGTTTTTACTGGGCAGCATGGGAGCGCTGTCACTGTTGCCTTGCAGCAAGGTCCAATAACCCAGCTGCAGCCTTTCTCCACAGAGTTTGCTGTTTTTTCCTATGCATGAGTGGTTTTTCTCCAGGTTTTCCTCCAACAGACCAAAAACATGAATGTTAGGTTAATTGGTGCCTGTGAGTGAGTGTGTGTGTGTGTGTGTGTGTGTGTGTGTGTGTGTGTGTGTGTGTGTGTGTGTGTGTGTGTGTGTGTGTGTGTGTGTGTGTGACTGGTTGCATGTCTCATTTATCTCTGTGTGGCCCTGTGATGGACTGGAGACCTGTCCAGGGTGTCCCTCGTCTCTTACCAGATGACTGCTGGAGGTGGACACCAGCTCTCCCCTACTTAGGAATAAACTGTTTGGAAAATAAATGAATGTTTTTACTGCTGAACAACTCCAACATGAGTTCTGAAAGTTCTGTATGATAAATAAACATGTAACCAGCAGATTATCGTCTGCAGGAGAACAAAGTTGGTGCACAAAACATTAAAGCTGCACTGGCAAATTTGGAAAACAAATTAGCTTAAAAAATATTTTTTTCATGTCTAATGTTCGAACGTATAGCTATAAATATATTGTGGAGATTAAAAAGAAAAAATGACACGCCAATAAGACGTTTTGGACTGAGAGCAACTACTGGACCATGCGTTTGCCGAACCACCACACTTCCCTGGGTCCTCCACTCATTACACACTCACGTATTTAGCAACAGAACACCACTGGTGTGAGAGGTTCTCCGCTCAATAATATCAGAGAAGGAGAAACAGCCGGCTGCTACCACTTCAACTTTAGGACAAACTACCAGAGTCCCAAAAAGAAAAACACCATTTGAAGTCACGGACAACAAAAGACGTTTGGACCAAGGAAACGGCAACAGGTGTTTAGCACCATAGACATGTATATAAACACTAGATGATGAAAGCGGGAGTCGAGGGCGTAGCTAAACGGCGGCCATCTTACTTCAGACAGCAGACGCTCAGCTCTCAATGGTAGCAGATGGAAGGTGAGTGAACAACTTAAACAAAAACACTCTTAACTCGATGAAATATTAACAGATTTACAAGCGGTTTGCATTTTTACAAACCTTATGACACATAGACTTGAGACGACACACATTTTTAAATTAACGGGCCAAATCATATTTCACAGCCACATCTCTGGCGTTTATAACAAATCAAACTGTTTGAAAATCGGCTGAAAATTAATCAAGTTGGAGTTAAATAGTACATGCACCATTGACACCAATGTTACAAAAGGGGGCAACTGTCTTAAGTAAGATGGCCACCATGTTGCTACGTCGCACTCCATTGGCAAACAGCACGGGTGAGCCATCTAGTGTTTATATACATGTCTATGGGTGTGTTTCATTCTCAAGGAACCTCGCCTTGATGCCTTGGTCCCGCCCCGGTTGCCTAGGAGATACGTCATCAGGAACCGCCAAGGCGTGTTCCAATGTTCATGTGCTAGCAAGGCATCTGTCCTCCGTTTGTTAGCCGTTTAGCTAATTGAGCAAGGATACATGAGAGGTGCCTTGGTGCCTTCTCTTGGTCAAGAATTTCTCAGAATGAAGCGCAGCATTTTCAAACAGATCTGATCAGGAGCCGGCAGCAGCTACTTCAGGGCTAATTTCCAGTTTAAATGTAAGTCAACTAATTGTAGCTATTGGGCTTATATGTAAAATGTTTATTCATCCAAACCGGTTATCTATGGTTGCTTAGTAGTTGCAGCTTTGGTGGCTAACAGGTACTAACTCACTTACACATTTGATTTAACCAATATATACACAATTAAATAAGTAAAAGACTCGATATTAAAACTTAACATTACTATAATGGGAGGGACATCAACAGGGCGCGTAAGCAGGGGGCGGGCTCTGGCCGGCCACGGTCACGTGGGACAAGTCTGTTCCATTTAACCGTTTTCTTTGACCAAGGAAGGACGTCTGGCCTGGCAAGGCAGTGCCTTGGCAGGCAAGGCAAGGCGAGGTTCCTTGAGATTGAGAAACACCCTATGTTTAGCACTATCTCGTTTTGTCCGGCATCGCGAGTTTTTGGTTCCAGCAAAAGCTTCTCAGGGAAGATACCCGAGGGGTGGGGTGAGTATTCTGTGACCGTGTTTGTGTTCAAAACCTAGCTTGTTCTGCAGAGTCGCTGTAACAGCGTCAAGTTTAGGCAGACTGTTTTAAAAGTGTTCTTAAAGGTGACTTTGCATTATTTGAAAAACATTCAAATGTGTTGGGTTTTTTCTTTTTATTTAAACAGACTCATTTGCCAGGGGCCTTTAATTGTAAAAGATGCAACTGATGCCGTTTTAGCATAATAAAGCCAAAAGTCAGACATGTTAAACCAAGTAGTCTCATATGTTACAGCAATCTAACATTTACACACAATCCTAACTTTTATTTAGGGTAAAAGGAATTTGACTATAGCAACCTGGTTGTAAATCTGGGAAAAACCCCTGATTTCAAAGATGACAGCAGACTAAAAATTTAGCCAAAACTTGAAATAGCTCTAACTCTGTGATGATGACCTG
Organism: Aphyosemion australe; assembly: GCA_006937985.1. Classification (NCBI taxonomy): domain Eukaryota; kingdom Metazoa; phylum Chordata; class Actinopteri; order Cyprinodontiformes; family Nothobranchiidae; genus Aphyosemion; species Aphyosemion australe. Next base: position 8,470,718 of record SSNS01000001.1, read on the forward strand.
TTGGATCCAAGTTGTCCTCGTTGACTTGATTTCCTCATAATTTGCAGATAGAAAGACAATCTTTTAGAATCGTGACTCTTTCCAAAGTTATATATTTTAAAACACTTTCACATTATACATGTCTTTCTGCCGTCTTCTCACATCAGGACCATCGCAGATCAACCGAAGCTTTTGACCAGCTTTGTCACAGAATTTGAGTTTAATGGTAAATTTATTTCTAAACAGCAAAACCACAGTAATAATTAAAACTGGTGACCATTTCAACCGTTCCTTGAATGTTAATGTAAAACATCTAATAAAAAAAAAGTAGACAACTTCTTGTAAAAGAAACAATGACATTTATTTTTTTTCATAGCGCTTTTCTCGATTAGTCTGTTGTGCCCATTGATCACATATAATACAGGTAATATAAAAATGGCTTTTAACTTTACACCCAAAGCAATAACAAAATGTTTTCTTAAAATATGTATGCTAAAAATACTGAGAAAGTATTTCCACTAAACGTATCGGAGTATAGCTTGTGGTTCAGCGATGATGACGTGACCGTGTTTTGCTGTGGCTGAAGACGCTCCTCGGATCCTTTCCCCCTCTTTAGTTCATGTAGTTCTTGTTGTAGGCACTTACCAGAGTATAACAAACCACTTCTTGAACAGATATCGCATCACTTACCTCAGTTTTAATCAACCTTTTATATTAGTTTTAGTAAAATGTATCCCATATTTTTTTCCTCCAGTCATTGTAATGAGAACTACGAAGCATAAACAGCCATTTGGCAAATCTCCTCTCTAGACACCCATTTTGTAGCTGAATTTCATTAAGCTTAATGTGACGCTGTAATCAAAAGTAGTCTGCTCCTCTCTGCAATTTAAAACCCATTTAAACTTTTCACGTACAGAGGATTTGTCATTACATCAACAGAATAGAATATATAACAATATTTCCAAGAAAAATCAAGAATCCATCTTTAAATAGAAAAAAGGGGATATAGTTCATCAAAAGGCTTACACCATAGTCACTGTTATTCGTCTAGTCTACTAAATCTCCTTTCCCGTAATAGACAGGTGTTATTATTGTTTCTCTAACTCGTCTATGGATGTTTGACAAAGCACAGACGGTATTGCTTGGGACCACACGGACAGTTCCACAACTCTGAACACATTTAACAGTCAATTACAAGAGAGTTGACACCCGTCCTCTGCTTTGCTTTCGGTTTTCTTCCCGCATTTCTGGATGAATGGTACTGAAGTGTATATTTTTGCAGTAAAGACCTCTTCCTGTTTATGGTAGATTGGTTCAGTATAACGGTTACAAAACCATCGCTCCAGGTGGGATGACATGTGGTCCAGTTAAAAGTAGCCCATCCCAAAAATGATAGTTTTTCCAGTGTATCTGAGCTGGGGATTAGCCACAACTATGGCCTTTAGAACCAGTCCAACGTTATTCATCCCTGCTTACGGCCTTGTCCATTCACTGTCGTCGATGTGAGGGGCTATACACCGCCGGGCTTCTTAAAAGGCATTATCAGATACATTTATGACTGTGGCTTTAACTTCCACTCCACTTGGCAGGCCCTTACCTGAATCCCACAGCTTTGTGAAGAAAGAAGAGTGAAGACCAGTAGCTTCTGCTGGCAAAAGCCAAGCTTTGGAGTCACATTTTCTTATATTCCCGTAAACGTAGTGGTTCCTCAGAGACGCATACAAAAGCAGACAGGCCAGCGAACTCACAGCCAAGACCCCTCCGAAGACGGTGATTAGTGCTGCATCCCATTTTTCTGTGTCCTTGGCTGCCAACTCTAATCCCTCAGTAGTGACACTGACGCATTTGGTGTCATGGTTGTAGTGAATAGTGCGGATATCCACACATACTCTGTACTGAGTGGCAGGGCTGAGATGAGTGAGGTTGTAGACTTGGATGTCTGAAGGAACCCTGGTGGTGAACGCTGTGGTGGGATGGGTGGTTTCTGATACCGAGAACCATTTAATGCTGGGGGTCAAAGTTCCTGTGGGGCCTTTCCAGGAAACTAGAATAGAGTTTATTCCCACTGATTTGACGAACACATTGAGCGAGCCATTGGTTGGTACGGGAAAATATCCATTCACCTCTACTGAGACAGTTTTAAGATCCGCACCAACCAGATTATGGGCAACGCACGTATATACACCAGCTTCATTTTCTGTGACATCATAGATGTCGAACGTTCCTTCTGGGTGCACGTAAAACTTGTCAGACATGGTGTTGGGCAGAACCCTGGTACCAGATGGGGTAATCCAATAGATATCAGGCTCTGGTTCAGCAAAGGCCCGACAATGCAGTGACACGGAGCTTCCATTCTGTGCTTTAATGTGCCCTGGCATGCTTTCGGGTGATATTAAGGGCAGACATATCTCCATCATCTCCCTGAAATGCACCTGTCGAACGTGTTGCCCTTCATACTCCGGAGGCTCAACGCAGTACAGCGAATCGGGCTCCATGAAACGGATGTTGGTTTTGTTCATGTTCATCCAGCGAACTACACAGTCACAGCGGATGGGGTTGCTGTGCATGCTGACCTCTCTGAGATTTGGGAGAGACTCGACCGTTATCCTGTGGAGGGCAGTGAGAGCATTACCGTTCAGCATAAGCGTTTCCAGCCGGGGCAGTTTGTAGAAAGCATTAGGATGGATGTAGGAGAGTTTAGGATTGTTGGTGGCTTCGATTTTAGTGAGCTCGGGGAGATTGTTGAGAGCAAAGCTGTCGATGGACACGAGCTCTGGCATGCTATTAATCCCCAATTCTTTCAAATGGAGCATATCCACAAAATCTCCTCTCTGTATCCTTGAAATTGGGTTTTTATTTAGATCCAAGAACTTCAGATTTTTTACATTTTTCAGGGCAGAGTGAGGCACCTCCGGGAAAATATTATCATAGAATGAAATGCTCTCCAAGTTGTCAAGGCCAGTTAGAGCGTTGTCGGGAAGTTGAGACAAGTTCATTCTGGTAAGAACAAGACTGCGGAGGTTACTGAGAGGTTTGAAGTTCATTTCATCGATAGAAAGAACCGGGTTTTCGCCAATCATTAGGATCTCCAGATTGGGCATGGGTTGGAACCACTCTCTTTTAATGACCTTCAGCTTGTTAGAGTTGAGGTGGAGCCTCACAAGGTTGCTCAGGCCCTGGAAAGCCACTGGAGAAATGGATGAGATCAGATTGTGATTCATGTACAGCTCCTGAAGGTTAGCCCCGTCTGCCAGACACCGCTCGGGTAGCTCCCGTAGCCAGTTCTCTTCCATGTGAAGGGATACCAGCTGAGAGAGATTGCCCAAATGTATGTCGCTGATGGAGGATAGATTGTTTTGCGACAAATCAATTTCTGTGATATTGGCCAAGTAATCCAAAGATTTATCAACCTTGGCAACATTGTTTGTTTGCAGTAACAATACTTGCGTCCCCAGTGGTAATCTCTCTGGTAGGTTAAACAGTCCCAAATCATTGCAGTCAACTGTCAGCACTTCCATGTACACTGAACTGGGAGAAAACCAGGGTCTTATTTCACATACGCAAAGCTTTGGGCAATCAGGCGTCACCTCAGTGGCCACAACAAGAGAGGCCATGGCCAATCCCACAAAGAGCAAATCCACAAATGACACGTCCTTCATATTGGATTGATTCCCTCCAACAAGAAATTGGTCTTTGTAGATTAAAAAAAAAATATGTGTTGTTCAACAATGAATCATTTGCAGCAGCTGCTAAGGCAACTGACTCACCACCACACCCACCACCACCGCTGGGCTCCCCAGGGTTTTTTTTTATGTCTTGCTGTGTTGACGTCCTTGAAATGTAATGACCAATCACTCAATTTTACCTCCTGGTGTAAAAAGTTTAGGGCCAAGTAGCAGTTCTAACAAAAATGTAGGATAAAGAAAGACAAAACGAAAATTTCTCTCTATATGTGTGTGTCTATACTTTTTTGAAGCACTTAGTATCCATCAAGAGTGTATTTTTGTCTTCAAAGACAAATGTTCCCATTGATTGTCTTCACTGGCTTCAAGATTCCACAACCCAGTCCATTCCTACCTGTAACAAACAAACACAAAGGGAAGCGGTGTGAGTATTAGACAACAATAAAGGTGGTCAGGGAATGTCACAAGAAAAGGATTTGGGCATATTGACATTTGTTATAGGCACACTGATGCATGTTGACATTTATACATGCTCCCTTCAAGAGATAGAGCGATGGATTTATATCTGCTTGACCTTCTAGACTTCATTTTGGGGGTGTACCACATGTGCCCTTACAATCCGGCGTTCGGTTTTGACGTTCGGGGTGTGAGGCTGATATTACTTGAAGAGAAAGCTTATTAAGATTCCTAAATGGCAAACATTCTAGGGCTTAAGCAATAGCCTTTAAGGAAAGCTGCACCAGAATATGTGAGTTACTATAGCAACAAGTAAATGGGCAGTCAGTCACAAACAACATGATGAGATGGTTACACAGTGCATGCAAACAAAGAATTTGACCCAGATGCAGTTTAAAACACTGTACAGGTGTGTGTGTGTGTGTGTGTGTGTGTGTGTGTGTGTGTGTGTGTGTGTGTGTGTGTGTGTGTGTGAGAGAGAAACTTGCAAAGTAACAAACAACAAAATATACAGATGTCTTTCCTTAACAGTTGCGATTTACATGTTTACTATTATAAACTTGTATTTTTCCCCATCATCATTTAGGCTACAAGTACTGCTAATAAATTCACTACATTGAGGAGTTTCTACTTTGAGTCAAACTTTAATGGCAACAAAATTTAAATACATCAATTCTACGTCCAGCTCTTTCTTGTTTTATTTTTTGCTAAAAAAAAAAAAAAGAACCCTCTGCAAACGTTAACTCCAGCTCTTGTACAAGCCTAGAATAGAGCGTAACAAGTGTACAAATGTCACAAATGTAAATGCAAATGTTACAGAATTCTCACAAAGCACTTAATAGATAGAATGGTGGTTATGTTTGCATCTTTGCTATTTCTGCAGAGTATTATTTTTTATTTAAGAAGTGAGAATACTGGATCTATTAAAATAATCATTAAAAACAGGTCATCTCAAAAATGTCATAAGGACCTAATTAGGCTATAATTTCTTCACCAGAGTCTTGTTTTGAACCTTTTCTCTGGTAAAATTGCTGGACATAGAGGAAAATATCTTTCAAACATCCATATCTCGTTTTTCTGTGATTAAACTTCAGCTTTCTGGTCAAACCAGATCATTTCCTTTATCCTTTTTTCACATCAATTTTCCAACCAAAATGAATGAGGAGATAATTATAACAAAAACAAAGCTAAGTGCTAATCTACAGACCAATAGGTCTAAGAACTAGAACTGTCAAATTAGTTTTTGTTTTTGATTTTTTTGTCTCCAAATGAAAACAAAACAAAATAAACGGCGATAAATGTCACAAGTATTAAAACGTTTGTCACATTCCCACAAGATCACAAGATTTAGTCTTTGCCTTCACGCTTTTTAAACACTAGTCACAAGTGCCTTTTGTTGTGCGGGTGCCAGAACGAGGGCAAAACACAGACAACATATGATTCTCATGAAGAAATATGCCTCTATTTTCAATTTTGACCTCTACACACTTATGTTCTTCATCCGGTTCTCTTTCCCAACATTGATGCTCTTGCAACACATTTTTTTTACTTAGTCCTTGATTGGACAACCGGGCCCCCGTAGTTTTGCCTTTAAAGGAGAGTTGGTCATCCATGTTTTGTTCATGTGATCAATCAGTTGGTTAAAGAGCTAAGTCAATTTTTGCGTGTCTTTTGAGCTAATATAAAGTAACAACACACACACACACACACACACACACACATCTTGTTTATACCTTAACTGGCTCATGCATTTTTATGAAAGTCAATGTTAATTCTTTAATGAGAAATGATTTTATTCACCTGTTAAGAGTGTAACTCTGCCACCTGATGATGTAAGTCAATAACTGTAATCCCCTAAAAAGTGCACTCTGGATATTTGTTCTCAATTTAGTGAGCAATCATGTTTAAAACTCTACAAAATTATTTTAATTATGATTTCTTTTTTACATAAATGCCCAAATAAATTGCTAATCATAGATTTTTTCCTATTTGAGTGAAATCCAGTTGAGAGCCATTCAATAAAAAATACCTATAGTAATTTTTACTCAGGAGCTTTTGTTTAACAGCCAATAAAACATTTTTATGAAATAAACGGTCAATATTAGAAAATGTACCATTACAGAGTCCTCCAGTTTTAATCATTCATATCTAAACCTGTTATTACAACAGGCAGGAAAAATGAAAACTTCATATGCAGAATGAGTTCCTGTAGTAAGTAACCAGCAGGAATTACACGGATTCATTTAAACTCAGAATTGAATGTTTTAAGTTGTAGCTCATGGGTTCTAGCTGCTCATAGGTTTTTCATCATAGGACATATTAACTTTTAGGGCAGCAGTAGCTCAGGAGGTAGAGCGGGTTGTCCAGTAATCGGAAGGTTGCAGGTTTGATCCCGGCTCCCGCAGAGAATGCTGCTGTTGTGTCCATGGGCAAAACACTGCTGGTAGTGATCAGAGGTACCGGTGGCCCCAGTGTACGGCAGGCCTTGCCTCTGTCAGTGCACCTCAGGGCACCTGTGGCTACATCGTAGCTCATCATCACCAGCGTGTGAATGAGTGGATGATTGATTGTGTTGTGAGGTGCCTTGGGGGGTTGTAGAACCCTAAGAAGGCACTATACAGATACAGGCCATTTACCCTTTCTATATTTTGTTAAAGAATTGCCCGTTTCTGTTCTCCCCACATATCTGATCTGTTTCGTATTTACCGCACCTGCGTGAACGTAATCATCGCTCCCCTTGGTACACACACCACAAGATTTCCCTTTGTTCCTCCACAGATCTTTGTCATTGTCAGTCTCCCTGTTTTATCTCAGCGTGCAAAGTCAGAATTTGTTTTCGCTCCTCTTGTTTCTGAATTCCTGCTGCAGCACGGTCTGAGCAGCATCTGAAACAAGCATGTCCTGCAGCCAGTGTGGATGCGATCTGTTACCATGGAAGCCGAAATGGAAAATGATGAAGTTCTGCACAGCTTGAACAGAGCTGGTCTGAGTATGAAAGTAACAGCAAGTGTTGTTAGGCAAACAAATGCAGCGCGTTTTGTTGCAAGCGTTAAAGATTTTGCCCTTTTCACATTTTAACCCGTTCGCTCTTTATTTAATTGTGTTTAAACGTGCTCACAGAGAGTGACATTGCTTTAGAGAGAAATAAACAAGTGTGGTGCATCTGCCTGCTTGTGAGTCATTCATCTTTTTTTCTGTGTAGTGCCTCTTGTACTCTGCAGCTGAAGTGTACCATGTAATTTGTTGTATGTGACTGTCTCTTACTGAACAGATGGTTTTGATGGTGCTTGTGATATTTTAGGCCTAAAAGATCAGGGCCCACATCGCAGGGAACAGTCAAAAGAGATGGGAGGGGGTGAAATGGAAAGAATCGAGGGAAGGAGTGTGACGGCAGCTTTCAGAAGCGAGAACAAGAAAGAGAAGAAATGATTTCATTTCATCAGCCGTGCCATTTCCACCTCGCTGGCCACGGGGGGGGAGGGAGAAAATAAATAAATAAATAAACGGGAACTTCTAAAGGCAGCAAAAACGCTGCAGTTTGCCCCCGCTAGCGGAGCCGAGCCGAGGCTTCATTCCTCAACCTCAATTCTATCGTTTGGCTCCGAGTTGTGCTGTGGAGGAGAGAGGCAGACGTGGAGCCAGCGAAATCAGAATCGGGGAGCGGAAGCAGTGGGTTGGGAGGGGAGGGGGTATTGTTTTTGAAAAGCACCTGGCACTTTAATAAGCTTCTACACCCAGAGCGTGGTGATAAACAGGGTTTATCCTCTCTCCCTGGGCTCCAGCCCCTCGGTGCAGGTTAGGCAGCCGATCCGCACCCCGAAAGCGCAGCACACGCTCTGTAATTCAGCCGACAGCGCTCGGGTCTCACCTGTGCTCGCTTTGGCTCGCCTTCTTAGTAATCGCAATTACCAGCGGTGTAATGTGGTCGGGTTAATTGTTATTGCTTGGCTACAATGTGCATCCGCTGCAGGTGGCTCTAACAGGGTGTGCTGTTATTTTGTTTAACAGATGATGTTAATTGTGTCAGTGGGGACATATTTTGGGTCTGATTGTTTCAGTGACTTCAGAGCTTTCTATATATAAACCGTTCCAAATTAGGCAGTGTTGATGTGAAACGATCTGCCCCATTTTCACTACATATGATCAGATATTAGCAAGGCTCGGAGAGGGAATACGATGGTCAGTGGTGATGTCGAGAAAAAGGAAAGGTGTGTTTAGAGGTGTGTGTGCATGAAGGTGGAGATCCAGATAACGAAAATATCCAAGGATAAGATTTAAATAATGCCCATCCAACATTTGGTTAACTAAAAAATAGTTTTTTTAAATTGTGACACCTCCTCCAGGTAGACATTAATTCACTTTATTTAGCTAATAATAATAATAATAATAATAACACAATATATTATGGGGCGACGGTGGCATAGGAGTTAAGTGGACGCCCCGCAATCGGAAGGTCGCGGGTTCGCGTCCCACTCGGTCTGTCACCGTCGTTGTGTCCTTGGGCAAGACACTTAACCCGAATTGCCTCTGTTGGTGGTGGTCAGAGGGGCCGATGGCGCAACAATGCAGCCTCGCCTCTGTCAGACCGCCCCAGGGCGGCTGTGGTTACTCAGTAGCTTACCATCATCAGCAGTGTGTGAATGTGAGAGTGCATGCAGCGTCTTTGAGTGTCCTAACAAAGCGCTATATAAATTCGATGAATTATTATTATTATTATTATTATTAATAATAATAATAATTTCATAGCAAAAAATTAAGTTCTAGCTATTTAAATTTACATTTTGCTCTCTTAAAAAAGGCACATAATACACTTGAATACATCTTATTGGATGCATATTTCAGAATAGTTAAACCAATATTTCATTTTAATAAAATTCCAGTAAATGTGTAAAAAATAATTATAAACATTTAACCACTTGATAGAGCACGTTAGCCTCTTTATTAACCCCAACAACCCTAAGATGTTTTTTTACATAGTTTATTTCAAACATACCAGAGAAAATTCCAACATGATCGGTAAACGAGGCTTTATCCAGTTTTCTATTCTGAAATTTGTACAGATAAGTTCCTGTTATGAAAGAGCAAAATTCATTTGATGAATTATAAATAAATAAATATATGACTGTATGAAAAAATATAATCGTCTTTAGTAATTAAAAATAAACCTTTTCTACTGTTGGTTAATTTACAGAATTGTGCATTTCAGCTAAAGATGAAACAAAGAGCAGTTAAAGAGGAAGTAGCTGATGTAGAATCTATCAGAACAGCTTTGGTTCATTAACTTAATCCCATTAAAAACCATTTAGAATGATGAAAGTTGCAGGAAAAAACAGCTTGCATATATCGCAGTTTTATGTAATTCATTTCTGAGTTTGAAGAAGTTAAATAAGTGGAACCTTCCCCAGAACTTAATGTGGTAACACAGCGTAAAAATGAAATCCTTCAACTACTGCTCCTTCACTTTAAAATGCTTATGTAGGTTTCCAGTAGACTTCAGGTTCATCTACTCTAGTACACTTTAATCAGTTCAAGTGAACAATCCAAATCATCTGCGGCTGGTTGAACACACAAATTGGTATCGGACGGATGCATTATGCAGAACCCTAGAAGAGCCCGTCTATATTCTGGAGGCCCTGCACCGTGAATGCTGCGACTGTGGAGTCCACACACGGCTTGTGCAAACCCATTAGTAAAGGTCCAGTCAAGTTACCCAGCACACCCACTCTCAGTGTACGTACACATACACACACACACACACACACACACACACACACACACACTGGTACAATATAGAGCTAATTCCCACAATCCACTGCTCCGTTGGAGGTAATTGAGGAGGACCGAGAAGGGAGGGGAAGTGAGAAGATCTGGAGGACAAAAGGACTTGCAGGGGAGGAACTTGTCTTAGTCTAAGTAGTGGTGTATTAACCTCCAGTGGCATTTAGAATGCTGTCATGGCAGAGAAAATTCATCTCCGCTTGGCTGCAGAGCAAAGGAGTTAGTCAAAAACTAGTCAGAGAACGGAATGAAGCAGGGAAGTCCAAGAAAAAAACAAAAGAAAGGAAACTGTTGTGGTGTGTTTAGCATTAAGTGGCTCTGCAGCTGCCCGGACAAAGAGAAATGTGGTTAATATGGCTGGGGAAAATTGAATTCGAAGATGGATGCTTGGTGTTTGTGCTTCAAAAAGCTGCAGGTAATCTACAGTCGAGAGATACATAATCAGCACCTGGAAAAAGAGCGTGGACGGCCTGAGATGGGATCTCCTGGAACCCAATCTCCACCTGCACTAACACATTAGGGGTAAGCCGTGACATTTGTTGGTGGAGCTTTTAATAGGTCAGGCTAAGGTGCTCACTCATGGAGCTAACACAAGTTCCCAGGTGTCAAAAGAAGGGTGGGGGGGCAATCATTCAAGCCACGGACTCCAGAGCAGCTCTATTACAGTTGGAGGCTGACAATCTAGCCCAGGGGCTTTTCACTTTGGCCGGTATTAATCCTTCCTGTGAACATTACAGCAAACAAACTCCTTGAATTTAGCTTGAAACAAGGCAACCCGGCCTGTGTGAAATCCAGCTGAGTTTGTTTACCACTAACAGATCAGATCGCTAACATCTGACACTTTCTCCAAAACCAAAACAGGCTTTGAAGTAGGATTGTGCAATACTTCAAAAAATTTGCATCATTGTAAAATCGTGTGTCTATTATCAACATCATCACACACTGCAGTAAATCATAGGCTTTTCTATTCTTATAACTATGAATGTATGCTCTGAACACCAATGATGTTCCTTTGATAGTTTGTTAGAAAACACAAAATACAAACATGTTTCATAATTATTGACAATCAATCCAACGAACACTCACTGCCCTTGTTTTCCACACAAGAGTAAAAGGCTACAACATGGAGGGTTGAGTGAGCGTTACAATGACAACAGAAAAGTAAAATGAAGAAAATGAGATTATTGCAATATCAGTGTAAATACAAGTCAGCTGAAAAATCACGGAGGCTTTATTTGGCAAATACATGCTTATCTCTAAACACAATGTGTATTGCAAAACAATTAAAACCTTGTAGACGCTTGTCAAAAATTTGTTTCAAACCTCTTTTGGCCTCGTAGCAATTACTCTATAAGGAACCTAAGTCACGGCCATCTACTTCTGGACCATGGAAGTAAGAAAAATTGAATGCAAGTCAACGGGGCTATAAAAGCTATTTTCTGATCCCGTTTTTTTTATGTGCCATGGATTTCACATATGATGTCCGGGAATTTTAAAGATGCATTTTGATGCTAACAAAGCGCTTATTTTCGAACAGGGGCAAAAGTTATATTAGGTTTTGTGTGAAAAGACATCAAGGACTACAAATGTGCATCACCAAATTGACATCATTGAACCAGACACGGAGAAGAGCAGAGGGATCTGGCCATGTGGTAAGTAGTAGCTACGCTGGGGGAGAGGAGATTCTATGGTGACGTCATATATGTCACGTGCTGACGTCTGATTTGTAGTCATAGTAATTATGAATTTTTACAAGCTGAGAAATCTCAAAGTACGTGACAGACATGGTCGAAACACACATCATTGCTTTTCATTTAAATTGAAGTGCAACATATGTGTGATTCAGGGCGTAAGGCAAAGCGGATTAGAAAATAGCTTTTATAGCCCCGTTCACTTGCATTCATAAGCCGACCGGAAAGGGAGGAGACTTAAGCTTGACGCATGTATATTCTGCACAGAAATGAGACACGCGGAATCAGGCCAAGACAACTTTTGCAGCGTTTATACCTTCTGTGGCTTGTCCCCGCTGTAAGCCAATATTCTCCCAGACTGTAAGGAGTGGCATAGGGTTCTACGGCATGCATACATCACACAACCACCAGTCCGCCATGTTTTTCCATGCGGGATCGTTCACGTAGTATGAAAATTTCCTAGGTGAGCGGTATCGAAACTTTGGGCCGTGTGGAGGGGTGTGGTTTCTGAAACTATGTATTTTGGCCGCATGGAGCCATGCGGACCTCACTGTCATAAACCAAGCTTTAGGCTGCCTATATTAGGATTCATGTCCTCATTAAAACCTGGCAAATCTAGTCCTATACATGTCTACTGCCCTCTGGTGGAGGATCTACAAGTGGCCAGGGCCAATTTTATTTATATAATGCTATATTATTATATAATTATGTAAAAAAATGATTAAATAAATCAGATGATATACTAGTTTTATTAAATGATAAATGGCTCGCACTTGCCTTTCTGATTCAGAGGACTCCAAAACGCTTTGCACTACAAGGAATCATTCATCTATTCACACACACATTCACACGCTGGTGGTGATGAGGTTCATTGTAGTCATAGCTGGGGTTGCAACGATTCTAAACTTTGGTGCACGATTATAATCTGAAAAATAATCTCGGTTTCACGATCACCGCGGTTATTTTAAGTATTAATGTAATTCACACACAGACGCACACATATATTCTATTTAGTATTGATTGTACATAACACTTTATAATGGTTTTGAACTCCATAACATTTATTGTTGCTTTTCAGAGATTCTGCTTAGAAAAATTCATTTGTAAAGTCAATCTGTGTCATTTTTAAATTACAGTTTAAAACTTTTAAAATACTCTTAATTATAGTTACCTAATAGCCCGTTTTGAGTTTCTGTAAAAAGACAAAAAAGGTTTAAAGGCATACTATGCAACTTTTTCATATTTTTAAATCATTTTCTTGAGCCAGTTTGTGCTAAACTGACCCTTTACAGGGTTAATGAAATGTCACTCAGACCCCACCGCCCTCTGTGGCCAGAATACTGCATTTGCAACTTCAGAGTGGCGGTCCAGTCCCTGTTGGACTTAGTAAAAAGGAGCTGACATGCCTGGCGCTGCAGTCTGCTTTCAGCATGTTTCCTGCATGTTTTAGATCATGAACACAGCTGATTTGTTTGATTTAGTGATGAACTGCTCCTGTAGACACTAATGAAGGCTGAGGAGACATTTCAGCAGTTGGATTAAGGTGTTAGAAAGAAAAACGCACAGCGAGGAGATACATTTCACTTTTGCTTTCATTAACGTACACTAGGGGGTGCTAAAAGCAAGCCAAAACTGCATAGTATCCCTTTAAATGTTAACAACTATTAATGGATGACGTTTATTCAAGTCAACACTAAAGGATGGAGACATCCTTATGAAATGAGATTCTAAATTCCTACTAGTGCATTTGTTATGAATATCCTTAAATATAATTTCTACTTGTTCATATCTTTATTTTCAAAATTGATGAGTAAGAATATTATTTGGAACAAGAATAAATTATATTATTGCTATATAGAATAGGAATTACAAAGAGGTGTTGTTGATTAAATGTTAAAATGGCTTGCCGTACAAGCTTGTTAACAAATACAGAAGAAACGTAGAACAACACTACTAAATGAACCCTTGTTTACTGGATTGTTCTAATCTTACTGTTAAATCACTTCAGTCACTAACATCATCTGACTCAGTTGGAGCTTATCTGTCTGCGTGATGATCTCACAGATGATGAAACAAGTCGGGGGTGTCACAAATTTCTTTCTGCAAGCTCTGCAGATGGATGAGCCATCGTTTTGAATTTCTCCATTAGCAGCTTTAAGAATCTAAAATGTTCCCACACAGGAGACGTCAAGCGCTTCCTAGGTGGAAACAGAGCAGTCACCGGTGGTTGGTGTTGCCAGTTCTGCTTCTGCTGAGTGGTACGTTCCGGTTTTGCTTGTGTTTTTGTCCGTGCGGGTTGTGCTATTGTCTGTTTTTTTATTGGCGGTGTTGGAGAATATATCAACAATATCAATGCAATTTACAGCAATACTTCTTAGCTGTCAACAAAGATATCCTCTCAGTATTTACCAATATCTTTGCAACATTCAAAAGCAGTGCCGCCAACACAATACTCAACAATACTGCCATTACAATTGTCAACAATGTCATTATAATAGTCAAAATTTTTTCATCTATGTTGTTTGTCCAGTTTGCTGCATCCCTTCTCCAAATTCTACATCAAGAAGGCAAATGACGGAGCTGTTGACACAAACCGTTGCTTATTGACACTTGAAGCAGGTGCACTGTGGCATAATTGAACTGGAGTTGTTTAACATTAAAAGCTCCACTCCTCAAACCACCAGCAGAAACATATCCTAATCACTTACACTCTGAAATACACTAGAACTATAAAACTGCAAGTCTGATATTGTGCAGGTCCCTTCATGCAGCTGGAACAGCTCTGAACCATCTGGGCATGAAAAAGATGCCTCTGGGAGAGTATCTTGGTGTCCGGAACTGGGAAATTGAGCTGAGAGCTTTGCGGTGGGACCACATTTTGTGCCTGCTCAATCGGATTTGGATCTAGGGAGTGTGGAAGCCAGGTCAATGCCTAAGGCGTCGTGTCATGTCCGTAACTGTTTTTTTTACTGTTACATTGTTCAGTTGGGAAAGGCCCCTGCTTTTGAGGAGAGTTTCTGCCTCGGAGGATGGAGGGCATGGGGGCTGGTTGTTCAGCAGCAGTGTTTAGGTGGATGCTACGTGTCAAAGAGACAAGGTTTCCCAGCAGAACAGTGCACTGTAACAACATGATCAATGCAGCTCTCTTCACCTGTCAGTGTTTTTAATGCTTTGGCTGATTGGTGTGTTCACTTGGTGGATTCAAGGCACATCGGTCTTCTGTTTGAAGCTGAACGGAACATACTGCAGATTTCTTTTTTTTACCTTTTATTTGACTTTCTGCAGCAGTGAAAAGATCATGCACCAAATGTGTGGCTGCTTTTCTATCTTTCCCTCTGACTATACAAAAAAGATGCAAAGACAAACTGACAACAATGCATAGTGAAACCTTTATGCTGACATCTCATAAAGGGCTGCTTAGTTATAGACAAGAATAATCACAATTATTACTGGGCTCCCCACAGACGCCACTGTCGCCGGTTTTCTGCTCAACAGGTAAGCTAAAGTTCGGCATGCTATTTGGAGAAATGCATTTCGGATTACTCCTGGAAGAAGTTATCTACGACTCTATTGTAACTTTCCAGTTTAGCGTATTTTTCAAAACGTAGAGTGTGGTTCTTTCCTGAAATTCAGAAACATCGTAAGCATTACCTTTAATAGTAATATATGCTTTGATTATACTTTATGTCGTAAAGACTTTTTGTTATAGAGACAACATTTATAGCATTCCTAATTAGGGATGTAAGAAAATATCGATATGGCAATATATCGTGATATTTTTTTCCTGCGATATTATATCGATATTCAAAATCTGTGTATCAAATTTTTTCGAATCACAATATATCGTGATATATCGTATCGTCTCCCCCGTATTGTATTGCCAGAATTTTACCAATACACATCCCTATTCCTAATTATGTAAAGCTTCAAATATCCAAAGGTCACATTTTAAGGAGAATGCAGTTGAAAGCCAGTTACGTTATTTTTGCAAATTCTTTCCTTTGTTGAGCAAAAATCTTAAATACAAAACTGACATATGCACTGCCCTACATCTTGTTGCCTCTTATAGATTTGTCTGCAAACATACATTTCATAAGTAAAGCACTGCTATTGGTACTGACAGTATAAAACCTTTCTTTGCAACATAGTTTTGGAATTAATAAAGTCATCCCATGACTGTTAGGAAACTCCAGAGTTTACTGACACATTCTACCACAGATGCTATTTAAGCAGGATCATTAAAAAGCTGGTATGTCTTCAGTTCTTGTTAGTCTTTAGAGTTTGTTTTTAATTAAAATGTCATTTGACATCCCTCGACCTTGGAATCTTTCCTCATTAAAATGCCACATATTCTGGTTGACGAGTTGCCCAGTGCCTTTTTAATGTTTTTTTTTTGGTGATATGAATTTGATACTGTAATAAGTTTTACTAGATAAATGTTACACTTGCAGTTCTTTTGCGCTCATCTGGAAGAGGCACCAGCCCTGCTGGGCTAAAGCTAGATTTAAGAGGTATAACCCGCTGCCAAGGTGAAAAGCTTTTGCATTCACATCTTGGCAACACCTCGTTTGTGCTCCCACCGGGACACCTCCTTTAGACCAGCACCGAGGCTGATTCAGACAGTAATGGAGCAAAAACAGTTTGATTAGAGACCAGTGAGATATGACCACTTTAAATTATTGAGCAGCAGGGCCAGAAAGCGGTGGTTTTGGTGACTCTGCAGTGCTAACTCTGGAAAATCTGACTTAAGTCATGTGGGCAGCCAAACGGCCACGCACAACTGTTTGTTTTGTGCCGTTTATTGAAATGAGTTATAAATCCTTTCCCTTGCTTCACGGGGCTCGGATGGGGTTTAGTGAAGCGGCGATACAGAGGTGATTACTTTGTTGCAGGTTGGGTTCTCATCAATGCCCCGTGTTGAGACACGTTGACCTACCGTTCACAATAAAATCGTTCATTGTACAAGACGTTAGATTTGAGGGAAATAACAGGCGTAGATGAGAAAATTTGTGCGATGTAGGTTTTTTTTTTTGTAAAAAAGCACACCGACCCTCAGGGAGCTGATTATGAAGCCTTCACGGTTTAAGTGGTAACAAGGCAGTATTGCATCTGCTGAGACATTACAATCACTGTGGTAAAACTGGGTGGAAGACATAAAGGTCAGACATAAGTGGAAAGTAGGGCACAGCAGAATTACCTCCTCTTTCAGGAGAATAGCCTGTGTATTGTAGAGACGGTTCACTGGGAATTTTGATCCACTGGTAATAAGCCTTGGAAGGCTTTCTTTAAGTCTCGCTCAGGCTTTTTTCCCTTTTCTGCTTCCCCCCTCCTGTTCGCCTTTTCTCATGATAATGCAAACCCCTCGTCTCCTTTTTAGAAACCAGGTTCTTTTCATCCTGATTTCTCACATTTGTCTCTGCCGTTTAAACCCTGATGGAGAAAATTTCTCTTTATGCTCACGATTATTATCCTGACCTTCTCAGGCAATGGGCTTTGGAGAACCTAAAGGTATTTTATTTTGTCTCCTGGTGTATCCAGGTACCTGTCTTGCTTTGAGAGACCATTACTTTGTTTAGTTGTCAGCCTAATTGCCTCCACAAAACTTGTTACCACTGCAGCTTTGATTCTTTTTCATATTTCTACCAACTTCTATACGTTTATGACTTTCACTATGACATAATCACTTTTCCACAGTGGGTAAGGTCAAATCAAGCTGTGACAGCGGGTTCCTGTTATGTTGGTATTACCTTTGCCCACTCAGCAATTGCTAAGTGAGAGATGACGGCATGAATTTGCAGCAAACATGAATCTGCTGTCTCTGGGTCTGCAGCTGTGTACTATTGTGGAATTCACACGGGGGAGACGGGGTTTAATCAAATACAAGCGTCTTAATTTTGTTTGAATGAATATAAATAACTTATATTTAATAAAAAATGACATCTCAATAGTGCCAATGGTGATATGTTATCATATACTGTGCCTGTCTTTGCTCTGGGATGTCCTTTAAGCTGCATTTATGTAGGGCTCTGAAAATAAAACAATTTAGATTTCAATTTTGATTTTGGCTTTGCAAGCATGCTCTTATTTTGTTTTTCCTTCCAAATGGTGAACATTTCACATTCTGTGGCAAGGTGTCCAGCAATTATATTGGTTCTTGTGATTTTTGGTTCTATTCCGAATTATCAACACTCCTGAATGAACATTTTAATGCACATTTACTCTACTTGGACCTTCGTGCTCTACTGTACAGTACTGTCTGTTTACATTTTATTAGTAGGAGCCTTTACATGTTGTAAACTACTCTGCATGTTACCCTTTATTTGATACATTTCTTATCCTAATAAGCCTTGGATATTAAGTTAGATTATGTTAGACAATTGTTAGATTGGGGCAACTTTTGCAGAGGAGTTAAGTGCCCTCGCCGTAACCGTCGTATTCCTTCTGATCCACGTAAACCAGAACTGGTCACCTGTTTGTCCATTTGTAATCAAATGTTTTAGAGGCTTCCTGAAGGAGTTATAGTCAAGAGGTTGTAGACTTTGCCCCAGACAGACTCATGGCTGTTTTAAGATTGTTCTAGAGGCTGAATCAGCGCTCAGCTGCCACACTGGTGACTAGATTTGAAGCGGGTGCTGGAATAACAAGCATTACTTCAGCCCAAGTTTTAAAATCAGGGAACATTTCTCCAAATGAAATAACCAGAGGTTGGCAAAGCTCTCTGAAAAAAGGGTTTCCACTTTCCAGATCTGGAAGCGCTCGACACTGCGCGCAGTCTGCTTGCACACTCTGTCAACAGCAAGAAGCGGAGAATGTACAAGTATGAGATAGTGCTCAGATGCTCTGATGGGAATCTTTTCTTGGTGGATTTTATTACATCCGCGATGTACTCTGCACACCTGCATGAGTCATTATTAACAAACTTACTCATGGGGAAATAAATAAACAAATGGGTCATGTGACCATCCATTTGTCCAATCGCCCAACCCTACTGTCCACAAAGATCAAATGTCACCGTGAGCTTCTGCACACAAAAGCTATACGCAGTGTTTAATGGTACTGTTATCTCTTTTAAGCTTTCCTGTTTATCGCTCAAACAAATGATTAATTCATAAATTAATGATGGTAATAATGTAATATACCTTCATCAGTTACTGGAGGCCACTGTCTAACATAATCAATCCAGGTATTCATCATGCAGTCACTAGAGGGTCAGTTTACAACGGCAGCATAATGAATGAATCATTGACGTGTCACCGCAGCAATGGCGGCATCGCAAGATGGCGACCTACACAATTTGTCGAATTTTTCTATTTGCTTTAATCATCAGTAAAAAGCACAATTCTGACACCTGCTGACAAATACCAGAGCCTACAGTCTCCTTAAAATGTGAACTCTGGATAGAGTTTCCTAACTCAATGTTAAATAGTTGTTCTTTCAATATTGGCTAAAATAATCATGATTATAAATATGTGGTATTTTAGGGAATTTTTCAGAAGAAATTCGTCCAAATTAATTATGACAATACATTCAAGTCTATAACAAAAATAAGAAATTATCTCCTAACCTTAAAGTGGGCTTTTTGTATTTAGATTGAACATGGGGTGCACTTCTGTTCATGAACACATCAGATCAAACCTTGTGCTTTTACAGGGGACTGTGGTTTCTGCTCAACAAAAGCACAGGGGATACTCAGAAGGTTGCAGTCTTATTGTTTGCAGCTAGGTGTCCCTAAATCAAAAAGTGTAACCCTTCAGAGCATCAGAAGATGCCAGAGGGTGTGTTATAGTCTGGCACCAAGCGGCTCTGACAAAGTGTCTGTCTGTGACGTGCTGGGAGTGAGATCTGACTTGATATACATTCTGGGTAAGCCCCATATTGGGCGGATGGCTTTACTGTCCCTCCCACTGCCCTTCACCTCATTGATTTACTATTATACTTTCTCCAAGGTAAGGGAGAGTCTATTAAAGGGAACCTTCTATGGGTCTATGCATAATGAAGCTTGTGTGTCCGATTCTGTGTGCATCCATGTGGGAGCTGATGGAAACCTTACATCTGCACTTGTACAGCCATGAATCAGTGGCATGTCGACCGTTAATGTAAAATCAATGTTCCAAATTAACCACAGGAACCCTATCTCTGGTTTCTCAACTCTTTCCTGGACAAGACATTGCCCTTGGGCTGAGTGAGGCAGAACCCACATACTGCATTAACCGCTGCTGCAGCTACACACAAATACACAGCTGAACTGATCCATGCATTGTGCACATATAATTTCCCCAATAGAGGATTTGAAAAACAAATACACACCCACTCATTCGCCTAATGCATGCTAAATGCACCACACAGTGAAAGAGCCCTGCACAGGTCCCCTTCTCTAATTCGCATAGTGCTGCATCTATTAAAATTAAGCCAAGGTATCCAGCTTAAGGCCGCCACTGATAAGGTCAAAGGCGTAGCGAACATTGCAACACTCATTTCTCCCTCAACATAATCGCACTCACTCTTGACAAAAATCTGCATAATGTTTCATGTATAGCTGCTAGCTGGAGTGAAAGAGGGGAGGTGGGGAAGGGGGGTTTGGACGAGCTGGGAGAAAGGGAGCCAGCGGCATATCCCTCAAAGTCAGAGCCAAATTGAATCTGCAGGTGCAAATGTGGCATGTGTGCTGCCTCTAAGACGCACAGCTATCTATATTTATATGAATAAAATATGGCTGGTCAAGGGGGCCACAAGCCTGCAGGGAATAAGTTCCTACGGCAGACAGAATCAATCATTATATGCCAGGAAAACGCATTTATCACAGGCTTGGACCTCTTTATTATGATTTCACGGAGCTTCATATGAGCTTTCTTCTGTTTTCTTTCGCCGCAACTATTCGTCAGCTAAGACTAAGCAAAAGAGATGCCGCACTCTCACTTTGTGTCTGTTCAGAGGCTCAGGAACATGCAGACGAGCTGATGGAGAAGAATTTATGACTCAGGATAAACGCGTTTAGGTGCATATGTCTGCAATTCTTTGAACTCATCCATCCATCTAGACGTCATCTCTGCAGCTTCATCAATACCTGACATCTCATACAGCAACACCCATTATAATTTTATATTTATACATGTTTGTAGATTAGTAATTCAGTTTACATAAAAATTTGCATAATTTCTGGTGATAAAATAACAAAACATGTGAGGAGCCGTTTGAGAGCCGAAAGTGACGGAGTTCCCAACACTATACCAGTCTTCAGCTGCTGGGAGAGAGCAGGAACTATGGCAAGCCGTTTTAACATTTATTTAACAACTGGACATCTCTGTAATTCCTATTGTTTATAACAATAATTTCATTTATCCTTAGTACTAACTGTATTCTTATTAGTCAAAATTGCATCAACAGCTATGTTGTTACTAGCAGAAATTATAATTAAGGATATCCATAATAACAACGGCACTAGTAGGAATTAAGTCTGAGATATCTTTAAAACCCTAAGGTGGCCTTTTTAACATTTATTAGGCAGACTGGATATGTGTTCCAGATATCTATAATTCTATTGTTCCTATTAGAAATGAACATTCCAGATATCTGATAGTAAGAATCATTCAGTTATAAAAATCTTTGACGTTATAGATATTATAAAACTTAACTATACATAAAAGTAATGTCACACTTACTTTGCTATGTAACTAAATCATTTGTGGTAACTGAGTTACTAACTCAGTTACTTTTTGTAAAAAGTCATTTGTAGCTATAACCAATTACTTTTTTAATGTAAGATGCCCAACATTGGCTATAACCAATTCCAAGCACTTTCTAAAAATTAAATACTTTTAAAGGGACACTTTGCAACTTTTTAATATTTTTAAATCATTTTCTTGAGCCAGTATGTGCTAAAATGACCCTTTACAGGGTTAATGAAAGGCCACCCAGCCCCTATCTCCCCCTGTGGCCAGAATATTCCACTTGCAACTTCAGAGTGCCGATCCGGTCAGCGAGGAGATAAGTTTCGCTTTTGCTTTCATTAACGGACACTAGGGGGTGCTAAAAGCAAGACAAAACTGACTAGTGTTCCTTTAAATTAAATGATTTTTAAGCATCTATAAGAATCCTGACTGTTATGGTTGGCATGAATTAAAAGCTTGGTAAATGTCCTGTATTTGTATAGCACCTTCTTAGGGTTCTATAACCCCCCAAGGCCCTTCACAACACAGTCATCCACCCATGCACACACAGCTTGGTGTTACTAAGCTCACACACTGGTAAAAACTTTGTTTATTTGCTACTTTGCAACAGCCTTCAAAGGCCCCAAAATAACACCAAACCTTGAGTTTCATGTTGACTGAACACAGCTAATCAATATGTATACTGGGTGATTCTTATCCCAGTTGATTTTTTGGCTTTATCTCTATTTTATACTTTTTTTTACTGCTTCAATAAAACAGGTAATTTAGCTACTGTACTTTTTATTAAAAGCTGTGTTCACATCAAAAATGTCTCACTCTCTAAACGCGTGCGAGCTAAATACCTCAAATAAAAATGCAGAAGTAAATGTCACTGGTTACAAAGGAAGCATCGCATCCCATCCTGACCTTTTGATACGGACTGAAAACACCAAAATGTCATGGATGTTGCCGTCAAAGCATGTTTTGATCCTCATCTCTTCAGGCTTCCATCTCTCTCTGCTGGTACGGTCCTTCTCCATCCAAATAAAGGACGCGCTCCACCACCTCTCACCGCCGCCACCTTTAATCCTCTGACTATTCTTATGCCATTTTAGCGAGTGTTTGTCTTTGAACGGGATGCTATCAGAGTGCTCATGCTTGGCTGAACACGCTGATCCCCTGCAGACAATCTTTTGAATATGTTTACATGCATTTCACTCAGGAGACCTGGTAGGTCCTTGGGCTTCTCGTTACTACCGTTACCAAGAAAATAAATGAGATTTATTGGATTTGGATGGCTCTCCTGAAGGTTACAGGGCAGGCTTTTATTGAACTACACTTGAAACTTATGGTGGTGTTCAGCACCCACACATCCTCTCACCCTACAGAAGCCCACTGCCCTCTGCCTATAGAGAAATTAATATGGAACACCCACACTCAGCTGCCGGTCATGCTCTCAAAGCCTCCACAAAGCCACTGCAGGCACAATACCTTTCTCCAACCGCAGCTGCCTTTCCCCTTCACACGCAGATCAATAGGCAATTCGCAAGCCCACTCACTTAAAGCGTATGACTTGTTGTGAACATGTAATATTGATTTGTTTTGAACAAATGTGGCAAAATTAATGAAGTAACCCATTACTGTTTCCCTTGACTGTTTTTATCACCACTGGGAGGGGGGGGCACAAAATATGCTTTATTTTTTGGGCTTCGACGTGTGTTTGGTACTGTTTGGTCTTGCTTTAGACACTCGGCTGGTGCCATTTTTTTGGAAGGTAATTCTGGGGAAAACTAACAACTTGTATTTAAAAAAAAAAAGATGTTTCCATGTTTTGTTTTTGGAACCAAAGCCTGTGCAGTTGACCTGTAGCTCTGAAAGTCCGGTCTGCTCCTACACGCACAATAACGGCGTCTTTGAAGCATCAAATAACTAATTTCATTATTTCTAAAGTAAATATTTGAACATGAAGCAGAAGATGACGACTATGAGAATGAAATAAAAGACCTGGAATAATTCACAGAGGTGCATTTAATTTCAAATCAAAGAAAATGTCCCATTCATTTAAATTGAGGAGGTGGGACTTAAAACATGAACTGGAGTCAGCCACTAGGGGGAGCACTTGTTGGGTTTGGCTTGAATTTCTGCATTACCTTCCTATGTCGGTTTTTTAATATCTGAGGAAAACAAAATGATCAATAACATGACTAGTGTTGTCAAAAGAACCGGTACTTCGGTACCGACCCGGTACTACAAAAATGTAAACGTCACGGTACCAAGATTTCGTAGGTACCGGTAGTACCGAGGACCCGTCTAAACCCGGTCCTTGATGCGCATGATTCGCGCTGTCACGGAGAACCCCCACCCCAACGGAGACCCCCCCGCCCCGCTGTCACGGAGACCGACAGGAGAGATACTTCGCTCCAGCAGCCCCTCCCGTTCTCATGCTTTCTTGTATTTTTAATTCCAAAACTTGACAGGATGTCCAGACAGACCCCTGAATCCTTCTGTCAGCGCTTGTCATCAGGAACGTCCTGACACGACGCTCACCTCCGCTGATCAGTGACGTAGGAGGCGGATTTAATGCGACATGACCGTTCAGACTGGTCGCTTTCAAAAAATTCGCATATGTGTCAGAATCAGTACTACATAGGGTGTGGTGTGAATACACCATCGTCTTTATTAACTATTTAAATCTCCTATACGTTTAATTAGGATAACAAACAAACAAACAGGATGACATAAAGGCGTTGACTGCTCACAGACCGGAGTTTTTCTTTTTTTAATGATTGTAATGTGTATCCAAAAGATGAACAACCATGTATGGCTCAGTCAGTGTTTATGTCCTTAAAATCAGTTTGTCAAAAAGCTGTTCTAACTAGATGTTCTAGTCTGGATAACTGGCAGGTTTTCAAAAAATATATGAACAAAAACACATTTTGATTAAATAAAAGTGCATTAAAAACATGTTATGATAGTAGTACAATAGTAATTCAGTTCATTTTTCTTATATACAGCACTGATTCACAAAAGATATCCTCTCAAAGCACTTTACAGCAAAATTAATGTTTTTATTGGTAAATTTAGTCTAAATTAAATTTTAGTTTGGTACCGAAATTGGTACCGAGAACTGTGGATTTTCACTGGTACTGGTACCGAATACTGAAATTTTGGTACCGTGACAACACTAAACATGACACAATAACGGTTGCAAATTAGTCTCAATTGTTGATATTAAATTATTGGAAGAAACCATAAGACACAAAAACGCCCCCTAGTGGCTGGCTGCAGAAATTACCCCTCCAAGTAAATGAATATAACATTTTTCTGAAGATAAAACAAAATACATGTGAGATCATTTGTTGTGGGGGTCAACTTTCTTTAATTGGGTAGTTCTTTTCTTGGTTTTGCAAGTATGAACGTTAAACTTTCTATTAGTTGTAATTAGTCACGTGAGAGAGGTAGGTGGAACTTTCAACCTCACATCTCAAGTGTGCAGACTCTGGTTCTAAAAATACAACATGGTGGTGTCCTGTAAACGAGATCTTTTGTTTCATTTATCAACAGCTTAAGTCGGTAGTAAAGGTTTATTGTTGATGGTCTGAACCCACAGGTAAATCCAATAAGGACAATTCAATCCTCGGCTTGCTGTGTGAGCTGAGGTATGGATGGGAGAACACTGGGGCGTCCATAGGTTCTAAGCAGCATCCTTTAGGTGAGTCATACGCACCGTGGAGGCCAAAATCTATTGCACCCACGATTAGGAACAGAGAAACAAACACGCCGGCACAGAAAATTAAAGCAATCAAATTCCATGACCTCCTCCAACCTTTATCCGTTTATCGGAAACATTCAGGAGTAATTCCGGTTAAAAGGCTGCAAGGGTTGCTTTAGATTAGGAATCGCCCCCCCCCCCCCCCCCCCCCCCCCCCCTCACCTGTTTACCAACTCCAGCCCATGGTGTTGGCACAGGCAGGTTAATAACAGCCTGGAATGCAACGTGCCAATATGGCTGTGGAGGCAATCTGCTCTGCGTTGGAGAATGATGGAGGAGGTGAAAGGCACTTTTGGTGATGGGTATCCAGTATCCAGTTCTCTGGAACAGGAAGGACAGGGTGATGGTTTGGAAAGTAGGGTGGGGGTGGCCACCATTCTATGGATTTCTTGAAGACGTGTCTGGTGCGCGCTCGCGCGCTGACCAGAGCCCGAGGACATGAAATTGCCAGTTCCCCACGTGCACGCGCGTTGCATGTCTTTGGCTGAATTGAGACTTTTTTTTCCGGAACGCAGTCTGAATCGGTTCAGGCGCATCCTGCATAGTTGCGCAAAAGCGCGTCTAGTGCGGGTTCGAGGCCATTCCAGTCTAATTATAATGCCGCGTTTGTCCCTTCTAGCTGCAAATGCGCATGAAATGTTCTCGTTTCACGATGTAAAGGAAATAACACAATAATTAACGAGGTAAAACCTCTAATACCACGAATTAAGAGGAGTGTTTTATATCAAAAGATGAAACGTGCGTATTTTAGAAGTAAGCAGATGAACTTACCAGATTAAATCATCACAGCCAAACGAAGGTGTTTCTATATTCCCATCAAGTGACGAGAAAAAGAGTCCCAGCGTTCATGAAAGCAGTCAACAATGTGTGGTCGTCTCACGCAGCTGATGAGAAATCAGTTCTCGGCTCTCCTCCGGAAAACGCACGAGCTTCTGCATGAGCGGAAAGACAAAGTCCAAAAGCAGAAAAGCGGCGGGATGAGGACAGATTTATGTGTTCCCTTTGCCCTTCCGTTCCCGTCTTCGCGGCGGCTGTTAAGGGCGCATCTCTTCCTTCGATCAGGTGTCAGGCGGACCACATAGATGCTCCGCCGTCTCCTCAGCAGTCATTAATATTAGCACCAACCCCGACTCTCCCCGGGACAGCCAATGGCGTCACAGCTCCGCGCAGCATCCGCGCTCTGATTGGCTGAAGGGAGCCGTCAGTCATGTTCCAGAAGCCTGTTCTCATCCATGTCTTCTTCTGGTTGGAGGTGAAGCGCGCTGCAAAAAATGTCCATGTTAATGAGTCGAATGTTTGGTTTGGTTTGTTTCTAATGAGTTTTAGTGCCACTGGGAACAAACTGGGTGGAAGATTAGAGTTGAAATAGTTCCAGAATAAAGTCAAAATGTTGAGAGAAGGTTGCATATTTAAAAAAGGTTCAAATTGTGAGAATACTGTTGTTTCTAAACAAAAGACGAAATGTGGAGTAAAATAAATAAATAATATTTAAACATTAAATTACTATTTCCAGAACATAGTTAAAATGTACAGAAAAACAAATTGAAATACTATTCTAGAGAATAAGATGTTTCCAGAAAAAAGTGAGAAAAAGATTAAAATACTATTTCCAGAAAAAGTATCCTGTTTCAAAAATAGTCAGAACCATATTGTGCTCTTGAATCTGACTATACTTTTTCAGTTTTGTTATTATTGTAACTCAGGGTTATTGATGCCTTTTTACTAAGTAAACAGATTGAAAAATGAGGCCTTTGTTTAGGATTTAAAACTTTCACAATAAAAGTCTAAACAGAAGCTCCTGCCCTAGAGCACCTGAAGTTATAAAAATAGTTTATCAATACTACTCTCGGGTATTTTATAAAGTTGAGATCTTTTGAGCACAGTTTGCCTTCCAGGTCTATTTCTCATGTAGCTACTTTTTAGTTTTTTGTCAATAGTAGCTATTTAGCCTTTTTGTCTTCAAATTCCAACTATATTCTACAAATGCTCTATTTCTGATATTTGGAGTTTATTTTCTGTTTCTGTTGCACACACATCTGCTCCTCTACCTCTATCTATGGGCGTTCCTCAAGGGTCGATACTGGGCCCAACCTTATTCAAAATCTATATTAATAACATTGTTCATGCTGTTGACAGTTCTCATATACATTTATATGCTGATGACAATACTCATGCAGTTCTGCTTTGAATGCAGCTTTGTTCTCCTTGCAGCACAACTTTGTCATCAACATGCCTTCTCCAACCTTCATCTTCATTTAAACACAAGTAAAACAAAGTTCATGATCTTCAACCGTAACTTACTGTAATCCACTTGCCACCCTGTTCTTTGCTGCAAAGTTACTTGTGTCTCTGTTGCTGCTGCCTCTTGGCCAGTCGACTGGTTACATAAAGGTTAAATAAATTTTGTTGCACACCACAAAAATATTGCACTAAATAACAATTAAATATCAAAATTGTGTTTATCAAATATTAATCAATTGTCTTATTTTGTAAGATGTTTAAGATTCTGAGGATATCTGACTTATTTGCAAAAAGAATAAGAATACTGATATTGATAATGTTTTTCAAAGGGTGCTCATTTTTGAGCCTTTTTCATCACTGTTCAGCCACATGTACTCTTTGCCTATGTTATTTGGACAAATGTCATTCTTATGACACACAAATGACTGTTAGCAATATTAGCTTAGCCAAATTCCAAAAGGTCTTGTAATGTTTGCAAAGTTCTCGTGGTGACTGCAGGCCTTGTGTTGCATTCTTAGAAAATTCACAGATCAAATGTCCCAAAATTGTCAATTTGTTACACTTTGGAAAGGGTTTGCATCAAATAGCAAATATGTTTAGGGCCAACTGTAAATAATTTGAGGCACTTAATGACAAAACTGCAACAAGAAATCTTGCATAACAGTTGCAAAATGTTCACAATTCTGTCATATTCCCCACTGACCTGGCCACATATCTCAGCACTCCTTATGTGATTTGTTGGCAAAATCATTGTTAGAAAGAATAATGAATCAACCAAACATTCATTTTCTTTTTGTACTAAATTTATAAAATCTGTTGTAAAATGAATAAAATTCAATGTGATTGCTATAGAAAATCTTCACAACATTGTGTCTCCAACAAGTCACCAACATTCTCAGTCCATTGAGATACCAGCTTAGAGGTCGTGCTCTATTGTGTCGTTGACTGAAAGTCAAAGCCACATTTATTTATGAGCTCATTTAAAACAACAGATGTTAACCAAAGTACTGCACGCATAAAAAACTGGTTCAGAAGCATAAAAGAAACAGAAAAAGCATGCAAATATGCAAAGCACAGGAATGAAAGGTGATTAAAAAAATAAAAAACACATAAAAACCATAATTCTGCCTGGTTTAAATGTCAAGGAATAACGGTGAGTTTGAAAAGGGTCAACTGTTAAGGTCTGATAGTGAAAGGGTATACTAATATAATAAACATTTTATTTAATATTTAATTTATTTAGTGCAACCATCTCTACTGGCATCCATGTTGGATTTTGACATTGTAGCCGGTGAGAAACCTTCAGTATTCCAAATCAAAATCAAGGAACACTTAGTTTTCAGACTTGGAAATCAGACATTGTGACAAACACACCACAAGACGAATGATGATTATTAAAATACTCATTTGAGACTTCACATAGCAGCTCAGTTTTAAATCCTAGTAATTTCATTTGCTTCTGCTTTTCTGAATCCCATCACAACATTTCCGTGTTGTTTTTGCCTCGTTCATCACCAGATCCTTTAGCTTTGGCCTGCACATTTCTGAGCTGTGCTTCCCTTTTAAGGTGGACATTTTTTGCAGTGCAGTGGAACAGGGAAGAAAGTGCAGGCAGGGAAGAAAATGGATATCTGTACCTATTAGCTCCAGAGCTCCCGTCTCGGATCTCATGAGAATTTCTAACACAACGTTCTACAAACTGATGTTCCTGGAGGTCATCTGCTGGGGTTATCTGCTGCTTCGGAGAAGGAGACATACTTTATCTGGCAGCCCAAAGAGTTCTGATGCAAGGACTGTTGCACCTGAGGTTTTCCTTTAAACACCAGCTGTGTCAATTTCATTGGTGTTAATATATTTCCACAGATTATGATGTCACGTGATTTTCTCTAAAGCCTCGGGGATCTTTAATTGGTTTTCTAGGTCGATATTCCCTCCTTCTTCTCCTTGAATCGTCTCTCCAAATTATTTAAATTTAATGTTAATTTTTCAAAAAGATTTTTTTCGAAGGTTCGCCCATAAACGCATGGCCTTTATGAATAAATATGACTTTTTAGACGTTTCTCTTTAAATTCATGCAGATTAATCTGTCTTGCCCCCAGGTGATCTCACTTAAACTTGGGTGATTATGCAGCTTTTCAAATATTTTTTCAGCTTTTTTTCATGTGTATTCTGCATTTCTATTGATTGTGGTTAACTTCTGTGTCTGGCATTATTGTAGATGGAGTGTGGCTGAAAAGACATCAGCTTGTTTAATTAAATCATAATCAAATATTAAATTGACCACAGTGAAGCTGGATTTATAATTCTCCTGTTTTAGAAGGAGTTAAATCTATAAAACTATAAATGTTAATATTAACTTGTAATGAAATGAAAATAATACATTTTTATTTTTATGTGATTTGTTATGTTGTTTGATAAATAAAAAGTAAAAAAAAATCTATAAAACCAGATAAGTTAATATTTAAACAGAAACAAATCAATGCTTCTGCAATGATTATGCAAAATAAATAAATAAACTGAAGAAAAAATCTGGAAAGACAGCAGTTTTATGGAATATTAGCTACATCCTATGGATATCAAGTACTTTCTTAATCAAAAAATGCAGTTTGACACGGCTTCCATTTTGTTCTATAATTTAAAAAATACATGGCTGCACACAAAAACACAATCCTAATTACATAGAACTAAAGTAAGAAACTTTAGTTTAACAGGACGTATGCAAAACTCACCTTTTGTATCCTTTAGTGCTGCCATGTGGGTCTGTGCCTCCATAAACACTCCAAATGTGAAAAAACCTGTGCATCCATTTTTTGTCAGTCGGTGCCTTTACATGTGCATCTAAGTCGATCTAGGTCGATCTAAAGTAATAAACTTGGAGCCTTTATCTTAGTTTACATGTACGTTAGAAAACTGAACTCTCAAATGAAGTTCGTTCCACTCCGGTACAGTAGGTGGCGACGTGCCCTTTTGTGTCGGCATTCTTCCGGTTAGCTTATAGCAACGCAAATATTAAAGAAACGCTGGCGAGAGTGAAGCAGACAAAGTTAAAACAGGATATGCGCAAAGGCCGAAGGAATGGACAACAACAACGCTGCAGCACAGCTGATTTGGTGCGTACTGTACTGTTTGGTGGTGTTCTGCGTGTTACTTTGTGGCGATAGTATTATCACAAAACCGCTTCCGCGGTCTCGTCACTTCCGGAAGTTACCACTATCACCTCGACTGAGCCGTTTACATGCAGATGCAGTTGGTTTCCTAATGTATTTTCTGGGTGCTTCAGCTCGATGAGAACCAGTTCACCTTCAGCCAGACTAACATGCATTTAAAAAACCCATCAGTCTATATGGGGCAATAGTTCAGTTTTCTGATGCACATGATGCACTGAGTGTTTGGTTTAATTAATTATGAGCCTAAAATGAGCAATTTCAAAAAGTCCCCATTTGTGATGTCACAGTAAGGGAAATTTGTATAGAACCCCCTGTCACCTCTTCAGGTTGGAGGAGCAGCAGCTATAATCTGAGCTCGTCAGCTTATCGCCCCTTTGGACATGACATAATGCTGTTCATGGAACCGCCTCCTTTGACATCCATCTATTTGAGTGTATTTAAACTCCTGTTGAGCTACTCCAAACAACCCATACATTGCTTTTATTTTGTTGAAGTTGTTTGAAGTTAATTTGTTGGATTGATTTTTTATTATTCAAAAAGAATAAAGGATAATAAATGCACAGCTACGGGTTAAACTCTCCCAAAGTTTCCACAGGGACCAATTTGGTGTGCCACCCCAAAATTTTCACATGGCTCCCCATGAAAATTTTCTGGGAGCACCACTGCCTTCAGAAATTATATATAATCTGGGGTAGGTACACATGTGGCAAGGTGGACAAACCGAGGGCCCGGACAGGATTTGAACCTCAGACTCCTGGGTGAGAGTCCTGCGCACTAACCAGTCAGCTAAAGGGATATCCTGTGGCCAAGCAGCCAGGGCGCATGATCAATCGGGATACAGTGACAGCATGCTCACCCTGTGACACACATAAGCTTCTCTGCTTCAGCCTACTCCATTTGAGCTTAAGTTGTTGTAATGTTGTGAACTCGGTAAGAATACTAGAAATGTAACTGCTCAATAAACAAACAAACAAATGGTCTTTATAAAATATATTTCCAACCTGTGATTTGTCTCCATAGTCTCCAGACAATGTAAAGTTGCAAATTCCAACTTAAAAGCAAAGATTATTATCATTTGGTAAATTATTAAGGCTATTTTGTAATCTAAATTAATTTATTTTGCATGTTTAATAATGAGGAAAATAGACTATTTGGTTAGAGGAGCGTTGGCCTGTTGGTGGACCAAGGCACACCCACCTCCCTGCCCCTGATCTCCCATGTTGCAGCCCCTGCTTGTTTCTTCTGCAGCACCCTGGATAGTTCCTGCCCGCTGCACTCTTCTTTCCAGCCAACTTCCTCAGCACCACGGAGAGGGGCACGCCATTGTGCTGTGCCAGCTGGACCACAAGCTGCAGACAATCAGCACTCAGCCACCTCAAACCTTTAAGGATGGACTTCCTTCAGTCTACAACAGAACTCAGAACTAGTCAGTTGTTCTCCGTTGCTCTGCATGGTGTTTGTTCTAATAGGAACCTCTTGTTAACTCATAGTGTTGAGACTGATTAGTTTAGCTTGGTCTTTAAGATGTTTAGTAGAGCATTGTGGTGCAGTTTCACTAGCGTTCTCTTTAGTGTTTGGTCCAGTTTTATCACCTGAAGAGCAAGTTTGATCAAACCCAAGTTACCCACCAACCCAATAATCCATGTAACAACAGGCTAGGTGTCTGCAGCTATTTCAACAAAAACACTGTGAACAAGTTAGCTTACTTTACAGCATATGCATTTCGAGATAAACAGACTTATTAAAGCATCTTTAGTTAGAAATATGGTAGTTTAAACAGTGTTTTATTACACGTTTTCGACTGTGGAGGGGTGTGTGTGGGCTGCTAATGTCTCACCTAAGAAAAGACTTACAGTCTGCTGGAGGTGATCAGTGTGTGTTTAACGAGTTTTATGGATTTGGGAGAAAAAAAAAAGCTTTATGTGGACCAGTACTGTAGAATAACGCCATGTTACTGGTTCTATTTACAGGGTGTCCGCGGGGTTTTAAAGAATATTAAAACGTGATAAATAAATATGATCAAATTTAAGGCCCTTAAAAGTGTTAAATGTGGTCTCAGAGGTATTATTGTTTCCAAATTAGGTATTGTTTTTTCAGACTATCAGGTGTCCTATTCTGATTGAAATTCTATATGCTTAAGTTCACGTTAGTTCATTTAAATAAGGGCTTTAGCATAGCTGGGCACATAATCAAAGATCTTGTATCCATCTGAAAATGATGACGTCATATTCAGTGGTCGTTCAGCATCATCTCAGAACACAACCGTCTATGTAAACAATAGAAAGGTCACTGATTTAGTGTCGTGATGATTTTTAAAAAAATTCTGAAGGTTGTAAAAAAGGTATTAAAAAGTAGTAAATTTAACTTTGCTGTATATACCTTGATTTAAGGGTAAGAAAATGTATTAAAAGTTAAAGACAATTTAGAGATTATTGTTATTTAAAGACATTGAGTTATGTACATTTCACTGTCAACAGTCTTGGGCAGCTCTTAAACCACACACTCCTGAAAGATTGTGGGAATTT
Organism: Aphyosemion australe; assembly: GCA_006937985.1. Taxonomy (NCBI): domain Eukaryota; kingdom Metazoa; phylum Chordata; class Actinopteri; order Cyprinodontiformes; family Nothobranchiidae; genus Aphyosemion; species Aphyosemion australe. Next base: position 8,503,657 of record SSNS01000001.1, read on the forward strand.
ACCTGAAACATCAAAATTCAGACCAGTAGACACGAACCAGTACTAACACTGGGTGAGTTGCAAACGGCATTTATGAGGGAGATTCCAAAGTATCACCAGTCTGTAGTCAGGTTTATAATTTTCCGAGGAACACTTTTGCAACACTGGAGTTTTGGAACATGTTTGAAATTTTTGTGCAACAAATATTCCCTGAAAAAAAGTCATTGTGGGCGTCTGGAACATAAAGCAAAAAAAATAAATAAAAAAAATGAGACAAATTTGGGAGGGGTTCCAAGCTGGAATAATAATAGGATGAATTGTAAACCACTTTTACATGTAATTTAAAAATTTTTTACAGAGGTCCGGGAAGGTCACAGAAGGGAAAAACTTGAAAATGTTACTTTTAAGCACAGATTTCTTTCTTTTCTTATTTCCTCTTGTGTCCTCTTCACTACTCTGCAGCTTCTCATGAGCTCCAGATAGTATCACATGCACACGAGATACCAGTTCCTTTCCCCAGTGTTTCCAGCCATCAGTGTAGTTTTATGTGTAGACGGGAGGCTAAATTCATGAAATCTTTCAAAACAGTTGCACGGTTTGTTTACAGTTACATCACATGCCCTAAGCGACCTGATTAAATAGATGATGTTTCTAACTAATGCAAGTGAAAATTAGCATATGTCTCCAACTCGTCACAGTTCTATATTTATGAAACAAAGTTATGTGGATGAAGATCAACTTCAGAAGCTCCAAAAGCTCTTCTGTGAGGCAGTGATGATTGCACCGTTGACAAAACCACGAGGATGAATACATGGATAATGTATATAAAGTACTCTGGTGGTCCATGCAGAGGAAGGTCAGTCAGTAACAGCAGAAAACCCAAATCACTAATGATTTTATAACCTTTTCAAAAGGAATTAATTCCACCGTCTATTAGGTGATTAATAACATTTTTAGTGTTTTCTACCCAAAGAGGACTTATTTCCATCATGTGAAGCTGAGCTTCGAGCACTTGCTGAAGTAAATATACTGCCAGAGACACGGGAACACACTCACACACGTAGGCCGTCTGTTCTAACCTTCCACACAGTGCATCAACTTCTACTCATTATTTTTTAACGCTTATAAAATGCTCATGACATACTTGACTCTTCTAAACGTAGGTTATTGTTTCTTAAAGGAGTCTATTAGGAGAGAAGTGCAGTGTTTGTTCAGAATTATGTATCTCTGTGATGTTAGATGAGAAACAATCAAGACACTGTTTTTCTGTTTGTGTCTCTGAAGAAGCTCTGGCACTCGTAGGGTGTGTTTACATGCACATCAGTGCTCTGACCATTTCCTGAACAAGATGGCATTATGATTATGGTAATAACATGAATTACAGATAGAATGTTCCATTTGAATAGAACACATTACATCTCTCCTTAGGCTATTGCAATTCCAGTGTCCTTAAAAAACCTTTGTTGGATCAATTTCCCTCAAAACATGGGAGGAGTATTTGAGTTTCAACCCAAAAGAGGAAGAAACATCTCTTTCTTTTGTCCTTTAGTTCTGCACTGACTCTGCTAATGGACGAGTTGCATAGCAGTTGTGTGCATCAGCAACTACTCTAGGACTTATTTCTTCACTTAAAGGGATATTCCACCCATAAGTGAAATTTGGTCTATTTCCGTAGTCCCCACAGTTAGATAAGTGAGAAAAAAGCATTTTGTAACCAGTAATTCTCCTGATCTAGCAGCAGTCCGTCTGCTTTAGCTTAGCATAAACAATGGCAGTGCATGGCAGGTACTAGCAGTTTGTGTGATTATTATTGACATGATTATTGAGTTCACCAGGAATAATTGGTATCATTATTGAGTAATTTTTATCACTTTTGCACACAAAAGTTGCTGGTATCAGGCAGACATGACCTAGGGATGATAGCCGATACGAGGGGGGAGAGTTCTGTGGCTGTGTTTGTGTTTAGGGACTGCACACCATCAGAAAACGTAACTCCACCCCTAGTCAAGATTTGAAAAATGCTATGAAAGTGGGCGTTGGCAGGAGGCACGGAGGGGCATGGCCAAGTGTGGGGTTGTGGTATGGAGGACAGTGACAGAGAAAGCTAGCTTTTGATGAGAAAAACATGGACAGTGAGCGTAGCAACGCTAGGTTTTTTTTTATCAGCGCAGATCTAATACTGCCTGTCTGCTCTCAGCAGATGTAGTTTTTAAATTTAATAATAAATATTAATAAATAGAAATTTTCCTTTGTCCGACGTCGTTTTCCCGATTGACATCTGAGGCAGACATTTCTGTTTGAAGTAGGAAGCAGCAAAGATGTTGATTTTTGCCTCAGTCTGGATTCAAACCCAGGTCGGGTGACTTCCTAGATGAGCTATTCAAACCAGAGAGAAGACTACACTTGATCTGATTTTATTACACAGAGACCAGGCCTGTGCTGTGAAATTGTACTGATGACGTGAAATCGTTCCACCCCCAGTCAATCACAAATTTAAGCACTAAGACGTTTTTAGACCTAGATTCTAGATTTAATCAAGTTTACACAAACATGTCAAAAAATGCACAGAAACAGAAAGATTGCACTGGTAAAGACCCAATTATTCAGTTTATAAGCAAAAAAAAAGTTATTTTGGGGTTTAGTTACTCTTTAAAGCAACATTCCGCAAGTTTTACACCTTAAAATTATGCTTTTTTTGTAAAGTTCTTGTGTCATAGTATTATCTATTATGTTCATTTTCATACCTGTGATAGTGTTGGGGGGTCCCGCGTCTGTTTACTGCGCTATACAGTTTTTGTGCTTCGGGTATGGAAGTACTTACTGGTTACAAAAAGCTTTTTTCTCACTTATCTAACTGTGGGGAATACGGAAATAGACCAAATTTCACTTATGGGTGGAATATGGCAAGCCAAAGGGATAAAAAAACGCGCGTTCTAAACGCGCGTTTTGACGCCAAAGGGGGCAAAAACTCGCGTGTTCTAAAAGCGAGCATTATGTCCGCCAAAATGTGCATCTTGAACGAGCATTTTGGCGGACATAATGCGAGTTTAGAACGCGCATTTTTTAAATCCCTTTGGCTTGCCATAATTGTATAACGTAGACTCGCTGTTTAGCAGCGGCAGATTCACCAAAGAAAGCTAGAAATCCCTTATCAGAGGAATATAGGAAAAGAAAAGCAGAATGTAATAGAGCAAGAGCAAAGACCAGAGTTATTATTGGGCCGTCTTTTCCTCGCTGGAGAGCTCTTTTAGAAAAAAAGGCATGAACTACGAACTCTAACCTAGCCGTGCTGCTAATGGATAGGTAAGTAATAAATGATTTCACCAGGGTTATTGTGTTTGGTCGGGCATAAAGTTGTTATACAGTCCTGATAAAACTATTTAATGTGTGGAGGTGGAAAAGTTTGTTTTCGTTGTTTTGCCTGATATTAGGAATGTAAACATGCCTCTTATGCCCAAGAGAGAGATTTAATGTTACGACACTGACGTTATGCAGCAAGCCTCTAGAGGGCGACAGAGACCATATAACTGCAATGTTGCGGAATGCTGCTTTAAAAGCTAGCTTGTTTTGCAGCTTTAACAGCCGAAAGTTGGTCATAAGTTCCGAGTGCTACCTGATAATGTAAGATCTTGTGAGATTGCACATAAAGTTATTTTCAAGATTTGACCCATGAGAACTTCAACATTTATCAGCTAAAAATGAGTTGTGTTTAAAACTACAGCATGAAAGCCAGCAGGAAAAATGTTATCGTTTCAAGGAATACTATAAGCTCTAAATGCATTTACGTTTCGCCTTACTGGATTCCTTTTGCACCAGTGAAGTTCCTAGCAGCATATTCGCCATCCAGAGCTGGCATAGGGAGCAAAACAAGCAGAGATGGTCAAAATGAAGAACACTCCAAACCAAACTTCTTGCAAAGTTAGAAATCCCTCTTAATCAGCTCATATTTTATTGGATGTTTAAGATAAATGAGGCACTGATGGTTACTGCGCCTTCAGCTGAGTCTGCATTTCTGGCCTCCATTACCTCTTGTGTTGGACCTTTCCTGTGGAAGCTGACTGCTGTGACTTCACACCTCATGAAGCCAGTCAAGGGTACACTCAGCACATCATAAACCCCTTCCTAAACGTGTCCGGCAAAGTCAAAGAGGACCTAGAGCTTTTCATAGACAAGAAACAACGCATCACCCAGGAGCAACCTGCATCACATTTGAGACGAGGAAACTTGATTTTGGGGAGGAGATTTCCTTATAAATGAAGCTGAAGTTTACAGTGTGAATGATGCTCTGGCTCATTCTTGTTTATTGCAGGGTTTGGCGAACATTCAGGAGGCGTCTCTTGGTGACATTTTGTGATGTGTTCCGCAGAGAGAGAAAAGGTCGCGGAGGGCAGCGGAATTTATTGACTGAATTTCACGGTTATAAATGGGCCTTTTACAAGTGACACATAGAAAATGATCTGCTCTCTGCTGAAGCAGTGGGGATCTTTAAACTGTGTACTGCCAACAGTCTTGGCAGCAATTGCTTCGATTAGATAAAGTTTTACTCAATAGTCTTTTGATTTTAATAAACATGCAGGTAAAGATTCAGGATGTAAAACCCCTCAACAATTTCTGTTTATGTTCTTTCTCTAAGCAATGTGTCACATCTCCTAAAGTAAATTACAACCAAAATTAGCTTTTTTTGCATTCAACACTATGTCCACCACCACCTCTCTGTATGTTTTGTAAAAAATCCAAAATTTCATTCAAGACTGAAGAAAATCTCGTGGGAGATCTGAGAAGAGTAATCATCTCTAGAGAGAAGCAGTATATAAAACATCTGTCTCCTTTATGCTGCACAGTGTTACTCAGGCAATCCATATCTCTCAGAAAACCCCTCCCCGAGACTTTAATATCCTTCCTGATACTGCTGCAGTCTGTAAAATGCAGTGAAATGACACACTGCTCCAAGTTAAGAACTGTTTAAAATAAGACGTTTCTACAAACTTTGCAATGTAACAAATAAACGACCTGCTTGTATCGCAATGGAAAAAATTCTAAGGTGGAAACCGTCCCTGAATGAGACATAAAAGTCCTCCCTTAGTAGAAGTGTTTAACGTGATGAGCTAGTTTCACGAATCATTACCTCTTAAATTAGTGGGTTCCAAACACTTCATTCGTCTGACAGTCGGGAGCAGATAAAAACAGAAGATTTGACTAAATCTCCCAGAGTGTGGTGTCCAGACATGGTCAAAATCACCAAATTTAAAGGACTCACGGGCCATAAAACACTGATTTTATAAAATTTAATAGGATTGTTTTGTCTTCATGATAAATTAATATTACTTTTTTCTTTTAGTAAAACGTGTTTTTTCATACCTGCTGACAGTTTTGACTAAGTACTTCAGTCTTCCTGAGAGCAAAACAAAAACAGCAGAACAAAAAAGGACAAGAAATCAGCCATCACAGATCACTGCAGGAGGATGAACCACATCACGGACTGGGATAATAAATTCAAATGATGGATCAGGGAGTCCATCGAGATCCAGAAGCATGCCAGCGACACCAGCCGGGATGAGGGGGCATACACCCTGTCACACACCCGGGACGCCATCCTCCAGAGCCGGCGGAAGATAGTCGTGGCTGGTCCTGGGGCGCAGTTTGACAGCGCTCCCAGTCCAGCCAATCTGAGGAAGACTGAGGTGCTCAGTCAAAAATGTCTTACTGAAAAAAAAAGTAATAATTATTTTATAATGTCAAAAATTCAAAAATAATTCTGTTGTGAGGTTTTTTTATTTTAGCTGCTTAATAATAATAATAATAATAATAATTAAAAACTGTGTCTGCAATTATCGATCTACCAATAATATTGGCATTAAAATTTCATATCAGAAAATATCTGTGTCGGTTTTCAGTCTTTTAATGACCCAACTTTTACATACCATGCACATATTATACATCAAACTCTTCAGCTACTTCTCCTCTCTCTCAAAATGTCAAAAAAATGACAGATCTGATGTGAAGTTTTTGAGATATTTTAGTGTATTTTGCACAACTTGTGAAGTAGAAATGTGCCCTGTGTAGTGAACGTACGCTGTCATCAAAGCACGTAGCTACGTGTAGCTAGACAGCTAACAAACGACTAAAACAAAACAAGAATCTTCACCCAAGGCTTGCTTTTCTTATCTGAAGACCTTTACAAATGTTTTATCACCATAACAGCAATATACAGAATAAGAAAAAATACATTACTGACTAATACACACATCTTAGCGTTACGCTTGGGGAGAATGAGATTCAGCTGCTGTTGGAGACAAAATAAATATGACACTTTTCCTTTTACTAACTTAAATTGAAGTAGTTGTCATTTTGCACAGAAAATGTGTTAAATTTAAACATGAATGACAGGAGATATGTGATGTTAGTGATGTAAATTATTTTATTTTTTATTTATTTTATTTGAGAAGGGGGCCCTGCATATATCAGTATTGGTTTATATCGGTATTAGAAATTAAGACAATATCGGTATATTGGATATCAGCAGTGGCGGCTCGTCCATAGGGGGTGCTAGGGCACCGCCCCACCAGTCTCACAGGAAAAGGAAGAAGATAGGAATACCAAAATATATTTAAAAAAACATAAAATTTAAAATAAACGATCTATACACCATATGGACTGTAAGTGCTGTGTGTAATCTGCATTTAATTGTAGTTTAACAATGTTCATACTTTTAACACGGCCGAATCGTTGACATACTTCCTGTCACGTGTCCACAGCGGCGGAGGGAGGCAAGGCGACAGAATGATCGCCCAAGCCTGAGTGCAGCAGCCAGCCAATTACTGACAAGAAATTCAAACGTATAGCAACGGGAATTCATCGTCATCGATTCGGAAGCCCGAAGGGCGATAGAGCTACCGCCCAAGGCTGGTGTTGTGTACGGCGAGATCAGCGCCTGTCAGATACAGAGTTCGGACACTCCCATATGCTTCAAGTAACGTCAGGCATGGAGCTCCCAATAGTTGATTCTCGGCGTTTCGGAGTGTTTTTCCTTCGGTAAGTTAATGAAATTACAACATGTTGACATTGTGAAGCATTAGCTGACTGCCTCGAACCAAAATAAGTCAGTTATGATTTTTAACGTAGTCAGTTTTAGTTAATTAATTGTGTTAACCGGCTAACTGCAGCTAGCTAGCTAGTTAGCGGCCGGTCATTGTGTGTTTAAACGGGCCTGTTTAGCTTCTTCACTTATTCAGCGCAGTTCTAAATATCTGTTTAGAGTTTTGTAAATTATTTGGAGATTTCTGAGTTTAAAATGAATTCTAATGAGACACAATAATGTTCGCGTGTAAAGAGGAGTTACTAAACTCTCAACTAGAGAGAAGCTGTTTTTATTCTGAGACTGCCATGTGAGTTATTGATCAGACAGCAGCATCATTTGAGATATCATCAGTAGCTGTAGAACAGTAACTAAACAGTTACAGGTCACACTGCTGCCATATTGCATTTATGTCCATCATCTTAATGTTTTCAGAGGGACTGATCATGAGTGGTGAGCTGAGCCATGAGCAGGTTGGTGGAACCCGCCAGTCCAGTCAGTGATGGAGTTAAAGCTGGTAAGTGGACTGGTGGAGTGCTGCAGCTGGATGGGTGATGGGGAGGCCATCAAAATAAAATTCATATTAAAGTGATTTATTAGTGATACATTTATATCTCACCTACCAACACTAATGCAAACACTCTAACTTTTTCTGAGGTTTCCTGCATGTAGTTCTTGATCTCAGCCTGATGAATCTGCAGCTTTTTTTACTTTACACATCATGACATGAAGACTGCAGCTTTCTTAAAGACTTGCTTCTCTCTCTAGAACATCCACCACATCTGGGAGCTCCATGAAAGCAGCAGCAGACACCTGGTTCCAGCTGAAAGTGTTGACGTCCTCTTTGGTGGGTTCTGATGTCGGATCCTCGTGTCCTGAAGAAGTCTGGAGCCTGTGGAGCTCACTGAAGCAGATGTTCTTCTTTGGGGTCTTGTGCATTTGAGAGTAAAACGTGTCGATCCCTGACTGAAAACGTTTATGCAGATTAAACCTATTGCACACAGTTTTCTGTTATTGTGACCGATGGCTTTTAATAAATAAATGTATGACAACTGGCAAACCAAAGAAGCCCAGTTGCCTTCATTCAAACCCAATTTGGATTAAAAAAAAGATTAAAAAAATTCGCCCCACCAAAAAAAAAATTCACCAGCCGCCACTGGATATCAGTAAAAAAGTATCCTTATTAAAAACGCACATTTAAAATAGCTGCTTTTGGTAGAAATGGATCTTTAAATCTTAAAAACCACAAAAAAATGCATCCTATGTTTACCTTATAGCAAAACCATTAAAGTCCTACATTAGAGTCCCTTTGCATCAATGGCATTTGTTAGTGGGCCAAAATAAACGGGACACGCAAAAATGACTCAAAATGGACTGTGACCTATTCCATGAAGAACAACCCTATACGTTTCTACTCTTTGGTAGACCTACGTGGCTCAGTTGCCAGGTGTCAGTTTTCTTTTCCATTTTATCATTGGTGTATTTTTATTTTATTACATAGTGAATTATGAAAATAGAAATGTTGTTTTAACATTAGTCAAAACATAGTTCAATCAAATAGTTGAAAATCTGGTGAAAAGCTGTGGAAATGGCAGTAAAAACACAGTTGGCATACGACTGGTCAAACAGAAACCAAGGGTGAAACAGGCAACTAGCACAGTGCAGACTTAAGGGTCAGATAACATGTCTGTGATATGAGAATGATGAAGAAACTGTTATGGGGGATATTAAATTTTTCTATTTTTGCTGCAGACTCCAACAAATTGGTGGGTTCAAGTTTACTCAAATCAATGATCTATTAACACTTTAATCACAGATTCAGTCCTTACAGCTGCTATTTGCTGGGTAATTTATTTATTCTACTCAAGGGCTCTGGTGAAGTGATTACTTTACTTTTGACGAGCTAAACAGGTGTTCTTAATTTTGAAAATCAATTTTAATAGATCATTTTGTGAAGTACTGTGCCTTGGAGAAAATTCATCCACAGATGCAAACTTAACCCACCAATAAATAGTTTTCATCCTGCTTCTTTTTCTATGTTCTTGGGTGCCTTTTAACTCCCGTGGTAAGAATGTGATAATGTTTAGTGACGTGCAATTAAAACAAAAGGAGACCGGTTATGCAGGGATGGGTTATGGATCTGATAATGTGTAAAACTGATGAGATGAGTGATTGGACCCAAATGCAAACACAAAGGTGGGAGATAAGTGATGACGGCCTTTCATTTGTCTGTTTTCTACCGCTCATCTAATACGGGCTTTGCAGAGATCAGGGAAGGACCACACTTCCATCTCCACAGCAACAGTTTCCAGCTCCAGCCTAAAGGATCACTAGGTGTTCACAGGTCAGAGTGGATGAATAAATCTTCCAGTAAGTCTGCTGCTCTGGGATTGACTCTCAGTGGGATGCGCTTGGACCAAACCAACCAAACTTTCATGAATCCCTCGGAAACTCTTGAAGTGAGACTGTCGGGGCCATTGTTCCATGGCATGGACAACAACCACAGTCCTTCTGAATCCAAGGTTCAACAATCACTCACAGCCTCTTTTCCAACATCCAAGAGTAAACCTTCACATGGAGGCAAAGAACAGTAATTCTCCATAGTTTGAATACACTCTGTCCTTTCCTGACAGTCCACGGGGACTATCCTTGCCCTCCATGTGTTGTTGAAGAGGCAAGTCCACCATGACAGTCCTTCCACACAGAGTTGTCACCATCTCAAAGCAAATCTCACCGACTCCTGGTACTCTTCCACCAGGGAGCTTTTTAACTTCTTTGGCAACTTCTGCCAAGGAAATAGGCTCCGATCCCCACAAGTCTTTAGGTTCTGCATCCTCAGTGGAAGACATGGTGATGAGATTAATGTGTTTTTCTTACTGTGCCTCTTCCTCCACCCAACAGCGTCCCTAGTTGGGCTCAGCAGTTCCCTTGTCGACCGTCTACAACCTGGGACGGGCCCTGCTTTCCCTTTGTGAGTTTGCCAGATCCTCCTTGAGGCCAACCAGAGGTCCTTCTCCATGATCTCTTCAAAATTCTCTGATGCCCAAGTTTGAACTTCTATAACCACCAAAGCTGCAGTCCTCCTGGCCAGATGGTACTTGTTAGACGCTTTAGAGGTCCTCTGGGACAGCCAAACCCCAAAGGCCTCTTTCTTCAGCTTGATGGCTTCCATCAACACTGATGTGCACTGATGGGTCCTTCAGTTATTAATATTTGAGTTATTACTTGTTGATTACTGGAATAAGAAGCAAAATGGATGGTAAAAAGGTGCAAGGTTTGAGTGACATGGAAAAAAACCTGAACTGATCACAGAAAAAAACACTAAAGGAAATCCTTACTATGAAAATAAAACGTCAGAACATAACATTTACGAAATCGAGCAATGAAATATGTGCAAAATTTAAAAGTTATAAAAACATTGGGGACAAAGAGAAAAAGACAACTAAACTCTAAACCCTGACACTGTGACAGTGACAGAAAGAGACTTTTTCTTGTTTAGCTGGAAACCTGTTTGGAGTTCCAGTCAGAGGCACCATTTTCTTTATCTGTCTCTGCTGCTGTAGTTCTTTTCCTGACAGAATCATCTCCTCTACGTAAAGCACATCATGTTTTCCCAGAAAAAGCTGCAAGACTGATTGTTCGGAACAGGAAATATAAGAGCCTTATATAGAGAGAGTCATTTCTCGCTACTATGTTATTTCAATCAGTCAAGTAACCCAAATATAGGGAAATCAGAATTAAAATAATGCAACACACAGAGGTAATTTATCAATGTTCTCCAGTGATTAAGTCCAATCAGGGTCACAACAGTCATAATATCCTGATTCCATTCTTAGCTCTGATTTCAGAGCCACTTTTAGCTAATCACACCCGCTACGATAGCAATGACACCAAGCATTAGCCCTCATGGGTCCTTGAATAATACTTTAAACTTGCAGTTGGGCTCGATGCACTCCTGCAGAACAGGCACGTTGTGCTTGGTAGCAGCGCTGATCACTAATTCCATTCTCTCCATTGACCCACAACTTCAAATCCCACAGTGTTACCATGATTTATACTCCGAACATTTCTTTTCACTCCACATTAGCCATTTGTTCCTGTTGCCCATTGAAATGCAAGTACTAATGTGATATGTCTCACCCTGGGTATTTCTAATCTCGAACTGAAGTTAAAGGGAACATGTTATGCAAAACTTACCTTCCACATCTTTTTGTGCTGCCATGTGGGCCTCTACTGCCTCTAAAAACACACTCAAAACGTGAAAAAACATCCATTTGTTTTCTGTCAGTGTTTGATTTTAGGAATTTAGGCCTAAATCAAGCTGCTTCAAAAAGTTCCCGTTTGTGACATCACAAATGGGGAACATTTGAATAGAAGCACCTCTCACACAGAGGAGAGAGCTGCTGCTTGGAGGATCAGCAGCCCCTCCTGGATATCGGAGCTTCTCAGCTTATAGCAACCTGTGAGGGGGATGGGTGGCTAGCTCCAGCTAGTTTTCCTTAAAGTGACAGAACCCTGAAACGGCTTATTCTGGAAGGTACTAAATAAAACTGCTGAAATTTCTTAATGCGAGAGGGATTTTGCGCAAAGAACTTTTTAACATGTTTTGTATCGACCATAGAACTATTATAACTTAAGCAAAAAATGTTTTATGTCCCTTTAAAGGAAAAATCTTAGCTGGAGGGGTTTTTGACCTAAAGTCGGGTCATATTTGCCTAGGCTGTTCCCGAGCATCACTCAAGCAGGGTCACGGTCCAGTAAAAACACGTCAGGGCTAGTGTATGCACTGTCCTGACTGTAGTGTCAGTTCTGTACATTAAGCCCGGTGCCCTTTAAAGATGCCTGTGAGGGGAATGTGCCATCTTCTTGGTAATTATACTCAAGTGATGGATGAGATGAGAATCTCCTCAAATGATGACCCTCAAAAGCAGCATGCTATGATATTATGCATAATTTTGTTCATGATGGAAGTAATGAAAAGATCTTATCCTGCGATGTAAAAAAATACGTTCACAATGAGATGCATTCATTACAAAATAAGTAGGTTTCCCTGCTGAATAGAATCACATCATACAGATTTTCTTATCCTTGTTTTTCTGTTAGAATGAATGTAACGTGTATTTATTAGTAAAAAGTTGATTAAGAAAACCTCAAAAACAAGAGAAAACAAACTATGTAATTAGTTAACTCAGAAAAAAAACATTAAATGTTACATCTGTGAAAGAAAAAGTAACAAACAAGAACACTTATATTCTGAATTAGACCCTTTTGCTAAATTTGTTGGTGGTTTGTTTTACTGCATCTTATCTAGAGCAGATTGACCTCACTGATGAAATGTTGTGTTATTGAGTCTAAAGAATCCAATATGGCAGCCATCTTTCTACCGAGGAATTTTCGATCATAATTTACCCCAAAAATGAAAACTCATGTCTGAGACTTGGGCTTGAGTTGCACTTAATTTGCAAAATGGAGACTTGTGACCAGAGTTGGACTCATCCCCATAAGACTCCAGATTTGACTCTGACTCGGGGTTTGGGACTTGAGTCTTAAGTATAATCTTTATCTCTAATCAGAAGTGAAAGTAAGCTGGCCAGTAAGCCAGAAGCCTGGAGGCAAACACGGCTGCTCGACTGATCCAATGTGCACGATTAGATCAGTAGTGCAGCCATGTGTGCCACGGTTGGGATTAAATCTAGATGCATCACTTTATTACATCTTTGCACCAGTAAAATCGGATTTATTTACCCATGAAAGAAACCACTTCAAAAACTAGCACAAAGGGAAAAAAGTGCATTTATGTTTGTAAGAAAGGATGTTCTGAACACTCCTTTTGATGTCATTTGTACTCTTATAATGTTTTCATGTTTATTAATAAAAATGTTCAATAATTACAACCCCAGTGAAATGCAGCCTAAGCTAACTAATGGGCCCAGAGATACTCATGGCAGTTTAGGGTTTAATGCCGACTAGATGGGAAATAATTTAATTCTTTAAAGTCAAAATGTATACGCTTTGGATAACCTTACCGCAGGGGTAGGTGTGCTTTTTTATTTTCGAGGGAGGGGGTTGTAACCGCTTGTTACAAATCAGTAAATGCATTTTGTCCTCATGGGCTCATGTAAAAGGAAACATTGCATCTATAATAGCGTCACCCACAGACTTACCCCTACTTCACACTGGAAGCATCAGCGGCGTGGAACGGCAGCAGAATGTTGCTGCTTCACATAGAATCTATTATAGTCTGTGGGGGTTATTCCAACCAGCCGCGACGCAGCAATTTTCAGGCGCGTCCCAGAAGCAGCTCGCCACATTGCGCCGCTCAAGATAGGATCGAGTTCTATTTTTGCCGCGAGCTGCTTCTGGGACACGTCAATTTCTGCAGTTAGTTTTGTCTTTTAAGTTGAATTACTGAAAAAAATAAAATTCCTTTCACATGATTTTCTAATTTTCGAGTTTCTTCTGTACAACTGTTGGTAAGCTTTGATTTCAGAAACTAGACACACAAATGCTTACCTAAAACAAATTAGAATTTTCAACAACAGAAACAAGTATCTGGATGTTTTTTTTACTGAGATGTGGGGATGATGGTGGCAGAGGAGTTAAGTGTCCGCCCTGCAATTGAAAGGTTGCAGTTTCGATCTCCGCTCAGTCTGTTGCAGTCATTGTGTCCTTGAGCAAGACACTTTATCCACATTACCTGCTGGTGGTGATTGGAGGAACTGGTAGTGCCAGTGATCGGCAGCCTCACCTCTGTCAGTGCACCCCAGGGCAGCTGTAGCTACATTGTAGCTCGTCACCACCAGGGTGTTAATGTGTGTGTGTGTGTGGTGTGTGTGTGTGTGTGTGTGTGTGTGTGTGTGTGTGTGTGTGTGTGTGTGTGTGTGTGTGTGTGTGTGTGTGTGCGTGTGCATGAGTGAATGTCTGGATGCATTGTAAAGCACCTTGGGGGCTTCTAGGACTCTAGAAGCTGCTATATCTAATACAAGCCATTTACCATTTAGTTGCAACCAATGTTCTTGTCATGTCTACACGTGCAGCATCATGTACCAGCAGCCTGCTCACCACTCAGATGCTCTTTTAGTTCAGTAAAGTAAGCACCAAAGAAAACTATTTCAGATGGAGCATCTGCTTATTAAGAAAAAACATAATAACAATTAATTTTGTCATTTAGTTGCTCATTAGTTCCCAGCACTAATTGTAGTAATCGCTTGTAAAAAGGACAACTTTCAACTTGTTTTTAATTTCCAGAGAGCACACACGCAGGAGAAGATGCAAAGCCAGCTGGGAGGCAAAACAAAATGAACGTTAATCAAACACACTGATAAAAACAAAGCAAGTGAAGGACAAGATAACTGGAATGTCCAGGAGAATATTAAGGAAACACACTGGAGCAACACAGGTAGTGAAACAGGCAAGTTTAACAGATGGACTGACAAGAAACGGAGCAAGAAAGAGGACAACTTATCCACGGAGGACTCATTAAGAGCACACACAGAGGACTCAAAAACACAAGTGGAACTAATGAGGTGCTCAGGAAGGCATAGAAAAACATCACGACAATAAGTCTTAAAAAAGAAAGGAAAAGAGGTACAAGAAAAGATTCCTTAAAATCTAAAAGAGCTTGACAGAAGAGAGATGTAAACAAGTGAGGAATCACAAAGAGAAGGAAGCGTAGGAGACACCGGGGAAAAGAAGAGAGCAATCGGAATCTGAGAGATGAGATCAAAACTCCAAACATGACAAGCTTTTATTTGTTCTACCTTCAGGTTTTACTCTCAGAAAAGTCTTTGGACTGACTGAGAAAAACATCTTAATCCTTTAACTTTATCCTTAATAAAATCAAACTGTTGTGTGTTGGAACAGGACTCGACCTTATTGGATAAAAATCAGTGAGACCAGGAATCCTGCCTAGAGCTAAACCTCATGAGGTGAGGGATTCTCTCTGCTAGCATTTTATGATGAGACCCAAGAAAATAATTACTATTAGAGAAAAGCCGTCATAAAATAGGAATAGCAACCACAATTAGAGGACCGTTTGACCTGGACTTACATGCACAACTCCAGTTTTCCATCACTGACGGACCTCGATGCACTTTGAGTTCTGAACTCTGTGACAACTCTGCTGAAAGATCAACCATGATCATGTCTTGGTAAATCTCATGCACTTAATTGCAAAATGGGTCATCCTGCAAGACCTTGCAAATGACAGGACATTTTCTACTGCTGAGTAATTAGTTACACAAGAATAAAGGCCACGTTCTGGAATAGCCACGTTTAGGTCTGCTTTTTCAAACGTTATAGAAGGAACTTAGTAACTAAAACAAGGACCAAGGTCGCAGAACAAAAGCAGATATGTTTTAACTGAAGTTGGGTTCAAAGTTCAGGTTTCAACAATTGTTGACAGAATTTTCTTAGAAACTAATCATAAGAAGTTTTCTGTTCATGAACTTGAATTGCCAGTCTGTAGTTTTTCTGTATCACAGACTTGCCTACAACAAATTTCACTCTCTTGTCTAAAAGACAATCTATGAAAAAAATAAAGCAGAGTCGGATGTGTTCTAGAGAACACATTCAGATTATTTCCATCCATCCATTTTCGTCCGCTTATCTGTTGTCAGGTCACGGGGGCAGCAGCCTAAGCAGAGAGGCCCAGACTTCCCTCCCCCAGCCACTTGGGCCAGCTCCTCCAGGGGAATCTCAAGGTGTTCCCTGTTCCCAGACGAGAAACATAGTCCCTCTAGCGCAGGGTTATTCAAATGGCAGCCCACTGGCCGGAAGTGGCCCCCGGGCCCTCACCAGCTGGCCCACCTGACCTTAACTGCCAACCACCAACAGAAAAAACCCAGTTAAAAACAGTTTTTGCATGCGAGTTTCAAAATTCCCACACTGATATTGCACTTGAACGCAACACCATCTTAGCAATCACAGACATATATACGCAGACACCCCGTGGACTGGTGCTGCCTATTGGAGCTGCCCATCTACGTATTCATGTCTATGTCTGTAGTTGACCAATGAAAACTCACCTTTGGGACGCCGCAGCAGCAAGACTCTCTGGTTTCAACTTATGTTTAAAATGCAGATTATAAACTACACACCCGTTTTATTTTTGTTAACAGACCAAATCAAACCGGAGTTATACTAAAATAATTCAACTAAGAATGGGTTCAGTAGCGTTTTGTTGCTGAGGAGAGGATGGGTGCTGCGTGATCTGACAGCAGGTGTCAAAAGGTGCGCTGAGGCGCTGTCACGGAGCGGAGAAAACACTGAGACAGACATTGACGGCAAAACTTTAGATATTGGAGCGATCTGTGACAGATAGATAGTTACTTCTCTGTAGTTTAGTGGTTTTATGTATAAAGGAGGATGAGAAGGATGGATGTCCAGCAGACAGATCAGCTGTTTAACTGGAAGACGGGAAAAGGAGACGTGCAGCTGGAGTCTGAGGCCAAAGCAGCAAGCGTTTTATTCGTGGACGGAAATGACGGGAAACGTGAGTTTAGGTTCAGAGGTGGCGAGCGCATGAAGAGGTGGAGGAGAATGAGGGACAAATGTGTCTGTGTTAAAAAGTTTCTGAAATACAAAAAAGCACAATAGAAACTGTAAACACACTATATTGGACCGGATACATGACAATTTACCCCAGAACTCACTGTTGCTGCATCTCCTTTTGTTTTCTCGAGGCTTCCCAAAAAATCTAAAATCCGCATTTAATCCAACTTGGATGGACAAATATGTTTATTTTGCATAGCTGCTATGCTATTATTGTTCATTTTCATTTAGTAGCTGCGATCGAGTTAATGCAGGTTAAAGACCATAAAAATGTTTGTATTACCAGCTCTGCAACTGTTGAATTGATGCAGATCATTAAAACAATATTGTGCATTGCTGTTATTTTTAGTTTGTAGGAGTGGTGGAGGTAATAATATCATTTAAAATATTAAAATTTAATATTTAAATGTTATCAGTAAAATACATAATGAAGATTTGGGTATCCGGCCCTAAGCTGATCCACCATTTAGAAATCTGGCCCAGTAGAGAAAGTAATGGAATAGGCCTGCTCCAGCGTGACCTGGGTCTTCCTTTGGGTCTCCTCCTGGTTGGACGTGCCTGAAAAACCTCACCAGGGAGGCGCCCAGGAGGCATCCTAACTAGATGCCCGAGCCACCTCAACTGGCTCTTCTCAATGTGGAGGAGCAGCGGGTCTACTCTGAGCCCCTCCTGGATGACCGAACTTCTCACCCTATCTCTAAGGGAGAGCCCAGACACCTTCTGGAGAAAACTCATTTCGGCCGCTTGTATCCGTGACCTTATTCTTTCAGTCACTACCCAAAGCTCATGACCATAGGTGAGGGTTGGGACGTAGATCGAACGATAAATCAAGAGCCTCGCCTTTCGGCTCAGCTCTCTCTTCACCACGACAGACCGGTACAACGCCCGCATCACTGCAGATGCAGCACCAATCCACCTATCGATCTCGTGCTCCATCTTTCCCTCACTCATGAACAAGAACCAGAGATACTTAAACTCCTTCACTTGGGGCAGGACCTCATCGCTGACCTGGAGAAGGCATTCTACCCTTTTCCGACTCAAGACCATGGTCTCAGAGTTAGAGGAGCTGATTTTCATCCCAGCTGCTTCACACTCTGCCTGCGAACCGCTCCAGTGAAAGCTGGAGATCATGGTCTGATGAAGCCAACAGAACCTACCCTATCAACAGGTATATATAATGTACTTTGACATGATTATAGGTTATAGTGTACAGTAAATACACCTATTTAAACTGTTATCATAGTTACGCACACAGTAATCAATAACTGGACCTGACGTCAGCATGCTGGATCCTGAGTGAGTCACCATACACACAAACGACGTGATGACCTGCTTCACATTTAAATAATAGGTGGTTGTTGTGCAGCGGGCAAATTCATAACGATGGTAAGAGAAGAGACCGTGACACGGAGCGAAAGCAGGAGTGGAACATGTGTCATGTTAGTTTTAAAGACCTTGTTCTTCTAAAGCAGTCCTAATGCTTCAGTTGCACCCACACAATTTATGAACCTCCCACATGTACACACACACACACACACACACACACACTGCACTATTTTTTTGTCTTTTTCACATTGAACTCTGGTCGAGTTCTAGAAAATTCAAAATTTTAATAAGCGGAGTAATTTCCCCATGTTGTAAATGGTAAATGGCCTGTATTTGTATAGCGCCTTCTTAGGGTTCTACAACCCCCCAAGGCGCTTCACAACACAATCAGTCATCCACCCATTCACACGTTGTAAACTAGATCTGTATTTGGTAGCCCCGCCCCCAGAAACGTCTGACCCATAACTGGAACGTTCTTTGTAGGGACACATTTGGTTTAGATCAGGGGTCACCAGCTGAGAGCTACTTCATTGGTAGTGAGCCACACGAAGGACTAACAGGTTGATACAATAGTGACTTTAGTTTCACGTATAATAAACATTTTTAAAGAAAATTGTAGTATTTAAAATCTATATTAAAGCATTTGTGATTAAAAAAGATGGCAGCAGATTTTGATTTGATTTGATTTGATACTTTGGAGAAAAGACCCATGGGCACCTTATAGGGTTCCTGGGGGCACCGTGTTGCCCACAGGCACCAGGTGAGTAACTCCTGGTTTAGACCCTTTGCTTGTTTTTTTGTCTATTTCTCTGTGCTTTGTTTAGAAGACAATGCCTGAGAATGTTTTTATTTTTATTTTATTTTACCAACTTGTCTCTGTTCAGGGTTGTGGGAAGTTGCACCTTTACTCAGGGTGAGAGGCTGGTAACACACTGGACAGGTCGCCATTCATGCACACACTCAACGCCTAGGATCAGTTTCTTTTAAACCCAACATGCATGCTTTTGATCTGTGGAGGAAACGCTCTCATGCTCACGTCAGCAGTTCAAGGGGATGGCAAGGACCCAGTTGAAATTTCTCAATTGTAATTATAGCTTTGTGTCTATAGATTCCATGTTGATTGTCTCTGCTTGTGATTGGTCTGTCAACAGGTCGGCCATAGTGGGAGGGGAAGACACTGGCTAGTATGGCTATTACCAGATAAATATTTTTTTTTCTGAGACACAAATACTTTAAAATATGTTATTTTGTGTTTGGCTTATTTAACACTGAGTCACACCCAGACTCATGTGTTGGTGGTGGTCAGAGGGGCCGATGGCGCAGGATGGCATCCTCGCTTCTGTCAGACCGCCCCAGGGCGGCTGTGGCTACATAGTAGCTTACCATCAGCAGCAGTGTGTGAATGTGAGAGTGAATGAATAATGGAAAGTGCTTTGAGTGCCTTAAAAAGCACTATATAAATCCAATCCACTATTATTATTATTATAAATCTATATCTATATACATCTGGAAACTACGAAAGGTGTGTTGTTGAAGCTCTTGACTCAATAAACTAAACTTGAGGAGTTTATGGACAACAATTGAGGATCCTTTTATCAAAGAATCATAAAAAACAGGAGATTTTGTGATTCTCAGCACATTTTCCCCCTAAATTCATTCAAATTTTCTGAATTTCAATGGCAGGATGTGGGGTCTCATCCAGTGGTTGAATTATAGACGTCGTTCTAGAATAATACATGAGTTTACTTATTTTTTGCTAAGGTTCTCCTGGTTGTTGTGAGGTCATGCAGGCAGGTGTCGGTGCCAAACCTCTCCAACACTCTCGGGTGTTCAGAACCACTAGAAGAAAGTAACAGCTTAATGCCCTTCTTTAATCGTCTTGTTTTGTAGTCAAAGGACAGTTAACATTTGGATTCCTCGTCATTCTTATCACGCTGCACTCACTGCTAAGCCCCGTCTGCAACAGCAAAGTTTACCGCATAAAAGCCAAGTTTTTGTCTTTTCACCGTGAGAGCTGAGGCAGAGGAATTTTGCCCGAGGATGTTTCATATCCCCACAGCCCCGACTGCATGCTCTCTGCACTCCTCTTCATCTCGTTTTCTTAATCATTCGTCTTTTCACTCTGTCTTATCGCATCTCTCAGAGACTAACCTCTCCCTTCTCTCACAGTTTTTTTCCTTTTCATCCCCTCACCTCTAATTCCATTAACTTCCTGTCCTTTCCTGTACTCCACATGAAGGGTTTTTTTTCCTTTTCCTTCAACATTCCCATCTCTTCATTTCAGTATTTCCTCCTCTCTGCTTATCTTGTCTCTTGTGTGAGCGGGTTTTCTTAGCCTCCCCTCTCCCTGCCAGACCCAGGCAGGAGGCAGGGCTGTCACAGTGGTCCAACTCTTAGAAAGATTAAATCAAAGTCACAAAGACAGAGAAACGAGGAGGAATCCCCTTTATTGTGGAGTTTTGTTGAACGTTACACCAGCAGGTGCAAGAGCACGACCACTCCTCACCAAAGTTTGACTCTCATCCTTTAAATAAGATTTAGAACACAGCAGGCAGATGTTGCTCACATCCAGCTGAATGGCTCTGTGCATAATTTACTTGTTTTCTTAACCTAAATCTCCCCCCATCAGTGGATGTGCGTCGGCGTCATGCTAAAGCCAAGAGACATAACCAGTTCCTACGGAGACGTGTGCATTCACCCCACAGCTCACGGGTTGTTCCTGAGCAGGTTTGCACATGCTAGACCTGTCAGGCTAATGTTTTGATACTTCAAACGCAGCGTGCACACTCCATCTCTTGACTTTACCTGAATAATTAATTTGTAGCTCTCCATCGGTAGTTGAGCATCAATGTTTAAATCAGAACAGCACATGTCCTTTAGTGATTTACTGGAACTAGGTGGCGTTTTGGTCTTCTTGTTTGGATACTGGATCCTGCCAGTATCGGGTTGGACCACTTCTTACCTTCAGAACTGCCTTTATTCTTCATAATGTAGCTGCAAGGTGTCGGGAACATTCATGAGAGATTTTGGTTCATATCGACATGAGAGCATCACACAGTTGCTGCTGACACAAACGTCCCATTCAATCACATCCCAATCGGTTTGACTGGTTTGACTTTAAGATGTGTTTCGTCCTGCTGGAAGTAGTGGTGTCCAACCCTGATCTTCTGCCCTTAACCAACATGTTTTAGTTGTTTCCCTGCTCCAACACACCTGTTTGGTTGGCCTTGACCTATTAAACATCTGTTGATCTAAAATCAGAATTGCTGAAGCAGAGAAACCACTAAAACATGCTGGATATGGGCCGTCCAGGACCAGAGCTGGACACCAGTTGGTTGTTACGAGTGGTTATTTTGAGCTATTGTTGACTTTCTGTCATCTGAAACCAGTTTTCTCTTTCTCCTCTGACATCTGACATCAACTAAGTATTTCACTCCCTGGATATTTTCTCTCTTTTCTGTCTATTTTTGTAAAATCTAGAGATGGTTTGAGAGTGAAAATTCTAGTAGATAAGCTGCTTGTGAAATCCTCTGAGCTTCCCATCTGGTACCAACAACCACAACATCAAAGCTCCTTTAATCTCGTTTCTTCTCTACTCTGATTCTCAGTTTGAACTTCAACAAGTCATCTTGTCCACTTCTAGATGGCTCAATGCAATACACTACTGCCGTGATTGGCTGATCAGCTTTGATTTGTGTTGATGATAAAATAAAAAGGTGCACCTAGTAAAGTGGTCGGTGTGTATAGATGGGTAAATATACACTTACTGGCCACTTTATTGGGTACACCTGTCCAACTGCTCCTTGATGTAAATGACTAATCAGCCAATCACATGGTGGCAACTCAATGCATTTAGGCATGTTGACATGGTCCAGACGATCCGCTGCAGTTCAAACCGAGCTTCAGAACGGGGAAGAAAGGTGATTTAAGTGACTTTGAACGTGGCATGGTTGTTGGTGCCAGACGGGCTGGTCTGAGTATTTCAGAAGCTGCTGATCTTCTGGGATTGTCACACAAAAAAGGGAAAACATCCAGTGAGCGGCAGTTCTGTGGGCCAAAATGCCTTGTTGATGCCAGAGGTCAGAGGAGAATGGCCAGACTGGTTGGAGCTGATAGAAAGGCAACAGTAACTCAAATAACCACTCGTTACAACCAAGGTATGCAGAAGAGCATCTCTGAACGCACAACACGTGGAACCTTGAGGCAGATGGGCTACAGCAGCAGAAGCCACTCCTGTCAGCTAAGAACAGGAAACTGAGGCTACAATTCACACAGGCTCACCAACACTGGACAATAGAAGATTGGATAAATGTTGCCTGGTCTGATGAGTCTCGATTTCTGCTGCGACATTCGGATGGTTGGGTCAGAATTTAGCATCAACAACATGAAAGCATGGATCCATCCTGCCTTGTATCAACGGTTCAGGCTGCTGGTGGTGGTGTAATGGTGTGGGGGACATTTTCTTGGCACACTTTGGGCCCCTTAGTACTAATTGATCATGGTTGCAACGCCACAGCCTACCTGAGTATTGTTGCTGACCATGTCCATCCTTTTATGACCACAGTGTACCCATCTTCTGATGCTACTTCCAGCAGGAAAATGCACCATGCCATAAAGCTGGAATCATCTCAGACTGGTTTCTTGAACATGACAATGAGTTCACTGGACTCAAATGGCCTCCACAGTCACCAGATCTCAATCCAATAGAGCACCTTTGGGATGTGGTGGAACGGGAGATTCACATCATGGACGTGCAGCGGACAAATCTGCAGCAACTGTGTGACGCTAGCATGTCAATATGGACCAAAGTCTCTGAGGAATGGTTCCAGTACCTTGTTGAATCTATGCCACGAAGGATTAAGGCAGTTCTAACGGCAAAAGGGGGTCCAACCCGGTACTAGCAAGGTGTACCTAATAAAGTGGCTGGTGAGTGTATAACGTATGAATTTTCCTTTTCTTCTGTTGATGAAGAGGTGTAACATGGAGATAGAGTTGCAAAACTTTGTTTTCAGCCTGTTATCCTGTTTTTCTGTTATTCACCTTAAAGTTGGACCAAAGTACTTTTTCTGTAATAGTTTTAGGTTCATTTATTTAGTTGTTTCTCTCAACAGCGCGTCAGCGACATGGGAGAGCAAAATGCATTAGTCAGGTCACCTCAAGTCTTTAAAAAAATTAAAATGCCTGCAAAAGCTTTAGGCAGGTGGGAAAAGACAGAGCATTGAAAAATGAAAATCCTGATTGTGAAAGAAAAACCTTTATTAGATCGATATTCGGTGGTGTGACCTCATATTGACTTTGAAGCAGCAGCTTTTCAGGGATTTTGCTATTTTGTGGTTTTGTGTGAGATCGATGATCATTCTCACATTGAGATGGTTAACTTAAACAGCTCGACGGTGTAAAAGTGGGTGTGGAGCAGCGACGAAGATTTGAATGAAGATCAGGATTTCTAAAAGTTTCGGTTTTATAAAGAAGCACAAAGAAACAGACAACACTGAGGACCTCGGGGTGCATGGGTCAGACTTAGAAATTCATTGCAGGAAATGAAAAGAGATGTTGTTAACTTGCACTGTTGAACGAGGCACACGCTTTTACTTCAGGTGTAACCTGAAGTGGTCTTTGTGGATAGAAAGGGAATCAAAAAGCCAAACCTATGACATGACAAGTGACTCAACCATCCACGGAGAAGAAAATAGAAGCTGCAGCTCTGGACTGATCAGTCAAAAAGTTTAAATGTTTGGCCTTGGCAGAAGTATACTTGGTTCCCCAAGAGGAATGCAATAAAGTGTTTACTTCTTCATTTTTATTCTTTTATCCTATTTTTCAAAAATCTCCCCCATTTTTTTAATTATCTTTTTCAATCTTTTATTTTTATTGCTGCTTGTGAATCGCCTCTTGATTTTTATCTCAACAGATATGAAAAAATCTTTCTTCTAAAGTGTCCTCAACATGAAGCATGGTGGAAGTTTGCTTTCTTGCTTTTAACAAATGGAGTTAGAGATTTGATCAGAATTAATGGTGAGAAATACAAACGAGAGGAGAGGCAGAACCATAGGAGGCGTCTGATTGGCCCAAAATCTGGCCTGCAGCAGGACAGCAGCTCCAAACAAACATCTGGTGCCCTTTAGAATCATTTTCAGTGCATAGCAGAAAAACACGAGGCCTGGAAGGGATGTTAAGGCCTGATATTGTCAAGGGCATCTAGGATTTCCTGTAGAAACAGAACATTCTGAGCAGGAAATATCCACAGAAGATTTGTCGCTGGTTCTTCGAGATGTCTCGAGTTTTTAAAACAAAGAATTACACAAAGCTTACTATTACCTGATGTCCTTAAAGGCCAAGGTCACAGAGAAACCATTTTTACTTGTTATTTTTGAAATATGATCAGCCACTCTGAGTTGCAGGCTAAACATGAAAATAGTCTTCTACCCCTATCTCTTGCATCAGCTGCCAATAGAAAATAAATGAGAAAATGCATGGATTAGAAAAGCCAGTCAGATCTATGTCACTCTGAAAATTAGCATTCATGCACTCACCCATCTTGGTTCACGACGGGGAAGGCTGTTGTTTCAGCGTCCAGGAGACAGCACAACACGTCTTGGCTAGCAGAAGCTAACCGTTAGCATTAGCAACTCCACAACACGGCAGAACTCCTTCAGGCTTGTGTTATTTGTGGAGATAAAACATCAAAGCAAAGCAAATGGAGTCAGTTATAGAGTCACGTTGCTGGAATCAGATGTGAGATGTCCGAACATCAGGAAGTCAAACTTCCTGCTCACCTCTCCTCTGGTTAACTTCTACTTCCTGAAACAGAAGCGCCAGAGCTTTTTCTCCCACACAGATCAACTCACAAGGCATTCATTTATACTAGAGATCACTGCAAATGTGAAGTTGGTTTTTAAGTTAAACCCAAGAGCATTGTAAAAATTTAAAAGCAAACTAAGTACAGCCTAAATAATCTACGAGTGTTTAACCATTGTTTAAAGGTACAACAATTAACCCTGAGACAATTTAATTGAGCACTTATTTAATTTAGCTTGTCACTTTCAGTGTCAAAACTAAAGTGAGAAAACTCAGAGAATGAAAGTCACAGTTGATCAATAAATTTTGTCATTAGCGAGTCTGCCCTCCAAATGTTTCTTGCTGTTTTTCGATCAAAAGTCTGTTGTGCTTTCCCATGATGCAGCGGCTATTGATGCGGGTTGAAAAGCATTGATCCTGACGAGCCGTAGGAGCCGTAGCACAGCTGACCTGGCAGAGGGGATGCCACTGGAATCCCATTACCACGAATGCAAAAGCACCAATGTGGAATAATTGCCATCATCAGCCATTATGGTTCCTTCACTTGTTGGACATTTTAATAAAAGGTTACATGTGATCCCTGAAGAGGGTTCTCAGCACGCCTTTGATCCAATACCACATGTTAGAGGATAAATAACCTTTTTGTAAATCCTCCCAACAGTTTTTTAGGCTATTTGATGTTATTTTTGCTAAAGCTAATCAGTGAGGATCTGTTTCCTGATTGGTTGGATCAAAGACACAATACTTTTTCATTACATTTTTTTTCCCATTAAGTATTTAAAAAACCTCTGATGGTCTTTGCAGGGTGTAGGCAAGGTCTTCAGGCGTTTAGATGATGGTCCAGGTGAGCTTGAGGATTGTTTTGAAGATGCACAAATCACTCAAGACAGTGTTTTGGTAGTTAATCATCATGGTAGTTTGTATTGAGGTCCCGAGTGTAGTTTGGTGGCAGCTTATTCATGATGTGGGGCATCACATCACTTAAGCTGGTTTTCAAATGGCACTACTCAGAGTAATTCGGTCTAGTGCAGCTCAGGCCGACCACAGTTTACAAGAGCACGGTTTGGTATTTTTTTAGTCCCTGCTCTGTTGAGGTCCCTGGCAAGGCTGAGTCAGGCCAGCATCGCAACTGTGGTCGCTGATTGGCTAGGGGGCGGAGTCACTGGTTGCTCTGAAGTTTTCTGCCTGCTGCTTCACTGCCTGCAGCCATTTCCTGGTTCAGAATCTGACAAAAAGCCATAAAACTAAACCGAAATTCCACCATCACCACCATTTTTGTGCTGAGTTGTGTTTCTGTGGAGCATACAGGTTACCTCTCACTGTTTACTGATCACCTCATGCTATTTTTGTCACGAGTAAAGGTCACCCCCCTCCCCAATTTCCTGGTTCAGAGTCAGACGAAAAGCCATAACACCGAGCAGAATGTCCAGCAACACCACCATTTTTCTGTTGTGTTTCTGTGGAGCAGACAGATCACCTCGCACTGTTTACTGATCACCTCATGATATTTTTTGTGTAGAGTAAAGATCTTTTTCACACGAAATGCTAGCTGTTCCCATTCACTTACATTGTTTATGCTAAGCTAAAGCAAACGGATCTAATGTGGAAACGGCTCATTGTGGAAGGTACTGAAAATGTTGAGAGTAAAACTGCGGAGATTGCTCTATAGGTGAGAGGGATTTTGACCATAGAACTATATGCCTATGTGTATATACATGTATCCTTGTTTTTATCTTTCTTCTAATTACCCTTTGAGTGATGGTGCTGCTGTGACAGGTGAATTTCCCCACTGTGGGATCAATAAAGTCTATTCTATTCTATTATAACTTAAGAAAAAAGTCATAATATGTCTCTTTAAGATCTTCTGTGCTGTTTAGTGATAAACCAATTTGTCATCTCATTTTCTAGATAGGTGTGAAGCAGGAGATATCAAGTTGGTGCTGACAGTCCCAACAGAAACATCATATCACCTTCAGCTGGGACTGATCAGAACCTACGTGTAGTTTTGAACTCAGGATGTGGTTTTATCTAGTTTCTTTTGAAAGATGAAACATTTTATGGGCTGGTTCATGATTTCTAACACACATCATTGATAGTTGATTTTTTTTCTTTAAATGAAAGGTTAACTGGTTAATCCATTGATAGATAATCAATGATATGTTTGAACCGTATTTATGATAAATGAAAATTGCATTAGATCAGTTTGTGTGGAGTCATTTGCATTATCCCGTAAAAGTCCAGGATTTCCTTAAATCCAAACAGGAATCTGCTGTTGAGTTAACTATCATGGAAAAGCAAACGTTCACAAATGAGAAGCTTTTACGAGCTCAGTTTTTACTTATTTTGCTTAAAAAGTCCTTAGACAATAAATCCATTACTGACATCGCTGGCATTTAATTTCTGCTTGTTGAATCTATTAATCAGCAAATCGTTTCAGCTCTGCATTGCTGCTTAGTCTCTTTTATTGCCTGAGGAAATAACAAAATTGGCATGTATTGTGAGGAGCAAAAAGGGATCCAGCAGCACTTTCTTTTTTTTTTCTCGCCCCCAGGTGCCGTCGGAGGTTAATCCAGCCACGACGGCACTAAAAAGCTGCAGTGTTGAACCTTTCATTAGGAAACTCTATAAGATCCAGTGGCCTCAAGAGAGATTAAAGCACACCTGTGCCCCTGAACGCAGCTGCTAGGAGGAAGCACTTCATAGATATATACCTGTATATACATTTAAATGCTCCCATTGCTCTTACTGGTAAAAATGGCTCATTTAAAGACTTTTATTTTAGTTGAATACTTAATACTTACCAGCTCCGGTGGCCTAGTGATAGAGTCTCCGCCCCGGGACTGGGAGATCGGGGTTCGAATCCCGGTCGGGTCATACCAAAGACCTTGAAAAAATGGGACCCAATGCCTCTTTGCTTGACACTCAGCTCTATGGGGTTGGATTGGGGGGTTAAACCACCAAATAGTTCACCGCTCCCCACCACGGGGATGGGTCAAATGCGGAGATGTAATTTCACCAGTGTGTGATGATGACTTGGGACTTTAACTGTAAATGTTATTTACAAAGCATAAGAATCCACAATTGACATCTGCAGCTGATTGCAGAGATTTGTTAAAATATAGTGAAATGTAAATATATGCACCATCCTTGTGCATACTTCTACTTTTATCCATTTTGTGCAAAGATGCTAAGTCTACCAGAGAAGTGCGGCTTTGCCTAAGTACTTGTGCTTTAGCAGGTACAACAAAGCTCGGGGAAATAATCATGGATTTACAGGCAGGTATAGCTGACAGCTCTTGCAGTGTGCCGTGAGTGTTGCAACAGAAGCTTTGCAAAGGATAAGATTTTATTATTTATTTCCCTTCCTCTGATGCACCTCCGCTTTAACTCTTCTCAAACGCAGCCTCGCTCTAACCTCTCTGTACAACGTGTGAAAGTTGGGGACAAACATTTTTTGAGAGTTCCTACCATCTTGGCAGATGATCAGCATGTCTTTTCGGTTCTGTTTTGTGGCACTGTGTGTATCAAATCGATCGACAATGACTCGCCCCTCGCTGCGAGTCCTCGATGGCTTCCTGATACGCTCCTTGTGTCTCTGTTGCCTCATTATAATCCTTTGTGTGTCCTCTGTCAATGGCTGATGATGATTATGCAAATGTGCCATCGGAGAGCAGCACAGGTAATTATCACAGCAGAGATGGAAGCTTTTTGAAAATCCCAAACCACCAAAAAAGAAAACCAAAGGTTCTGTTGGGGTGAGAAGGACCGTGTGTTTTTCAGTTTGAGGAAACTAGGAGTTGTGTGATTGTAGACATGGTGATGCATACCAAACCTGTAGAATGCTTTCATTTATGTCTTTATTTGCTCCATCTGTACAGAAGTGAGAGGAAAATAAGAAATCTTAAGCTATGTGCATTGCAAAGTCATCTCCATCCAGCTGTTAAATTTTGTTGCAGGGTTATTCCATCACTTACCCACTAACAGATTGAGTCAGGTTTTCATTTCCTGCTTGCGACCTTAATCAGCACCTTCTGTGCTCCCGCTACGACTGACATGGAAACAGACTCATCCAGAGCTCCAGTATTCACTCAGACACTAATGGGGGCAGCTAGGAGGCACAGGAGGCCCTGGTGAACAGGTTGGAGCCCTAGCAGCGGAACTTAGGTGTAAAACGTGCACTGAGAAGTGCAGCGGAAATAAACTGAGAACATAGCGGGGATGAGAGTGCATTGAGATAAAATGTTAAGAAAGACAAGCGAGTCAGAGAGATGCATGCTCTCATGGAGATGCCAGCTTTGTGACGGGGAGTTTCCTGGGTGGGTGAACAAAAACAGACTTACTGGTCAATAAACCTCAGTACCAGTCACAACCTAAAAGCCCCGTTTACAGTGGATTAAGACCAGTGTTGGGTGTAACTTATTACTTTGTAATTCATTACATTTATTGGTAACGCAGTAATGTAATGCATTACTTATGAAATTTCTGTAATATATTACTTGTTACAAAGAGAAACCGACATTAGTTACTTGCGTTACAATCAACTAGGCTTGTCTCTCGCTCTCTCCTCCAAGGAGAACTCGGAGGATGCTTTTTTTTATACGTGATGATGTTGCAAGGTTACGTGGACAATCGCAAACGGAGAAACGGGAAAAGAGCAACATGGCAGAGGCGATGGAGGGCAAGGCGACTTTTTACGGATGGAAGTATGCACATTACTTTTCCTTTGTTGCAAGAAAGGACAAAAACGTAACAGTTTGTGTAAACATTCTAAGCAAAAAAATATTTTGATGCTGTGTACCTTGAGGTTATGATAGCGTTTTACAAGTTTGCGTTTTTCAAGGTGCTTATGTAGCACTGTTGTTAGTGCTTGTTTTACATTTCTTTTATTAAAGAAGGGTGTAAAAAAGAGATTTTCAGTGCTTTTATTGAATGAAAACAATATTGCAGGTTACTTTCTGGGTGCAAAGTAATAAAATACCAAGTAACTGAGAAACCATTTTTTACTTGTTTTTGAAATATGATTGATCACTCCGAGTTTAACATGCAGGCTGAACATGAAAATAGTCTTCTACCCCTATTTCCTGCATTAGCCGCCAATAAAAATATAGACAGGGAAAAGTCGGATTAGCCTGTGACATTAGCACATCATGATGTCAAATTAGCATTCATGGACTCACCCATGTTGGCTCCTGACGGGGAAGGCTGTGTTGGTTTAGCGTCCAGGAAACGGCAGAGAACGTCTCAGCTAATAGAAGCTAACCATTAGCATTAGCAACATGACACAACTCCTTCAGGCTTGTGTTGTTTGTGAAGATAAAACAACGTTGCAGAGCAAACTGAGTCTGTGGTAGAGTTGCGTTGCTGTTAGCCAGTCAGAGGCTAGATGTCCGACTATCAGGAAATACGACTCCAAATCCTGCCATGTTTTGCTCATCCCTCCTCTGGCTCAATTCTAGTTCCTGAAGCAGGAGCGCCAGAGCTTTTATCTAACAGAGATTGACTCAGAAGGCATTAATTTATACTAGACCACTGCAGATGTGTTGAAACAAAACAAGTGAACTTGGTCTTTAAGATTCTCCCAGTTGTAAAGTACATGTTGGTACGGGAATATTTTTAGCATGTTTTTCCCACCACTGATCCAAGTAAAAACTTTTTTATGACTTTGTGTTTAGCTGCCTAGACGCAGCCCCAAGAGCCGTAGAAATTGAAAATAGTCCGAGAAAACAACTTTAAAATAGCTGAGTCAGACATGATGCTAACTCGATCAAAAATGGGTATTTTTGTGTGTTACCAGAAATATCTGAGGGATTACTGGACTTTACTACAAAACTGCCATTTTGAAATGATCCATTTTTCATTATTTTAGAGTAAAAAGCCATGTTGTTGCCAAGTGCTGCACAACAGGTTGAAACAAAAATTCCAAGTGACTCCGGTAGTGTAGATCTCCACAGTCATCCAGTACACAGAAACAACATAAATCATCACTCTATAGGAAATAAAGGTCCATTTGTCAGTGAAGTCAGCAAACTCCCCACAGTTCCTCTGGGTGCCTGGCTCCCTGCCAGATAAACCAACTGAGCAGAAAAGCTGAGGCTGTGATATGAGTGTCTCCAAGTACGACATACTCTCTCCTCTTCTCTATTCTGGCATCTCTAATGTGATTAAACCAGAGCAGTTAATGTAATAATTTTGCAACAATGCACAGTATAATGCGCCAATCAATGCCAATAAAGCTGCAACCTTTCCTCCTATTGGCCCTGCCAAAAGCATGCAAGTCATCAAGTCTGTGTTTGCTCCTCCTCAAATCCCTCCACTGTGTACGAGCTTGACAAATAAACAAAGGGTGGATAGAAAGAGGAAAAGTGAATACATTGAGATGCATGAAATATAGAACAATAGTCTTTGCTGATTGTTTCTTCCTGACTTACCTCCATGTCTGTCATGTCTTTCTATTCTTGGTTTTTCTCCATTCCTCTTCAGAGAGGCATGGAAAAATCAAATGTTGTCGGCTCTTATAGAAACCTGCAGGGTGCCGGCCGCTCCGACTGCTATTAATGGGAATCTTTAGGCTCCTCATGATGCATCTTTCAATGACCTCACCTCCCCTCTTTTGACTGCTTGGTTCTTTTAAAGCAAAGTTTTTTAACAACCTTAAATGAATTCACTTTCAATAAGTTCTTATAAATATTACAAAGACAATAGCAACGCTGTAGTCACTCTTTTCTTTTAAAAAGGGCTTTTGGACTTCATTTTATGTAGAATAATGTGACACAACTGCTCTTATTCAGCAATCAAAAGTGAACAGTTGGAGACTTCTGACTTTAATACAAGTGATATCTGATAGAGAATAAAAATATTACTGTACTCTTTAAAAGACTAATGTTCTTCACCGAGTGAGAGGCTCACAAAGGAAGAGATCTTTTTTTGCAACAAAGTGGTCGATAACACTTTACAATAAGGGTCCCTTTATTAACATTACTTAGTGCATTATTAAGCATTAATAAACAAAGGATGTCTTTATTAACATTCCTGATTTTGTTAAACATTAAGTGTCTTTAAGGTTAGGACAAAGGGCCAGGGGGGGTTAATACTGTATTTAATAGTGCATTATTAAGCATGAAAAAACTAAGTAATGTTAATAAAAGGACCCTTATTGTAAACTGTTACTAAGCGGTCTATTGTGTTCAAAGCATTCACTATCATGCACCATTTCTTCAGCTGTGACTCATTCTCCATGCTTAATGCAAACAGGTGGAACTTGTTTTTGTTATGTACTCCCATTACTGGTCATTATTGGTGCTTTACTTCCACACTTTAGACTCCTGCCTTGCTCGAAACGGCGTTATTGTGGCGCGATGATGAACCAGGGGTTTGGAGTTCAGTCTGTAATCGGTGGGTTGCCGGTTCAAACCCAGGCTTCATTCATGTCAGTCTTTGTGTATTTGGACAAGACACTTCACCCTCCTTACCTGCTGGTGGTGGTCAGAGGGACTGGTGGTACCTGTCTACTGCAGATGCACCTCTGCCAGTGGGTCCCAGAGCAGCTGTGGTGACAATGGAGTTTCTCACCATCAGTGTGTCAATGTGTGCATGAATAATAATAATAATAATAATAATAATAATAATGGATTGGATTTATATAGCCCTTTTCAAGGCACTCAGGGGGCTTTCCATTATTCACGCACTCTCACACTGCCAGTGATGGTAAGCTACTATGTAGCCACAGCCCCCCTGGGGCGGTCTGACAGTGGCGAAGCTGCCATTTTATGCCATCAACCCCTCTGACCACCACCAACACAGACAAGTAGGTGAAGTGGCTTGTCCAAGGACACAACAGCAGAATACCCCTGGTGGGAGCTGGGATCGAACCCACAACCCTGCAATCATGAGACAAGCTGCTCTACCTTTATGAGATACTGCTGCCCCACTTTAACATGCTTTGGAGTCCCTGAGTTAGAAAAGCACTATACAAATGTGCATCATCATCACATTGTTGTTGTTGATAATAATAATAATAATAATAATAATAATAATAATAAATACTTCTAGTAAAATTGTTGTAGAACATTTTTAAATTGGTTCAGAATCATTTCTGTCCCACCTCTACTAAATGTAACTAAACTACTGGATAAAAGCTACATTTATGATACCATCATTATCAAGCAGGCCGACTCACTGCATTTACCGCCCAAAAATATTGAAAATGCACTCATATAATCACCTCTAATACATTTTGCAATATTTTGCCTCACTTTTGTGTATCTGCAGGCTTAAATTTACATTTTCATATAACTGCATATCACCCCAATGTAACAGTAACGAGACCTAGAAAATGGAACCCTTTAACATAAAATCTCTTTTCCATCTGTTGCTAGGTGAAATTCATCATTTACCAGTCAATAACAAAATACATTTTCTATATTCTACCATAAATAGGTTGTTCAGAGGGAGGCCAATAAATCAAGATAAATATTGGATTAAACTGAAATAAAGTATTTGGCCAAACTGACGAGCTAACTGCTAGCTGAGCTGGTCATGATACAGATCTCTCACAGATATCAGTTCATATGAATGTTATTTTGTAAACTCTGACACCACCTTTCCTTTCACTTTCCTTGATAAAACTGGCAGAAATATGGATTTTTTATTTTAAAATTCCCCAGGATGCACCAGAGACATAAGGTGATGCAAAGGTTTCTAAAAGAGTTTGCAAAAACTGCTACAAAATGTGACAGTGGAGTTACCCAAGTTATCATTATTAAAGAAATGACATGACTTATTCCCCACATGTAACCACTTAGGGCTGTTGTTTAGTATTCAGCATCCAATCAGGAACGCAGAAATGTTTCCTTGCAGTCTTTGACCACCAGGAGATCCGATTCAGCCAAAGTAAAGTTCCATAGAAGTGCATAATGTCACCCGGGTGAAACAGGAAACTAGCATCCATATCTCTGCTCTTCAGGAGCAGCAAAAGCTAATCGACAGCTAGCTGCCTTCAGGCAACTTTCAAGAGGTTGGTCATCTGTTTAACACCACTGTGAGTCTGAGGGAACATTCTGCCACACGGAGCGATGATGGACTCGAGAGCAAAGCAGAAGAATGAGTCTAACAGGCTTTCATGCAATGAAAAGTGGAGAGGAAAGTGGGGTACCTACTGCACTTTCTGGGAAGCAGTGTGTCATTTGTGGTGGATGTCACTGTTCAGTCAAAGTGGCTGTTTTCAGTCCAATCATTCACCGATGTCTGTTCCATTTACCACACCGCCGCAGGAATCAATGGCATATACGGCGCAGTTATTGAAGTATAAATGGGAGTAATGGCTGTCTGCTTCAGTGAGTGCACCTAGGCAAACGCCTGAGTGCATCTTCCCATTTACACCTTTAATGTCACATTGAGCTGTTATCAATTAATATCGTTCTACTCAACAGTATGCAGTAGGGCTGATATTTCTGTTTTTAAGAACAATATTTTACTAAATCAGACATTTAAATATCAAACTTTTTTCCCCCTAAAGAGAGCCGAGAATTTATCATATATGGTAAAACCAAACAGTTCAGTGTTGCCAATTAACGGTGCAAAACTTCCTCTTTTAAAAATTCTTTTAAATAAGCTTCTCTAATCACCAATGAGAAACTGAGAGATGGTGGCTGGCTAAATATGAGTCTTTCATCTGGCTTAACTCTACAAATGGACCTCATTGTCTCGAGGAATTTGATTTTCTGCCATTCTGCGAGCACACTGTACCCTCTCCGGGGCCTGACTGCAGCGAGAGGGCCCCTTATCAACAGCACTCAGGGTGTGGAATTCAGGAATGGAGTTCTGCTCCAAATCAAACCATGAGAAGGAACGAATAGGGAGCGAACAGAACTGAGAGGAGGGAGAGAGAGAGACGGGCGGAAGAGGAGAGGAGGGGGGCTTTGGGATAATTCTCCAGATGCTTCCACTCTCCCACTTAGACACGAGCCACACACATTTATCCGTCTGTGTGTGCACCTGTTTCCGAAAGCACAAGTGCACAACTTACATGCAGCAGAGCTACACATAAGCACACACCAGTAAACCCATCAATGGCCCTCCCACTGGGAAGGGTTTATGCACTCCAATTTTTATTATCTTCTGGTGGCCAAACAAAGCTTTCCCTGCTTTTCTTTGCATTTGTACGGTAAATGAATCTGCTTCCTAGTGTGTTTGTATACATCGCTGTGTGTCGT
Source organism: Aphyosemion australe (assembly GCA_006937985.1). Classification (NCBI taxonomy): domain Eukaryota; kingdom Metazoa; phylum Chordata; class Actinopteri; order Cyprinodontiformes; family Nothobranchiidae; genus Aphyosemion; species Aphyosemion australe. The sequence continues at coordinate 8,538,598 of SSNS01000001.1, forward strand.
GCATGAATAAGCCTACAGGAGCTCTGGTAGATCTTCAAGGTCAATAGTTATTAACAGATAATGAAAAGAAAAATATATTTTTTCACTTGTAGCTGAAAGCAAACCGTCAGGTTGACAGATGTCGCAAAACCATCAGTGTTTGTGAGCATTTCTACTTATTTATATTTATAAAATGCAAAAACTATTTCTCTAACATGCTTTTGAATACCCTAAAAAGCAAAAATATAAAACTTTAGGAAATTTAATTATTTTTACTTTATATGTATATATATTCTTTGTATTGCCTTTTTGTGCAGAAGTGTTTTTAAATGTGCTTTTTAAACAATGTTTTCAACACCATGGCGTGTCTGGGATTACATGAAGAGAGAGAAGGATGTGAGGAAGCCTACATCCACAGAATATCTGTGGTTAGCTCTGCAAGATGTTTGGAACAACCTACCAGCCCACTTCCTTCAAAAACTGTGCAAGTGTAGCTAGAAGAACTGATGCTGCTTTGAAGGCAAAGGGTGGTCACACCAAATATTGATTAGATTTAGATGTTTTTTGTTCATTCACTGATTTTTGTTGATTGATGTAAATAAATTAATACTTCCATTTTTGAAAGCATTCTTTGTTTATAGCCGTGGTTCCCAATTGTTTTTCACAAGGACCCCCTTTTCTGTGTCCAAGACGAGCCCCAAATCCAACGTGCATGCACACAATTAACAGTGAATAATTACAAACTTTATACAGACATACAGAGTTATGCCTCTCACACAGAGTTTTGATTGTACTATTAGGTGTGTTATCTAGATTTAAAAAATTAAATTTTTACAAATATAATCTTGGTAACCCCACAACCTCAGCAGAGAGAGAGAGAGAGAGAGAGAGAGAGAGAGAGAGAGAGAGAGAGAGAGAGAGAGAGAGAGAGAGATGCAAAATTGGATATTATTTCTAGACGGATCAGGTTAACTTTGGATGAACTTTCTTCAAAGGCCTGAAATACATGAAAAAACAACATTTGAGAGATCTAAAAGGACTGCAGTTGGAAATGCTGAAGTTTGCAAGCTGTGGCCTTTCTGCATTGAGTTAGCATGTTCTCCCCATGTAGCGGGTGGGTGTAAATTTTTCTCCAGGAACTCTGGTTTTGTCCCACAAACCAAAAATATGCTTGTCAGATTAATTGGTGAAACATGGCATTCAATATGGCATCGCCCACTGAGACCCATTTTTTAAACCCAATTTTTATAGTTATATGTTAGAAAGCCACTAATATTTCTCAACAACTGGGTTTCATTTAATTAATTTTGAACAGCATTTCGATGGATATTTCCAGAGATTAATGGTAAAAATTACACATTGTCTCTTTAACTCATTCACTGCCATTAACGACTTTAGTCGTCATTTCCATTTTTTTACAGGGCGGGCGTCGGAGCAAGCCCCCGCACCGTGAGGATAAATATCACATGTTTAAAGCGGATCTTCATCCGTGTATGTCACACATCACGTGATCAGGAAGCAGAAAATCAATGGATTTCGAGTTTGTTTTGGAATTCTGACAGGTTTTTGTAAAACTGAAGTTTAATGTTTGCAGTAGATCGGATATGTCCTAACCAGGAGACATTTTCAGTATTTGTATGCAGGTTAACCCTCCTGAAATCGTCAGTACGCTCTTTCTTCTTTAGCTTGTTTCATGCATCCTAATAAATAGCTAAGTAGAGAAAGAGAGAGGCCCACAGTCTTACAGAAACCGAGTCAATCTGATGTGAAGTTGTGCCTGAGTCACCTTGTCATTCATCAGGACACGGTGACTAAACCGGCCGGTGTTCCTAAACCACCACGGGGCATCGAGCCAAGGAATTAGGTGCCAAGGCTGAGTTAAACACTGAGGTATGACATGACCACTATTTGTTAGGACAGTAAAGAAGAGGTGTTGTGGAGCTCGGTGGCAGCTTTTTCCCACCAAGCTCAGGTTATGTAAAAAAGCCGATTTTCAACGGCCCTCGTAGTGTGAAAGTTTCCAATCCCATGCCCCAGAAACCAAGAAGCACAGCTTTGATTTAAAACATAATAAAATCACAGAACCACACAGCTGGATATGTGAAGCAACGTTGAGCAAGTTTTCAGTCACTTTAATGAAACTTTTTTCTTCGATTAATGCTAATTTTTGGCTAATGATGAAAGTGTTTTACAGCCATGCTGTAACACATCCCCCTTTCCATTTGATTTGTGCACGTAATACAGGAGTCTTATAAAGGCTCCAAACAAACATGTCTCCCCCTCCCTCCCACCGGGCTGCAACATAAACTCATAATGATTTTTAGCTATGGGGCGCCGAGCTTCACATGCTCCACGAGCAGCTGTACCACAACAACTGATGTTTCTCATTTAGCAAATGTGAACGGCAGCATATTGATGCAGCTTCAAAGAGCTGGAGCTGTAATATTAAAGTGTGTGTGTCCTGTCTCTGTGTGTGTGTGTGTGTGATTGTTGTGCATGTGAAAGTTGCTGAAATTTTTCCTCTAAAACAGCCCAGCTTTCTACCCAAGTGTGCATGTTTGTGTGTGAATGAGTGTGTTTTGGAGAAGTTCCCCTGTTGACCTTGACCAGGTTTTCACCTCCATTATTGCAGCTGCCTTATATTTATGCGAGCATGAATAAATATAATAAGTAGTATTGTTTGACCCTGAGTGCATATGGTGCTTGTCAGATGGAGAGACTGTTATTGTAACAAAGATTTTCCTGCAGCTGCGGACCAGCACATGATTGAGAACGCCATGGTTTTGACTATTTTCTTTTATGTGTTCATAAAAGTTGTATGATAGTTTTAGATTTAGCTAAAATTGGCATGTTAGACGAAATCCTTACATTTTGACATTATTGACCTTAAAGGCCAAGTTCACTGAGAAACCGTTTTTTTACTTGTTATTTTTGAAATATGATCAGTCACTCTAACCACTACTTCACACTGGAAGCATCAGTGTCCCGGAACGACAGCAGAACGGTTTACTTGCGAGTTTAAACCGCTTCTCCGTCATCCTCCTCGCTTGACTTGCGAGATCACAAGATCCCTCAAGAATTCAAAGGTCACAGTTTGTTTATGCCATCCACCATTAAACCAAAAAGAAGGAAATCACCATTGCACTTCTCGAATGATGCAGGGAGTAAATAAGCCGTTAGGTCACACGTATAGACGTAATCTACATAGATATGAAATCGCATTGCTGCAATAGACTTTTATTTTGAAAATTACCGGACGTTTTACACTAACTGTGTGTGATTTCCTGTCTAGCACTTTGTTAACTGTTGAAATTGATGCATCCCAGAAGCGGCTCGCAGCAAAAATAGAACCCAATCCTATCTTTAGCGGTGCGGCGCGGTGTGCCGCTTCTGGGACGCGTCTGAAAATTGGTTTGAATCACCCCCATAGACTATAATGGATTCTATCTGAAGCAGCGATGTTCTGCTGCTATTCTGCGCCGCTGATGCTTCCAGTGTGAAGTAGGGGTGAGTTTCACATGCAGGCTAAATGTGAAAACAGTCTTCTACCCCTATTTCCTTCATTAGCCGCCAATAGAAAATAGAAGGGGGGAAGCTTGGATTAGAAAAGCCATTAGCACGTTATAATGTCAAATTATCATTCATGGACTCACTCATCTTGGTTTGCAACGGGGAAGGCTGTTGTTTATTTAGCGTCCAGGAGAGAGCAGAGCATGTCTCGGCTAGTAGAAGCTAACCATTAGCATTAGCAACTCCACAACACGGCAGAACTCCTCAAGGCTTGAGTTATTTTTGGGGATAAAACATCAACATTGCAGAGCAAACTGACTCAGTGTAGAGTCACGTTGCTATTAGCCAATCAGAGGCGAGATATCCAAATATCAGGAGATAAGACTCCAAATCCTGCCATATTCAGGTCAACTCGGCTGTGACTCACTTCTAGTTCCTGAAACAGGTGCATGAGATTCACTCACAAGGCATTCATTTATACTAGAGACCACTGCAAGTGTGTTGAAAAAAACAAGTGAACTTTGTCCTTAACTACAAGCACCTGTAACTTTGAACCCAAACATGAGTTCCTCCAGGATTTAAATGGCTCTTCGTGGTGAGTGTTGCATCCCAAAGTGATTGGTCAAAACGTTTAAGTAAAATCTGTGGGCGTTGGTTGAATTTACATTAATGGTTGCCACATTGCAGTTTCTTGGAAACGCTGAAATGTTCATTACATAAATGTTTATTCATCCCTGATATCATCGCTAAATAAAACATAAACAAGGTTGTTAAACTTTGTTTTTATAGGATGTTTAATTAGTAGCTTAGTGATCTGCTCTGGCTGCGTTCCCTATAGAGGTGTCCATCGCACCTTTGTTTACCTTTATAACAGCCTAATTAATATTTCATGTAATATCTGCACTATAGATGACAAAACAGACTTGCAGAATACAGGCTATATTTACATTAAATGTTATAGAATCAAAGCATGTGGTTTTCTGTGCAGGATCCCAGTGTAGGGAGACCCCATCTTAAAATGCTGACATTTGCAGTGGTCTCTAGTGCAAATGAATACCTTGTGAGTCGATCTCTGTGGGAAAAAAGCTCTGGTGCTCCTGTTTCAGGAGCTAGAAGGACGCCAGTGGAGAGGTAAGGAGATGATGGCAGGTTTTGAAGACATTGGGACATCTCTCCTCTGTTTAGCTAACAGCAACCCGACTCTACCACTGACTCTGTTGCACATTTAGCACAAGCTTTAGAATGAAAAGACCCCTAATCTTGATGTTATTTTTGTGTTTCTCTATGTGGGCTTCATGATGATCTAGTGACCTGTTCAGGATTGGAGACAGGTACCCAACCCCCAGGATGCACAGCAGGACTAAGTGGGTAAGTAATGAGAATGGATGTTTGGTTAATTAGTTGTTTCATTTGGCATTAGGATGTAAAAGAACAGATGGACCTAAAACATATCACTGCCATCCAGGGTTGGAAACAGCTTGCTGCATTCCAAGGAAAAGTTTAACCTGGCATAATATTGCAAGCTCTACAAAGCTGTCATTTATAAAACGTCACTGTAATTCACTACAGACAAAGTTAAAAACACCGACATGCATTAGGTAGCATCTTTTTTCGGGGGAGCTTTAGTGACATCAGAGCTCTATGCAAACCAAGAAAGCCTAAAAGAGTAGCACAGCAGAAAGCTGCTTTTCCCAACTTGACGGCCTCTAATGACCATTTGGATTTGCTGGAACAGCAGGTGGAGCAACCTGAATGAACTGTGGAAATGAGTCAGAGCCTGATTGAGAAGCAAATTGGAGAGAGGAAAAATACCCCAATGACAGGCTGATCGTGGCCCAAGTGAACACCTATATCTGGGATATGAAATGACTCATATTAATTTGCATACAAACCGAGTGTAGCAACTATAGGGCAGAATGTTATGGAGTGAAGGACTGTAAAGGGCATTGATGAAGAGTAAAAGATAAACTAAGCCACCTGAGAAATGCAGCATCTTGTATTCGGTACAATTTTCAGACATGTTTGGTTATTTTTGTGGTTTTGTACCATAACATGATACAAGGTAATATTCTTCTCCTCCCTGCTTTATTTATCCACTGCAGATGGTATCCTCTCAATGTGGGTGGAATCAGCTGTGTTTCATTGCGCTACGGTAGCACCCACAATTTTCTAGTATTATATTTAGACTTCATATGCTGGTGAAGGTTCTCACTCATCCAGGTCTTGGTAATCCAAAGGGGTTCAGATGAAGGCAGCTGGACTTCTTTGGTTTCTTGAAGATGTTTCGCTTCTCATCCTAGAAGCATTGTCAATTCTGGCTGGAATATGGGAGAGTCACGCTTATAAGCTGTGGCTGTCCATTTTTGCTTAACGAGCAGAAACTACCTATGAATACCCCTCCTCCCTACCTCGTCGTTAGAGGCTAACTTGTCAGGGGGTAGGGAGGAGGGGTTTTCATAGGTAGTTTCTTCTTGTTAAGCAACAATAGATTCAAGATTCAGGATTCAAGATTGTTTAATTGTCATTGCACAGGTGTACAAGGAAATTGAGTTGAATAGACAGACAGAGCTTATAAGCTCCACCCTCCCATGTTCCAGCCAGAATTGACAAAACTTCTCGGATGAGAAGCAAAACATCTTCATAGTCAGGGGGCCAAAGTCTCAAAAGGTCAATAAAATGGGTTGAACCTGACATGGTCTGCCATACTTTTTAATTGTGTTTTTTCTGTTAACTTAGACCCTAAGGACCAATAATTGGAGGGTCTGCTCTGCTGGAAATATTGCGAAAAAAATTTGTGGCCATTTTAGTGTATGAACCCTGTATTTTTATCAGAAAAATGTAAAAAACGATTTTTCCCCCCCCAAATTCTCAATGGGTTGGGTACGCTATCAATAAATGCATTCCAGATACACAGAACACATGTACTGACAACATCCACTGAAAAAATAACTCTTAAAACACATTTCTACATAATTTTGCATCAATTTAATACCAAAAAATCAGCGTTTTATCACTTTTTTTCCAGTATTTTCATCTTCTCTTCATTGGCAATCAACAATTTCATAAAGTTATGGCATCAGTTATATGCCATGTTTTTCTACAACCTGTACACTCATTCCACAGAAAAAAATGATAAAAATTCAACCAAAATCATTGGATCTGTGAGCCTTTAAATACCAATTGGCGATCAAAAGACTCGGACCATCAGAACTCTCAAGTGGGTAAGAGGTTAATAAACTAGGTGTAGGTGGAATAATTTGCTGCATACATTTAACTTTCATTTCCACTTAATGTTAAAACAGCCAGTTTATTTCTATTTGTTGTTTGTGTACTCTCTTGTGATGCATTTAGTTCAGGCATGTTCATGGCCAACTAAAGAAATCTCTCTAGAACCCCTAACAATCAGAATAATTGTTAGAATTTCAATTGTATCGTCACAATGCGTCCAAAAGTTGTTTCTGCATTCAATAGCAAGTAAGTTATCAAATGTAAAAATGTATTTATTTGTATTTGTCAGGATCTGCTCCTTTTCCCTCAGATGTGTTGTCCTGTCTCCCGTCGTTAAGTGTTTTTTGGACTCACCTGCCCCTTGTTATCCTACCCACCTGATTCCTGATTGCCCTCATGTATTTAAACCCTCTGTTTGTCCTGGTCTGTGTCAGATCCTCGTCTTGTCTACCTGTTGTATCGCTACCTACCATTATTCAAAATAAACAGTTCTTTTGCCTGCCAGTCTGCCTCCTGTTCACCTGCATTTTGGGTCCTACAACAACCACCACCACATGACAGTATTGTACAACTTGTCAAAGGCAAATTGGTGGCAACAATGATGCTGAAAGTGGCAAAACCTTCAGAACTTAATCACAGCAAATATCGCCGTTGCAAAAAGAGCATGTGCTCTCGAGGTTGCTGCTGTGCAAGAGCCAATGTCAAGTGTGACGTTGCATGTCTCTGCACTGGGGACCCCAACAGATGTTCAAGGATTGAACTTGCACTTGAAGACAGGTACACTTATAGGCGGTGTGTAGGGGGGAGATGTACAGGTCCTTTTAAAAAAAATTAGCATATTGTGATAAAGTTCATTATTTTCTGTAATGCACTGATAAACATTAGACTTTCATATATTTTAGATTCATTACACACAACTGAAGTAGTTCAAGCCGTTTATTGTTTTAATATTGATGATTGTGGCATACAGCTCATGAAAACCCAAAATTCCTATCTCAAAAAATTAGCATATTCCAACTGACCAATAAAAGAAAAGTGTTTTTAATACAAAAAAGGTCAACCTTCAAATAATTATGTTCAGTTATGCACTCAATACTTGGTCGGGAATCCTTGTGCAGAAATGACTGCTTCAATGCGGCGTGGCATGGAGGCAATCAGCCTGTGGCACTGCTGAGGTGTTATGGAGGCCCAGGATGCTTCGATAGCGGCCTTAAGCTCATCCAGAGTGTTGGGTCTTGCGTCTCTCAACTTTCTCTTCACAATATCCCACAGATTCTCTATGGGGTTCAGGTCAGGAGAGTTGGCAGGCCAATTGAGCACAGTAATACCATGGTCAGTAAACCATTTACCAGTGGTTTTGGCAATGTGAGCAGGTGCCAGGTTGTGCTGAAAAATGAAATCTTCATCTCCATAAAGCTTTTCAGCAGATGGAAGCATGAAGTGCTCCAAAATCTCCTGATAGCTAGCTGCATTGACCCTGCCCTTGGTATTAAATTGATGCAAAATTATGTAGAAATGTGTTTTAAGAGTTATTTTTTCAGTGGATGTTGTCAGTACATGTGTTCTGTGTATCTGGAATGCATTTATTGATAGCGTACCCAACCCATTGAGAATTTGGGGGGGGGGAAATCGTTTTTTACATTTTTCTGATAAAAATACAGGGTTCATACACTAAAATGGCCACAAATTTTTTTCGCAATATTTCCAGCAGAGCAGACCCTCCAATTATTGGTCCTTAGGGTCTAAGTTAACAGAAAAAACACAATTAAAAAGTATGGCAGACCATGTCAGGTTCAACCCTCTTTTGAGACTTTGGCCCCCTGACTATCAAGAAACCAAAGAACTCCAGCTGCCTTCATTCAAACCCCTTTGGATTTAGACTTCATCTGAAACAATGACACTGTGGCTGAATCTGCATGTGATTGCTTCACCCATTTGTTGTGCATGGGCTTCCATGATCCGTTTTGGTCCCAATTGTAGCTCATTTGGATTTTCTGCTAAGGCACCATTCAACAAAAGGTGCCAAAACACCTTTAAGAGAGCTTTAAAAACATTTTATCTTGCAAATCATATTAGTAAGAAGGTACTTCTTTATCACTGTGATGCTGGTTTATCCAAAACACTCTAAAACCAGCAGAAATCGAGACTCTAAACAAAACTACCTCCCAAGGTGCACACACTCAGAAATCTCTAGGTTTTTATTTTTTCTCCAGTGTTTCATCAGCAAAATGTGTGTCATTAAAAAGTCTGAAAATGACAGCCATAATCCAGCCCCATTAAAGTTTTGATTCCCCTTGTCCCCTGAGGACAAGATGTAATGGTCTTAAACACATCTATTTGAGCAGATTGGTATGGGTTTATTAAAGGGGCGGATTTTATGAAAAGAACCTCGACTTATCATCCAAAGCACTTTTGATTACAGGACTCCAATGTCTTTCAGAAGGGTAAGTGCCCCACAGCCAAACTTATTGATAAACTGTTCAGATGGCTGTTCAAATGTGTTTATTTCATCCACTGGTTGGAAATCGGAGTTAAAGCTGGAAAGAGAAAAATCTGCTGTGACCGGTGTAGACTTTGGGTTCACTGCTTTTAATGCTCACAGGAGGAGGATGGTGTCTGTGTGTTTTCAGGGGGTTATGGATGAGTGCTGACCACTCCTAAATGCATTTTGATTTATTTGTGTAAGCGAGCGATGGTTCCCCTCTACATAAAATCCTAGCTCGGAGGCTAACCTTTGCTTGTGAGTGGAAGTCCGGTTTGGTGGAAAGGGGACTTTTTCAGGGTCAGAAAGGCACATAAAAGCTTTGCTTATGCCCTGAGTTGTTGTTTACTGCACCAGGAAAAATGATGTCAAAATCTGTTCAAGGCTTTAAAGCTCTGATGGTAAAATTAGACATGAAGATACAAGAAAAAAAATTCACAGTGACTGACCGTGATAAAAAAAAAGGTCTTAGACAAAATCCACAATCAGCCACTTTAGTCAGTTACGCAAGGTTCATTTCTTGATGGCGTGGCTTTAATTCATTTCTCTTGTACGGGGCAACTCTTTGACCTTGTGGATGGAGATTAATGAAGAGCTTTAGTGGTGATGAAGGCTATCAGGCACCATGATCCCCCATTTAATAGAGCAAGAGTTTTACATAGCCAATTATGCCGTTTGCATTCCGCCTGTAAGCACGGCTCTGTCAGGGCGAGCACTCGGCTGTGGTGTGTTTGGGATTTAACATCAGTATTAGTTAAAGAGACTATTTGTTAATATTCTCATTTGTAATTAACTGGTTTCTTATGGTCTGTAGGCTTTTAGGTTTTGGGTTGTCTCCATAAATGTGGGTTGTTTTTGGTGGTCACGTTTTCACTTGTTTTGTTTTTATTTGACAGCCTTTGGCACGTTCACTCCAAAGCTCCATTTTGTTTCAAGAAAGTTTCTAATTGTTCAGAAACAGTTTCACAAAAACAATAAAGCTTAGTTCCAGTTCCTCTGCTTTTTATTTAATATCTTTTTCATACTTCAGAGAAACGATGAATTTACTTCTGCACTCATAATGATGGCGAGCTGCTGTGCTACCCTGGCTTTCTTCTGGATGCATAAGCGTCTTGTAGGGTCTGTGAAGAGCAAGATGCAGCTAATAACCGTTGTTGTCACCGGGTTTGAAAGAATCATGGAAAATAAACCACAGATCTTTTGGGTACATGCTGCTGTCTTTCTCCTTGCTTGTGACTTGGAGAAATCACGAGTGATCTTCTCCGGTCATTATGTGATCTTATGGGACCAGCTGCGTGGAACAAAGTCAAAGCCGCTGTGCATCTGAAACACTCTCAGTAGGAAGGGACAACGCATCTAGTATGTTACTCATTATGGGTGAGCCCCATATGGGATCTATATGGGCAAGCCATATGGGTCCCAACAAGGTTTGTACGCAGTTTCCACGGTGGCCCCAGAATTATTTTTCCCACATAGATTGTAACGGGCCCTACATGGGTTTTCAGAGGGTTTGACTCAAACACCGGCAAACCCCTGTGGGGCCACCATGGAAACCGCGGACAAACCCATACAGCTTGCCCATATAGATCCCATATGGGGCCCACCTATGTGTGCTGGCTGGGCCTGGGTCAGGAACACCTTGGCCTTGAGAACTTATTTCTTCATGTCATATATTCAACGAGGTGTTGGAAACATTCCTCAGTGGTTCTGGTCCTTATTGACATGACAGCATCACACAGTTACATCCAGGATGTGGATCTCCCTTTCCACCAAAGGTTGGATTGAGGTCTGGTGACTATGGAGGCCATTGGATTGAGGTAAACTCGTCATGGTCAAGAAACTACTTTTAAGATGATCTGAGCATTGTTTATGGTGCATTGTCCTGCTGTAAGTAGCCATCAAGTCCTACTCACCATAGATGCCTAAGTTGCTGCTTTGAGATTAAATTCCCATTATTCGTCACACACACTAGCTATGTTTACATACGCCAAACTTCCCCAATCCGATTCAAATCTTGGTTGATTGGAAATCCCAAATCTCTGTTTACATGGACACTAACTGGAATGATCCGATCACGCCGCGATGCCCGCACCATAGCTTGCGCAGACTTGTCTTTCCTGGAAGAGAAATTGTAAACAAACGCCACGTATTTTTCCCTTGCATTTTATTTGCTTATTCTCTAGCTTTGGTAAATTCCCGCTTCCTGCATCTTTAGATGCACTTTAGATGCACTTGAGTGTATAACTCGGCATTTTTAGCCGTTCGGCCATCGAGACGTTTAGTAATATTGAGCTCCCGTAGTATTTCCAGTAAAAAATAGCGTCGGCAACAGACCACTTCTTTTTACCGCCCGCCATGTTTTCGATCTGTCCTGAGCATGCACAGAGGCGGAAAGAGGTCACGCTGAAGTTGCACACATGCGCAGTGGGCATTATTTTACTCCAACAGTCCGAACGGCTGTGTACATGGACGCCAATCGGATTGACGATCGGACAAAACCACCTCTCTCAATCGGAATGAAATTTCATTCGGATCAGGCCGAATCGGATCAGAATATTCCGATTGACATGTTTACATGACGAATTTTTGATCCGATAGGGCGTTCAAGCCGATTACTTGTGCCCATGTAAACGTAGCTAGTGATGTGTGGTAAAATGTGTCACCTGGGGGAGCGGTGAGCTGCGTGTCAAGCAGGGAAGCATTGGGTCAGATTTTTTTCAAAGTCTTTGGTATGACCCGACCAGGATTTGAACCCTGATATCCCATTCCCAGGGCGGACATCACCACTAAGCCACTGAGCTGGTTGAACAGCTATACCTAACAAAGTGGCCACTCTGCAATTTTTTTCTTCACCTCCAACATTATCCACAGTTCCTCTTGTTTTCAGGAAAATAAAATCCATTTGCGCCTTCCCCTGCCACTCTTCCCCCAGACTCCGGGCCTACATTTAGGTCAACTGCTGCACATTTCACAACGCTGTTCCTCGGAAAGTCGCTTGTGCGTGTATGCAACGCCACGGTTAGATGCTACTGTAAAAATGTCCACAGCCCTCACAGGCTTTTTGATCACAGGGCACAGAGTGTAAAAGTGCAATTGTGAGCCATTACCACTCTTTACTGCAATTATTGTCAGCCACGCTCTTTGGGTATTGCACTTTGCCGAGCCGCTCCGGGCCACACACGGAGTCATTTTTCAGATTCACTAGAAACAGGACATAGCATTTTGATCTGAGTGGCTCTTTGGTCTCACTGTCCTGTCATACGTTGGAGGACAAAGACAGTTATGGATGGTGAATATGGTGGCAGCGATGGAGAATGCTGATATAATCAATAGATGTGTAATTGGAAACTGTCAGTTAAATGTTTTAGTACCCTCTCTGATAATGATGCCTCAGGCGTTTTCCACAAAAGATGAGAGAAGATGATTCAGATTTGTATGACATACAGGAGCTGTTCTGAGTTCAACCATTTATCAGATAGATCTTACATAACTTTTGCATGGCAGCACTCTTACTTTCCCACCAGAAGGCTCACGTTTATCAGTCGTAGACCTTTTCAACCTCTTGGATCCCAGCAGGGACAGAGTGTTTGCACATCAGGTCATTTAAAAGACCCCTTGTACTCCGTTTCACCAAGTGCATCTATTTATTTTTGCAGGTTAAAGTCCTTTTAAAGTTAGACCAATAGATAAATGTTCCTGCTAGGCCTCGTGTTCGTCAGCTGTATCCACTGAGTGTGTGCTTAATGGCTCCTTGAGTGTTTTGGGTTACACACCAGTGTGTCAAGAGAGAACTTATATTTCAGCAGCAAAGACCCATAACCATTAAGCATTCTGTGGCATTTTGAATGTTGCTATTTTGCAATTAGGCTAATGGAAAATGTCCTCAGATTAGAAAGCAGGGGGGACATGTTCCATTAAGCTCCCAGTAATGTATTTATATCATCTGGCTCTCACGTGTTCGACTGGGTCCGGGTTAATGAAATACCAGATGGTGCTTATACTCATATGGATGGGCACTGCATTTAAGGTGATACTGGTATACGTAGCTCTGACTACAACTGTGATCTCTTATTGCAAACCTAAATGCAAAACTCAAAATCTGTTCGTGCAAACAAACCATAAGAATTATTTTTATTCTTAAGAGATGTACTTAGCTTTCTTGCTGAGAGGAATCTAAGTGGATCAATAGCACTTTCATGTCTCTGTGTTAAGTGTTAAAGGCAACAGACACAGGAGGTAATTAACTCTGGCCTGAAGCAAGAAGGCAAAGCAGCCGGCTTGTTTCTACTCGGAGAAAGACTGATCAACATTTACTGGTAACATTTCCGTCGTATGCACCTTGACTTCCTGTGGTATTCTTGTCATTTTTAAAACTTGAGCTGAACGTCCATTTTCAATGGAAGGCAGCTGCTGAAATATCTAAAGGAACCTGGATGATATAAGAAATGACCCAAATAATTTGGTATAAAGTGCAAAGAAACTCATTTAGTAAGTAAAGGTCTACTTTGTAACCAAAACCTGACCTTTTTCCAGTTCCAGGATTTGATTAGTTCTGTTTTGGACTTTGCAGAAGAGCCCTGTGGTGAATGCTTTGGTGTTTTAGATTAAATACTTGTAAGGATTGTTTATGCTGCTGCAGAGGGCTCAGGAGGACCTACATATTTGCTTTTGCACCGCCTGACTATTTTAGGATTGTGCAAAACCATGTGGCATTCACCAACAACAAGAGTACACCATGGTTGTAGGTGTGTGTTTTTGGCTCTATGGTTTTCATATTTATTGGAGAGTTTAGAAGTGCATTGCAAACATTTAGTAGTACAAGGGAGATGATGATTCAGAGGGCAGATTAGTCTATGTTGTGTTACAAACACTCAAAAAAGCACTTCATACTCAAGCAGACAATAGTGAAAGTTGAGTAAATTCTATTTTAGGGATGCAAAAAGTTGGTGATAGAAGAAAAGTTAATTTGCTTTAACAATAAATGTGCAGTAGTGGACAAATCACAGCCCCTGAGAGTCCCGCTGGACTAAGAGAGCTCCAACTCTACATCAGGACATAATCAGGTATAAAGTGGTGATATTGTGTGTCTTATTTTTTCACCTTGCATGATGGTGGTGGTCAGAGGGACCGGAGGCGCCAGTGTTCAGCATCCTCGCCTCTGTCAGTGCGCCCCAGGGCAGCTGTGGCTACATTGTAGCTCATCACCACCAATGTGTGAATGTGTGTGTTGTAAAGCGCCTTAGGGGGTTCTAGGACTCTAGAAGGCACTATATCAAATACACGTCATTTACCTTTTTTTCTAGGATTTTTAAACAGTAGCTGATCTGTCAAATTTGCTGCATTTAACTCGGCTACAAACCCTGTTCACCTGTGAGTTTAAAGTCGTTTAGAATCACACATCAAAGGTTTGCAGCTTCTATTATGTGATTCTGAAAAGTGGATATAAGTGTAAAGGAAGTGGATGGAAACTACTCTGACTCTGTGCTAAAGCGCCTCTTTTGACCAAAACAAGCAACCAAATATTTTAGACAGTATAATAGATGAAAGTCTAAACTACTGTATATTTACACAAACTATGTTGCTACCAGATGCTTTCCCCTCCTTTCCACCGGATGCAAAAGCATTGCGAAAGCATCTCAAAACACATTTGTGGCAACGCTTCCACCAGCCGTGAGGCGACACATTTTGGACGCATCTCAGAGGCATAAGGACACGTTGCTTACTTTTTACTTCCAGAACACGGCAACCTTCGCAGTTCTGATCCGGCCAGACAGGAAGTCAACCGTGAAAGCAGTGTAAAACATCTGGAAACTTTCAAAATAAAAGTCACATGCACATTTCCATTTGCTTAACTAGTAAAAAACCTGTTATTTCACGTGAAACCTCCGTAGCCGAGGTAAACAGAAAATAAATAAATAAATAAATAAAAACACAGACCTTTTTGGAAACATGCAGCCATCTTTCTCCTTGCTTGTTTTCATGTGAACTTCTGAAAACATGGTGTTGCAATTCTCCTGTGATTTTGTGACCTTGCAGGACCTGCTGCATGGAATGCTTTTGCTCCTGTTTTGCATCTGAAGCACTCCCGGTTGGAAGGGAGCTCGTGGGTAAAATGCCTCTATTACGTTACACACCGCTCGTGGAAAGGAGGGGTTTCCCTCAACATCTGAACTTGTAAACTCTCTTTATGAATGATGATGACCCTATTCACCCATACGAAAAGCATTTAGTGACTTTCTCCTGCTGGAAAAGCATCAACAACTGTATCAAAATGCACTGACAGCTCTTGCTCAATTGAAGGAATAAATATATGTCTGTTTCAGAATGTGTGCACACATGCACAGATAATTGTGTGTGTGGATCGTTGCATGAGTCAGTGCTGCAGAAAATGAGCTCTGGAATTGTTTTCCATCAAAGAGCAAGTGGTGGAACATCGTGACATCAGAGGGTGACTGATGTCAGTGAGCACATCAGAAACCTGGTCATTTGCTTTCATTGCAGGCCACATGTCAACACCAGCCTCCTGTCTCTGTCCCCGTGGAAGGCATATCGCTCCTGAGCAAGGCTCTTCAGTGTAATCTGTGATGTTGGCATCAGCCTCTCTACACTCTGTGACTGTTAGAGCTACAAGTGTAGGCCTGTCCCTTAGCATCTGTTCTGCACTTACTGGCTAAATCCTGGGATGTCATTCTGGATCTATCTTCACATATGAGTGTGTTTGTGTTTTTCTACCTGTCAACATCTGTAACAGTCTCTGTTTTCAGTGTTTCCTGACTGTTTTAGCTGTCTACTTGTGAATCACTTCTTCACCTCCATCCATGCTGACAGAGATGCAGTTAGCTCCTGTGAAAGTGTAGGATTGTGTTTTAGGGTAGCCAAAGACGGGTCCTCCTGGACAGGTCCCTGCTTAAGAACACTCCAAACTCGGTTCTTAAAAGCTCAATCTTGATCCTTCTCTCCAGAGCAGCTTCAGACCCATCGCTAAAGTACCGGTCATCTCCAACATCCTGGAAAAGGTTGTTGTCAAACTCAGAGCTGCTCTTGATGAACATAACATCTATGATCGTTTCCCTGAGGTCCACTGATCAAAGCCTACTGGTTGTGCAGCGCACCAGGCTAAAGGTGACAGATCATTTGCTGCTGTGGCCCCTAGACTCTGGAACTCTCTCCCCCTGAGCCTGAGATCAGAGGACTCAGTGGTCTCCTTTAAAAAGCAGCTGAAAGCTCACCTGTTCAGGCTGGTTTTGGTGTGACCTCCTGATCATCCTCTTCCTCCTCACTAGCTTCTGTTCATGCTAGTGTTTCTATCATTTCTGTGTTTTTTCAAGCTCCCTTGTCTTCTTTTGTGCTTACTTTTTAATCTTAAATTTGATCTTTATGTCAATTTTAGTTTTATTGTTATCTTTTTAAATTATTTTTAAAAATTGTATTGCGCTTCTGAAGCCCCTTGTAAATTTTCTTCTTCCTCTACTGCTGTAGTCGCCAAACGCTGATCTCCGTCTACAGAGTTCACGATAGTGAAATGCCAGCCCTTCCATCTACCAGAAAGTCTTCCATCGTATCTCTATCAGCTGAAGTGCTGGAGCCCTGCACGATGTCCTCGATGAGCTCCGCCAGACTAAAAGGTTAGGAGACAGGTGGAGGACAGTGATACAGCACATGGGACAGGTTTAATGACTTCTTTTGGGACTTATCCATGGCATCAATCAGTTACTGTACAGGAGTGACAGTAATCATGTCATTAGCTGATGCAGGGATAACAACCTGGTGCTAAACATACAAGAGGTGAGGGAGATGATCATTGACCTCTGAAGGTCACAACCTGAGCTCACATCCCTCTGCATTAGTGAACTTCTCCAGGTTCCTGGGAGTGCAGATTTCCATCAACCTCACCTGGTCACTGAGCTGAGACTGCACGTCCTAAGGAGCCTGGCGTACTTCACCCTAGAAATCTTCTACAGGGGTGTGTTGAGAGTGTGTCACTGTGGTCCCCAGCTGCAGTGCAGCAAACAAAAGCCACTGCAGAAGGAGGTGAGGGCAGCAGAGAGGGTCACTGGAGCCTCCCTGACCTGATCAGTTTGCCCCACTGCCCTAAGCGGTCACTCCGAATCAAAGCCTCTAGATTTTCAACAGGCTTTTTTTCTCTCCTCACCTTTAACAACCTGCTTGCACCTTTTTTTTGTACCACATTTATCCCCAAATCCTTCACCTCATGATGCAACCATGGGAAGGGAAGCAGCATGAAAGAGTCCAGTTTTATTCCCCAAAACTCTAATTATCTTTTCTGTTCCCAGTCTTAGCCAATAAAAAACTACAAAAGGAGTAGCTAAAGAAATTCCCAAAGCAGAGGGGGGAAAAGAGGATTCATTAATGAATAACAAATCCAAGCACTTTTTTTTGCTAAGCCAAGTGTGGAGTAGAACAGATTCGATCTTAAAAAAGGAAAACTTAAAGCTCCCTAATGAGGCCCAGTAACATAAAATATACAACACACTTATTGTTTCATTCTAAGTTCAAGTGTTTAACCAAATCAGACAATCCAGAAGGCAGAGAACATGGACCCTAACCCTTGAACTTGGACACTGCCTGAGCAGAAAAAGCTCGGCTCTGAAAAATAATGAAGAATTTGCGGTCCGCTCAGCAGGAAGTAGGGAGGGCAGCGAGGGCTTGGGAGTCTAGCTCTGCAGCCTTCGAATATAATGAGAAAAGAACGAATTCAGGTGGGATTTCTAATTCCGCCAGACTGTGATTAATCCCATCAATAAACAAAGCAGAGGTCATCGTGTTTTGGAGAACTCCAATTAGAGAGTAATCACTGCTAATCAGACAAGCTGCTCGCCGGCATCTTGGTGATTTCGGCTGTAAAGGGCTCTCTGGTGAATAGTCCGCCCTCCACGATGAGAACGACCGACCCACACTCTGTGATCCTGCATTAAGGGAGTGGGAGGCAGAAGAGAGAAGGGGGCTAATTAGCAGTGCCATTCATTAGCGTACGACGTGGGCTTGGGTGGGCTGGAGAAGTGGGTTTCTTATGTGGCGAGTGTTCCAAAAGTCAGCGTGTGGTTTAAACACAGGTACACTCCAGCGTGTTCGCAGCTTCTCGGTCGACCTGCTAATCTGTGACTCAAGCAAAACAAAAAACGGGACACTCATCTGCCAGTAGATCACCAGTGGGAGAGCTGCTACAAATGGAAATGAAGAGTGACTCAGTGTTTTCTTCCGGTGATTCATAAAAGTCGCCTTTGCGCTCGATGCCAGCTTTCCAGGCTTCCAGGCCTGACAACAGAAGCCTGTTTGCCAGTTGATGGGATGCTTCTGCAGCAAGAGAGAAAACAAGAATGTATTTTGGCTTGGCAACCTCATGGTGGCAACAAGGTGTCACTGGTCCGGCCAAGAATCAGCCCAGCAAATAACACTCGTTAAAAAAAAAACATGAAGTGTTTTCTTATCAGATTAACAGAATCTGACGTGTTAATTAGAGAGCTTTACAGAAGCTGCAAGTCTGCTTTTTCCCTGACAGAGTCTGGCTAGGTGTTAGATGTTTTCACTATGCTAAGAGGCTGCCGGTAGAACGAGCTGAAATGCCAAACAATTCCTTCAGGAAATATGATATCTTATTGATAGATCAGCAGCAGTTTTCCTTTAATCCCCTCTTCCTCCCTCTCTCCAGCAGCAAGCGGCGTCTGCAGGGAACCCTAATCAAATAACTTGCAGGGCCGTTGCAGATGCCATTTCAGTCATCTCGCTGGAATCCACACAGATGCTGGGTGGGCTCCCGTCTGGCCTATCAGACCCCCCAAAAACCCTCCGTCGTTAGGCTTCACTCATCACTATTTCCCGTCTCAGCTTTGGAGACATTTATAGGCCTAGGAGCGCGCCGCAATAATGAGTTTTTGTTTATTGCTAACGAGTAACCTGCCTGTAAAAATGTCAGATACTGAGTGATTTGCGAGTTCAATTCCTCCACCTGGCCCTCCGATGGCCTATTGTCCCCCACCTACGCTTCAATACACACGAATGACATAGTAATGATTTGTATGCTGATAATGGCTGCTGTGGGCAGTGAGTTATTAGTTATTAGGGAATCACAATTTTGACTGTGAGCGTTGATGGCTGAACACAAATCAATGAGTGTTTTCTTTTTTTAGGTGTTTAGACAGAAAAACTGGATTTTGACTTTTGTCCTCAGACGTTTGAAAGTGTTCTGATCGAGCTTCATCACGGAATCGACCCGTCGGGATTGATTTCAGAACGTCTTTGTTCTGACAAAGGTTAGATGGGGCTTTGCGCGTGTGTGTGTGTGCGTGTGCGTGTGCGTGTGTGTGTGTGTGAGAGAGAGAGTCTTAAATGATAAGCCGATGACATATTTGTGAACTACTATCAACTAAGGCGACCAATAAAGAAGGAAATATTCTGAATTACTTCATTTAATCATATTGTGCTAGTAGGTTTAAATTAAATTAATATAGAATTTAAGGTACTAAAATTTACACTAAAAGCAGCTGAAAGAACAGACATTTTGCCTAATAGTGTTAAAAAGATATAATTAAAGTAACAATGTGTAATTTTTACCATTAATCTCTGGAAATATCGATGGAAATGTTGTTGAAAATGAATTAAATGATGCCCAGTTGTTGAAAAATATTGGCGGCTTCGTAACATATAACCATAAAAGTCAGGTCTAAAACAAATTCGTGAGGGTCTAATCACGGACATCATATACATAGACGCCCAGTGAACTGGCGCTGCCTATTGAAGCTGCCGTAGTGGCTGGCCGCCATCTTGGATGGGTCTCCATTCGCCACCAGTGCATTTATTTCAAATGAGAAAGGTGCTTACCCAACTAAAAAACATATTTTATTATGTTTTTTCACAAAATCAGACACATGGTATTGCATGATGATTAAAATATAAATATAATTAAACAAAATAAATTAAAATATAAAATCCCAACAGGGAGGCTAGAAAAGTCAATAGTAATCTCACGTGATCTGTTTTCAATAGTACGCCGGTTGTTGCAACTGTAGGCTGCACAAAACACGGGCATAGGTGCTCACTCTGCATTGACTCCAGTTAGGTTTGGAGAGTGAGGGACCCATCCAATATGGCGGCGATGCTGTTACGCTCTCCAGTGCCCAATGGGGCGTCTACGTATTCATGTCTATGGGTCTAACTCTATGGGCGGCACCATATTAGATGGATGTTTCCTTCTACAGGAGCCCGTGAGGACAAAACGCATTTACAGATTTGTAACAAGCGGCTACAAAACTTTCACCCTTCAAAAATGTTGTTGTTTTAAACATTTCCCTATTTGCTCGTTGCCAGTGATGAAAGGCAGCCTGATGTGCTTGTCATTTTGATGGAGGTTGAACGATCTGACGAAGTACTCGTTTGAAAACTGCACTCCCAGGGATTTTTGACCCCAATGGCCATCTGTTGGTAAGGTCTTACTCAAACACAAAAATACCACTTGCTTGCAATGATTTAGGTATGTACTGCCCCCTATCGCCATGAAAAATACACACAGTCACTTTAAGTGCAAAATGTTGGTTGGTACTATTATTATTATGGATTATTTGGTATTTTTATTATTTTTTGGGTAGACAACACTGCCCTGTCCGTTATTTCCTTGTCTCTGGTTTGAGGTAAATGTTCATTTTCTTGAACAACCTTACCACTAAATGATCACTTCAGAATAGAGATATGACACTTTTGTTTTTGTTCTGTGTGTAAAGCTATAAAACTCAAGTACATCGCCGCCCACCAATTGCAAAATGAAAACCACACTTCAATGTGTGCACCAACACTCAAAGCAACTAATTGCCTTTCATAAGTTCTCTCTTGCAGACTATTAACTGGAAGAGCCTACGGAGATTGGACCACAATCATATTTACATTGTTGATTTATGGTAAATGGTAAAAATGGTAAATGGCTTCTATTTTGTATAGCGCCTTCTAGGGTTCTACAGCACCCCAAGGCACTCCACAACACATTCAGTCATACACACACACACACACATACATTCTGTATATTTATATAGAACACACAGTAGTTGGTAGGAAAATCCAGTCATCATTGTAGGAACGTAGGTTTTAACCAACTAGTTGGTTTGAGAGCAAATCCTAAAAGACACATGAGCTGAAATAGATTTAATACAGAAATCTGCATAATAAACCAAAACGTTGACCATGGTGAAGGGTCTGAAAAAGGACTCTTCCACTGCTAAGCAAGTTTTTTTTAATAGTTATTTAAATTATTATATCAAGAGTGAAACAAAGAATAAAAGGCCAGAGCCGCCAACAACTTGCTGACATTAAACTTCATCTTTTTTCTCATTCTGTCATGATTGCACATTCCTTTCACTGCAGAGGAGAAATGTTTTGAGGCAGTCGACTTGGTTTTTCTTTAAAGAAAAGAGGATTGTTGCTTAAAAGACAGATTACAAAAACGTAGCTTCCTTTTGGCTAGCTCAGCCTCCAATTAGCTTCTGGTTAAGCTATTTGGAGTAACGTTGCCATGAAATGTGAAGGCAGTCCGTTGGGAAAGTCTTTCTCGCTCAGGGAAGAAAGGAATCCTTATATCCTTCTTAATTAAAACATGATTTACGCTTAGTCCCAGCTATGAAGCTGCCTTTGATGGTTCTTTTGTCAATTAAAAGTAAGACCTACAGAGGATTACATAGCGCTCATTACAAGCAGGTTATTCTCAAGGATATGCTAACTCTGGCTTTCAAGTGAGGAGCTGCTGGGTGGGTTGGAGCAAGGACACAGAAGGAGAACTCACAGAGCAAAAAAGATTTCATACATTCACATTATATAACTCTTCCATCCAAGCCAGGGTCCTCCAGAGTCTTTCACACCTTCTTAGGTTTCCCTCCTCCGTCCCGCTACCGCGTCTCATGTTCCCACACAGAAGCAGATGCCTGCACGCCGGTGTTCTTCTGTCATGTAACGGACACGGCTGTTATCAGCCGGGCTGAACGCGGGCCAAAGGCCACACACTCCATTAACGACCCACCATCAAAACACCAACACGGCAACGCAGGCACTTCAAAAACCATCTTAGCCTGACTGAAAGGGAAGGGCAGCATCAATATTTAACAAGGAAGCGGCTTTTAGACGTTTAAAAACAAAAAAGAGGTCAGTTGAAATGCTTTTACTTGATAAGGCAAAGACAGAAAACATGAAGCCCATGTTCTCTAGGTTTCATCATGTGTGAGGGAACAGCTCTCACTCCATGAACCAGCTCTGAACTTCTCATACTGCTAATGGAACCAATGTAGTTTTCTGTGTTGGCCTTAATTGCTTTTCCAAAGTCGCCATCGGATTAGACAAGAGATACTCTATGAGCTGTTCAATATTCAACTGTGCATTCAATATTGCTAATTCCCCTTTTGGCCGGGAGGAAAAGGTGCACCATGATTTAGGCTGACAGCTTAACAGCAGTGTGTATATTTGAATGAGACAGTAAAATATGGGACCCCCCGTCCCCACCCCCATCTCCTGACATCAGTCACCTTGCACCCGTACGATCTAAAACACAACTTCCTTGCTTCTTGAAATTTCCCGATCACAGCTGGCCCTCCCTGCCTCCATCTGACGGTTGTAGATTGAAATGGAAATCGACAAAATCAAATGGGATCAATCAGTTTAATCTCCTGTTTGACAGAGGATGTAGTGGAGCTGGCCGGTAAGACAAGGAGAATGGAAAAGATAGAAGCTTTCCCAGAGTGGGCAACAATCTTTTATGGCTGAGATACAAAAAACTGAAGATTTGTGCACTCAAGAGGGCGAAAAACAAGCCAGGCGAAGGCACGATTGACAGTTTATTTAAGAGGCCATTAACTTTACATACGCGGCTTTGAAAAGACATACATGCGTTGCAGTTTTGGCCCCTCAGGCTCTGAGTTTTCTCAAATCCACAGAGTTGAAAACACACCGCATTAAAGACACACATCTCTAGCGTGGTGTTGGTGCTCACGTCTCACTCTGTTCCACTAATAGAAGCACGAGAAAAATGAAGAAAGTGGCAGCATGACCTTTTGAATTTCATGCTGGTCTTATGGACGAACCTCTCATTGTAAATCATTGAAATTGTGTAAATAGATTAGATTGCGTGTACTGAGTGCCATGAAACATCAGCTTTGAGCTTTGGTGAAAATATAGAAGCACAGAGGAGCAAAGACTTGGGTTTTCTTTTTGCATAGTCTTTCCTCATTATTTGGAAAAATAAAATACTGTACATATCCATTGAATCCATTGTTTTTTTTTTTTTTAAAGTGCAAAATTAAGTAATTTCTTAGTATATACTGTTTGTGTATATATATATAGTTTCATATATATATATAGTTTTATATATATAGTTTAATATATATATATATATATAGTTTCATATGCAGAAGTTAGTTTTAGATGTGTTTAACTGAAGATGCAATCTGGAAAGGGCCCTTTGGATGCTATTGAAACTTAAGCCTAATTTATGCTTCTCCATCTGTCCTGGCACTACGCCCTCTGTTGTCCTGGCTGAGAATTGTTTGCAACACTCCCCAGGTGATGGAGAAGTCCGAAGGCAAAACGTCTGTCAATGTGTGTGCGTCTCTCCCTTGCGGAGCTGACGGAGAATCATAAATTAGGCTTAAGCTGAAGTTGGTGAGAGACAGTAGGACCAACAGAATAAAGAACTGTGTCATCTGCATAGAGATTAATACATAAATCAATAACATAATGTGCTAAATTGTTAATATAGATTGAGAAAAGGGTACGGACCAAGTATTGACCCTTGTGGAACACCATTGGTAAGCAGAAGAGACTGAGAAAGGAATTGTTCTCACTTCACACACTGCACTTTTTCTATTAGATAGTTTGAGAACCAAGATGAGGATCGATCAAAGATGACAATATTGCCAAGCTGGTCAATGAGACATTTGTGGTTCATGGTGTCGAAGGCCTTGGCCAAGTCAATAAAAGTGGCAACACAATGCAACTTTGAGTCCAAAGAAGAAATTATGTAATTTAGGACTTTGAGAGTTGCGGTTGTACATCCATAACCACATCTAAAGCCTGACTGAACAGAAGACAAAATGTTATGGACTTCCAAATATTCAGTGAGTTGACCAGTTACAAGTTTCTCCAAAACCTTATAGAGATGGCAGAACAGAAATAGGTCTATAACAATTGGGATCAGACCGATCACCACCCTTACAAAGAGGATGCACTAAAGCTGTCTTCCAGCCAGGAGGAATTTGGACCGTGTGTAGAGATATTTTAAAAAACACCAATTGACGAGTGTGTGATGAATGGAGGACCCAGGGAAGAGTGGAAGTGCAGTGGTTCGGTGCTTTCGGACCAAGTCATGTTATGGGCTGAGGTTTCTAGACAAATACGACAGAACCACTTTTGATTTTTCCATTTTTCTTTTAATTTCCACAGTATTTTTATAGCTGTACTATATTAACACAGTCTTAAGGGGCATGAAAAAAACATGCTTTAAGGTAGCTTGTTTTGCAGATTTGCCATTGTAGCTTTAATAAGTAAATACCTAAACCCACTACTTTTCGAGCATAGCAACTTAGACAATGTTGTTTTTTGTTTTGTTTATTTTAAAAATGTCTTAGTGTTTTCTTCTGTATATGTGTGTTTGTTATTGTTTTATGATGAATATATTTGAATTAAACTAAACAAGGGGTAAAGAAAATTACAAAAATACAGCTTTCACTTGCATGTTACACGAAACATGAATATGATTATTCCAATATGAAAATAAAAAGCAACTGGTTGCTCATTTTTATTAAATTGAAGCTGAAACCGAACACAGCAGAGCCCTGCAGACAGATTAGTTTGACATGAAAGGCTCCACATTTGCAGGACGACCACATCCATGTCATGTCTGACTTTTTTCATCTCTTTACAGAAAAAAAGGCTTGAAATCAGCATTTTGTGGTTGGAGGGTTTGAAAATGACTTTATAGTGTTAAATGGGATATTTTTTGTCTTTAGTCTATTAGACACACTGGTCTTCTGGATCAGCCGAAGCTGTTTAAAAACTGAAGGTTTAACCCTCCATAACAATGAATCTCAGCCCTGCTGCAGATTATTCCACCTTACCACGAGTATTCTGAGTGGACCTCTGATCAGAGTCCGAGACCTCTCCTAGAACGTGTGATATTACTGCCTGATTTCTTTTCCGTACATGTTCGAATCGAGATGGGGATAATGTCAAGGGTTTCCTGCTCTTTTGTTCCATTGCATCCTGCCGGGTTGGATAGAGGACAGGACACTGAGTCAGCAAATCGTGGCGGCCGGATGGAGGAGCTGATTTAAACCACGGACGAACCGGGGCTCAACTTTCATTAGCCGTTGTCATTATTCCCTGGCCGCTGTCTGACAGATGGCATTGTAGGAAATCGGATTTTATGGCAGGTCATCTTTCATATCCAATTTCTCTTCCCATTTGATGAGAAGTTCTCGCTCCAGTCAGATTCATTTTGCAGTTTGAATATTGATTGAACCCTGCACACACTCTTATCTCTAGCCTGGTCTTTATTGCTTTTATTTTTTTCTTTACTAACATATACTACAAGTCGCTTTGGACTCAATGTTGTTCCTCGGCTTATGGCTTGATTCTGGTCTCTTTTCCTAAGTGATGGGAAGCAAAATATGGTAAACTTGGAATGGAATTAATTTTTCAGCATTTATTATTTAGCAATTTGCATAAATGCAATCATTGCCTATAATTACTGTGGGGTCTAATTACCAGAGTACATTTAAATTAGAGTGAGTCAGTAATGCAACATAAACATATGTAATGGCAAAGAGGAGCACAGTGGGGATATAATGCTATTATCTACTTAGGAAATACTTTCAAAAAGGTGGAATTTTTATCAGCTCACCTTTAAAATAAAGTTACGGTACTGTCTGGTCTACAAGACAAAATACATGTTGAGATGTGGCTGTGTCATGGCAACGGTCCTCTGCTTAATTCAGATTCTGCAGACTTATTAAAGACCGCTTTTCCCATGCACATAGTAACTCGATAAAATCCTTCTCCACCTATCTGCTCTGACAGAACTCCTTCCAGAAAATGGACGACCATAATGACCCATTAAAAATTCAGCGTTTGGCGTAATGAGATTACCGCCTTCTGCCAGAAGTGTTCTGGAACCAAGGAACGTGGCACAGATTGAGGTACAGCAGCAGCGCACATGGCATCACATGCTGGGTGATGAAAGCGCCCAAAGCGAACTGCGGATATAAACCGAGCTGGTAGATGAATAGGTCTTTATCATGTAAATAAAACTTGCTTCAGTGAGGCTGGGAGAAACGGGGCCTTTGGTCAGAATGAGCCTCGTGTCATATTAGTATAAGTAATGCCTCATTTCAGAATAACGCAATTTACTAAAACAAGCTGTAAAATGACTTTTTTAGTTAGGCGCCGAGTAGAGCTATTCAAGCTGAAACTCGGAAAGCATGAATATTGCAATTTGAGAGGTGATCAAGCATGAGATAATGGAAGTCTCAATGTGAACCTGTTCATTTCCAGAACCTTGCTGCTTTGTGGGGCGATAAGGCAAGCTGTCGGCATGGTCACACACCGTGTTAGGGAGGCAACATGTATCTTTTATGCTTTTGCAAACACATTTTCTTCCCCACACAAGAAAATCGTAGGTTGAAAAGTAGTTTTCTGTTAACGATTCCTTGACCCATCTCGTAAGCTTATTAAATCTGCATTGGATATACCAGCTTCTCTTAGTTATAAAGCATTAGTTGGTTTCCATTCCCCAAGTGTTCAGATATCCATGAACCTGTAGGATTATCCACTTATGGGCAAAAATGGCAGAGGTCAGTCACAGAGCCCTCAGGCAGCCCAACAAACCATGAAACACAGAAGCTTCCTTGGCCGACTGGTCCTCCCCAGGGCTAAACTCAAGGGTGAACATCACATAGGAGAATATATATATGTGTGTGTTTTATCTGCCTCCTGCACAGCATCTGTTCAGTTACCAAGGAGACCCTCTCGCCCTTCCAGAGCTGTGGAGCGAAGCAACACAAAGTATGTAACTATGAGGAAATGAGCCACAATAGGCTAGGGGACCGCTCTTAGCCTTGTATTACAGGAACTCCATCACAGCTGGTTGTCAAATCCTGTCATCCTGGGAATAAGTTCTCAGGTTCTCACGGGGTTCTTTGGCAGTGAATGTGGGTAAAGGCTGGACTTTAAAGAAATCTTCCCAAAACCACGACTCAAATCAGCATTTACAGTATGAGGGGGTGGGGTTACACATGGGTTGATAAATGGAACCTATGATGAGACCTTTTTTAAACACATACTACAGTAGGATCTTCACTGAATTGTTAGTCGTCAATTATGAATAGTTGGTTTTATTTTCATAATCAGATGGAGGAAGGTAAGTTGTCATGGTGTTATTTAAATGGGCAAAAACCATTACTGATTTATCAAAGAAACTGCATGATGGTGCAGTTGATAGCATCCCAAATCTGTGGCTTTTCTGTACAGAGTTAGCATGCTATCCCCATGCATGCATGGGTTTTCTCCTGGTACTCCGGTTGCCTCCCACAGACCAAAAGCGTTCAAGTTAGGATAACTGGCAACTTTAAATCATCCCTAGGTGTGAGCGAGTGAGTGGGTGTTGCTTGTGTGTGTCCCCGTGATGCGCTGGAGACCTGTCCAGGGTGTCCTCTACCTGTTGACCAATGACTGCTAGAGATAGATCCCTGCGACCACACAGAGGAAAACGTTGTTCAGATAATGGATGAATGGAACTCTCAAAGATGAGTGAAATAGTAAAAAAAAATGGCTTCTAGAGTCCTGGTGCTTTACAACACAACAGCCATTCACCCATGCATACACATGTTGTGGACAGAGAAATGTATTGAGCCCTAGTCCAACATTAGACCCAGGTTTCTAATTTGTTTCGAGACAGAATTAAAATATCACCATAACTTGAAGACCAAGGTCACTCATTTTTTCAACACAGTTGCAGTCGTCTCCCAGAGGAGAGGTGAGCTGAAGACAACTAGCCTAGAAATCTAGATGAACAGTAGCAGAAGCAAAATGAGTTTGCTCTGAATGTCGATCTAGCCACGCTCCATTGGGACCTGGGCAGTCTGGTGGTGGGCCAATCACAGCTCTCTATTGGTTTGGTGGCGAGATGATGTGACAGACCAGAACAACTAAGACGGCAACGGCTTGTTTGAAATGACTTTCTCATCATCTTTGGACTATTTAGACTTGGGCTTTCCTTTGAGTCAATGGCAGATAGAGGTACTTCCTTTGTTTAGAAAAAGGATGTATTTGAGTCTTCTACTGTCAAACAGGAGAGCAACTCAGGTTAACAAGCAAACCATTGTCATTTTATCTGGCTGTAAGATGTCTTTTTGACATGGCGTTGATTTTGTTTTACTGGTTGTTTCAGACCTTTGCAAATATTAACAGATCATTAGAACTTTTCAGAACCCTGGTGAGTAGCTTAACCGATGTCACAAATCACACATGTTCAGGTGTAAAGAGACATCATGGTGACGTTGTTGACCTACAGTTGATGGATGAACACCAGCGCTAAAACATATGATGTCTTCTATATTAGTGCAAATGCCAGCTGCATGTAGATTCCCCCTAATCTGTTTCCAATATTATTTTTCTGTCGTCTTAACTAATCTTTTTAAGGTAAGGAGACGATAAAAAAACTGAAAAGGTCACAAGCTTTTTCCACAGAAACCAATTTGTTTTAAATATAGGCTTGAACTTCGTAGTCACTTAGTCTTTCTTAGCTCAACCTTTAAATATAATTTATTTAATGGTGTACAAATGTTCTGAACTGGTAACTGGGATTTTTAACGTATGCCAGAAGGAATCAGATGTGCACTGGTAGTAAAAATAAATGAGCTGTCAATGTAGACAAAGTTGTGTAATGATTTTTTAAAGCGTAGCATACTTATCCTGGGTTTTCAGAATGCCGTTTTGTTTTTCAGCCTCTGGCTAAACGCTCAGGACCTGCAGCCCTCTAATGGGTGGAGAGACAGTGCTGCTATAGCTGAAAATAATTGTTTAACCCTTTGGGCCCTAGCGCCCCCCAATTGGGGGCTTTTCCCGAAAAGAAATGTTTAGCAGCAATTTAATATTCTAATATTTACACATCTCAACAAATCCCACAAGAATTCCCTTTAAAATTAGACCAAAATTAATCAAATAGACCATGTTGTTACAGAAATATACTCAATTAAGTGTGGGGATGTCATTTTCAAGCAGATTTCTCAAAAAAAGGCTTAGGGCCCAAAGGGTTAAAAAACCGGTGGAATAATGTAACATATCCCACTGTTTTTGGAGTAATTGGTGTCCCATTCTTTCCTCTTTTCCATCCATAATTTGTTCTTTCGCTCAGAAGGAAAATGACTAAAACTAAACTAAAACTGTTGTTTTTTCAAGGGCCAAAAGGTATTATGAATGTATTTGTTCTTTTAGTTATTTGAAAATGAGTGGGTGTAATACGTTTAATAAGTGTCTGGTTTTGTCAGCTGTTTCTTACTTGTGGTCAATTCAAATATCAGCAGCTGTTCAAAATCCTCCAAAGACATAAAAAGATAAAAGTCGGTGGTTGCGCTTGATCTTGATCTGAGGCACTCTGAGTAGCCTGACAAGCCATCCTGTATATGTGAATATTTAGTCTGACCATGAGCCATAGACAGAGCTCAGTCATGGTGCAGAATCAGCGGTTGTATTTCAAACTGTCTCCACGTGCTATTGGACAGCAAACAACGTGACGCTCTCACCGCTACGGATGTCAGTCAAAGAGGCAATCTCTCAAAAAAGACACAAACATCCTTTTTCTAAACAAAGGACTTAAGTACCTCTGCTCCTGACTCAAAGGAAAGCCCAAGTCTAAATAGTCCAAAGTTGATGACAAAGTCATTTCAAATTAGCCGTTGCCATAGTTGTTTCTCTCTGTCGCATCATTCCGCCCACCAAACCTATGAGCGCTGTGATTGGCGAGACTCAAGACTGTTCGGGCACGTTGAGATTCCAATGGAGTGTGACTGGACCGACCTGCTACTGTCTAGATCTGTTGGCTACTCTTTGATTTTTCTTCTTTCCTTTATTTAAAAATGTGCAGGTTTGGACCGGTACAACGCTCACTGCAGACGCAGCACCAATCCGTCTATCAATCTCATGCTCCACCCTTCCCTCACTCGTGAATAAGACCCCGAGATACTTAAACTCCTCCACTTGGGGCAGGCCCTCGTCCCTGACCTGGAGAAGGCATTCCGACTCAAGACCATGGTCTCGGATTTAGAGGAGCTGATTCTCATCCCAGCTGCTTCACACTCAGCTGTGAACCGCTGCAGCGAAAGCTGGAGGTCACGGTCTGATGAGGCCAACAGGACCACATCATCTGCACAAAGCAGAGACCTGATCCTTAGGCCACCAAAACAGATCCCCTCAAAATCTTGGCTGCACCTAGAAATCCTGTCCATAAAAGTTATGAACAGAATTGGTGACAAAGGGCAGCCTTGGCGGAGTCCAACTCTCACTGGAAACGAGCCCAACTTACTGCCGTTAATGCAGACCAAGCTCTGACACTGGTCATACAGCCCGTAAAAAAAGAGCCTGGTACCCCATACTCCCAAAATACCCCCCACAGGGTCCCCCGAGGGACACGGTCGAACGCCTTCTCCAAATCCACAAAACACATGTAGATTGGTTGGCGAACTCCCACACACCCTTCAGGACTCCCTCAAGGGTAATTGTATATTTTGCTTTTCGACTTCGTCTTTCTACCTCAACATTTTGCCCACTATACTGTATGTATGAAACTCACAACCAAACGAAAACATCAGGATGGTCAAATGATTAAAATCCTTCTTTTACATCTTCTTCGTCATCTCCTCAACTTTTTGAATCTGTTAAGAATTCAGGGGGGAGATGCTGCTGAACTTGGGTTCAGCCATTGATAAAAGGTAAATCCTTTCAGGCTGTGAGTCAGCCACTGAATTGCAAAAGGACCCATCCATTCAGTGTGTGGGAAGATCATCTGGCATTTGCGCAGAGGAATATTTAAAGGATCCATGGCTAACCTCTCAGGAAATTTTTATTTTTACATTTAGAAAATGACAGATACACTAGGGTGTTTTTTAAAATGGCTTCTGAGCCTAAATAATCAGTCAGTGATCAATATTTTACAATAAACTGATTGAAATTTTTAAAATAATGGAGTAGTGATGAGTAACGAAATGCGTAATAATAATGAAATTACAGATTTTTTCAAATTTAATGTGAGTTATTGGTATTTTGCCACAAAGATCCAACTCTGAAGTCAAAGCTAACTCCAAAACAGCCTTTAATAGAAAAAGAAACTATTAAAATTTACAACGTAGTTCATCATTAACCATGTTCTTAACAAACTATTCCCTATTAGATTAAATGACTTGAGAAAACTTGATCTAAAAGATGTGAAGTGTTACGGTTCGCAGAAGTCATTCCCTCTATGCTCACTGTTCAAGACAACAGAAAAAACAACAACTAGAGTTTCTAACGGTGTTTATCAGACACCAGAGGATGTTTCAAAGTGCACAAATTAGGTCTCTTTTGGCTTTCCATACTTCAGTTTCTTGCTTTTCCACACATCATAAAAGAAACAGGCGTGTTCTGCAGTTCCTGTGGAATAAACCAAGGACGTATTTCTGATTCTAAAAGTTGGGAGGAAACATAGTGTGGATCCAAATTGCTTTATGGAAAGTAAATAATAAATAAATAAATACAATTATGCCCACAGTGATAACCATTCATGCATTTCTTTGGTGGTTTTTCAAGACGCTGGTGTAGGTACCGGATTTGCTCGGGGTCCTGCGCCTGACGATATCACATTAGATGATTGGCTGAATGTACGACATACGGAAGTTACGACACCACGTTCGTAAAAGTTACAACCACATTGACACTGAAGATTTTGTTTGGTCCGAACAAATTTACAGTTGTAGTCCAAAAACAAACACTTCTCGGGGAAAATATGTTTGTATTGCCAAAGGAAACATAAAATGAAAGCAAATATATAAATAATAAACGTAGACCCTCAGCAGCTCTTGATTTTAATGAAATGGGGGCAAATAAAATAACTTTATTGAACAAATAGCAAGCAACATTTTGAATGAATGAATGGATTTATTTACATATAAACTAACAAAATAACTATAACTTATGTCCTTGCTGTGCGTTCGTCTTTTTAACACCTTAATCTAACTGCTGAAATGTCTCCTCAGCCTTCATTAGTGTCTACAGGAGCGGTTCATCACTAAATCAAACAAATCAGCTGTGTTCATGATCTAAAACATGCAGGAAACATGCTGGAACCAGACTGCAGAGCCAGGTATGTCAAGCTCGATTTTTCTAAGTTCCAACAGACCGGACCGGCACTCTGAAGTTGCAAGTGCAATATTCTGGCCACAGGGGGCGACAGGGGCTGGGTGGCCTTTCATTAACCCTGTAAAGGGTCATTTTAGCTCAAGAACATGATTTAAAAATATGAAAAAGTTGTAAAGTGTCCCTTTAATATAAAAAACTCTGTGAATATTTCAAAATAAACCCTGCAGACCAGTGTATAAAGTATGAACATGACGTTGTCATGTATTCTTCCTGTGTGGTGTGGCTCTAAACGATCCACCAACAGGTTCTGATCCTTGGCCTGAGAGTAGGGGACCCGAGATCTCTCTAGACAAAACCATTAATGGTGCTTTTATTGTGGATTGTTGCGTTCGTCAGCATACATGAACTGTAACATTGCAGGTGAGAATTTAAAAATGAAGGGGACAAATAAAAAAATCATGTTGAGTGATTTTTTATATCTAAAATAGATCCCCCCCCCCCCCCCCCCCCCCCCCCCAAGCCTAGAGGACTACATATTATTGATTTTCTGCTCCTTTTCCAGCTTCTGACTGTAGCTGACAAACACTCTACCCTTCCCTTATCTGTTTGCTCACGTCTCCATAGAGACAGGTGTTTCTGTTAAGAAAATAAATCAATACCTACATTTATTTCAAAGCGTCTCCTATGGCATTGCAGATGCTGTTACACACTCCCTAATATGAGTTTCCCTATTCATCGCATCATATAAATGGAGGCTGCCTGTGTGCGGCAGTCGTCCAATTACTGTCTGAGATGCTAACGTCTGCTACGTGATGGACAGCTCAGCCTTCTGGCGGCGAGGCATCTGAAGCTTGGAGCGGGATCTACAGAGGGAAGGGAGGGAAAATTGATTTCAATACTGAGGCAGATGGAGGCAGGTGCAGCGGAAGCATGAGGAATTATCTTCAAACGGGAGTAGCTGCAGTGACGGGGAAATCAGTGATGCACACTAAAACCACATCCTTTGGGTGTTCTCATTATGTGTGCCATGAGTCACGTCGGCAGTTTGATATTTTGGGAAACGGGATAAAAGAGAATCTCCCCCCTCCGTGGTCCTGTTCTTATTTCTGGAGCAGGGATACCACTAAGGACCTTCTTTTCCAGGACACGTTCAAAGAGGAGACAGTTGGTGGCTGCTGGCACCGCCAAGCAGCATCGTTTCGTCCAAAACGTGGAGAAGTTCCCACAAAATCTGCTCGTAACTTCAAACTGTTTTCTTGGACGAGCATCAGAGAAGTTCGGTATTCACGGAGGAAAAGTTTAGAGGCTTAAAAAATCAAAGAAAGAAAGGAGATAGGCCTGTAGAAACCTGTGATTGATCACAAAGAATAATGGAAGGTGAATTAGGGAGCAGCAATGGTGTTGGAGCACAACCCTGAACTCTGACCTCATCTGGGTTCAGGGTGCTGCTCCAACAGGATCCCTCCATTTGGAAATCATCAGTCATTAAAATCTACAGACTTTAAAATGTGCTTTTCAAAAGCAAACGAGTCATAGTTTTTCATATTGGAAGTAGGTAAGATGTAAAAATCTGATTTTCTATATAATTGATCATTTTCAGGATATTATCTTAATAATAAATAGAGGGCTATAACAATAAAGAAAAGTTAGTTAAATATGATTTTGTACCTTCTGTAAGATTTCCATCTAAACATTTAGTTCCCAGAATACCCGTTTCAGCCAACTTGGACAGCCAGCCGGTTTCCCACCATCACATCAAGCTCGGTCCCATAATAGGATGTGAAATAGCTGCTTTGATCCGCAGTCCAACAATTAATTATTCTCTTTATAAATTATGTGAAATTGTTTTTCTTGGCCCGAGTTGTTTGACTGGTGAGTTATTTTCCGTATTTAGATCAGAGAGAAAAATGGACTCGGTGCAGGTTGATGCTAGTCGTTTTCAGGATGAGGATGAGGCGAGTTGAGGTGTAGCTGACTGTGGTGCAATGTTAAAGAAACATATGGATGAGGTTTTATTGAGTCTTGCAAGGACACGATTACTGTTATAAATCAACGTTGTCATTGTGGTGCATATTTGATTGACATAATAGTTTTTTTATGGGCAATAAGGTCTCTGCAGTTTATTTTATTGTACCAATAATATTGCACTCATTGCTGGATCAATAGCTTTTCAATACGTTGTGCAGCTCTTCTTGCAGATGAAATAATTTACTCAAATATGATTTTATGGGGTTTTCCCTTTATTGCACTAAGTCTGGTTTCTGTTCATTTAACATAATTATTGAACCTACTATTATCATACTACTATATTATTTGGAGAACACTTGCTTATTTATTGACATCAAATCCAGATTAATGGATATTATGCAAAAATCATGAATACAAAATGAATTTCCTTCACAGGGTGGCCTGGCTCAGCCTAAATCCTCCATCCCACTGGATGCGTGAACGACGTGTAATAGTCGTTTAACCCGCGAGCTTCCTTCATACTGGGAGTGAAAGCGTTCCATGCAGATAGTTCCGCGAGATCACAAATTCACGGGAAAATCGCCACACGTGATTTCAGAAGTTCACATGATAACAGGCAAGGAGAAAGATGGCTGCATGTATCCCAAAAGGTCTGTGGTTTACTTTCTGTTCTGTTTGCCTTGTCTACGGTGGTTTCACAGGAAACGACGTAAGTATTTTACTACTTAAGCAACTGGGCAGAAGTAGCTCAGGAGGTAGAGTGGGCTGTACAGTAATCGGACAGTTGTAGGATTGATCCCGGCTCCCGGCAGAGGATTCTGCTGTTGTGTCCTTGGGCAAGACACTTAACACACCTTGCCTGTTGGTGGTGGTCAGACGGAATGGTGGCACCGGTGTTCAGCAGCCTCACTTGTCATTGCAACTGTGGCTACATTGTAGCTCATCAGCAGCAGCGTGTGAATGGGTGAATGACTGACTGTGCTGTGAAGCACCTTGGGGGGTTGTAGAACCCTAGAAGGCGCTATACAAATACAGGCCATGTTCCATTTACCATTTATTTTGAAAGTTTCCAGATGTTTTACACTTCTTTCATGTATGACTTCCTGTCTGGCCCGATGTGAACTGTGGAGTGTGACATGTTCTGAAAGCGTAGTGCATGTTGCCCTTTCAAACACCAGTGTTTCCCTGTTGCTACACACCTGACTCAAATGAATGAGTGATTAACAGGCATCTGCAGCACTTGAAGTCCTCCTGAGGAGGCAATGCAGATCAGGTGTGCTGAAGCAGAGACAAGGAAAACATGCAGGACAGTGGGCCCTGAGGACCAGGGTTGGGGAACACTGATTTTGATGACAAGACCTGCAAATGATTAACAACGTGTCTTATGTCTTAATAGGTCCAGAAATCCAGATTATAACAATTTTATTTTGCGTCTAATTGCTGAAACCAAATGGAGAATGGTTTCTGACATCCACAACAACTTTAAAATGACCTCAAGAGAAACTTTGAGAACATCCCGCAGCTCACACAAGGAAATTCCGGACCCTCGTAAACATTTTGAGACATTTTAGAGACACTGGCTTTAAGATGTGAAAGTCTCATTTCCTGAGACTGAGAAGAGTTTAGAACAGAGTGGAGCTCATTACTTTTCTTTGATTTAAGAAATGCATCATTTGGGAACTGGATGCATTAAATAAAAAATAAAAAGATTCTAAATAAACCAAACTGTGTCTTCAGGGTAGAAAGTGAATCCACAGAGCACCAATTATTGAATGTAGCTTCCTTTTCTGTAAAAACAGAAACTATATATGAAAACATGGATGCCGAGGTCTGTCAATCACTCCCAGTAAATAGAGAACTGTTTACGGTAAATTGCTGCTTTCACTTATAAACTTAAACTGATTTCGAGGGACTGCTTCAGCAGCAGCTCATGCATTTCTTCTCATTTTCTCTCCATTTTCTGTTACCGGAAGCATAATGCAGCTTCTGAAGATACTTTTAACAGCAAACTGCACTGAACTGTGTGTTAATGCAGCAGAAAAAAACAGAACATTCAACACAACTCAACACAAATATCTCCATCAAAGCGAGCGTGATTAGGATTAACGGGTTGATTCAGTGCAGCATGTTAACAAATGAAATATGTGGTCTGCTAATTTGAGACAAAATCTAATTACATGAAGCTGTTACTGTGGATATGTGTTTATGCTTAAACATTTTCAAAAAGGGAAAAAGAGCGAACACATTAAAATGCAGCGCATGCAGCCCCTTCTGGGATAAACTGCTTATTAATCTTGCACTTTCACTCGTGCATCATTCTGCCCCAGAGATTCTGCCAAAAGCAGTCAGGATTGCAGCCGTAAATATACGAACAGCTCGGAAAAATCAGAATAATCACACGTTCTCCTCTGCAGCTGACGAAACATCAAACATTCGTCTGATCGGAGTATTTGAAGCTAAATGTTTCAACTCTTTGTATTGATTTAGGATGAAAATGCGTCTTTAATGCCCCGAGTAAAATCCCCCTCTTTTCTTTATGAATCTGTGTTTTCCCCTTCCTTAGTGGTTTGGAGTTAAATTAAAATAAAGGTTTTTGGCAGTTGCAACACTGCTTGTGACATGAATGTGAAATGGCCTTAAAAAAAAAAAGAAACATGCTCTGCAGGCCTGGGAAGCGTCCAACACTTTGTGTCCACCGTCCTCTGCTGCACTTCCCTTCTCAGGAGACACGATTATCAAGCCGAGCTTTCAGTGAGCAGGCAGAACTCACGTGTGTGTGTGTGTGTGTGCATGCATGCGTGCGTGCGTGTGTCACTCCCCCTGCAGGGATTCCCGAGGTCAAAAGTGTTCACACGTTCAAACATGACTGCACCTTGTTCCATGCTTTGTTTAGCTCAGTGTAAAGTGAATAAATGGTTTTTATGTTACACAGCACCCCCCATAAACACACACACACACACACACACTTCCCTATAAATATATAATTCAACCTAAGCAGAAAACGCTGCGTTTCATTTTCCCATGCCACCTGCTATGAGCAAGCATTTAGGCTTATGAGCACTTAGGCTCAGCGCTGGCTCAGATGCATCCAGCAAAGGTAAAATGTAAATATCTTCAATGCTGTAATTAAAACCTCCATAACTGCACTTGTAATGTGAAAGCCAGAGGAGGTGAAGTCGTCACATTTCTCTCCCGTGTGTTTGAACAGAACAAGCGAGCAGGATCTTCCTGTTTACGCTTCCGTTTCGAGGTGCAAACGGTCTCCCGCCGCGGCTCGGGGCGACACGTGAAATTACCAGCCACGGGTGAGGGTCTGATGCCGCAGCTCCACACGGGTTTCAGTTGTCGTTCATTTGAGATGCCAGATCCATGATGTGCATGAATCATTGTCAGCGTGCATATCCATCACATTTGCCATTCTGGCTGAAATATGCAGCCAGAGTTTTAACTTTCTTTCTTTTTTTTGTCCTCAACGCTCTCATGTGGAAATGATTGAAATTTGCTCAAAAGAATTGAATGCAGAGTACAGTGGAGGAATGAGGATGTGACCTAGGAAATGATTTAAAATGTACAGCAGCATATTAGGACCACGCAGAAGAAGAAAAAGGGAGTTTTTGTGATTAAAGTTAGAATATAGAATGTTTCAGAAGTAATCAGATTATGTTAATCTTACTTTAATCCTGAATTTTTATTATATTTGTTCCAGTTTTATTACTATTGTGAGTTTTTAATATAAAATAACAACATGGCTCATTTTCTTACATCAGGTGTAGTTTTCCTTCAACCCTTCACAATAAGAGTATCAAACACAATTACACATGAACGTTAAAAAATAAAAGCTCATAATTGTTCTTTGGTAAAACTACTGCAGAATAAACCACTAGGAATAGTTATGTAGGAGGTTATGGTGAGTGAACTGCAATATCTTCTTTATTTTTATAGGTTATCACAAAGCAGGGGAAGGCAATCCTGGTCCAGCATGTTTTTGTTGTTTCCCTACTCAAACACACTTAAATCAATCGCTGAATCACCTGTTCAGCAGGTCATCAAGCTCTGCAGACACCTGTTGTGTGTTGGAGCAGGAAAACAACTAAAACATGCTGGATAGTGACACTCAAGGACCAGGATTGCCTACTCCTCTTCTTAAGGATGAAGTCTCTATAGTTTACACACACAAGGCATTGTGGGTATCGTACGTTTTTATGATATTTTAAATCACAAAGTTTTTTTTTCCTCAATATTTTATTTTGCAATTTGTCTTATCATGTTTCCCTGGATACTATAGCTTTAACCTCCAAACTGTGGGCATACATATATATATATATATATATATATATATATATATATATATATATATATTGTGTTCAGAGGTGATGAGGTTTCTTTGCCAACTTAGGTACATGTTCATGTTTATTTGTGCATCACACAGAAGTTTTCTGAAGCCTTTGCAGCATCACTAAGTAAATCATTAGGATGCACACATAGTGTGTTACTGTATTCCCCATCCCCTCTTGAAACACAACCCCACACATGCATATTCATCTCCGTGGGTGGACAGAACCACTTCCTTTTCCACGCTTTCATGCATAATGTCCCTCTGCAGCGTGTACAGCCTGTGCATCATCAGTCACAAGCTCACATCAGCATCTTGGAACAAATCCCGTCCCAGAAGATGCCCATTCTCCAAAACTGTGTCATCAGTGTACGTGTTAACTAAATCTGGTCTCAGAGCAGGCAGCTGCAGCCGAGGACCCCCGACAGCGACTGCAGTGGACATGCAATAAGAAGATCCAGTCGGACATGTGGGCCGAGCAACAGGGATGGATTTCTCTCAAAGTCAGAGCTCAAGATGTTTGGCACAGGCTCAGCTTCTGCTGCCAGCCGGGAGCTGACCTACTGGGCTTTGGACTGCGTGAACTCATTTGGCCTTTGACGTTGCTGCACTCCCATGAGTGAGGAAAAGTATTATCCGAAACACCTCTGAGTATGAAGAACTAAATGGAAAAACTTTCCAAGGCCCCTCATTAACATGAGCTGCACTGAAAGGACGTTTCAGCCATAATTCATGAAGTAAATGACTAAACTCAGTTGAATAAGGACCCAGAATGTGAAAAAAGGGGAGCTATTTTTGTCTGGTTCCTGTTGGAGTTTGATGGTTACACAAAAAAATCAAATCACTAAACAAACATGTGTTTATAAACTCAGACTAACCGTATTTAATGCTCCTGATGTAATAATCACCTGTTCCTGCAAGAATCTCTTTCAAAACCCAGTTCTTACTTTCCCAGTTTGCTCATAATAGCAGATACCAGTTCACTCTCACTAAATTCTTTGAGTGATTTGCTCATTTCTGCCTCATGACGGCCATTCGTTCAGCAACAGAGACGCGTTTGCTCGTCTTTGCTGCAGATCAGCTCAATTAGCTCTGAAACGCTTCCTGCTTTGCTGCATTTTCAGCTAAATTTAATTTAGAAAAATGCCTCTCAGGAGTAAAATGAGAAAAATGTCAGGTATAGAGGTGTCTAAAACAAACTTACGATGCTAATGTTTTTAATGCTCATCTACACATTGAATGTGTTTTAATGCAAAGAAATAAAACATGAAAATATGAGATTTAGGAAACATGCAACTGATACAGAGCCCTGTAGGACGCACTGGAGGAATTAAGTCAAGTTTAATTTAATTTGAATTAATTTAATTAGTTTTTTTTTGTGTGTGTCCCCTTGTGGGCTTTACAGAACTGCTTATCCAGAGTCAGGTCACAGGGGCAGCAGCCTAAGGAGGGAGGCCCAGACTTCCCTCTCTCCAGCCACTTGGGCCAGCTCTTCCGGGGGAATCCCAAGCTGTTCCCTGGCCAGCTGAGAGACATAGTCCCTCCAGCGTGTCCTGGGTCTTCCTTTAGGTCTCCTCCCGGTTGGACGTGCCTGGAAAACCTCACCAGGGAGGCGTCCAGGAGGCATCCTAACTTGATGTGGAGGAGCAGCAGATCTACTCCGAGGCCCTCCTGGATGACCGAGTTTCTCACCCTATCTCTAAGGGAGAGCCCAGACACCCTGCGGAGGAAACTCATTTCAGCCACTTGTATCCGCGATCTCGTTCTTTCGGTCACTACCCAAAGCTCGTGACCATAGGTGAGGGTAGGAACGTAGATCAACCGGTAAAGCGAGAGCTTCGCCTTCTGGCTCAGCTCTCTCTTCACCATGACAGACCGGTACAACGCCCTCATCACTGCAGACGCAGCACCAATCCGTCTATTGATCTCCCGATCCATCTTTCCCTCACTCGTGAACAAGACAGGACTAGCTTTTATCAACTTAGAGCCATCTCCAAGCTGAAGCTATTTTTTAACCGCTCAGACTTAGAGAAAGTTATTCATGCTTTTATTAGTT
This sequence comes from Aphyosemion australe, assembly GCA_006937985.1. Classification (NCBI taxonomy): domain Eukaryota; kingdom Metazoa; phylum Chordata; class Actinopteri; order Cyprinodontiformes; family Nothobranchiidae; genus Aphyosemion; species Aphyosemion australe. The sequence continues at coordinate 8,579,527 of SSNS01000001.1, forward strand.
CATGCCTTGACTACTGCAATGCCCTATATGTCGGCCTGCCAAAGTCCACCATAGCTCGTCTTCAATTGGTTCATAACTCTGCAGCACGTCTCCTCACAAATGCATCAAGGCGGAACCACATTACTTCCATTCTCGCAGAGCTACACTGGCTCCCTGTGTCTTTCAGAATACAATTCACAATCAATATATTTACATTCAAGAGTATCCATGGCCTCGGCCCAGCCTATCTCTCTGACATTCTGCCCGTACGCAAACAAACACGTCAAACAAGGTCAACGGGCAAGTACATTCTAGATCTCCCGCGGCCTAGATACAAACATTGGGGAGACCGCTCTTTTTCAGTGGCGGCTCCTTCGCTCTGGAATAAACTTCCCGACGACCTGCGCCTGACGACAGACATGTCCACTTTTAAATCAAAGCTTAAAACGCACCTTTTTCGGCAGGCATTTAGGTTTCAGGGGTTTACTAGTACCCATCTGTCCTTTTACTCTTCTCTTTTATGTTTTGTGTATTTCTACATGTGTAGCCTCAGTTTTATTTTTGAGGTTTTAAGTGCTGTCCTTTTTTGTAATTTCAATTTTTATGTACTATGGTTTTGTTTTTTATGTAATGTATGTTTTCTTTTTTCTTTTATGGCTGTGGAAAGCGCTATACAAATAAACTTGATTGATTGAAGAGATACTTGAACTCCTCCACTTGGGGCAGGACCTGGTCCATGACCTGGAGGAGGCATTCTGCCCTTTTTCAATTCAAGACCATGTTCTCGGATTTAGTTGGTTAGTTGGTTTCAAACGATAATCCACATCTGTTCAGGTCACTTGGCCAAATTCAATCAATGTAAAAGTCTGATTTGAATTAAATTTGAAAAAAATTAGATTTGTGTATTTCAGACTATCATGAAAAAAACAGATATGGGCAAAAAAAGGTGAGATTAGACAAATTTGAATGTAGTGTTTGTATTACTCCCTCAGATACACATCCACATTGCATAATGTCCAAAAGATGTCACATTGAATTTATGGATGCTGAATTAAAACTTCCAGCTCATTTATGAAGTAAAATCTCCCTCTACACCACAGGAGAACCAGCCAGGGATCAGACCTAGAATTAGCTATTACAGCGGCTTTTCAGTTACTATGAAAAAAAAAACACTCAAAATAATTTATTTCCTGTTTTTAGTAAATCATCTAGACTCTAAATGTTTTTCAACCCAAAAAGTGGTCCTGAGTTCAGGAACGTCTGACCTGAGGAGACAAATAAATGCACAGGAAGCAGGAAACTTTTAAGGGGCAATAAAACAAAAACATCTAGGGGGCAAATACATTTTCACAGTCCTGTTAAACAGTTAATCAAATGTATTTATTGTTAATAAACAACCACCTCAGTTTAGGATCATTCCCACAGAGGAGCCTTCAGATGGGAGCACAGAGGACAAAAAAAACTAAAGCTTTTTTTTGTACCTTAACTGAAAATATGAGGAATGAACCGTGCAACCAAATATTGAGTTGGCTTTTATAGTTTATGTATTTGATGTAGCGTATAACTTAAAAAGCGAAGAGTCTCTATCTCGGAAGGAACTCTTTCAGCCAACAGGCGTCATAAAGAAGATTCACAATAATGGCTCTCCATCACACCGGCAGTGAATTCTTGTTGTCAGATCTACAACTCTCCATTAAACACCTGCTCGCAAAGGTATTCTTAACCTCTGCCTGCTCACACACACACACACACACACACACACACACACACACACACACGCACGCACACTTCTTACCCCGCCCCAGTAAACATTTAGCACAACAATTCTGCTCTGTCACCAGTGATGGATGCACAAAGTACAAACTGCAATATTGGCAACCAAACAATAGGCAAGGCAGTATAGTTAAGTATTTCTCCAGAGAAATCTAAAATTATGTTCTCTCAAGGACACTGCAGAAAGAGCATATAAAAAGAGAGCGGGAGAGAGAGAGAGACAAAAATGGAAAAGGTGAGGAGGAAATTGCAGAGCACCCTGTTTTGCTCCCCAGCTGTTTACACAGTGCTGCAGAGGCTGTAAATCCTAAAGAGCCGAAGCATATTGGGCATCATCTCCGGCACCCATCATTCCAGAAATTGCCTCTCTTTACCCCCTTTCCCCTTTCTCGCTCTCTGGAAAAGCACACAGTTCATTCCCATCCCTGCAGATCCCTTTGGACTTTGTGGCCTCATAAACAACCAGGTTCTTCTGTATCACAGGAGAGAGGAGGCACCGTCACTTGGATGTCTGCCTCTTCCAGGATTTATTATATAAGCTCTTCGTAGCTTGGGAGTTTAGATTTTGAACCTGATAAAGAAAAATGCACAACACAGTCCTAATGAATACTTCAAATAAAGGAAATTTGTTTTAATAATCAGTAAAGCTTCTTTTTGGCCACAGCATTTCTATAAAAATATTCTAAATATGACTAATTTAATTGTATCCAGGCTTCATTTCAGTGCATTTTAAGGGATTACATAACTTGTGACCTCTGAAAAATTAGCTACATGTGCACATTGCTTTTTTGTCACACCAGCTTAAATCACTCAGACAAAAGAACATTTACTCCTTTTGTTTCATGCATTTTAAGCCAGGATGGAGTAACAGCTTAAACACGGATACAAACATTAAAAGAGATTTAAAGACTGTCTGTCTTGCAGAAATTGCACAGCAAGCAAGAAATTGGCTCTTTCATGGTAGATTGATTATTTTTCCTCCAAACCTTGAAGTTCAAGCAACAAGTTGGCAAAAATATTTCTTAAAGTGAGTAAGAGATTGAATACAATAGAATGTTGTTATTGGATGAATATTTAGTAGTCTATATGATTCAAGATGGCCACCAGAACTAGTCGGCATTAGCAAACACAAAAGTGGAGACGACTCAATCAGTTTTGCAGATATTTAGCTGATGTTTTCTATGGTGGTAGTCATACAATACATACAATATCCAGAGAGCAAACATTTCCATTAAAGGGCAAGTTCACTGAAAAAAAAATGTTTTACTTATTATTTTTGCAGAAAGAAATATTTATTGATCAAGCTTTCGGTCAGAGACCTTCATTAACCACCCCTGATGAAAGTCTCTGACTGAAAGCTTGATCAGTAAATATTTTGTTCTGCAGATAGAAGTGTGCAGATTTTTTCCCTTATTGAACTTAATGCTTAATCCAGCACCTTCATACAGATGAGCAGTGTTTTCTTCTCTTTTTTTACTTATTATTTTTGAAAATGATCAGTCACTCTGAGTTTAACATGCAGGCTGAACGTGAATATAGTCTCCTACCCCTATTTCCTACATTAGCTTCTGTAGGAGCTAACCGCTAGCATTAGCAACTCCACCACACTCCTTCAGGCTTATTTGTGGAGATAAAACATCAATGTTGCAAAGCAAACAGAGTCAGTGGTAGAGTCATGTTGTTGTTAGCCAATCAGAGATGAGATGTCCAAATATCAGGAAGTAAGACTCCAAATCCTGCTTTCTGAAGCTACGTTCTCATCCGGCTGACTTCTACATCCTCAAACAGGAAAATCAGAGCTTTTTTCCCCCCAGAGAACAACTTACAAGGGACCACTGCAGATGTATTAGAAATATGAGTAAATGAGTCAACCCATTTTGTTTGTTAGCAAAAGATCTCATAAGAACGCCTGAAAATCTTTCATTGGTTGAACATATAATAAACTAACTGAACTGGAACATCAACATCTGATTGACTTTTCTGGTTGTGGCTAATTAACCACAGCCAACTCAAAAACAGCTATAACAGTCAATTTTACAAATTGATAATTGATGTGTGCAATCATCTAACAAATGCAAGCAGATCATGCAATATTGCATGATCTGGGGGGGGGGGGGGGGGGGGGGGGGGGAGTGAATCCATCATATCTCAACAATTATCACGGTTAATACAGACTTGTGCATTTATCTTATAGAAGTTCCACTATCAAATTCATAATTCTTCATTGTTTCATTGTATATGGTGTGTGTGTGTGGGGGGGTGCGTTTGCCTGCTCTGTCTTCTCAATCCCCAGTGACTCGTAGTGGATGGCTGCTCACACTGAGCCAGGATCCTCTGGAGGTTTCTTCCTGTTGAAAGGGAGTTTTCCTTCCCACTGTCGCTACATGCTTGCTTAGTATGAGGGTTGCTGAAAACACACTGACACTAGTCAGTGTCTTGATGCAATCTGCTGGGTTCCTTATATAGGATACTTTTTTACTGATTGGCTTAATGAACTGAACTGTATTGGGATGTTTACTTTGTAAAGTGCCTTGAGACGACTCTTGTTGTGATTTGGCGCTATAGAAATAAACTGAATTGAATTGAATTGTTTTATTGGCTATTTAGGCATCCTGAGCATGAAATGGTACAGAATTTAAAGAAGAAGAATCCAACCTTCTAGTCTATCGCTACAGAGATAACAGAAATAGAAAGGAGTGGGAATGAGGACCTACAGCTTGGATGCATGAGTGGGAATGTAGTGGGAGATGGATTCTGTTCCAAAGTCGAGTTCTTTTCTAGCTGGTTTGGGTTTTAGTTAAAACACTTCAACAATCATCGACTCCTCACTTTAAATAGTCTCCTGCCTATAAGCCTAGATTTGTTTTCTTTGGTGTGGCAGGTTTTTTCTGCTGTATTTCTGCTGCGTGAGAACCTTTAATAACTCGTTTAATTTGACTTTATTAGCAGTCTTCACAGATAATATTTTATTTGCACTTGACAGTGATAACTGAATGCTTAATAGTTTTAGACTTGTCATTCTGATTAGCTAAATACTTTCTCACTGAGGTGCAATGAGATGGGATTTGGTGGCAGGAGGATATCGTCGCTGCTTTTTGCAGAGGATGTGATCCTTTAGCTTCATCAAACTCTGACCTTCAGCTCTCGCTGGGGAGTTCACAGCAGGGTGTGAAGCAGCTGGCATGAGGATCAGCACTTCCAGTTCTAAGGCCATAGTTTTTGACTGGGAAAAGGTGGTTTCCCAACTCCGGGTCAGGGGAGGAGGTCCTACCTTGAGCAGAGGAGTTTAGGTATATCAGGGTCTTGTTCACAAGTGAGGGAAGGAGTGAGCTGCTGACTCTAACCCACCTACACCCCAAACTTGGCTAGTGATTGCTGGAGATGAGCACTTTCTCACTTATGGGAAGAAGCGGTTAAGAAGTTGAACACATTATCATTTAAAGGTGGAACATTGAAAAAAAAGCTTTAATGATTATTTCTGATTATAATCAGTCACTCTGTGGTTTTCATGCAGGCTGAACATAAAAATAGTCTCCTACAACTATTTCCTGAATTAGCTTCTGATAGAAAATAGACAGGGAAATGCTAGGAATTGAAAATCCTGACAGATCTACGTCACACTGTCACTTAACATTCATGGACTCAACCATCTTGACTCACGACGGGGAAGGATGTTGTTGGTTTAGCGTCCAGGAAACAGCAGAGAACGTCTGGGCTAGTAGAAGCTAACTGTTAGCATTAGCAACTCCACCACACAGCAGAACTCCTCCAGGCTTGTGTTATTTGTGGAGATAAAACATCAACGTTGCAGAGCAAACAGAGTCAGTGGTATCAGGAAAGAAGAGTCCAAAACCTGCCGTCTGAAGCTCTCCTCTGATGTCGCATCTTCCAGTTCCTGAAACTGGTGCACTGGAGCTTTTTTCCCCAGAACTTACATTTCTACTAGAGACCATTGCAAATGTATTGATTAAATGAGTGTTCCACACCTTTAAATCATTGTTATGTCTTGTTCATGAATTATGGAAAGACAAAGCGGGAGATCGATGGGTGGATTGGTGCTGCGTCTGCGGTGATATGGGTGTTATACCGGTCTGGTTTGGCGAAAAGACAGCTGAGCCGGAATGCGAAGCTCTCGATTTATCTGTCGATCTACATTCCATCTCTCCTCTATGTTCACGAGCTTTGGGTAGTGACAGAAAGAATGAGATCATGGATACAAGCAGCCGAAAAGAGTTTTCTCAACAGGGTGTCTGGGCTCTCCCTTAGAGATAGGGTGAGAAGCTAGGTCACCCCGGGAGGGGCTCGGAGTAGACCTGCTGCTCCTCCACATCGAGAGGAGCCAGTTGAGGTGGCTCGGGTATCTGGTCAGGATGCCTCTGGATGCCTCCCTGGTGAGGTTTTTGAGGCACATCCAATTGGGAGGAGACTCATGGACCCACTGGAGGGACAGGGAACGCCTTGGGATTCTCCTGGAGGAGCTGGCCTAGGGAGAGGGAAGTCTGGGCCTCTCTGCTTAGGCTGCTGCCCCCGTGACCCGACCCTGAATAAGTGGAGGAAAATGGATGGCTCTATGTATAAACATTTGAGCACAGCATTGTAATTTAAAGGCACAGTGTGTAATAGTTTTAGTTGTTTACCATCAAATTCTGTGTAACCATTGACAAACTTGTCCTTTTTTATTAATATTTCTCATTAAAGTCTGTACTAAATATTCATATTACCTTGAAATTTGACATTTTTATATACATAAACTGTGGCCAATGCTCCATAATCATGCGCCATCTAGAAATACCGTAGCTGTTTAGGGACATACAAGATGCATTTCGCGTCTGTGCTTTGTCATGAAATTTCTCCTCTCTCTAAACAGTCACAGACAGAGGGCTCTCGAGTCTCTGAGAGCAAATAAAACTTGCAGACGGTTGAAAGCTGTGTGGTGTTTTCACATTGCCTTTCTGTTGCTTCTGGGCTACTGTAGCTGCAATACCTACTCTGAACTGAGTGGTGCTAAGGAGTTTAATAGTTTTACACATTGGGGCTTTAAGAAAGAAAACGTGGTAAAAAATAATAAAAGTGGCTCCAAATATTTCACACCCCATTTTCATCATTATGAGGAGCTAAATATGATAAAATATAGCTGTTAGGACACTAAAGGTGGCAAAATTGAGCTAATTATGTGTATTATCTAAGAACCAACACCCCATAATTATTGGTTTTTCAGTGATTATGCTATTAAACTATTTTAAACCTTTTTTTCATGAATCTAACTGTTTTTATTAGAAAAGGTACGAGACAATCAGGAAGTAAACAACCTAATAAAGAGAAATGACTGATTTCTCCAAAGCAAATAAGTCAGATTTCAACAAATTTCAGATTGTTGAAATTAGGAGAATAAAGACTCACTGATCTGAAATAAAGTTGTAAAGAAAGTGATGAAAATCTGTTACTGTAACTTCAACAGCGTTACTTTTGATTATATAACGAGTTTTTTTGTTGAAACAAATCTGTGAACTCCCTGTGTTAGTCCATCTTTTGATGGTTAATTCTTCTCAAGGTCACATCGGAGATCAGTGCCTTCTTTCTAATGGCTAATTATCCTCGTGCCATCTCTTATTAAATCTGACACTTTGAAGGGCTTTTCAGTCGGTCCATTCCTCTTTCTTAACAGTATTGGCTTTTCCCTGATAATATCAGGGCCTCACATGGCAAAAAAAGAAAAGATGCTGCCAGCGTTTCATTCTCTCCCGCTCCCATAAAGCTCAAAGCTCTTCTCTTTTATTCGTGTCCAAAGTGTTTGGGGCCTGGCAGAAGAGTAACTGTAAACACACATCTTCTGCTCAGCAATTATCAAAGGGAGCAGAGTGGGAGAGGAATTGATCTGCCGGCTCACAGTACAGTAAACAAAGCCTCCCTGTCCCATGTGTGCAGAGCAATTATGAAGTGCTAGAAGTAGCAGGTTTTGCATGAGCTATAAAAAGACGCTACCAGTTGGAGCCAAAATGGCATAAAAAAAGGGGAAAAAAGTACTCATTAATAATATTTAACAATATTTTCCCCCCACTTTATTTCTAAAACCACACCGGTGGGTTTCGTCTGTATTTACTGAGGTAACATCCTTCCAGCGTAAAGCTTTTCAGAACAAACAAAAACAATTTTTCCAATTTCCAGGACACCCTTCGCACCGCTCTTCAATTCCTTCCACGCTTTTCTATGAGCTTATTTGTCACTTCAGCCTGTCTCATATCCGCCGTCTGTCATTGTATTGTCTTGTGCCCCTCTGTAGAATCTATTTATGCAACATTCGATTTAAATTGCGATATGCTACGTCCCCGGGCCCCCAGCCGAGATGGATACATAAATAGCATTTAGGAAAATAAATTGATCTTTGATGCTTGTCCTTCAGGGGGGGATTATGTGACATTGGTTACTGTCAACAGTCTGTTCTATTTCTATTTTAGCCGAGCGGCTCTGGTGAAAATGTACTCATGAGGTCCATTGGAATCGAAACGAGACGGGCTATTACCCTTCAATATGATTTTTCTGAGGCGATGGAAATGAAAAGAGGTCTCTCATTTGTGCTGCAGTGATCTGGTTATAGCTCTGATGCACACAGTCAGAGGGAACCTGCGAGGTTAACATTTATCAATTGTTAAATATGTTTTGAAATAACAAGCTCTTTGCAAAAGGGGGGGACATGAAGTACAAGGAAAGAGCATATTGTGTTCATAAAGATAATGTGCTGGCAGATTTCCTGGTGTGCTTTTCACAAATAGGTGCTGATGGAGAAACGGGTGCTTCGGCTGCACGAGGAGGTCGGACGTCTACATCGGGCCCTCCACCTGTTGTCCACGTGTAGCTGAGATCATCTCCCTTTAAAGGGTGAAAGCCTTCAATTACAAATATGCCGCTGAATGCATCGCCACCAGGCCAAACATCCTGGCATTTTGACAGGGCGAGATGGAGAATGTTATTCCTCAAACACATCAGCAGATAGCTGCAATTTGGCATTGTAGAACAGCAGGGTTTAAACCAGCCGCCATCCATCAAGCTGTACTTGGAACCTTTACCAACGCGTGGGCAATCGTGTTAGAGCGCTCACTGAGTGATTACAAAAGCTCAGTGGCCCTCTGAGAGTCGTGTTTGATTTTTGTGATAAGAGATAGGAAGCACTACCGCGGCATGAGGGCCTTTGTGTACAAGGAGACGGACCTCAACAGTCTGTTTCTTCTTGCTTTCTACGTCAGCTTTGCACAAATGCATTTAGATTCTAATTGTTTAGTCAATAGATGCTAATTCTAAGATGAAATCTGTAAACTGGTTGATCTGAACTAGTTTGTTTTCTCTGAACTTGTGTATAATTGTTCAAATCCTCAAGTCAACTGCTTCCTAGACAGCAGTGGCAGAACATGACTTGGATCTGGGAATAAGGCAACATGCCTAACACGGTTCTTTTGCTGCTGCCTGTGTCTGCACCATAGGTTTATCAAGCAATCAAGAAAAAAATATTTTGTTGTTGTTTATTATTAAAAATAAACAAAAGTGTTTAATTTAATTGATAGGGTCCAATTTCTAACTTTTTTTCACTCCTAAAATAAGCAGAATGTATTGAAATTAATCCAGACTAAAACGGCTGGGATGAGGATCAGCAGCTCCAAATCCAAGGCCGTTGGTTCTCAACCGGAAAAGGGTGGCATGCCAACTCTGGGTCAGGAGAGAGGTCCTGTCTCAAGTGGAGGAGTTTAAGTATCTTGAGGTCTTGTTCACGAGGGAGGGAAGACGGGAGCGAGACATCGACAGGCGAATTGGTGCACTCTAAAAGCTATTTGCAGTGAGGACACATGAAAACAGTATCAAACTGTTTACCTGCTGTTTATGTAGCTGCGTTTCTAAATAACTGTTCAATAAAACGCCATAAAAACCTTTAGTAAGCCCTTACCTGTGATGAAGTGATCACTGCAAACTAGCATTTTCCGTTCTGTTTCTGCTCATCTTGCAGCCGGAGATTATGATCCACTAGTCCGCTGTTACCGTAAAACCTGGTATACGTGCGCCTCGAAAAATCGAGTGAGGGCTCACTTTACCGTCGATCTCCGAAAAAAAAAAAACCGCTGACAGTGAGACCGGCTAATATAGGAGACCTGGCCAGTAATGGAATACAGGCCAATATTAGAGGATTTACGGTATGTCCCAACCCTCGCCTATGGTCATGAGCTTTGGGTAGTGACCAAAAGAACAAGATCGCAGATACAAGCGGCAGAAATGAGTTTCCTCCAGAGGGTGGCCAGGCTCAGCCATATAGATTGGACGAAGAGCTCAGACATTTGGGAGGGACTCAGAGTAGAGCCGCTGCTCCTCTGCATCGAGAAGAGCCAGTTGAGGTGGTTCGGGCATCAGGTCAGGATGCCGCCTGGACACCTTCCTGGGGTGGTGTTTTGGGCGTGTCCTGCTGGCAGAAGACCACCGGGTCGACCAAGGACAAGTTGGAGCAAGTACATCTCCAATTTGGCCTGGGAACGCCTTGGGATCCTGCCGGAGGAGCTGGTGGAGGTAGCTGGGGAGAGGGCTGTCTGGGATGCCCTAGTTGAGATGCTACCCCCGTGACCCGGACCTGGATAAGCGGAGGAAAACGAACAAATGAACTAAAACGAGTCTTCAAAAATGGGTAGAAGCTAGAAATGCTACTTTTTTTTAAAGGTAACAACATTAAAATACTCTTTAATTTCATTTCAGGGTTTACTATAATTGTTGTATTACAGGAATTGTTTAGTTGGTCCATCACTTATGGGTCAAAACAGAACATTTTTAAATGTTTTGGTTTTAATTTCAAAATTAATTCCAGCTAACGTTTGTTTTTGCCTTTTTGTTTTTCTACTTACTAAAACACTATTTGTAATTGTTAGGTATGTCTTTATCTTTAACTCAAATAGCCCATCAGCCAATCGCATGGCAGTAACCCAAAGGAGACAAGAGGAGATTTAATTGACTTCGTTTAATTCAGAACCAGCTGATGTACTGGGACTTTCATCCACTACATGTCTATGGGTTAAAAAGAATAGTGCAAAGCAGAGAAAATACTCAGGGAGCAACTGTTGTGAGGATGAAAGGCCTTGTTGATGATGTCAGAGGAGAATGGGCAGACTGGTTAGAGATTAAGGAGAAGCAACAAGAGCTCATATAACCAAGGTCTGCAGAATTCCATCTCTGAACACAACATGTGGAACGTTGAAGCAGATGGACTACACCAGCAGAAGACCACACGTGTTACACCTGTCAGCTAAGAACATGAAACCACGCTTAGGTTCTCACACGATCACCAGAACTGAACCATAAGAGGCTGGAAAAACGTTTCTGGTCTGAGGAGTTTGGATTTCAGCTGCAATGTTCGGATGCTCAAGTCAGAATTTGGTGTCACCAACATGAAAGCAATGATGGTCCAACTAGGTACTGCCAAGGTGTACTTACTTAAGTGGTCCATGAGTGTGCATTTCCACATTAAGAAAGCTTGTCATGAAATCGAGCCTAAAATTGAAGCATTAGTCGTATTTTGATGCTCTTACTCTATAAAAATTGTGGTACACGATGTAGAAAAAGACTTATTTAGCGTTGTTTAAGTAGCAGCTAAGTATGAAAGTAGCGCAGCAAAACTGACATACAAAATAAAGAAGTCCATGAATACTTCAGTTAAATCAAATAAAACAACATTCAGCCGGTATGTTGTAGAGTCTGGTTGCTCCTGCAGAGCAGGAATGGCGACAAGCAAAGCGTCGAGTAGTTACACTCAATAATATATAAATCCTGAGGCGGAAATGTGTCACCCTGCAAAAGACTTGTGCAAATAAATTGTGGCTCAGAGTGGAAGTGCTGCATCAGGAGAACTCTGAAAGCTCCTCTCTCATAACATCTTGATTAGCTGCTTTAAGGATTGAAGGAGGAAGCTGCTGTGGGAGGAAAAGCTGTACCCGAAAAGGACAGGGCTTTGTGTACATGTCTGAGTGTGTGTATGTGTTGACAGACAGATGGACAGGTGTCTGTATTCATGTGTCTGAACCTGTCCGTCAACTTCCTGCTATTCTGGGGTGTGTGTGTCGCTTTGGTGTGCGTTTGTTGGCTTTGGCTGTCACTGCGTTCTGATCGCAGCTTCGTCTTGAGGCTTAAGCCTTCACCGTCTGGAAAGATCCACACAACCTCCAATCAGATGGAGACTTTAAATTTGGTGTGACGGCTTTAAAAACACACAGAGCTGTGAAAAACCATTAAATAGATAAAACATATGATAAAAATATTTCATAAATCAATATGATCATATAAAATTTGATAATTAACTAGTTTTAAATTATCAAATAGAAAATGGCGAAAAAGCCATCCAAACTACAGTAAAGCAAAAAAATCTCAAAAAGCAACACATTAGGCTAAAGAAATTTAAGAATTGAACCCAAAACCTGGGCGTTCATTAGAGAGTTTTAAAGCTAAATGTAACCCAAAGGCATTAAAGGTCAACTTCACTGAAGAAACATTTTTTTAATTGGTATTTCTGATTATAATCGGTCACTCTGACTTTTTCAACCAGGCTGAACATGAAAATAATCTCCTAACCCTATTTCCTGCATTAGCTTCTGATAGAAAATAGACGGTGAAATGCTAGGATTTGAAAATCCTGACAGATCGACATCACACGGTCACTTAACATTCATGGACTCACCCATCTTGACTCATGACGGTGAAGGTGTTGTTGGGTTAGAGTCCAGGAAACAGCAGAGAATGTCTTGGCTAGTAGAAGCTAACTGTTAGCATTAGCAACTCCACAACACAGCAGAACTCCTTCAGGCTTGTGTTATTTGTGGCGTTAAAACATCAACGTTGCAGAGCAAACAGAGTCAGTGGTAGAATCTCATTGCTGTTACCCAGTTCGAGGCGAGACGTCCAAATATCGGGAAACAAGACTCTAAATCCTGTCGACTGAAGCTACTTGCTCCTCCAGCGGACTTGTACTTCCTGAAACAGGTAGCCTGGCTGGCAATCCTATATATGTGAAAACATTGATGGCTCTCAGTCATGGGGCGGGATCTGTGGTTGTTTTTCAAACTGTCTCTGCATGCTATTGGACAACAAACAACATGATGTACTCACCGCTATGGATGTCAATCAACGGGGGAGTCCGCCATACACGATCAAAGAAGACGCAAATACATCATTTTTCTAAATAAATTTAAGTAACTATCTGATCTTGTCTCAAAGAAAAAGCCCACGTCTAAATTGTCCAAAGTTGATGCCAAAGCCGTTTCAGACAAGCCGTCACCATCTTAGGGGCAGCAGTAGCTCAGGAGGTAGAGCGGGTTGTCCAGTATTCAGAGGGTTGTAGAATCAATCCCAGCAGAGAATGCTGCTGTTGTGTCCTTGGCCATTTACCATTTAGTTTCACTCAGTCGCAGTAGCATCCCTCCCACCAAACTGATGGAGCGCTGTGATTGGCCAGGCACCAGAGTAACTGGGGCTGCAGAGGTTCCGATGGAGCGTGGCTAGACTGACGTGCAGAGCAAAATTATTTTTCTTCAGCAACTGACGGTCTAGATTCTAGGCTATGAAACATCTGAGCTTTTTCCCCCTCAGAGTACGACTTGCAAGACATTCATTCCTACTAGAGACCACTGCAGATGTATTGATTAAACGAGTGAACCACACCTTTAAAACCCAAAGCTTAATGTAAATGGCAGCTTTTCTTCTCAGCTTTGTATGTTATGCGTATTTAAAATGATGAGATTCATTCTGCTATGCACCTTGGACAATTAGAGAATATTAATAGTTAAGAGTTAATGAAATGCCAGTTCCAAACTTCATCAGGATTTTTAAAAACTTTTGAGAAGGTGAAATTCTAATCACACTGGAGAATTCAGAAGATGCATTCCTGTTTGAAGTCACAGCCGTGGAGATGTAGGATGTCAGGCTCGTTGAACATTCCGTATCCGTTTGGGGTTTTCTTCTTACATTTTCAAGGCGAAGGTGCTGTCTGTGGATGAGGTGCACATGCTGTTTGAGAATAACTTTTTTAATTCATCTTCTGTGACAGCTGATTTCTCCCGCTGCTTGAAATGAGTGTTTTCATTTTGATCATCTATAAAAGGAAAATACACAAGTAACCATCAAACTTAAAGGCTACGATTGTCAATATTGCATTTTTTTTAATTGACATGAAGTTTTTCTCTATTCCAATATTTTTATGCACAGGAATTGTCAGCAATGCAACGAAGGCTGTCCAATTTCAAAAGTTCCTCCCAATGCATCTTTCATTTCTCAGATTTGAAGGACGAGGCTGGTGTATCCTTCATGGTCCACCAGATTTATTGCAGGTCAAACAGGAGATTTTTTTTTTTTTTTTTTAGAAAATGACAAAGACAAAGAGAGGCACAGAACTTAAGAGTATTGCAGCTTTAAATATATCAAAATCAGGTGGTGCAAAAATGTAAAAGCTTAAAGCGGTTGTGTTTTAGGTCTTTGCCTGTCACGAGGCAACAGAACTCACGCTGAGGTAAGGGCAGGAATTAACCTGAAGTGTTGATCATCAAATTCCATAGCTGCTCATTTCTGGTCTTGATGGTCGCCTAAGATCCCTGCCTATGTCGACTAAGTAGGCCGAATCCTTCGAAGGATGCAGCCCCTGAATTTGTAACCTGCCATTGCCTGAGATTTGAGAGCTCTGGTTGTCAAATGTAGTTCTCGTGTCGTTACAAGAACAAGTCGGGTTCTACTTGCATAAGTTGCATCTCTATGCTTTGATGGCCAGATGCAGGGCCTGTAATCTAGTTAGGAAGCTAGGCTTCTTAGCTAGCTGTTAGCTACTTTTCCTGGACTTCCTTCTGCGTCCAGCAAAGTTTAAATCCTCACAACTAAACTATTCTGTCTGTGATTAACATTTTAACATTCAACCAAATACAAAAAAACATCTCTGGCACAAGTTGGGTGCCACTTCTCAGCCTGTAAACCAGGAATTATGTGTTTTATGTGCTTTGCCCTCAATGCTAATCATTTGTCTCGCCTGTTCAGACAATTAGCCGAGTTACTACAATATTCAATCGCTTATCCCTTGATCCAATATTCATGAATATCTGGTGCACCAGAGGTTCTTAAATTAACTGACTCATAAAAATAGAATGAGATGTGGTTACCATTTTATAACCTCTTTTGGCATTGATCTTTCACTGGAGAGCAAAGGGAAAGCTTGCATGCATGTATAATGAAGTGCTCTGATGTGACTGTTGCTGCGGTGAGGGATCCTGCGCTCCAAACATCTTCAAATGGAAATCGCCATGCAGGTACATCAGCCAAGGTTATTATATTTCCTGCTGGTAAACTGAAATCAAAAAAAGAAACGTATGGCTCAACTTATGCTTCCTTGTTACTGTGCTCAGTTTTATGAATTATGAACAGCATGCTTGTAGGAAATGCAGGCAAAGCCATCTCCGTGGAACTCAAAGGATAATTTTGAGAAAAACTGACATGAAAACACGCTCCAAAGAGTGTTTCTAGAAGCTCAACTTTAGGTGAATCATTGTTGACCAGGGGTCTGCAACCTACAGCTCTCAATTCGTGTTTTTAATTAGTTATAATTAAAAATGCAGGTTAAAGTGGTTTTTCAGCTTTTTTTCATGCAACAATTGTATTTAAATTCCACAACAGAATGAAACTAAAACTACCCGTAACATTTTTAGATCTACTTTTTTCTCATCACTTTCCTCAAATATCAACATCCCGTAAGACAAAATATCCATACTCGTTTTGCAAACGTTTTTTTCCTTAATTTTAAAACCTAATTATAAAAACAAAATTGTGATTTTTCAAAAAAGACAAAAAATAAATCTATTATCAAAAATATTTACTGAAGAGGAAAAAACAATACATTTTTTTGAGAATTCTGACATATGGATCATCACCGCCATTGCATGACTGTGAGTTAATGGGTTAATGGCTGTTGTAAAGTACCTTGGGTGTAACAGGCGCTATATAAATTCAGCCTATTTGTAGCAATCATGTAGCATATAAATCTAGACCATCAGTTGCCAAAGCCTGCCCCGCAATTAGCCTTTCGCCGAGCCCCGCCCCCCTTAGTTACTGTTGCCAACTCCGACAATAAGTGGATCAAATACTGCAGCTCCACAGGTTTCCGCGATGGAAAGAAGTAGACAGATGCGTGTCAGCGACATTTTTTGGAGCAATTCGTCCTCAATATCATCCCGATAGAGGCAAAAGGGTTACAGTATGCAGTGGAGGGATATATTAGTGTCGGCTCTGCTGAGCGAAGCGTAGCAGGGAACAAGGAGTTGGGAGTTTCGAGAGAAGGTCTGGCGTCTGGGGACGCGTGGATCCGAGGAGCGGTGGCGGCGACGCAGTGTCCCTGTGAGCTGCCAGATGTCAGATGATCTGAGCTGCAGGCAGCTCTAACGGAGAAAAGCTCTGCATCGCTCAGTTTATCATCTCAGCTGAGTTTATAAAATTTAACCTTTTATGCCCGTGTTTACTTTTATTTTCAATATAGTTCCCGGCCGGAGCTCAGCATTAATTCATCACGTGATCATGACACCACCCGCTGTTGCGCCAAGGCTTAATGTGCGTTTATAAGACACACGGTTGAGGTAATATTACGCTGATTTGCCGGCACGGTGTGTCTTATCTAAAAGGGTCTTGGATAGTCTGGGAGGCGGACCTCCGCCCAGCCGCGGGCGGGGGGAGCACTCATGCTTGGCTGTTGCTGGTTGAACTAAATGAGGAGGTTCTGAAGGGAAACGAAGGAGACACGACTACTATCGAGGCTAATGCTTAGTAGTAAATTAGGCTTAGCTTCATCATTTTGTTTGGAGCTGTCGGATAGTAACGGTTGCTATGATGTGTGATTGGACAATAGCCGTTCTGGGGGCGGGGCCGGCGAAAGGCTAATTGAAAGGTTGCAGGTTTGCGCCCCGCAGTCTCAGCCTCAGTCTGTCGCTGTTGTGTCCTTGAGCAAGACACTTAACCCATATTGCCTGCTGGTGGTGGTCAGAGAGAGACCGGTGGCACCAGTGTACGGCAGCCTCGCCTCCGTCAGTGTGCCCCAGGGCAGCTGTAGCTACGATGTAGCTCGTCCCCACCAGCATGTGAATGACTGATTGTGATGTAAAGCACCTTAGGGGGTTCTAGGACTCTGGAAGGTGCTACATCAAATACAGGCCATTTACCATAACTTTGGACTGTTTAGACTTGGGCTTTCCTTTGAGTCAAGAGCAGATTGAGGTACTTAAGTCCTTTATTTAGAAAAAGGATGTATTTTTGTCTTCGTTGATGTATGGTGGACTGTCCCATTGACTGACATGAGGTGAGTATGTCACGTTGTTCGTTGTCCAAAAGCATGCAGAGACAGTTTGAAAGACAACCGTAGACAGAGGTCTCCCTATCAGTCGTGGCCAGACTGTATTATATAGGAAGGCTTGCCAGGCCAGCAATTATGGGCTCTCACTTACGTCATTTGAACTTTGAACATGTTCAAAACTTCCTATTATAAACTTTTATTTTAAATTGTCGATCTTTTTTTTGCATGAGTCAAAGTTGGAACAACTCGCAGGAGTTGGGAACTAAATTACATCATAAATAAAGCTAACAGACATATTTAGGACGTTTAGGATGAATACATTTTGATCAAATTATACATGCAATTTGTTAGCAATTATGTGATATGACCCACATGACCCTAGCCTTAGATAAAACTTGAAACACACAAACTTATTCAGTAAATTTTCAAAGTTTTGTGAATTTTCTCACATTTTTGTGTTGAAAAATAGTTTCATCAAAGATTCATCAGTCATTTCCACAACAGTGTAGCCCTAGTTATTATCAGACCTTTTAGCTTTACTCTAGTTTGTTAGCTTGCTGTCACCATACTGGAAACCGTTCTTTTTATGAAACCTCTGATGAATTATAAGAACTCTAACCCCATCGGGCAAACAGCAGAGTCATGATCATGTCCAAGTCAAACTGATGGAGTTTCAGAAATCAGGTTTAAATACAGAAACTGAGCAATGTCACATTTGGCTCTGAGAAAACTGCAGCCAAAAAAAAAAATAAAAAGCATGTTAAGATGTTCAAAGAAAGGAACATTTCCAGCAGGAGATCTTTTTATCCTCCAGTTTGAGATCACCTGCCAGTTATTGCAATGAAGAATCCTTTCAGGTTAAGTTGGGCTTATTATAAAATGTTTTCTCCCGTAGTGACTAATATTTCCTGTTATTATTCACCTCCAGCAGCGAGGCAAATAAAGTGACTTTCCCTGAAATCTTGGGGTTTCCACCTCTCCAGCAAGCCTGGAGCGTCTTCTGTTCTCATTGCCAGAACTGACCAAGTGAGAGGACGAAAAGCAAAACCAAGTCTGTAATGTTCTTTTTACGCCGCGCAGCAGCAGACACTACAGTGACCAAAACCTCATCAAGTGCCAGTGAATTAGGCATCTAAAGCTGTTTATGATCTGTGATTTTTGCCAACATCTGCTGTAAAAGACTCAAGGTTGAACTCGCCTCCAGGGAAACCCTAATTGCTGTGCATATGTTGTGTATGAGCTGAGCTGGAGCATTTTAAAGAGAATAGCTTCTCCTGGATACTACTCTAGTAAACCATGAATCAGTGAGACTAATTGCTTTTTATTTGTTCTCATGAGGCTGCTGAGCAGACTGGAAGGTATGAGGAGAATTTAGTCAAAGCTTGTGCGTCTTGATCTTCTAGATTTGCCTAAATGGATGTGACCCATTAACTCTGCAGTGTGAGGAGGGTCACAGCTGTTTCCAGTAGCTGGATCACAATTTGTCCTCTTTAAAGCAGAAATCAAATCCCATCAGAGGTTTGTTCGCTGCCTCTGATCCTGACTAGAGTCAGAAAACTAAAAACAGCCTGTCCTCGGGGGTGGCGACCATCACTCTTATGTATGCTGATTTGACTTCCCGCTCCTCCGCCAAGGACAGCGTACCACCTGCCGAAGGATCCGGTTTTATGTGCATGTTTATGGGCACGTCAACTCCAGAGGCTGTGCTTGAGCGAAGGCTCGCCGCTCCACAAGGAGAAACCTGCCCTACCCTCTGCCACACCTCTCTGCTCATTCATCATCGTGACAGCGAGAGGAGGGGATGTCTTCATCTCCTCGCATCCTCTCTGCTCACATCCAGGCGACGAGGCGCCATTGACAGGTCGGTAAAATTAAAGACTGAGCAAAAAGAATGACCACTGTCTCTAAAAGTGAGGGTTGCAGGCATTTTGTAATCAGTTTGAAAATGAAGGGGGGGAAATGCCCAACAAATGAAATTGTACATTAGTTGTGACTGACTGGAGAATGATGCAGAGATTCTAATCACCAAGGGGAGCTGCTGCTGCCATCATTTATGGTTTGTTAATAATTTCATTTATCTGAAGGTTGCCTGGATTCAGTTGCCCTCAACACACATGACTTGTGTTGGTTGACTGCAAAAAATGGGATGAGACAGAAGAATAACAAAAAACTATATATGTATATATACACATATATAGGGATGTGTATTGGTAAAATTCTGGTGATACGATACGTATCACGATATATTGCAATACATTCAGCCAGACGATACTAGTGATTTTTAGACTGAGTTTATTGTAGGAAAATTCAATAAACAGTCCAAACTGATACGTAACATGTTTAACATGAGGTATCTGAACCATAATAGAGGGATTTACATTTCAGTGGTGGAAACAAAACCCATTGCTCTTTAAGTAAAAAAAATAAAAGGAGTAGTTAACATCTGCATTATCAGAAATCATTTCAAAATAAACACAAAAGGCTGTCTCTGCTGCCAACTAGCGGTCGGCATTTGAATTGCACCAAAAGAAAAGAAAATACACAAATGTTTGCTTGTAAATTCTTCCAAAAAATCGATACACGGGTTTTGAATATCGATATAATATTGCAGGAAAAAATATCACGATATATTGCCATATATCAACACACACACACACACACACACACACACACACACACACACACACACATCTACCAACAACGTCCACTGCCCAAAGTACTTACCATAGAAGCACATTCAGAGAAAAACCAAATTAAATGATTAAAAACATAAAAGATAAAACCGAAGAAAAGCAACAATAAAAACAAGACGACCCCCTAATGGGTGTAACCAGCTGGTGGAAATGTAATGTGGAAAAAGAAGAAGAACAAAGTAAGAAGGATTATTTGTGTCATGGCCAAAACTGTGGGAGAGATTCCTTCTATAAAACTCAAAGAACAGTTTTGTTTTGTTTGTTTACATGTTTGTAAGTCAGCTGTTTAGAGGCACGTACGTTTGACACAATCATCAAATGGTGAAGGAGTGAAGGACGTGGATTTTGCTGCAGAAGCAGCATAAAGAGTGCAACTCATATTTAATAGTAAATGATGCCAAAGCCGTTTCAAAGTAAAAAATAAACACACCCAGAACTATTAGTTACAATAAAAAGAAAAGTGGAACAAAAACTGTCAGGTTCTGGAGTACAATGTCAGGGTACTCGTTCACATTTCTCTGAAAATCGATTTTTTTTTCTCAATGTTCAACCATTTTCTTTACATTTCCATCACCTCATTTGTGTTCTTGGCTTAATACTATATTTTAGGGATGCTCGGAATTGTCTGACTCTTAATTTCTGATACCGGTATGATAAATGACCTGCACTTGTATAGCGCCTTTCAGAGTCAGAGGACTCCAAAGTGCTTTACACTACAGTGTATCATTCATCCATTCACACACACACATTCACGCTGGTGGTGATGAGCTACATCGTAGCTACAGCTGCCCTGGTGCACACTGACAGAGGCGAGGTTGCCACGCACAGGAGCCACCGGTCCCTCTGACCCTAGCCAGCAGCAGGCATGAACCGATACCGATATATGCTAAAACATTTCAGGTTACTAACATCACATTTCTCCTATCAGGATTGCTTATATTTATTTATTTAAACATTTTCTGTGCAAAATAACAACTACTTCAATTAAAGTTAGTAATAGGAAACGTGTCATGATTATTTTGTCTCCAACAGCATCTGAATGTCATTCTCCCTAATGTGTGCATTAGTTAGTAGTGTTCTTTCTTTTTCTCTATATTGCAGCTATGGTGATTAAACCAAAGACTGTATGGATAAAACATTTATAAAGAGCTTCAGATAAAAGCAAGCCTTGAGTGAAGATTCTTGTTTTGTTTGTTATTTACTGCAGGGCCAATTTCTACTTCACAAGTTGTGCCAAATAAACTAAAATATCTCAAAAGCTTCACTTCAGATCTGTTATATTTTTACATTTTGAGAGAGAGGAGAAGTAGCTGAAGAATATTTTGTATCCTTTCTTAAGAATTCCCCCTTTTTCCTGATTTGTTCCTATTTTCTAACCACTGTTGGATTTGTCATTACCCGTGCACCACTGGACAGAACGTAGTCACATTTATAAAAAATAATTGTGGGTGTACGTCTACAGCTGATCTTTTTTTTTTGGGGGGGGGGGGGGGGGGGGGTATGTCAACCAAAGCTAAATGACATTTATAAAAGGGTCAAAATTTACTAAAAATCCGTCAGTTTCACATTTATTGAGCTAAAATTTGGTGTCAGAGTGGCTGAGAGTCTTTCATTAACTGGCTGCACAGAATATTTGTCAGATTTTTCCATAACCTTGATTTCTAGGAAATTAGCATATGAACCACTGGACTCAGAGAGTAACCACTACAGGTGCAATTGTTTGTCCTTTATCTATTTCCTGTAAATATTTATTAATTTATGTAAATGTCTTTGAAAATTCTTTCAAAAATGACCTTCCCAAAGCAAAAAAAGTCAATATCAGTACATTCTACCATCATGTAAACAATGACAAACAGCTCAGCTGTTGTTGCAGCAACAAACAATAACAGAAGTCTATCACATGACTACTGACTTATTTATATACTTTTTGACTCTTTGACCCTCTTGCATAATGTGCTTAATGTGGCACACACACCAACCCTCCAGTCAACCACCTCCACACCCTTTAAGATCATATTACCAAGGTGTATCGACTGTGCACCATTTACACGCTTTCAATGGCTTTCCCTTTTCCTCAATACTCCTCTGATCATTTGAAATTCAATTATGCTAATGGAGGGAAAGGTCGGGGACATGTAGAGGCAACTCTTCCTCTCTTCTGCTCTGCTTCATCTCCGTGCCTTTGAGGATAATTATTCTTAAAAGCAGATCATTTAGACCTCTTTAGGGGTAATCTGTGCACTTTGGAGTGAGCTGGAACCTGATGCACATAGAGGAAATAAAAAGTTGACTTCTTGCATGTTCTCAATAGCCGATGTGGGATAGTCCAGATCTCCAAAGACTTTTTTGTTTGCATGAACAGGTCCTTCACTGAGAAAACATATTTTATTTATCGTTTTTGAAAATGATCGGTCACTCGGAGTTTTACATGCAGGCTGAACATGAAAATAGTCTCCTGCACCTACCTCCTGCATTAGCTTCTGATAGACGGTGAAACGCTAGGATTTAAAGAGCCTGACCGCTCTACGTCAAGCTGTCGCTTGGACTCACCCACCTTGGCTCGCAACGGGGAGCAAGCAGAGAACGTGTTGACTAGCAGAAGCTAACCGTTAGCATTAGCAGCTCCACCACACAGCAGAACTCCTTCAGGTTTGTGTTATTTGTTGAGATAAAACATCAACGATTCAGAGCAAATGGAGTCAGTGGTAGAGATGCTATGCTGTTAGCCAATTAGAAGTGAGATGTCCAAATATTAGGAAGTAAGAGTCCAAATCCTGTCATCTGAAGCTACTTTCTCCTCCAGCTGAATTCTCCATGCTAAAATAGGCACATCTGAGCTTTTCCCTCTCAATACCTCCTCAAATATATTAAAAATATGAACGAAGGACCTTGTTAAGTAGTGGACAGAAGGTGAATACTACCCAAAACTGAATTAGATTTGTGTCCAAATCCTACCATAATTCTCTAAATGTTCATTCCATCAATGGAAACAGGCAGTTGGAAAGCTAAACAATGATAAGATCCAGCTGATCAGATTCCTGCTGCTTCTTGATGAAGTCTGATCCTTCAGGCTGACTCCACTTCCAGCCATCTTGCCATGTTGACAGTCGTCCTCATCGTGTTCGATTGTGATTTGATTGGACCTTTAGGTCACAGCTGATCTTCTGTAGAGCAGAAAATTAAGGAGAATCCCTGGAGTGGCTGCTGAATGACATTGAAAGGCTACGCAATTACAACCTGGCGCGCCTGCAGGTGAAGCAATACAAAACATGATGGAACAGGAACAGCTGATTAGCAGCGAGCGAACGTCCATCCATCCGTAAGCTGACTGTCACCGTGACGTCCATCTGTCAGCGGAGTGCAGGCAGGAAGCTGGTAGTCGCCGTTCCATCACAGCTAAACACAGTCAAGGTTACATGTCGACACCCACGAACTGAATATGGGTGTCAGTAGAAAACACATGGAAATATTAAAGTACTCAAACGTAAATATGCTACTGTTTTCCTTCCAGAGAGCCAGACTTGCTCTAAAATGATTAGTAGTTTTTATTTTTGCATTTTGTCTTTGGGCTTCTGTTGCTGTTTCACTTAATGTCTGACCAGTCTTTGTAGAGTATTGTGGAGCACGGGCTTTAAAAATGAGGACAGTAAAGAGAAAACAAAAAAAAGCTGCCGAAGTAAAGCAACATCTGCATTTGATGAGTATTTATTTTGAGAACTAGGACTAATTAAACCTGACATATCATATGTTTCCAGCCAGTATCTCATTGTAAATGGTTTTGTTTGTGCTGATAAAAACCTTCATGCATCAAATTGTGTTTGTCACAGCTAAACTAGTTGGCTAAATAACTTGGATTAAATTCCAACCCTCTGTTATGGTCAAGAGATTCAGATTAGGACTAAAACAACCAGATCCTGGATGCAGCTGGCTCAGCATGATGGCAGAGTTCAACCTTAGAGATGAAGAGCTTTATCCAGAGCCGCTGCTTCTCCTCATCAGAAATGGTTCAGGTCAGGTAGATCAAGCACGGGATTAAGCTGCCTCATGGACACTTTCTGTGGACGTTTTCTAGGCTCATCTCATTGGGAGTGGGAGGAAACACCTGAGAAGACCCAGATTTCTGGACTGGGAACAATTCCCCAGCAGGTGCTGCGTCTGCAGTGATGTGGGTGTTGTACCGGTCTGTCGTGGTGAAGAAAGAGCTGAGCTGGAAGGCAAAACTCTCAATTTAAGGTTCATTATGTTCCTATCCTCACCTATGGTCACGAGCTTTGGGTAGTGACTGAAAGAAGGAGATCATGGATACAAGCAGCTGAAATGAGTTTCCTCCGCAGAGTGTCTTGGCTCTCTCTTAGAGATAGGGTGAGAAGCTCGGTCATCTGGAAGGGCCTCGGAGTAGACCTGCTGCTCCTCCACATCGAGAGAAGCCGGTTGAGGTGGCTCAGGCATCTGGTTAGGATGTCTCATGGACGCCTCCCTGGTGAGGTTTTCCGGGCACGTCCAACCGGGAGGAGATGCAAGGGAAGACCCAGGACACGCTGGAGGGATTAAGTTTTTCGGCTGGCCAGGGAAGGCCTTGGGATTCCCCCGGAGGAGCTGGCCCAAGTGGCTGGAGAGAGGGAAGTCTGGGTCTCTCTGCTTAGGCTGCTGCCCCTGTGACCCGACTCTGGATAAGTGCAAGAAAATAGATGGATGGATGGATGGATGGATGGATGGATTAAAGAACTGAAAATGAGAGAAAAAGCTGCTGAAGTCAAAAGAGAAACATTCTTAAAGTCTGGAGAACAATTGATTGAAAGAAATTGATTAAAAAAACACACAAGGCTGGCTCACTGGAAGGAGAAACCTGATGCAAGACTTCTGCACAGGCCGTATGTCTGATTAGAGTCCTCCAACATTTGTCTTAGCCTCACATACCTGAGCTATAACAGCACATGCCTTTGTTGGCAGTTCAAACAGAATTAAAAGAAGCGGTGAAACTGGAGCTGGTGTTTAACTGTACCGCTCTGACTGAAGAGGCACTTGGCAGCGTTTTCTCCTCGGTAAAATAACTGTATAAATCTTGCTTTTAGTTTTCACATTAGGTTGTCAGGCTAAAGTGTTCTGC
Source organism: Aphyosemion australe (assembly GCA_006937985.1). Lineage (NCBI taxonomy): Eukaryota > Metazoa > Chordata > Actinopteri > Cyprinodontiformes > Nothobranchiidae > Aphyosemion > Aphyosemion australe. Next base: position 8,604,410 of record SSNS01000001.1, read on the forward strand.
CAACCTAAAACGCATCTGGTCTGTGGCTCTATTTCTATCATGATTAACATATATAGATTCTGGTGTATATGTTGTATAACATCATTACATCGGCTGCCACCGCATCTCAGCATCATAATCATAATCCTGCAAGCTCACATCTGTTTACCGGCACTCTGTTCTGCTGCCAACTGGCATTTCTTCTTCTCATTTAAAGGTAATACATGTTGAATATATTAGTTTAGATATGTGGATTGCATTCAGATCTCATGACAGTTACAGCTAGCTCTTGGAAATACATTCTACTTTAGGCAATTTGTGTGTAGACTGAAGAGAAATGAACTTACTGCAAACCCCCGGTTCTCCAGTCTGGGCATTGGTTTTAATAAGATCTAAAGTAAACTGCTGCAGATATTCAACGAGCTTCTCAGAATGCAGGAGTTGTTCCTGGTATAAAGCTTAGTGCCAGCAAATTAATATTACCATCTGGCCCCTCAGTGCAGGTGTAATGGAATCAGTCAAAAACCAGACGCAAACACTGAACTGTACATGCGGTTTCAAGAGGTCACCTGGGTTTTCACGCCTCAGTTCCTCCTTTTCTCTAATATTGTTTTTCTTTTGCTTTGAGAACAAAGCTTGAAAAATAATTGATTGAGGGCTGCTTCATTCACCTGTTACCTGGACGTCTGTCAGCTACCTTTTGGTTTTTATTAGGGGTGGGACTCGATTAAAATAATTAATCTAATTAATTAGAGGCTTTGTGATTAATTAATCTTGATTAATCGCATTTTAATGGTTCAAGAAAATTTGCCCCGAAAGCAATTTTTTAAAATAAAAAATAATGAGACAGAGAATCAAACAATAGTCATTGATATTATTATTGTAAACACAAGCTCTAATTTCTAAAAAAAAATGCTTTTAAATTGTATTTCAATTCAAAACAGGAGAAAAAAAAAAATATATATATATATATGTATATCACTGGCAAAAATAGGACAGACCTAAAAGTACAATACTATTTTAAGTACATTTTGATAATGATATTGTTATTAAAATAATAATAATAATAATAATAATAATGGGTTGATAGAACGTGTGTGCAATTTGATTTTATTTATCATCATTAGAGACAGAAATGAAGGCAAAAACACATGAAGAGGGATTTCTGATCGCTCATTTGATTGTAGTTCTAGTTGTGTTTGGAGCACATAAAAAATTTTGGATTTTGCTGCTAAACTTCAACATCCCCCAATTGGGGGACTCTCTCGCTCAAAGGGTTTAAATGCGTTCATTTTTAATTAACGCGTTAAATTCCCACCCCTAGTTTTTATATATTCAAATTTTTTGAGTTTCACCTGTAAAGAGCTTGTCTTGTGGGCGATGGTGGCAGAGGAGTTAAGTGGCCGCCTTGCAACCGGAAGGTCGCAGGTTCGCGTCCCGCTCAGTCTGTCACTGTTGTTGTGTCCTTGGGCAAGACACTTAACTCACGTTGCCTGCTGGTGGTGGTTGGAGGGACCGGTGGTGCCAGTATTCGGCAGCCTCGCCTCCGTCAGTGTAGCTGCGATAGCTCATCCCCACCAGCGTGTGAATGGGTGGATGACTGATTGTGTTGTGAAGCGCCTTGGGGGGTTGTAGAACCCTAAAAAGGCGCTATACAAATACAGGCCATTGGAACTTCTATAGTCATTCGTGCAAATGCATTTTTATATTTTACATCTCTGACAATTTAGCAATAGAAGATAATTTACATAGAATTCCATGGTTATTGTTAGTGCAAGTAGCTGCTAGCTCTAGCACCATCAGTGCAGTCTGAAGGAGCAACAGTAGAATGTAAATCTGACGTTGATGTAAAGCTAGCGTTTGCATGAACTAACAGGATTTTTTAGGGATGAGATGTAATAAAACAGCAACAGTACATTGGCCCCTCTAGATTTACCTGTTATAATCTAGTTTTCTCTCTACATTGATGATATGAAATTGCTCAGAACTTTTCTCTGACCAATACCAGATCCCTGTTTTCCTTTTGCTCACCATCAGTCAGGACCATTTTCACTTCTACACCTGTAATAAAAAGAGACTGATCCTCCCAAAGGAAAAGAGGAGCGGTGGTTGGAAATTATCTGGACAAAGCTTTTTGTTTCCACATGGATTATATCTAATCCCAGCGGTCACTTAAAATGATTAGCATTAAAATCACTTCTTTAGGAAAATGTTTTCTGCTCGTTCCAGTTGGTCAGGCCGGCTGATGCTGTTTTGGGAAGACTCGGAGTGGGTGCTGAAATACTTAATGTACTGTAGAGAACCAAATGTTTGTAGATGTTTTATTTTGGGTTGATGAGACGGCCTCGGGCGGTTGTGTACTTCTTCTGTTTATCCTTGCTGTGGCTTTCTGGCCACACTCCATTATCGTCACATTCATTTTCTTCAAATAAGAAGCAATTTAGTAGCAAAAACACTAATATGGAGAAAATAATATCAAACTTCTGAAGCAGTCCTCCTCTTTCGCTAATGGACACTTTCCTGTGATGGCTGTGTGAACTGGACATCAAATCATGAATCATCCTCAACAAGCTGATATTTACTACCACTAATTATACAATAACTGGATGTTGAGGGAAATGAAACAAGAGGGGAGGACGGAATAAAAATGTGAGGGACACTCGGAGAGCGATGAACAGCGGGGCAGAGACATGATGGCCGTTACAGAGGTGGTAGCTTTGGCCAGGTCGGAGACGTGGAGGTCACTCCTGGTGGGACTTGGCCAAAAATATGCTCTCTCTCCTGCCAAGCAGAGGAGGCTACTTCAGTAGCTGGGAATAACATGGCTGCAGAAGGCAGGAGGGGGGCTGCCCTTGGCTGTGGTGCATTCAGCAATGTCAGCCTCACAACAGTCATACGCTGGAAGTAGATTCATTAAACAATAAACTGGCCAGCAGAACCAGATTCTATCACTGTCAGCGCCCCAACATGCAGCTGCTGCTCAAATTTAAACAATTACAAAAGTTTTTAGTCATAAAAATATCAGAAATACATTAAAAGTTTAGAGACAGATGTCCATGTATGCAGCTCCCAATACAGCAAAAGAAAGGAATGAATGAATGAAAATTATTATTAAAGTTATTTCTTTGTAAATAATCTGACCCAAACAACAAGGTTGCAACCAACATCTCTGTATGAAAGACACCAAACAGAAACATAAAACCCAGATTTAATAAAATAACCACAGATGGTCAGTAAAATCCACTAAAATCTTAAAATTGACTTTAAACTGATTTGATTTCAAGAGTTAAAACCCACAATGGAAAAATCCTCTGATACATAATTGGAACTTATTGCAAACTGCTACAGAAGCACAGTCTCCTCTGAGAGGATCCAGAGACCAGCACCAGTCTGATGTCTGGGGCCCCCGGTTTCATGCGATTGCCTAGTATTTTGGAATATGCAACATCTTTTTTTAGATTTTTACATCTTAGTCATTTAACACTTTGATCCATCTGCAATGGTTTTGTTACACTAATATGGCCACTTTTTTCAGTATTGAGTAATCGAACGCATTACTATTTCTAAACTAGTAATTAGATTAAAGCTATTGTGCATTACTATGTTTGTCATTTTCCTTTGAATAAAAATATATATTTGTTTTTTTTGGGTTGTTTTTTTTGCATTTTGGTGTGATGTCACGATGCGACAAGACACGTTTTCAGTATGAGCACAACTCACCAAGCAGCCAGCAACACAAACGTAAACAATGGAGGGTAGAGATGGGCATTTTCTAACTAGTCACTGTTTTGAGTTTGTGTTAGCTCAAGATGTTCATTGCACACTTTGTCCTGCTGACAAATTACTTCATCAAATTTGAAGAAGTTGCAGAATGGCCGTCATTATTTAATCTTTTTGAACACATTTTTTAAGAAATATTTTTAAATTCAGGACATTTATTGTTGAATGAATGTTAAAAATGCACTTTTAATAACAAGAGTATTGGCAAAACCTCTTACTATTTCTATGTTGTCATCAGCTGCTGAATGTAACTAACAAAGTAACTTATAATCAAATTTAGTTACTTTTAAAATCAAGTAATCAGCAAAGTAACTTAGATGCTTTTTAAAGTATTATTCGGTAATCAGATTACCTTTTTAAAAGTAACTGTGGCAACACCGTTCACCTGTCGGTATATAAAGCAACGCTAGGCTGACATAAATGCAACCTATCAATTACATCTGGAGTCAGGATCATTTTATAACTCGTTAATGAATTATTGCTCCACACAGGTGCATTAATGAACGTTAACTACATCTGATTACCAGAGAGACAGGGTGATACTAATAAAGGAAGTTTGTTGAAGACATTTTCTCATTAAGAAGCCTTTATTGAGGATGTAGATTCCTCTAGTGACTGGCACTGCAGTCAATTTAATTCAGCCCATTCTGAATTATCCACAGCACAGTCATGCCATGTTATTAAGCAACAATAACAAACGCTGCATTAAAACGCAGAGGCACTATGATAAATAAAATGTTTAGATTAACTTTAGGGAATGCAGGGTTTAAAAAATGATAAGCAGGCAGTTTAACAAGAGAAATGCCATCGCTGGTGAGCGACAGAGCTGGGAGCTAATGTGATTCTAATGCACCACAGAGGCAATAAAAAATATAGATGAAAGAAATTCATTTCAGGAAATGCTCAAAGAAATACTGTATGTCTACATTCAAAATGTCACCCGAGATATTGAAAGAAGATGGAGTGTCCAAAGGCGGCGTGACCTCGTCAGCTGCATCAAGGCACCTTGAGTCGGTGGTCATTAATGTATTCCAAACACAGACACAGCTTGGTATTGACCAGCTGTCCCTGGCTGCAGCGCGCCCGCCAATCATCTCAGAGACGACCCGGTTCCAAAGCTGAGCCCAAGGCAGAGCCGAGGCACAGAACAAATATGAAAAGAACCCATATGGGATAGGAACAAGGGGAAAAAAGATAAACTGTTGATTTTAAGAAGTGAAAGATGGCCTCTGGAGGATGTAAAGCTGTGTTTTAAACACCGTCTGTGACTTTTTTGTCTGCGACAGAACAGAAAAGAAGATTAGCAAGGATGCCTCAAGAATAATAAACTCTGATCAGCAAAATATTGATTCAGTATAATTTCCCCCTTTGTTACATTAAAACCTGGTAATTTTCTCTGTGTGTGAACTTTAACTTTATATAAGTTACATGTTTAGAGCGATATCAGAAATTTTGCACTTGTAGTTCACTGCTGGTTGCTGTGTAATTTGTCACAAAACGTTATTTTTAAAATAAAGAGATGTTTTGGAACAACAGCAGGAAAGTATGTGTGAATAAAGAGTTTGAGGTAATATCATGCATTTTATGATTAAATCCCTTTTTTTATTTTATGATTAAATAGGTTTTTTATTAAAGAAAACGTGACTGTACGAAGTTGTGTAACATCAGTCGCACCAGAATTATTTTAGGAACTTCGTTTCACTTAACTGGAACACAACTATCCAAACTTACATGCATGTTTTTAATGTATATTATTATTTGTCACAGTTTGCTGCTGTATTGTTTATTTTAATTTACGCAAACTTCTGAATATTGCGGAGAGATCAGAAGAATTGCAATTTAGTTCCTTTTGCTCTAAAAGTTAACCTAATCTCTATGTCGCTTCAGGTCACACAAGAAAGCTCAACAAGCCTCAAGACTGGCTCCTAACGTTTTTCCAGCTGTAGAATTAGGGGGACCAACAGTACAGAACTCCCAGAGAAGAAAATGTGAGCGCTACCATCAGTCCTGTGTCCTACCAACAGTTAAACATCTGTTCATGTGTGGGCTTGCTTCTTAGCCAAGGGAGTGGACTCACTCACGTTTTAGCGTCAGAATACAGCCATGAATAAAGAATGGTACCTAAACATCCTCCTTGAGGAACTCCTCCCAGCCATAACCAGTTTGAAGACGAGCAGTGACTTTCTACTATGATGGAGCACTCTATCTGGCTAAGGTTGTCCCAAAATGGCACAGGGAACATAACACTGAAATTTGGGTCCAAGACCAAGAAACTGCCCAGACCTTAATCCCATTGACAACTTGTGTTCTGGGTTCGATTAAGACAGAGGGGCGTCTGATCGATCTGTAAGAGCGATGGGCTTGGTGGAAAGACGTCCGGTCTCTGTAAGGATGGGGTTTACGTGCGATCAATCTCCGTTGGTGGGGTTCTGCGGGTCTGCGTGGCAGTGAACGGAGGGCAGGATGCATTTAGGCTCTCCCTTGCTCTGTCGGTTAACGGCTTCCAGGGGAGCCCATCTCCCCTTAGCTTCCCCGTAATTTGACCCCTGCCTGCGGTCAATCTTGATGGATGTACACAAAAAAACACATTGTTGTATCTTTGTATCAGTCTAATATAATTATCAATAAAAAGTGTTGAAATCTCTACAATACTTGTAATTATAAACCATAAAAAAACATCCAAAGACACTCAGGCAGAACATTTTATAAAAACTTCTGAAAGCATTTGGTCACAGTCTGAGCCACAGATCCTTGTTTCAGCTCTGTAGCTAAGATTTGTCCATGCACATGAGGAATCAACAAGATTTTATCTTGATCACTCCAAAACACTTTCATGTTTCAGACTGATGTCCTGGTGGCTATCGATCAGAATGCTATAAATAAATGTGTAATCGTTAAGTTTGTCAAACTTCAGATTGTTTTTATTCTTTCAGATATTCAAAGTTATAGAGAGCTTTTAACTTGGTTTTGTAACGTAAGCCCATTATATCTGATTATAACACACTTATTAGACGTTTAACATATTCAGTTTGTATCAAACTTACCAAGTTGTGTGCCAGTGATGTTTTGTTCATGAAATCAATAATCCATGAAAAAGTTAAATGTCATCATGTTTAGATAAATATTTAAATATGCATTTCTTGTTTGAGACTTTGGTTTGTATGGTCTGATTCGTCTCTTTCTCAGTGCAGCAGCAGAATAGCGATGTGAAGGAGGGAGGCGTTGGGCATCAAGGTTTTAAAATTGTCCTTGAAACGAGTAACAATGGCTTCAAGTGGAATGTGACACGTGTCTCAAGGGTCTGACAATATTAATCTATCTGCCAATCACCAAAGGCACCCAGTCCACTGTGGAACCCCCGGAGTGTTTATTAATTAAGATGCTGTCACACCGAGCCTAGAAGTAGTTGGTGCACAACAAGACAGTATCATTATCCTGGCCGCTACGTGCACAGCTGAATGCTTTTGTTATTACTCAAGTGACATTTTTTACCTTGTTTTTCAGTGACATTTTATGCAGGGTAGTTTTATGAAGTGATGCACTGTGAATGCACCTGTCAATGTTAGTTATTCCACAGTTGTATAAGTAATGGGCTGTAAAAGAGCAGAAATTTTTTGATGTTGTCTTCACAATAACTCATTTTTACACTGGGTCTTTTAAAGGAGCAGTACGCAACATGGTTTCAGTACAAGTGTTGAAATGTGGCTTTTTAATTATGCAATTAAAATAATGCATCAAAACATGTAGAGCTGGAAAATAATTTCATATTGCAGAGGGTATTATTAACATATTTACCATATTCAGTGTTACAAGTAGTTTCACCATAACTGAGGCCCTTTTCCACTACTCAGCAGAGCTCAACTCTACTCCATACGGTTCAGGTGGTTTTCTGTCATAACTGAGAAACGGCTCTAGAGGGTGGGCTGATCATAGCAGGGCGGCCTCCAGAGTTCAAGAACTAGCATGAGGTGATGTGTAGGCGACACATAAACACAAAATAGGAGAACAAGGTAGCGATGGTGAACATTCAGCTTAGTCAGTGGCTTTTTATCAGCCTTCAAAACAATAGAGACCCAGAAAAAGGTTGTGAGCAGCAAGGTGAAAAACTGTGGAGCAATCAGTGACTCCACCCCCTAGCCAAGCGGTGACCATTAAGCTGGTCTTCGAAGGGCACTACTCAGAGTAACTCGGTCTAGTGCAGCTCAGCCTAATCACGTTTTCCAAGAGCACAGATTGGAATTTTCCCTCTACTTTTTCCCAATTTTTAGTCCCTGCTCCATTGAGGCCCCTGGCAAGTTTGAGTCGGGCCAGCACTGTGACTGTGGCCACTGATTGGCTAGGGGGCGAAGTCACTGGTTGCTCTGGAGCTTTCTGCCTCCTGCTTCACTGCTGCAGCCATTTCCTGGTTCAGAATCTGACTAAAAGCCATAAAACTGAGCAGAATGTTCAACACCATTTTTCTGCTGATTTGTGTTTCTGAGGAGCATACAGGTTATCTCACACTGTTTACTGATCACCTCATGCTATTTTTGTCACGAGTAAAGTCCATAGCCGATGGACCATAGGTGATCTATAAGTTCTTGAAAGTCCCCATTCATTGTTTTAAGAAAAACTCATTTAATCGTAGTTGCTCTCTTCTTAACCCAGCTACTTAGCATCAGCTAGTGCAACACATCTTGACTTAGATGGAAAATCATTGTTGCTGATTGTAGCTGAGACTTTTTCTCAAAGACTGAAGAAAAGGCAAACTAAAACCATGGATGCTGTGAGCCAAGACTGTTTCAGGAGAGCTATATAAGGAAGAATGTTGTTAATGTGGCTCAATGACAAGGCCTTGGCAAAAAACGAGGTTATCTTCCCAAAGGGTTTCACTGTTTCAGCTGATAATTGAAAATAATGTAAAAATAGTCATGGGCTACGGACATGGGTTAACTCTCTGAAGACGAGGGACGAAGGTCAAACTCTCTCCTTTTACTTTAATTTCCATATGATTAATTAAAACACCCAGTTGGACGGGAAGCATGTTTTACACGTGCCGTTGGATGTTCTACATTGATTTCTAAAATTAAATCAATTAGGCAACAGAAGGAAACTGGTTCCTAAGGGTGAAGGAAATGAGACCTACATATGTTGCATGAGATAAATGTAAATACAGTAGGCCTTCCCTTATATACGGTACTCAAGCTGCTGTTTCATTTCTCTTTCTCACATTTCTTTCTTTCTTTCTTCTTCTTTGACAGCTTCATTCCATTTTTGTAAATCTGATCATCTTTGAGCCGAACCTTCTCCAGACACGGATAATGGACAGGCATTCTCCAACTTCCAAATCAAAATGTTCACACTAATCAACTGTCAGATTTCAAGTACATCACGTGCAGGATTTTGTTGCTATGGCAACTGCTGGGTCGAAGAGTATGAGTGACATGAATCAATCATTAGAGGTGTATGATTTTACCTCATGTAATTGATGGGTTTGGATTGAGTTTAAGTTTTCTTCTCAGAACAGTTATTTTTAAATACACATCCTGACAGAGAAAATTATCATTCATTTAACTATACTGAGTGTTTTTGGCATGAACCTCTTATGCTAAAACTCCAAAATCTGTAATTCAGTTTGAGTAATCTCACTTTTATTCTCTTGAATGCTCAGTAAACTAATCAGAAAATGGTGAAATTGCTGAAATAATGACTTCTAATATCCTCAAAACACTAAAACTATTCATGTTAATTGAATCATAATACAGAGAAATGGCAATTTTATCCTCAATTTGCTAAAATTAGCAACACTGAAATGTTTCGATGCATTATCTGTATCAAATCCCATTAAAATGATGCTATTAGAAGCTTAGCTCAAAATGAATAGACTTGTTTTGGTTTAAACTGTTTAATTATCAGCAAAGCTAGATGCCTTTATACACAGTGGACATTGTCAGAATTTAATAAGATAAAACCCAGAACACAGTTTCCATTTATGACATAATGATGACAACAGATATTTTTAATGCTGTAAAATACAGCATTCCAACAATTAGTCACAATAAAATAATTGATCAAACACCATGTTGATTCTCATGGGCTGTCAAAACTTTTATCAAATCAGAAATGAACTCATCTGCTAGAGGTTTTTCAGCTTCCATGTACTGGACACCTATTGATAAGACTATATTATGTTAAATCATGTAAAAATTATAATAAATATAAAGCAGGGCCCAGCAACACCTCAGCCAATCAGAGCGATCTAATAGAGGAAACTGACTCCATACAGTCAAATGTTAAAAGGGACATATTATGATCATTTTTAGCTATAATAGTTCTATGGTCTATACACAACTTGGTAATGAAGTTCTTTGCACAAAATCCCTCTCACAAGAAGCTGCTTTATTCTTGGAACTTTTAGTACCTTGCCGAATGAGTCATTTCAGGGCTGGCCACGCCCACTTATCCCCCACTCAGGCTGCTAAAGACTGAGGCTGTGTTCAAATCCAGGTGCTGGATGCTTGTGAGTCCGCATTTTGAGGCCGTTGACGTCACAGCGAAGCGACGAGTGCTGTTTGAATTCGAAAGATACTCATATATGCGTCCTCGGGTGCGTCCTCGTTTCACCCAGATTTTGAGGATGGTTGAGGTGGATCCTTGCTGGCAGAGGCTATCCCAGGATGCTTTGCACAGCAGCTGTGGTACTACAAAATCGCAATGGTAGAATGAACAGCAGAGCAGTACACTTTCAAATGTAAGTTTATAAAAAATTACGGTTAAAGTAAAGTTAAAAGCATTATTAAGGCATTGTTAGTTATTGCCAATAAATTCTGTATAATAAATCACCAGCAAATGAGCTCTGTGACAGGATTTATGACGCTAGGCTGTCCAATTTCAGAGCCGTTTATTTCTGGATTTAGTGGTAGATGAAGGACCCGATCTCAGTGGAGCATTGAGTACACGTCCTCACAAGCATCCAGACCCGGATTCGAACACAGCATGGGAAGCTCCAATATCTGGGTGGGGCTCAGAGTAGAGCTACTGCCCCTCCAGCACTGAGTGGTGTCTTTGTTACGTTCGTTCTGTGTTTTCTATCCGATTTCATTTTTTGTGGTTCTTCATTATACACAGAGCAAGTAGAGCTTGTTTTTACCTTTCATGACATGTTTTGGCGTCCACTGCCGCCTTCGCCAGATCAACCGCCGGATGTTGGTGGCGTCACTTCCGTTTATCTGCGGGCAGCAGAAGACTATATCGCCCTCTGCTGCCCGCAGATAAACGGAAGTGACGCCACCAACATCCTGCAGTTGCTCTGATGAAGGCAGCAGTGGACTAGGTAAAAGTCTTAACCTGTAGATATAGGAGTGGTCCAGGGGATCAGGCAGGTTCGTGGTCACGGGGCAGTCGGGGGTTGAGGCTGGAGAAGCAAACAGGTGAGCAACAGGAGTCTGAGGAGAGGTCTGAGGTCGTGGTCTGTATGTCAGAGATCCAAAGGTACTTCAGGTGGGACAAGACAAGAAGGAGGTCGTGATCAGTGGAACGGGCATAGACGTGAGTGCTGAAGAATTGACTTGCATAGAGTTTTCAATAATCTGGCAGAGACTGGATGACAGGATGGGTCTTATATGGCAGGAGGAGCAGGTGAGTGGCATGAGCTTGATTAGCAGGAGCAGGTGTGGGAGATGAGGCTGATGAGGAGCAGGCTGTGGTTGCCGTGGAAACGAAGCATGGTTGGAGATGGGATCATGACACGATTGACTCATTATTCACGTCACACATGCATTTCACTGTAATATCAAGTTGTTGGTCATTTAAAAAGTAGCTTTAGATATTTTCACCGTTAGCATTGTTAGCTCAACGTTAGCCTCTAGGCTACTTCATCCGATATTAGAATAAAATAAAAAGGATGTCGTGGCTTCTTAGGGGTACAAGAAATAACTTCTGGGTCGCTCCTGTTTACTGGCTTCAGTTCTTTAAACATCTCTGATTTTAAACCGTAACTATGTCCCCCCTTTGTTTCTTTAAAGGAGAAAAACTGACAACCCCCAGCCGGCTGAGAATGAAATCTGTTTCAATGTAACCTTCCTTCCAACATGATTAAGACATTAAACTGTTTTGTGACGATTTCGTCGTAGAAGTCTTACATATTGCTCCTTTAACCTTCATTGTCTTACTACCAGATCATTGGCGACAGCCACATGGACGTAGACTGATGTTAGCAAGGTCACACTAACTGATCAGCAGTTGCATAAAACACAATTAAACATTCTCAGCTTCTTAAGAGCCTCTTTTTCATGTTTTGCTTGAAGAATTGTTCACTTACTCCAAACATCGTTGGATGACATCGATCCATACTAACCACTCACTTTGTCGGTTGTTTTAATCTTATGTCAGTTTGTTGTGTGTTTACAGTCCATTACAAAATATTTATTACTGAACAAGAATCTCTTTGATATGTACCGTCTATGATTGACATGACATGTTATTCGTATCCTTTCAAGGTCTCTTAAGCATTTACTCAGCAACACTTCAAAAGCTTCCAGAACACACTGAGTGGGTGCATGATTAATGTAATTTACCGCTAACCATCCGTACTTACTAATGTACGCACTGTAATGCACTCTAACGTTCAACTCTCTTGGGCTTTAAAAGGCTTTCAAGTTGTTGTATTTGATTTCTGCAGGATTTTTAATGTGTCTACTTTCCAGTGGCAAACCGCTAATGCTTTAGCCCCCGCTGCCTTGCATTAACGCTGCCTCTAAAGCTGTTGTGAGCCTGATTGAGCAGTCCATCTTGCAGAATTTTTTTTTCTTCTCAAATACTTCCAGGCTTAGCTCATACTGAGGAAGGAAAATCAGATGACTACAGCTTATGGTACTGTATGCAGTCATGTGTCAGACCCCAGCGGTGTAGTACTAGCCGTCACGGTGTGGACAGAGGTTAAAAAATAAGAAGGAAAGGAAGTAATAATGAAAGTTTTAAGTGCCTTAGTTTCTTACTGCAAGCAATATCAGTCAAACTTTGAAGCTGGAGGAAGAAACATGTCAAAATCAACAGCTTCTGAAATCTACAAACACAACAGACCGATGGTTGTCAGTGCCGAGGGGACGTGCTTAGCAACTTCTGATTCGTCAGTTCACACACAAAAAAGAAAAATAGTCACATTCACAGACTCCTATCCTCCCAGTCCTTTAAGATTTACAATCGCTAACAAACACTAACAAACCCCCAAAAGACACACTTTCAAGCACAAATGTGCCTTCAAATGCAAACTACAGAAGACAGACTAGTGGGGTTTGTTGTCAAGATATCACAAAGACAAAGAGCCAGCCCCCTCCTGGGATGACTGAGTTTGATCAAAGCAAGGCTTTGTTCCAAGTCAAGATCACTTTCCAACTTCTTAAGCTAATGAACAGTTCACATGAGCTAATGAAGTCATCAGCGAGTAAAGCCGCCGCTGTTTTTGTGTTGTTAACAGACACATTCTCAAAATAACACAGCAAAAATATTACTTTACAAGGCTGAACGGCGGTGAGAAATGAAAAAGAGGGAAATGATTTCACAGTCTATCTCCCCTCCCATCACAAGAACAAGCATGTCAGGGATAATCAATGTTCACGAGTCTTTGGATCATTTAGTTCCTCCCGTATGCCGGTCTGTTATGAGAAATGTCAGACGCGGAAATGTGCAGATGATCTGCCTCCCACGTGCTCAGATCTGCAGCTTCCCCATCGCCACCACCACCAGGGGCTGACTTATTAATGTCAAATAAAGTATAAATCAAATTGTCCATTAATTTAAGCTTGATCTGCATTCATTAGAGTGTATGTAGGCAGGTCACTGAAACACTGTCTACTGTTTTATACAGTGACTTGATGGCTTGGTTTCTAAGAAGGCTCAAATCGATGTAATAATTCATGTTCAGACAGTGAATAATCCTCCAGCTGCCCCAGAATGAGCAAATATGCAATATGGTGTTATTTCATACTGCAATTATGATGCATTTTAGATGTATTTTTTTTATTTTGTGACTTGTACTTTAATTGCTGCAAACAAACAATAAAAAAGAATTATTTTGGCATGCATTCTACTTTGTAGGACTCAAAGCTGAAATAAACAGATGCATCGCCAATCAGGGCTGAAGTAGAACTTTTTAGAAGTTTTAGAAGTTTTTGTAAAGCACTTTTGGGAACAGACTAGAATTAATGAAAGTCTAATAATCAACACAAAATCTCCCCCTAGAGGCAGGTTGCAGTATACATGTTAAGCCCCACCCCCTCATTGTGAACTAATGGGACGTTCTTCTGAAGAAATAATAAAATAATACACCTTTAAGATGTTGACTTTTATTCATTCACTTCTTTCCTTTCCATTTGTTCAAGCAGTGATGTTAAAATATGTTTAAAAGTTGAAAAACAACCATGACTGTGGGCAGCTGAGTGTGCTGGACTTCAGCCCGACATCCCAATTCTGGATTCAAACTCATCCATAAATGGAATATTTTGGTTTCAGTTTTGAAAACTGAAGTAGAAGTCCATGTTTATTTACAGTTTGTGGTAAAAACACATTTTAGCTTTCGATGCTTTGACTTTCCTGAAAGATGTGACGGAAATAATGGATGATCATGTGATCATGTATTTTCCAATGGAATAAAGACATTGTGTTGTACTAGTACCAAGTATGAATGGTACTAAATACTAAGCGAAAATCGAGATCCTTGGAAATGTATGGGCTAAGGCTGACTGCATCAGACCTGTTAGCCTGGAGTGAAGACACGTTTGTCCTTTAACAAGGGACTTGTGATTGCTTCCAGGTAGGGCAGGATGAGTATTTTTAAAAGGCCTTCACGGCCACAGATGTCAGCGAACCTGTTTTTCCCACAAGATATATTTAATCCTGCTGGGAACAAGGTCAAAATGGAAGAATTGCTGGAAAGTACTTTGCTGGGTTACCTTGACCAGTTAAACACAACTAAAGGCACGTCTTACGTTTAATTCTTATGCATGTTAGGGTTTAGATGTCACATGCTGACAGTGGGAACATACAGGCAGCATCTGCAGGGAACTGTTTAGTGAAGTGGGACCAGAAAGCAAACAACTGAATTTATTGGTCATTCTTTGTTCCAATCTTGAACGATGGTCACTCCACTAATGACCCAAAGAGCAAGATCACAAAAACAAGTGGCTGAATTTAGTTTCCTTCATAGAGTGGCTGAGCTCAGCCTTAAAGAGAGGTTGAGCAGCTCAAACATCTGGGAGACACTCTTGGTAGAGCTGCTGCTCCTCTTTATCAAAAGGAGCCAGCTAAGGTGGTTCAGGTCTTTGGTGATTATGCCTCCTTGACGTGTTCCAGGGCAGATGTTTCAGGCATGTCATGTTGGCAGTAGGATACCCTGGAGGGAATAACAGGTTGGGGAACACCTTAAGATCCCTCCAATGGAGCTGGTGGAGGTTTCTGGAGGGAGGACATTTTAGGCCTCTCGGCTCATCCCCACGACCTTGACATGGATAAGTGGACTAAAATAGACAGATGTTGACAACACTTTAAAGCTTCCCAGCTGATTACAGTTGTTATGCTGACTGATATTCTGCTGAATCAGGAGTGATATTTGAGGGACGTCGTCTGAGGTTAAACATTGAGGCTAAACATTTGAATTCCACATACAGACATGAGTTGAGACTTAAAGGTGTGGTTCACTGAAAAGCAATTTTTAAAAATTATTTCTGATTATAACAAAAAAAGAGAGGAGGATGAAAATAGTTTAAAAGTCTTTATTTTTCCATGGCTTAATTTAGAAAAAAAAGTCGACTAGTTTCAGCCACACTGGCCTTCGTCAGGACTTTTTTTGTTATACCTACATCCCAGAACTGAAGACACCGGAGGTACTCACAATTTTCCTACACCCTAGAAGCACTCCATGCACTTCTGCTGTTTTTTATTTCTGATTATAATCAGTCACTCTGAGTTTTTCATGCAGGCTGAACATGAAAATAATTTCCTACACCTATCTCCTGCATTAGCTTCTGATAGAAAATAGAAAAATTTGAAAATCCTGACAGATCTACGTCACACTGTCACTTAACATTCATGGACTCACCCATCTTGACTCACGACGGGGAAGGCTGTTGTTGGTTTAGCGTCCAGGAAACAGCAGAGAACATCTCGGCTAGTAGAAGCTAACCGTTAGCATTAGCAACTCAACCGCATGGCAGAACTCCTCCAGGCTTGTGTTATTTGTGGAGATAAAACATCAACGTTGCAGAGCAAACTGAGTCAGCGGTAGAGTCACCTTGCTGTTAGCCAATCCAAGGCGAGATGTCCAAATATCAGGAATTAAGTTTCCAAATCCTGCCGTCTGAAGCTCAGCTCTGATGTGGCTCACTTCTAATCTCCTGGATGAGGTGCACAGGGGCTTTTTTCCCCAGAGTACGTCTTACAAGGCATTCATTCCTACTAGAGACCACTGCAAATGTATTGATTAAACGAGTGAACCAAACCTTTAAACATTTGAGGCCTGACGTCATGCCAAAGCCAAAAATATGGTTCCTTCACCACAAGATGATAATGTTTTGAGTAATTTAAATCTAGCTTGACTTCAAAAGTAATGGAAGAAACCGGTCTTAAATCTAGGGTTTGTTTCTTTTTTCAAAACCAAACACTGCTCTGCTCAATGTGACTCAAGTCACACAGCTAACACTGACATGTGAAGATTCAGCGCCTAAACACATCCACAGGCCGTGTTTCAAGATCATTTTCACAACTTGTCACATATCTTTGGGGTTCTGCTTTGAATCTGAGAAAAATGTCAAATATTCCATTTTGACAGCTGCAAAGTTGAGTGTCCCACGATGATGACACATGCATGCTGGGATTGGAGATTCCTAGCCGAGTTCAACCCCCAACATAAAGAAAATCCAAAGTCTGTTGGAATTATTAATTAAAGATTAGGGCCATTGTTAGGACCACTAAAGAGACGTTTTCCTTCATTAGAGAAATGTTTTAAACAAAGTGTTTAAACCTAATTAGTATCACAGGGGCCTCTAAGCTTTTTATCAGCCACTCGGTCGATTTAAAAGGAGCAAAAAGGCTGTTGGGAATAGTTATCACACTGAAAATGGACCAGAGACTACAAAGGCCAGAGCTGTCTGGGGATCACAGATGGAGTATTGATGGTAAAGGCTCCATGACCAGCGCAAAGCATGTATCTGTGTGCACAACTGCAAGAATTACTAAAAACTATAACATTCGTGCAACTGTAGCTCACCTGCTGGGATGTGGATGCAAAGAAATGGAACTCTATGTTTAGCCAGATGGGTAGTATAAATGATAAAGAAAAAAAACATCAGATTCATTCAAGCTGAACTCCAGGGTCAAGATGTGTGACTTTCTGATCACATCTTCTGTCAAGTTTTGAATTATAATGATCTCCATGGAAGAAAACACAACAGGGCTTCACTAATGACACAAAAGAGCCCAACGGGAATTCACCAGATTTCACATTGACAAGCTTCAAAGCCTCTGAGAGAATTTCCTTTGGAACGATGAGACATAACTGGAGCTTTTTGGCAAAGTACATCAGCTCTAGGTTTACAGAAAGACTGCCTTTACTACGAAACATCACTTTTGTTCCTGGAGCGATACAAGGTGTCAGAAAGCGTGTTTTCTGTTGGAGATCATGTGTCCTCCATTGGGATAGTGACCATAAACAGGGCTGGATCTCATTGTGGAAACACCACTCTTTAAATCTGAGACAGCTTCAGCAGTTTGCTCAGGAATAGTGGGCCAAAATACCTGTTTGGCTAATGCAGCTATCCTTGTTGGAAGTGATGCTTCCACATATTAAGTTATTTGTTTAATGGTGTTAAAAAGTCACCTACACCACTAAACAAAAGAAAAGTCTAATCTGTTTCAAATGTGTTGTTAATTTATAGTTGAAGGGTACCAACAAGTGTCCATTTCTGTAGTTTTTTGAAGTTGCTACATTGCATGCAAACAAAAGCTGTTGCAACATTTGAATGGAAGCCAAGTTTTTTGAAAATCAAATCAAAAGGAAAACAGGCTCTGAATATAAACATGAACATCAGCTGGTTTGATGTGACCTTGTGTCACACCTCTCCTCTACAATTTGCTCAACACATATGTTCATTTGGCAGAGCCTGCAGGGAGGAAACACACTGTTTGGAGCTCTTTGACATTCCTCGGACATCTATTCACATTCTCTGTGAGTGGAACTTGTCCTGTCCATCCCATAAACACGATTCCTGTGTAAGTTTGATCCTGCACCATCTGCCAATTTCTCCTCGCTGGTATGAGTGTGCTCGCTCAAACAGCAGACCATCGCACGCCTTCCTCTCTGCATTGACATAGCAAAAGAGTGGGAAGTCACAAATCACTTATGGCCGAGAGACAGGTTTACTGCGGCAGTAACTCTCCCTCTACAGAAACACACACACCAACGCTGCAGACCGATCACAGCGGCACGGTTGCTAGGAAACACCTTGAGGCCAGCTCCCTCAGTATCTGACCTGATTAGTTAATTGCAAAAAGTGAGTAAGTGGTAAAACTGCTTTCATCGACTTTCACGGGTTGAAGCTTTCCAGTATTTAGCAGGTGATTGATGATTAGAGCACCCTCTTTGGTTAGCATGTTTTAGCAAATAAAGGCCAAGGAAAAGAAATCATTACTGCAGTTCCGTACTATTAATACGCCTCAGTGCGTTCAAGTTGGCAGTAGTCGTGGTGAGGTGAAGAAGTCCATAAAAAGCCTAAAAGCAATAGCTGTAAAACTATCAGCATGCATTAAAACTCAGGTTTGGTCAAGTTTAAAGGCAAAAAAAAAATGCACCTGCTGGCCACTTTATTAGGTTCAATTGCTTGTTAACGCAAATCAGCTAATCACATGGCAGCACCTCCTAGACATGGTGAAGATACGAGGGAATTTAGGTGACCTAACGTAGCATGGTGGTGGGTATCAGACTGATCAGGGTGGTCTGAGTATTTCAGAAAGAGTATGCTGGGATGCTGTGTGGGCAAAACACCTTGTTGCTGTCTGAGGTCAAAGCTCAAATCATCTCAAACTGGTTTCTTAAGCATATCACTAGTTACGTTTACATGCACCAAATTTCCCCTATCTGATTAAAATCTTAGGAAATCCCAAATCTCTGTTTACATGGACACTAACTAAAATGATCCGATCATGGCGTGAGTATACATGCACCAAGCATTCAATCAGATGAAATAGGTTGAGCATGCGCAGAGTTGTCTTTCCCGACTTGCTTACCGGTGGTACTGCCATCTTCTCCAAGAAAGTTGGACTCTTCGTCATTCTCCAGACCAACATCCACGCCGTTTACGGAGAAGTTAGACAGCGGCCTATTCCCCATCATTTCATCCATCTGCTTGTAGAACTCAGAGCTGGTGGGGTCACTTTTGCCGTTTTGAGTTTTTGCCTTGTAATACGCTGCTTTCAAACTTTTCCAGCGGTTTCCGATTTGGTCGATACTTCTGTGAATTCCCGCTTCCTGCATCTTTAGATGTACTTGAGTGTATAACTCTGCATTTCTAGCCTTTTGACCATCGAGACGGTCAATAATATTGAGCTCCCGCAGTGTTTCCAGTAAAATAATAGTGTCGGCAACAGACCACTTCTGTTTACCTCCCGCCATGTTTTCTACTTGTCCTGAGCGTCTGCAAAGGCAGAAAGACGTCACCTTGAAGTTGCACACATGCGCAGTGGGCATTATTTTACTCCAACAATCCGAATGGGTGTGTACATGGACGTCAATCGGAATGATGATCGGACAAAACCACCTCTCTCAGTCGGAATTAAATTTCATTCTGATCGAGCCGTATCAGATCAGAATATTCTGATCGACATGTTTACATGAAGAATTTTTGACCTGATAGGGCATTCATTCTGATTACTTGTGCCCATGTAAACGTAGCTAATGAGTTCACTGGAATCCAGCGGCATCTCAAGTAATCAGATCTCAATCCAGTCCAAATCCAAAACCAGCTCAGTGGCCTAGTGGTATGAGTGTCCACCCTGGGACTGGGAGATCGGTATGTATGTATGGATGTATGGATGGATGTATGGATGGATGGATGGATGGATGGATGGATGGATGGATGGATGGATGGAAGCTCAACATCATCATTCACACTTGCATAAAAACAGTAAAAGACCACAAGACATGCATAAACTAAAACCACACATATTGATGCTTTAAAAACAATAAAATCATTTATGGGTTATTGACGTTTCTTTACTGTTAAGGGCTGATTGCTGTTGTAATAAGGTGATTGTTGGTATAGGTTTCATACCCGCACATGACAGTGTGTTGTTTACATAAAGGGTTTGATGTACAATTTGCCTTACAGCCGGTGTAATTCCACTCACCAAAGAGCGTGTAAAGGATGTGTAAATGTCACTCCTTTCAGGAACCGTGTGATTTTGCCGTTCACCAGACTCATCCTTCACCCATCCTCCTCTAAAATATGGGTGGTGGAAGGCTTTGACTTGTGCCAGAACATGACCTTTGCCTCTGAAAGGAGTCATTGGTAACCCAATTAAAGGCAAATGTCATGCTGGTAATTGCGTCTCACGACGTGAATCATCCACGCAGGGTAGCTGGTGATGAATCTAGGGACGGAGTGATATGTGGCACTGCCTCAGTGTCCATGCCACTTATATCATTTCAATATTTGCAGAACGACAATCTCTACCGCATGATACAATCTCTCCATTCACTCTGTAATCTTATATGCTCGAAAACAGAAATCAGTCAGCTGCTAATGTCTTTATCCTTTAGCTAATGGGTCTGAATCAGATCAAGGGCGAAACGGAAAAACAAATCTAAAAAATCTGAAGCAAAAATAGTCCCATTTCCGTCTCCCCTGCAGCCGTTGATAATCTCTCTGCCTCAACACCTCTTTTTGTGCTCGTGAACCGTAAGACAGCGTCTCAGAGGGACGTCTGGCAGGTATTCAAGTATGACACATTTGTCGTAGACCCAAGGTCCGGTGAAGGAGGCGGAAAAGACATGATTAAATTTGCTTTTTAACAGTCTCCACATCTGATTCCCAGGAAATTATGTTAAAATATGAAATGGCGTCGACTCTCGCAAATTTCCTAATGCATTTGCTAACAAAGCTAATATTTGAAATGAATGGGTAAGGAGAGTGGTCATGGCCAACAGGCTGCACCACATTTATTCTGTAATAATGTTGAGCAGAGTTATTAGAATGTGTTGAGGATTGAAAATGAAAAAGAAAATTACTTCTTGCCTCTGGCAGATATAGTGGGGTCCGTGCACCGCTCGTTGTGTATGAAGTTTTAGTGTAATAGCAGGCTGTATCATCTTGGGCTTGTTATCTAGATTGTCTATTCCTCCATACTAAATGCAAATGGTAAAACAGATTCAGGCACAGATGGCTGCTCTGCCGCTGTCCTACAGCACAGCAGATGGGAGGTCTCAGCTTCACAGCCTCACATTCATTTTGCTCTCCATTCCAGTTGTAAATCAAAGTTAGACACTCTCTTTCTGTCCTCCAATCTTTCTCTCTTCGACACGTTTGTTGAGCCTTCCTTCTCTTTTCGTTAGCACATCCTGCAGCTCCATTAATTATAGCATGCCCAGTTGAGATTTTTCCCTTTGATAATTACAGACGGCTGTAATTGTGCACGAGGTCGAAGGCTCGGGCCGAGGGTTGAGGCAGGATGTTGTTTTGTTTTGGTCGGTGGATTAAATGAACCTTGAGAAGTTCTCAGACCTCAGCTGACTCACACCTATTCATGATTTTTTGGGAATTTGCTTTGAGAGGGTGAAAATAAAAAGCCGGGGCTCGTCTGAACAAGTCTTAGGTGAACACGGTGGAGAATAAAAGCCTTTTTCTATATTGTCACGGCTTAACCTGAGAAATGCTGCTGTATTTTACTTTAGATAGGAGAGGGGGGTTCTGGCATTGTGGCAATGCTTCTCTTTCATGTGTTGTTCCAACCTGTAATTGCTTCTTTTCATGAAATTTCTAGGAAAAGGTTATGATGGTAAATCTTACAGTTGCTTAGCTCTGTTATCAGCCAGAGGACAATATAGACTCAAGTGCTAGTTGTCCTGATCTTATTTAAACCAAAATAACAAATCTGAAAGGTCTGTGAAAGTAAAAGAACTGGGCTGCATTGAGGAGATTTAAAGTAAAGTAAAAATTGCAAAGAGAACCAAGTTAACTCAGCATCACGCTAAGACTTCTGTAGATATCAAAATTATTATTTAGATGCAGGATAGCGGAGGTAAGACTGAGCCTTTTGATCAAGGAATTGTTTAATTCAGCCTCGTGTTGAGCAAAAAAATCAGCAAACATGTTCAACAGCTGGATTTTATAGGTTTTCTTTTTATACCTGACTACCATGTGTGGCTGATTATGTCCTTGAATCTGCTTCCTAACGTTACCCTAAGGAATGTGTGGCTGTCTTAGGAAGAGTTCTACAACTGTGACCACCAGGTTTTAGAAAGACACAAATCGAGGAAGTGTTTGCTGCTTCAGGGCTTTTAGATCTTATTGTCAGATGCATATTTTGAGGCATTTCATATGTTTCAAAAACCTTTATGGGCAGTTTTATTGAGTTGATGCACAGTGGTTGGAAGTTCCTCTTGGAGCACACGTTCTGTTGGGTGTGAGCCCACTACCTTGACTGAACGGTGTGAGGATGCTTAATTGATGATATGACAGTGACCCCCCCCACCCCCCACCCCCACTACCCCCATGTGTTTGTAACAATG
Source organism: Aphyosemion australe (assembly GCA_006937985.1). NCBI lineage: Eukaryota > Metazoa > Chordata > Actinopteri > Cyprinodontiformes > Nothobranchiidae > Aphyosemion > Aphyosemion australe. The sequence continues at coordinate 8,626,923 of SSNS01000001.1, forward strand.
AGAAGTGACGTCTTTGCTGCCTTCCACATCACCATCCATGTAGATGCCCTCTCACCTGCTTGCTGAAATCCCTGAGCAGCCTCTGCACTGCTGGAGCCCCAGCCCTGTAGCAGGATCATCTTAAAGACCAAGTTCACTTCTTTTTTCATCACATCAGCGCTGGTCTCTTGTATAAATTAATGCCAGTTGATTTCTGTGGGGAAAAAAGCTCAGGCACTCCTGTTTCAGGAAGTAGAAGTGAGCCAGAGGAGAGGTGGCGAATCTATTTTCTGATATTTGGACATCTCGCGTCTGATTGGCTAACAGCAACATGACTCTACCACTGACACCTTTTGCTGTGCAACGTTGATGTTTTATCTCCACATATAACACAAGCCTGAAGGAGTTCTGCTGTGTAGTGGAGTTGCTAATGCTAACGGTTAGCTTCTTCTAGGCGAGATGTACTCTGCTTTCTCCTGGATGTTAAATCAACAGCAACCTTCCTCATAGCGAGCCAAGATAGGTGAGTCCATGAATGCTAATTTTCAATTCATGTGCAATTGGCTTTTCTAATCTGTGTGTGTCCCTGTCTATTTTTTATCAGCAGTTAATGCAGGAAATAGGGGTAAAAAACAATTTTAACGTTTAGCCTGTATGTTAAACTCAGAGTGACTGATCATATTTCAAAAATAACAAGAAAAAATGATTTCTTAGTGAACTTGGCCTTTAAGGAGACGGTCCAGGCCTTCTTCCCAAATACAGAGGAAAGGTTTCTTGGTTGCCATAGGTTAGTTTTAGCTCATCATAACAGCTGACAAGACAAAATGTTTATACTAACTGAAAAAGTTACATTACGTTTTTCTTTATTCTACGTTTTGCAAATAAATTTTGACAAGTGACCAGTTTGTTTTAGACAGTATTTGTTAAGTAATGTAACATTAGTGTCAACTTCATATTAATCAAAGTAGCTTGATTTGTTTAAATATTTTCCAGTAGAGTTGTAATTATGAATTGTAAATGACACAAATGTGTGGTCAGAAGTCCCTTTGGATCATTTTTTGTGAAGCATTTGTAATATCTGGTATTTAGATTATGTTCTAGCTTATAGCACAATGGTCAGACAGAAAATAACAAATAATGACAAATGAACCAGTTGGGTGTTCATTAAATAGTACTGCACATCACAGTCAATCTGTCATTGGAACCAATTTTTATGTTAGGCGTGAAAAACAATCTGTATTGGATCATTTCAAATGTTTTGTTGCCCTGGGCACTGATAAACCAGTGGATTTCAGTTCAAGCATGTCTGTTTAATGTTTATTCAGTTTTGATTTCGAATATCTAAGAAAGTGTTATAGTTTTAATGGAGATTTATTGATTTAGGCACAGATTTTTTGTTTATCACAAAGTCCAGAGGACAGCATAGGTCCTGTTATAAAAGCTGAAATATATTTAAAGGACCTGTATCATGCTACTTTACACCTTCCAGAGCAACGATAGGCACAATAAATGATAAAATATTACCGTTGGCACTATTGAGATGTAAATTTTTATGAAATAAAAGTTTTTTAGTAAGCCATTCCTTCATCCCAGAAATAAGACACTTGGATTTGATGTAATCCAACCTCCACCAATGTGAATTCCACAATAGTACACAGTTGCAGACCCAGAAACAGCAGAATCACGTTTGTTGCAGATTCATGCCAACATGTCCCACTCAGCAATTGCTGAGTGCCACTCCCACTCCTTGGGGAATTCTCTGTCAGAAGTTTGAACTGTTAACACACGTGCACACACACGCGCACACACACAAACACACACACACTCGGATGGAGAAAAGGCAGCTAGGATGAATCAAAGTATCCCAGTCCATCTCTGACACTTACCCACCAAACCATTCCACTATCGGTTAGCATTTTGGTTGAACTCACAGCTCTGGCTCTCCGTTGGGTGGTTTAACGTTGGAATGGTGCCGGTTTGAAGTAGTCCATCTGAAAACCTGCTCCAGTAGGATGGTGGTTTAACAAGCAGTCTGTGAAATCATGGTCACATTCTGGTTTGGTTTTTGAGAGCTCCTGAAGATAAAATCCAACCAATTCTGCCGATTAAACTCTACTTCAGAAAGACTAGACAGAAATCTTGTACAGACAAAAATGCATTTTTTTGGTTCTAGGCTTTATTTAAAGTTCAGACTACATAAGAAAGAAATCACTTCTTCCCAACTGTGGAGATATAACTCCCTACTAGCTACTTGGAGAGAGTGGGTGTTAGTGTTTACAGTCCAGGGAAGGAGGGATTCGGACTTGAGACTACCTGGAGGGTGAGGAGCAGCTTTTTGTACTAGCTTAGCAGGATTTAGCAGAGCTGAAGGAAAGAAGCAGCTGAGACAGAAAAATGCACGTGTGAAGCCAAATACCACTTTGGGGGTGTTTTTCATGAGGAAATAACAATATAAGATGGTAAAAAGGTCCAAAATGGATTTTGCATTATATACGACCTTTAAAACCTTGAATTTGTTCTATTAGGATGCTTCAACAAATAAACTATTCAGAGAGCTGGGTATTTAAAAACTGCAGAGTTGCTCAATATTGAAAATACTGGGTAAATATCGGAGAACAGCTCAAGACTGAGTCCTGGTGTTTATGTTTTCAAATCCGTGCTCAGGTGAGAATATTTTGGTATTGATAATTAAATTAAAGAGATAAATGAAAGGCTATAAAGCTCAGCATCCAGTACAAGATGAGCCCCTCATATTGTGTTACATGACTGCTTTTTATTGGTGTCAGTCACAAATAAATTCAACATCTGTTGAAGTCTGAACCACAAAGCAGTAAAAGATCTGTCAAAAGTGCCACAAACCAGTCACTATAACATTACACGGACGTCTACTTTGAAAGCTAATTTACTGATTAGCCGAGTTTGAAGTGAGGAACGAGTCCTGTTGCATCTCGCTTTGCTGCTTCCCAACTGTCATCTTTTCGCTGTGCAGGCAGCCGAGGGAAACAGGAACCACACTTTCCATTTGGATCATATTTCTGGGTGGAAAAAAGCAGAATAAAGCTATTCTGCTGGTCAGTCTGACCGTCTCTCCACACATGAGGATTTATCTGCCTTGTTTTTAGATTGTCACGTTTTCTTTTTACTTTGGGTTTTGAAGTGTACGGAAGCTTAACCAGGTAATGCTATTGAGGGTAAATAAGTAGTAACCATTACAAACTAAAGTAAAAAACTGCAGAATGCTTAACTACAAAACATTGTACCACAACACGGCTGAAAAAATGAGTTTTTATTTTAAAATCCATTAAAGCAGGATTCCTTCATTAGTAGATCTATATGCAAACAGTAAACTAACTTTTTAGCTGAACCTATCAGTTCAGCCAGTCACCTTTCAGTGCACCCAGGAGAGATGGAGCAGCAGATACACAAATCTAACCCAGAAATTAAATGCTATTTACTTTGGCTCAGACTTTAACTGAATAACTCTCCTGATCTACTCATTAGCATGGGCAACATCCTCTGTGGAGATGAGAAAATAAAGCTGATTGAAATCCAAATTAGAAATTAAAAGACCATAAGTGCAAAGCAAGTAAACAGTCCCCCTTTACCTCGGCTCCTCCGAACATCCAGAGAAAAGAGAGACGTTTTTACAGAAAAATCTTTTTTTTTTCACTGAAACATCAAAACCAGAGGAGGCAGAGACGGAACTTTTATTTACCTGCCACTGTCATTAAGATTTAGTGTTCGTTCACTTCCTTACATTAAAGCAACGATAACCTTTCTGACAAGTCTGGCATTAGTCAACACTCCTGACAGCAAAATACTCTACACAGTGTCACGTTAGCTGCAAGAGAAATGCATTCATGAGAGCACTTACGTTGTCTTATCTAATTTTGTATCATGTTGAAAAATATGGACACTTTGTATCAGGACATGCAAGACATTCATCAATTATGAGTCACGCTGAAGGAAGCAAAGATGCCTCCGTTCCTCGGTTTGTTAGCTGCTGCAAAGTGTTTCGCCTTTACTGAGGAAGATATGATGGTTGTCGGTCATCCAGGGCATGACAGCAGGGTCAGGAAAAAGGCAGCTTGACTTCTTTAATTCTTTCAAAAAAACATTTTTATTCTGCTCCAAGACATTTTTTACAATTCAAACTGAAAAATACAAAGTTACAAGCTTTAAACTTCAGAGTTTTAATCTAATGAAAAAATGTAAACACAGAATTTGAAAGTAATTTACAGTAGAAAAACTCTCATTTTCAAACGAGATGTTTTTTTACCCATAAAAAGCCTAACATTCATCTTCAACAAGGTTAAATAATGATTAATCTACAGTCTCAAAAGGCCTTTTTAGCCAAGCATTGAACTGATGGCATCTACAGGTTGGTGCACTTTCCTCTGTAAGATTTCTGCTCTCTTTGGATCCCCTCAGGGTTTTTAGAGCCCTATCAGTCACATTTGACTGTGTGAATGGCCACAATAAGATCCATTAAAACAGGTGCTCCTTCAGTTAATTCCATCAATAGAATGCAATGCTGATGCTAGTTTTCTGGCGGTGTAGGTTCTGGATCTGCTCGGGGTCCTGCGCCTGCTGATGACGTCAAACTACGGCAATACCACTCGGCCAAAATATATTGCATCTCTTATTTGATTCTGTTCTTTCACATAGGTTTTGGAAAGAGTTTAGCGGTTTTGTTATTAAATTCATGTTTCTTACTGCCTAAATATTTTCGAACATGGAAACGTAACTTCCATAAGTTGTACGTCCAGCCAATCATAGACATGAATACGTAGCTGCCCCATTGAGCGCTGGAGAGCATAACAGCATCGCCGCCATATTGAATGGGTCTCCTCATTCTCCAAAGTCAATGCAGAGCAACTATGCCCGTTTTTGTGCAGCCTACAGTTGCAACAACCGGCGTACTATTGAAAACAGATCATGTGGGATTACTATTGACTTTTCTAGCCTACATGATGGGATTTTATATTTTAATTTATTTTGTTTAATTATGTTTACATTTTAATTATCATGCCATACCATGTGTCTGATTTTGTGAAATGCTTGATAAAATGTGTTTTTAGCTGGGTGAGCACCTTCCTCAGTAGAAATGAATGGACTGGGGGCGAATGGAGACCCAACTAAGATGGCGGCCGGCCACTACGGCAGCTACTATAGGCAGCACCGGTCCACGAGGCGTTTACGTATATTAGGGATGTGAATCTCCACCTTTGGGGCCGATTCGATTCGTATCTCGATACGCTACCAGCGATACGACATATTAACGATACGCTGAAACCCTCTGACGATACGATTCATCCCTGCTGACGATTCTTTATAGCCTGGCAAGCCATCCTATATATGTGAATATATAGTCTGGCCACGAACCATTGACGGCTCTCAGTCGTGAGGCGGCATCTACGGTTGTCTTTCAAAATGTCAGCACGCAATTGGATAGCGCTAGGACCAATCAGAGTGACGAACAACATGACGTAATCACGGCGACGGAAAAGCGGGAGGCTTTAATGGCGTCTAACATCAATGATTTCTGTCATTTTTGTATAAAAACATGTGAATATCAGGTGTAGGCTACTGGGACATTGCACTACTTAGTTTGATAAAAATAAGAAGCGTTGGAGTCTAAATAATCCAATGTTGATGACAAAGCCGTTTCAAACCAACGTGTTTCCCGAGTTGCCGCCATGTTGCTTGGGTTCGCGGCCGCAGCGCTGACGTCATCGGCTACTCCCGCTCTGTGATTGGCCCATGATATAGAGCACTGTGATTGGCCCAACCAAAACTATAGCGAGCTGTGATTGGACAGCCACAGGCTGCGAGGGTTCCTATGAAGCGTGCCTAGACCAAACTCTGCAAAGCAAGAATTGGTCTAGTTCACTAGGCTAGATTCTTTAATGATTTGAAAATGATTTTCGATTCGATACATTTCATGATGCGATTTGAAACGATTCAACACATTAAAAAGATTTTCCAGCCCACATCCATAAGAATGCTCGGAAGAATACGCTGCTGCAGAAACCGGTCACACGGACTTCAGAAAGTTTTATTTTGACAAGACAGGAAGCTCGTACGTCGGTTAATATTGTCCCACGATGAGAGACTGATGATGCGTTCAATGTGCCTCAAAAAATGAGGACATAGCAGGTAAACAATGAAGTAATCGATGTAACCATGGTTTTTAGCGATGACAGACACGCAAGGGAAGATGCATTGTGGTGCAGCTGTCAGTTATAACTGATGCGCACTGAAGCTACCGGTGCAGTCGCATCGCTAACGTCATGAACGAACCACTGGTTCAGATAGGTGAATCTCTCCATCCCTAACGTCTGTGCAGCCAACCATCTAGTGTGATGTCATCAGCAGGCGCAGGACCCCGAGCCGGCTCACGTAGAAGGGAACATGGCGTCCAATATGGCGTCCCCCAGATACTTAGACCCGTGCCCTATGTATTTTAGACCCGATTTCTATGGTTATGTATTATGAAACCACCAGTATTTTTCAATGACTGGACATCATTTTATTCATTTTCAACAACATTTAGATGAATATTTCCAGAGATTAATGGTAAAAACGACACAATGTCACTTTAACTTAAAACATTTTTTAATATCCTCCAAAAACCTTTTTGCTATCTGCGTGTCTTTATGCTGGATTGTGGCGCGCGGGTGTGTAAAGATATTCCAGTCTGCTCTCATTTGTGAAGGACCACGTATCTGAATCATCGTCATTATGAAAATATTGTCATTATTAAAATCACCTGCATGCTAATGAGATTATAAATTTTATAGTCAGTTTTTTTTCCCACCAGTTTTAGGAAGTGAGCTTCATTAGCATGACAAGATAATGAAATCACTTCTCCTGGTGTTCTAAAAAATGGTTTGCTCTCAAATTCACAGCAAGCAGCTGCTTAATTAAGTATGTGAGAGCTGCAGATTAATCATCTTTAGGTAGATTCAGATGCAAAAAGAAGAAAACATGCACTCTACAGTTAAAACCTTGCATGTTTTACACTCTCCAGTAACCTGATTAATAATTCCATCTTAGAGATGAGATTTTAAGAGCCTAAAAAGTGGGTAAATGTTTGTTTTTCTCAGCGTTAATAAAAAGCACGCCTGTCCACTTTGTGTGAATTATGCTTTTGCAGTTCAGAGAAAGGTCAAACATGATCAAAGGAGAAAGTGAGCCGCGTGTCCAACGCTGACTTTCATTTTGCCTCTGTGGCGCAGCTTGATATGAATTTTTTAGCACAGCCAGCATTTCTGTGAATTCAATCAAAATTTGTCCCTGAGATAAGACACAAATCCAGGCAGATCTAAAGGATCAGGTACAGGATCAGGTGATTTTTAAAAGGCGGATGCTTTATTTCTGAATTCAAAGTGACGGCAGCCTGCGCTCCACTGTGTAACGTGCCTATCAGAGGAAATTGTATAGTGAGTACCCATTTGTCAAATTAGATCTGAGGCCGATATTGAGGCACGCTGCTCATATGTCCTCGGGGATTTCATCCAGCAGTACTGATATTTTCAATAGGCATTAAAGCATTTCCCCTCTCATACTGCTTAAATTTGATAGCAAGTCGGAGGATCCACCGTGCTGGAACGAGGAGACGGGCTCCTCTTCTATCTCGCTCTGTCTTCTCTCTCTGTCATCTCTCACCCCCTTTGAAAGAGCAGCGCCTTTCACATCCATCCACACACTAATCTCTCAGAAATAAGCTTCTTCACAGCAACTTTCAGTGCCAACTTTCAACCTCTGCTTAGGACAGTTATTTAAGTAGCAGTCATTAAAGATCATATGTTTGATCAGCTGTCCTGTTCATTAGTCTCTATTGTCTTTACATGCATGGAAAACAATTTCTGTACCAGAAAACTGCAATGAGTTGTGTCAGTGTACTGGTTTTCATCCAGTGCTAAGCTATCAGATCTATTGTACAGTATTGGGTCAAAAGCATGAATGAGTAAAGCTCACAATGCAGTTCCACTGGGTGTATGGGGGTGAAGGGTTGGAAGAGTGACATTGCTGCTGCTCATAAGACATTTGCAAGTGAGTATTAAGGATACACAAATTCAGTGGTCATGATGTAAACCAGTGGCTCTCAATCTGGGGTCCGTAGCCCCCCAAGGGGGTCCCTACATATTGCAGGGGGTCCCCACCTTTTTGTCTGTGCTGAGGTTGTGAGGTTCCCAAGATTATATTTGAATTGCATTTATAAAATCTCAGTAACACACCCAATAGGATGATCAAAACTGAGTTATAACTTTATATGATTGTATAAAATTTGTAATGAAGCGCTCGATTTACCGTTCGATCTACGTTCCTACCCTCATTTATGGTCATGAGCTTTGGGTAGGCACCGAAAGTACGGCTGTCCCTTAGAGATAGGGTGAGAAGCTCGGTCATCCAGGAGGGAGGGGCTCGGAGTAGACCTGCTGCTCCTCCACATCGAGAGGAGCCAGTTGAGGTAACTCGGGCATCTAGTTAGGATCTTCGGTACGTTCATTCTGTGTATGTGCTTTAATTTTTTTTAACTTTGGTTCTTTTTAAAACACAGGTAGGAGATCTTATTACCTTATTACAGTGACGTTTCGGCCATCGCTGTGGCCTTCTTCTGAGCTAAGCTGCTAATGCAGCTTCACTTCCGCTTCCGTTTATGTGCGGGCAGCAGGGGACGATGTCGCCCCCTGCTGCCCGCGCTTTCCTCCTTAATGACGCAGTCCCATGCATGGTCCAACGTGTACACCCCGTCGTCCCTGTTTATGGTCCTGTGTCCACGTCTCCTTATTTCGATAGCTTCCTTTATCCATCTCTTGTATTTCTGTTGTTCAGTGTTGACAATCCTTGTGCTGTCCCAATCCATGATGTGGTTTTCTCTGGTGCAATGATCTGTGACTGCTGATTTCCTCATTGTGTTCTCTGCTTCCTGTCTTACTGCTCTTGTGTGTATTCTACTTGTCTCTTTTTCGCATTGTTTTCTGTGTTCTGCTGTTCGTGTGTTAAGTTGGCGTCCTGTTTCTCGATGTCGCCCCCTGCTGTCCGCATAAACGGAAGCAGAAGTGAAGCTGCATTAGCAGCTTAGCTCAGAAGAAGGCCACAGCGATGGCCAAAACGTCAGCATAATAAGGTAATAAGATCTCCTACCTGTGTTTTTAAAAGAACCAAAGTTAAAAAGATCTAGTTAGGATGCCTCCTGGACGCCTCCCTGGTGAGGTTTTCTGGGCATGTCCAACTGGGAAGAGATCCAAGGGAAGACCCAGGACATGCTGAAGGGACTATGTTTCTCGGCTGGCCAGGAAACGCCTTGGGATTCCCTCGGAGGAGCTGGCCCAAGTGGCTGGGGAGAGGGAAGTCTGGGCTTCTCTGCTTAGGCTCCTGCCCCCGCAACCCGACTCCAGATAAGCGGATGAAAATGGATGGAAAATTTGTATTTAATAACTTTTACCGCTTGTATGCGGGTAGAAGTTTGGGTTGGGGGGGTTCTGGCTTGTCTTGGACACAAGCAAAGGTGTCTTTGAGAAGGAAAGGTTGGGAACCACTGGTGTAAACAACTATTTTAAGTCTAGGCTACTCCCATAGTTGTTGAAGGCTCTTATAGAACTGGACGGCAGTAAGCTATGCTGTGTCCAGCGGTTGTCTTGTCTGGCAGAGTGGAGAGTAGTATTTTCATAGTACAAGACCAACCACACACCTGATGCAATAAAGGTCATCAAAACCGGCATTTGTCCAATAATGCCTGAAAAAACACCAAATAAAAACCATCTATAGTGAGAAGCAAGTTTACCAAAACAGGAGTGGCAAACACAACTCATGCAGAAAGTGTGTTTGTCCTCATCCATGATTATGAGCTTTGGATAATGACAAAAATAGAACCCGATTTCAAAACTACAGGCCAACGTTGTTTTCCCTCTTGAAACATCGTTCATATTGTTGATTGTTCTGATATCACTAGTATGGGGGAATTTAACTGACAAATATCAAGAGCTTGAATTTTAAATTTGAGAGCAGGATTTTATATCCTTGCTTTCAAAACTTTCAATGCTTGCACTCAAAATGTCTGCTCTCTTTCAAATATACTCTGTTCTCCCTCAAATCCTTCTTTCTGCACTCAGATTTTAAGTGTCTTGCACAGATATTTTCTTCACGTGTGCAAACTTTCTCTCTGCACAGATTAAAACTGCTTCCACAACTTGTGGAAGCAGTTTTAATCTGTGCACCAGCCGCCACTTGTGGACCACAAGTCAGCTCCCTGCGCTCACGGATTTTTTCTGCTCCCTCTCAAACTTTGGAGAATAATCTCCTAGCAACCACTCGGCCAATGGGAGAACTGTTTGGAACTGGGCGGTGACAAACCTCTTCGGGGTGCGCTTGTTTTTCGAGCGGGTTATCCTGTGTGGCTTGAGCAGTTAGCTACATCTGCTCTACCTTCAACTTCAGCTTTCTGCTCCACATTACGATTTTCATGCAGTCAGGACATGCTTTTAAAGAGGATGCTTTGGTCAGTGTAATGGTTTTCAAGCTGGTCTAAAGTAAATAATTATTTTGGCCATACAGACTTTATACATACATACAGACGCGTTAGCTTAGCATTGATTCACATGACAGCACATCTGCTCTCATCCCTGACCAATGATGGCCACTGTACTAACAGCCTGCTGACCTGAAGTGTTTATTTATTGTTAGTGTTGACTGTGTCAGTATTTTATTTATTATTAAAAAACAATCTGTTAAACACTTTTGATTTATGCCACACAATTTATATTTTATATAAAATATAATCAGTTATTTGTAAAAATCATTTTAGAATCTAGATGCACAAATTGCTCAGATTTCTGTTTTTCTGGTTCAGTGAAAGAAAAATTAAAGACTCCAGTTGAACCAACATTATTTATTGTAACTAATGAGGTTTCTATTGATCACACAAATAAAACTTATTCAAACCAACATGCTAGTACATACTACTTATGAAAACATTGTGTAACATTTAGTTCCAAGAAACAAAATCACACTCGTCCGTTCTAACACGTGTAAATTAGGAAAAGTTAAAAACACTATATTAACAGTAATGCTTCAATGGTGTAAACACATTTAACATTGTATAAAAAACATGAAACATTTTAAAACAACTCACTTTAAAACAGATTATTCTGTCCCAACTAAAACTAAACACCTACTGTAACACAGTGAGAATCACTTCTTATCCAACATCACCTACACATGAGGGAAACAATCACCTGATTCCCTGCTGACTTTGGAAATTTACCCACAGAAAAAGAACACATCTAATTTTCATGTTAGTTTTCTCTGGAGACAGAAAATCAATTTAAAATGTAGCTAAACACATTTTATCTACAAGTTAAATATCTTAATGTTACTGAGTGAAACCTGTATTTGCTCCTCTTCATCACAGACAGTAATCTGCCTCCTACAGCAGGTCTAACTTGATTCCCTCAACAATAAACTCATTCTGTTGTTATTCTGTTTTTATTGATCAAAATAAAAAACAAAGTTAGTTTCACTTTTGAAGGTCTTCCTTTATGTGTAGCATTTACAGGTGGATCTCTTAAAAAGACAGGATGAAGTCCAGCTGTCACCTCCTGCATCTGGAACAGAGTTCTTGTTGGCAGTCTGGAGAATGCAGGAGAAAAATGATATAGTAAACGTATATTTACATAAACTGTTTTATTAATAGAGTAGAAATAATTATGCACTTTTTGGGTT